>JAVJGI010000063.1:3439192-3480142 GCA_035590275.1 Ibycter americanus | reverse complement strand
GGCGGGGCAGGGGGCGGGGCAGGGGGCGGGGCATCCCAGTGCCCAGCAAAAGGGGCGGTGCCTACGGCTCCGGCGTTACCCCGCCGAGAAAAACATCACAAGTCCCGGTTCACCCTGAGATAGAATAGATTTATTAGCAAGAGGTAATCAGGAAACATATATTTTTACAAAAAAATGGAAATTTTTTTTTTTTTCCAAACAAGCTGTAAGTTGAAATAGTTTTAGGGCTTGAAAGAGAATTCTCATACCACGAGGTATTGCTTACAGCAAAAGTGTTCTGGTTGTCAGAGTGGAGCATGCCTGCCACTGTAAAGTTAAACTGTGTTTATATACTGTACAATGTAAAAAATACATGGTAATATTCACAGAATAAGCACTACATTACTATATTCCTGCTAGAAGGTGGTTAGACAGGATTACAGTATATGTAATAAAAACACTCGGTCATCTTTTTCTAATTCTACATCATGTTACTCATAGTGGTCACAAGGTATACGGATCTATAGCATATCAACAGAAGCTTGTCATGAGCCGTATGCAGCAAGGAGAGTCGAAGGGATGTTTCCATCTTCCCAACTTAGGAGGGACCAGGGTGCAGCGGCCGAGGGGCCCCCCCAGCACCCGGCCAGCACAGGGGGGTGGCACAGAGAGAGAGGGCAGCTTCACGTGGAGGGATAAACTTTAATGTGTTCTCATCCCTGCCTTACAGAGTTTGCCCAGGGATGTCACTGCCAAAACCGCCTGAGCAAGAGCCGCCCTGCGCTGCCCGAGAGCCCCGCGGGAACACAGGAGTTCCCCTGCCCCACCGCCAGCCCCCTCGAGAAGAACAAATGACAAAATAACATCATCGAAAAGAAACTGGGACTCCAGCAAAGTGTCGATGCGTGAAACCTTAAACGATGCGGGAAATCCTACGCGAGGTCTACTGCGGCCTAAGAACGAGGGGGGCTGTTTGCTTGGAGAAGCACATACGTGGAAGTCACTCCAGGGCGTCCAACAGAAACAAACAGATATATACAGTATGGTATAGCGAGTGTACACGAGCAGCCGCCGGCCACTGCTCCGGGCTCAAGAAGGCAGTTTGGGCTCTATTCGCAGAGAAGCTTCGTAAAGGGTTTCTTCGTCCATCACAAATGACTGGTCCAGCAGGTACTGTGTCACCTGGAAAACGAGAGCCAAACCTTTACCGGCTTGCGAGAACAGAAAATCCTGATAATTAAGGCACCACGTACGTGGAGAACGATGTTCTTGCTGCAGAAATGCTGCTGATGGGGCAGGACATCTGCTCCAGTGCTAACAGAAAATCTGCTTGCAATTCCTGGTAGATTTTTTCCCCAAATGACTTTTTGGCCTTGTTAGCAGCATGGCATGCACAGCTGATGCCAAAAAGGGGCACAGCCCATGGCCGGGCAAGATGCTGCACTGGAGGTTTGGAGCCAGCCCGCTTCCCTTGCCCAGGAAGCACCAGCAGCGCAGATGGGGCTTCACCCCATCACCCACAAGAGCATCTGGGAGCTTGTGTACAGCTGTACCCCACCTCTGCAGGGAGGCAGGGCAATGTGCAGCCACGCACAGCACCACCTGCACTATCCTTCCCCACTGCACTTGGTGCAGTGTTTTCAGCAGGGTGTCTCGGGGCGGTGGGCTGCTTTCACAGATGCTGATCTTCTTCCTGAGCAGGAGAGGCTGGGAGGAGGCAGGGGTTACCTGGGGTCCCTGGTTGGGAAAAGGCTGCGGCCTCAGCCCAGCCCTGGACAGGTACTGATGGTGCAGAGGGCAGGGCTGGGGCTGCCTGGTGCTGCAGAGGCTAAAATCAGAGCCTGCAGCTCCCCAGCCTCTGCCAGCCCGGCCAGGGGTCGTGGTCCAGAGGGACTTGGGCTGCTCCTGCCACCGCACACAGAAACTGGCACCATCGGAGGGCGGTTTGGCCCAGCCTTATCACCAGTAAAACAGCAGCGGGGGCACTGGGCAGGTTTGGCAGATGCCTGCGTGGCAGCAGCACTGTTTCAGAAGGGTTTGCTGTTTCTGGAGAACAGCAGGGCTGGAGGCAGTAGAAACCCTCACAGCCACCAGCCCAGTTCCTGGGTGGCTCTGCGGTGCTGTGGCAGAGGAAGTGAGAGGGTAGTTGAGACCTTTCATCTCATCCTGTCTGTGGGGGCCACCACAAGGCAGAGGCCACCCGGCACCAGGCGGCGTGGGGTGGTGGGACATGCTCTGCTCCCAGCCTGCACCCCCAGCCTGGGGATGGGGGTGCTGCCCCAAAATAGCTATTTCCCAGCATCTCCAGGGCAGGCTCTGCCAGTGCCAGGATAACTCAGCTGCACGTGGAGGTGGAGGTGGGGCAAGGAGGATGCAAAGCCTGGCTCTGCTCCATGCAAAGCCTGCTGCAGGGCGAGGGGCCACTGAGGGAGGGGCAGCCTCTGCGGCATGTCCCATGCATTTCATAAACACACAGAGGAGCCCCAGGAGCACTCCGGCCATGTGCCACGCTGCCTGCCCTACCCGATGGCTGTCACATCTGGGTGTAGCTGCTGTCTACAGCAATACCTCCGTTGCAGCATCCTGGGGGAGGCATGGGGGAGCTTGCCGCAGCTGTTGCAGCCATCCTCCATCTCCTGCACCATTGCTGACAGCCTCCAGCAAGGCACAGGCACTGCACCTGGCGCAGAGGCACCAGCCACACTCCTGCTGCAGCGGATGGGCAGCAAAGGGCAAGGGAGCGCAGGATGCAAGGGCAGCAGTCCCAGGAGCCACCAACACTTGTTGCTCATCCCCGTGGAAGGGACCCATGGATGGGAAAAGGTACAGATGCTCATCTCACCCCCAGGTAAAACACGAGCTCTGCCTGAACTCAAGTCCTGGAGCTGCTCTCCTGCAGGGAAGGAGAGCTCTGCAGCAAGACCCATGCCCATGCTCTCACAGCACACAGGTCTCTGCCTCAGCCAACGTTTGCCTGAAAGCTGCTCACAGCATAGGACGGCTCTTCCCAGCGCCCACCCGCTCCCCAGGAACCCTTCCTGGCTGCTCCCCTGCCGCACTGCCTGACCATAGCCACGCTCTAGCCGCAGCTCAGCCAGGCTGTGCCAGCCTGCTGACCCTTGTGCCCATGATCGCAGTGGCTTGCAGAAAGACCCAGAGTGAAAGGGCAGTCCTGTCTGCTGGGAAGAAATGGCAGCAAAGCAAAGGACAGGCAGGGACAGCACTGGCTTGTTCTGGCCAGGGCTCAGACAGCAGGAAGCTGCGTTCTTTTGCTCTGCCAGCAATACTGTGTAGGCGGTGAGCTCTTTATGGTTTGCGTGGCAGGACACACACATGCCAAGAGGAGCAGGGAGGTTGCTACATGTCTCCTGTGCCTCTCCCACTCCCTTACACCTTGCTTGACACAAGCCTCCACACCTGCACTGGTTCTGCTAGCATTTTCCATCTTAAATTTCTTACAGAAGCTCGTATGTTCCCCAAAGGAGCTGCCAGAAATTGAAGGCTTAGATGCTGTGATTCAAGAGGGAGATGAGAAGGAGAGGGAGCATGTGGCTCTCGGGACAAGGTCGTACCTTAGGCTGGTGCTCAATCTTGTAGGAGGTTTGCTGGAACTGGCGGATCTCTCTTATGATGTGTGAGATCTGTCCAGAGATAAAACACAGCAGCTGTTCACAGCACAGCCGGCACCACCGGCACCACGTCCCAGCACCTGGGAGGTGGAGCGCACTCAGTTCTTTCAGCCGCAGCACGATCCAAAGGGCCATTTTGTTTCTTCCAGGCACATCCCTCACCAGGGACAACCCTGCTGCATGCACGCGTGCATGGGGACGCATGTGGCTGCCAGGTGCTGTGCAGCTGACAGCCGGCTGTGGGGACTGTGCAGCATAGGCACAGACCTGGCCAGAACCGCAGCACTGAGCCACATCGCTCCAACCCAGCCCCTGCACGCCCACCGCAGCAGGGCTGGGAGACTCACCATCCTCATTTTGGAGAAGTTCACCAGGCCATCCTCGGTGTAATTCGGGGTCCCCTCCTCAATGAACGCCAGGTCGGTCAGGTACATTCCCAGGTAGGGGACGCATGGAGGGTCACAACTTTGGAAGCAAACCAGAAACAAATAAGAAAGAAAACTGCCTCGCTCGGGGGCTTAGGAGAGTGGGACTCCACAATTAGCAGAATCTGAAGGATTCTCTCTAATATACATAAATCCTAGAAGGAAGCGTCTCCCCAGGAAGGCTGCTGGTCTCCTGGGCCTCATCCTGCAGCCCCCATCCCCACGGGCAGGGCAGGGCAAGCACCAGCTGCAGCCATGCCCTGCACAAAGCCAGGGACTGCAGGAGGTGAGTGGGGGCAGAGGGTTGGAAAGACCTTTCGAAGCTGCCCCTGCAGCCAGAGAAACCCCTGCCAAAAGCCAGGGGCAGCGCAGGTGCTGGGCTCACCCCCCATCCTTCACCCTGCACCCCAGCCCAGTCCCCCGAGGAGGGTCGCTGGGCGCTGCTGATGGGACACAGCCCACGGGTGTCTGCTGTGCACACAGGGATGCACAAGCCCGTGGGGATGCGCCACCTCCAGCGCAGCTCAGCACCCCGCTCCCCACGCACATGCAGCACTGGGCTCCTCAACTTGTGGGACCAAGTGAACACCAAGTAACGATGATTTGGGGAGCCTGAGTGCTGGCAGAGAAGCTCGATGCTGTGCCTGGTATGGTGCGGGGCCGGCTGCTATTGCAGCACCGCCAGCTCTCTGCTGTGCAAAGCTCTGACTCGGGACTCACCCCGGTGTGCTGCCAGTAAGGTCCACACTAGCTGGAGTGACATGCACTGGCTGGTGGGAAACCGTAGCTAAATATGGTACACTTTGGGGGTTTGAACTATGAGTCTGTAAGAGGAGGGGAGGAAAAAAGTTTCCTGGTGTCTGGCAATGATTTGCCCCTTTGCAATCCCTTTTATTCACATCTTTCCGCACCGCTCCTCGGAAGAGCAGCTCGTTACTCGGGATAGCTTTGCAAGCCACTGCCCTGTGCCTGCTAAACAAGACCTGCTTTCGTGCAGGTTCTGAAATGATCTCATGAGCAGAGCCCCAGGGTGGGCTCCAGGTCCCCCAGCACGGCGGGGCCCTGGCCCACCTGTCAGCAGCCCCCTCGCAGCAGCAGCGGCCGGAGGAGAATCGTTGTTCACTCACTTTTTCAGTGCCTCCCTCAAGTTCTTGAACCTGCCCTCCGATGACACCAGCTTTTGCAGCTTATCAATCAGAGCTTTCGTCTGCAAAAAACCCAAAGTGTCACTTGGAGAAAGCCCTGGAAGAAACCCCCATCTCCGTAGCGGGGGTGTGTGTGAAGCCTGCGGAGCTCCAGGGTCACTCCCATCCCACCTTGCCCACAGCAGCCGCCAGGACACATCATCCCCATCCGGCTGCTCAGCCCCCTTGCAGGTACAAATTCTGCCCTGGCCATTACACCCGGCTCCTGGTGACATCCAGAGGAGCTGAGCAAGTGCTTGAAAACAAAGTTCCTCCAACACGTAATAAAGACAGGTTATGCACTTGCTTTCTTCCCCTGCCTCCCACTTCTGCCTTCAGCACCACCTGTTTTAATTTACAGGTTTATCACTTTGCAGGAAAAAAAGACGGTGTTCCAGATTCAGGGGAGCCCACACAGCAGTTCTGGCTTGGCAGCCCCTGGCCCCTATCAGGCTCTGCACCATGCAGGTACAAGCTATTTCTGTACCAAGTAACTCAACACAAGAATTCATTTTGCTCATCCATAATTGGTCCAAGAAGCCCAGAAAACCAGTTTAAAGAAGCATCGGTATGTGTGTATACAGCTACAATGACTCTTTAGAAAAGGTTGCTTTAGCTGCACATCTGACCTGCAGGATGAATAAACCTGACAGCAACGCAGGGTCTGCGCTCCTTGCACACCACCTCCCTCCTGGGAAAGACCTACAAACCCCTTACTCCGTTTTCTAACTGTTTTTTTCAATGCATGTGTCTTATGTCATGCCAACACCGTCACACGCAGCCCTTCAGACCCCCGCTGCCTCCCCCGAAGAGGGTCAGCCCCGTGCCCATACCTGCTTGGAGACCTTGAGCCAGGTTTTCTTTAGGCGGAAGATGGCACTGCGGTTGAGGGAGGAGGTGATCTCCAGCACCGCGTTGTAGTTGTGCAGGCACCTGCAGATGTCCGCCACTGCCACCCACTTCTCAATGGCACTCACCCGCGCGTTGATCTCCTCGTTCCGGAGGATCTCCGATGCTATCAAGTTACTGACCTTTGGGGAGACACCGGTCCCAGCCCAAGTGTTAGGACAGCTTTGGACAACAGCTACATGCCCTTCAGCCTCGCAGCATTTTTTAAGATTTCCCTTCACTGCAGGAGCCCCAGAGGGAGCAATTGCACCAGCAGATGCTCCATCTGCAAGGGGTCCCAAAGGCACGTAACATCCATGGAGCATGGGTGGGAGCAGATAAACCTCATACATCCCAGTCCCTGGCTAACGCTGGGAGCAGGTTGGGTGTGCTGCCTCATCTTTGCCTGTCTCCCCAGCCCCCACTGCGGCTGCACTTACATCATTAAAGTGTTTTGTGTTCTTCATGATGTAAGGAGTCCTTTCGTTCTTCTCAAGCTTCATCCAACCTTGCCCAAAGAACTCTCTGCAAATGACAGCATTCAGGTCAACATTTATTTCCCATTTTTCTGGGACACCCAAGCCCTGCAAGCTCCACTGCACCCACACGGGATGGAGATGCCAGGGCCTTTGCCCCCCACGCTGCCAGAAAGGGACTGCACAGATGTGCTTGAAAGCATGACAGACACGGGAGGCTCTCCCCAGGCCAGGCACCTCCAGGATGCCAGCAGATAAGCCACAGGGTCAGGCCTCAAATCTGGGCTTAAGCCCAGCCTGAGCTACTTGGAAAGTGGGGGCAGCTGGGAAGACTTTGCACCCTCTGGGTTTAGCCCGGGTCAGCCTGCCTGTGGGGGAGCAGGTGGCTGTGGAGCCCTGGGCGATCAGAGCAGCCTTTCCTCACTCATGAGGATCACTCACTCATACGGGATCTTCTTGAAGACCAGGTGATCCAGCAGCGTCAGCTGTTCTGCTATTTCCAGGGCTGAGTGGTTTTCAAAAGGTTCTGCTTTGACTCCCTCAGCCTGAGTGACAAAGGCAGTGATGAGGGCTCGTTGGTTAAGAGCACAGTAAGAAGTTCTACATTTCATGCACAGAAAATCAAAGCCAAAGCCAGGCTCCCATTCCAAAGGCTTTTCCCCAGCAGAGCCAGCATGTGTGGTGCTGTGCTGGTCCGACGGTCCAGAGGCACCGCATCCTGCCAGTGCTGAGAAGTGCTGGCTTCACACAGCCCTGTGAACCCGGCGGTTTTAATTATGTTATTATCCGTGCATATGTACAGACACAAAATTAACTAATCTTCTCTATTTAAGTAATTAGGTGTCAGCTACAGAACGGATCCCTGCACACCAACTTCCGTAATCGCTGCCTTTTTGCTCTACATCTGTTTAATTAATAAAGCACCAGGGGATCCCAGCCGGAGCAGTGCTGCTGAGCTGCTGCTCCTGCCTCTGCCCAGCAGCTCGGCCAGTCTCACCAGCACCACTCCACCAGCACCCACGGGGCTGGCAGCTCCCGGACCCTGCTGCTGTGTGGGATGGCTCTCCCAAGGGATGTCCAGAAAAGCAGGAGAACAGGGGCATCCTCTGTCCCTGATGCCTGGCTCTGCCCAAGTGGCACTTGCAGGCACAGGGGGGGCTTGGGGTACTCTGCGCTTGGAGCCACCTGGGCTGACAGTGGGTGCCTTCAGCCCCAGACCAGCACAGAGCGTACATGGGCTTTGGGGTGCTTCGGCACAAACACAGCCCAAACTCAGGGTTCTCCCAGCAGGGAAGTATCTAAAAACATGCCACAGCATCCCTTCTCCTGGAAACAAGCAGCAGCATCTCTCCTGTCTGGGTCCCAGGAAAGGGGATGTAGCAGCTCCATGTAGCAGCTCCCAGCACAGTGGGGGCAGAGGGAAGAGGGGCTGGGCTGGCACCGTGCAGGGACAGAGATGGGGAACAGCAGGTGGCTCTGGGGATGGAGCTGCGAGGGCGGAGGTACAAAGCGCAGAGTACGCAGGGCAGCAGGCGCAGGGTGGGTGCAGGTGCTCTGCGCTGCCTCCAGTCCAGCCAGTTACTCCCACAGGCAGCCCAGACCCTCCTTGCTGCCCTCCCCAGCGCTGTCTGTAGGCAAACAGCAAAGGCAGGGCCATTTTGCTCAGGGATGTTGCACTGAACCACCAACTGCCACATTGCAGTGTCCCCTGGCCAGAGCCAGCGGTGCACAGGGACAGTGGTGCCAGGGGACCACACTGCTGGGTGGCTGGGGTGCAGGACCTGGAGGCAATGCCGTGGACCAGCTGAGCCCCCTGCTCCGGGGTGCTGATTCTCCCTGAGGAGAGGCATCGCCTCTCTCCAGCACCCTCTGCAAGGAGGGGTTTGGGAAAAGCAGGGTGGCCCCAGGCACCCATGGGAACCCTCCCGGCGAACACGAGTTAACAGCTCACTGAAAAATCCCCTCCTGGCTGCAGGAAAGGGGTTGTGAAAGTGGCTCCCAGGGAGCAAACACCCACTGGACTTCCTCTGCAGGGGTTCAGTGGCCCATGGGGAGGCTGCGGGGAGGTGGGTGCACACTGGGGGGATGCAGGCTGCGGGCCAGACCCTGCCAGAGCGCAGGGTGCTGTTGACAGCAAACACTGGGTGGGCAAGGAGCACCGGTGGCACTCAGCAGCACCCTGCACAGTGCAGGAGGGCTCTGGCACCCTGGAGCAGCCAGCGAGGGCTCAGCACACGGCACGATGCACACACCCAGTGCACAAAGAGGGGCTCGGGGAACCCACAACCCTCATCACCCCAGGGTGCACCCCAAAACCCAGGGCTCCCTCGTGTCCCCACCATGCCTTCAACCACAGGTCGCTGCTGTGCAGCTGCTCAGATTGAGGGGCAGACTGAAACCCTCTCGTTTCATCTTCTCTTCTACAGAGGAAGTTTCCAGCGCCCGTGGTTACAGACAAAAGCTTAAAAAACAACCCAAGAGGGATCAGCCACTCCAGAAGCCAGCTGGCAGACTCCAGGGACAGAGCCACTGTTGTTTCAGGTGCACCCGGCCAATTTAAAGTGGCTCTTGGGTTTTTCTGGGAGCAGACTTTGGGTTTTTTTTAAATGCAAGAAGGCAGCAAATGCACTGCAGCCACTCTGCTGGTTTAAAATTCATTGCATGTTCCCAGGTCTCTGCTGCCAGGGGAGCAGCACCGATACCAGCTGAGCACCCATCACTTGGAACCAGCATGTGGCAGCACCGGCACAGGTTTGGGGACACAGAGGACACACTGGAAACCCACAGGGTTCTCCTGTGTCCCTCGGGCAGGCACTGGCAGCAGCGGGCAGGCACATCTCTGTGCCCACTCCAGCCATCCTGCCAACGGTGCAGGAGGACTAACATGGCCAGTGGGCTGGATCGTTGTTGCCTTTGCCGGTAACAGATCCAGCAGTGCTCACAGCTGGCCCTGTCCCCAGGAAACCTTTCCCTGCTTTGTAGCCGTGTGCCCAGACAGCAGGCTTGGAGAGCAGCTCTCCACCGAGCTGGGTGCGCTAGAGCACAGGGATCTTTAGCTGTTCCCCTCCCATCACACCCAGCTCCCAGGCGGACTGACGAAGGGAAAGGGTATTTACCATCTGTACGACCTCCTCCAGGGTTATCTGATTGTCTCCTGGATCCTCCTGCGTCAAGGTCCTGTGAAGGCATAAAAAGACAGCGTTACTCTGGCTGGGACAGCATCAGACCCGCACAACCCCAACGGGGCCGCAGCATGCCTTCATGGTTTTTCACAGTTTTTCACACTCAGCATGCACAAGAATGCTTCTAAGTCCCATTTCCCATTTTAAAGAGAAAAAAAAAAACCCTTAACCAAGGCCACAGCTGGCTCCTGCAGCAAGACACGGCTGCCTCAGCCCCAGCACAGGCTGGACATGCGCCTGGGTGGCCGGAGCATCGCTGCTCCCCCGAGGAGCCCACAGCCCCTGGCCACGGGCAGCCACGGCGCCGTCCCACTGCCTGACAGCGGGCAGGGCCACGTGCTCGCTGGGTTCATCACCCACCTCGGCCACGCCTGCACGTGTGCAGGGACAAGGCTGGGGATCACACCTCGCCCATGGCCCCCACTCAGCTCCCGATGTGCCAGGGAGACGGACGCAGCCAGCGCTGCCCATCCTCCTCCTCGGCACCTGCTGAGCCCCAGGCCCTGACCGCAGGCACAGCCCCTCCTGGAGCCCTTGTGCCTCCTCCTGTCCCCAGCCAGAGCAGGACGCAGTCACCCAGCACCTGGCATGGCATCCAGGAAAAGCAACCTCCCACCCACAGCCCTTCACCTTATGATGTTGGCAGCTGCTTTCCTCTCCTGGGTCAGGAGTTCGGGATCGTGAATAACCTCCTCCAGAAAGCCGATCACCCTGAACTTCAGCTCCTCGTTGGTTTCAAAGTCCTGCCACAGCCGGCACAGCCACAGTGTTAACGCACTATAACGTGAGTAACAGCAATTCCCAGCAGCTCCGCTCCCTGCCCGCTTAACCCAGCCAAGACCGATGGCCCCGCGGTGCCAGCGTGGGCGGCTGCTTGGCCGAGGGCAGAGGCTGGTTCTTCCCTACAAATCCCAGCCTGCAGTGCCCGGCAAATGGGAACTGGCCAGGAAAGCACCGGGCTCATTCTGTATCTGGCCTGGGAGAGGCGTGGGGGCTTCCCAGTGACAACCAGTACAGCACCGCTCCCAGTGTCCCCAGACACCCGCAGCAGAGAAGGACAGGGACAGCAAGGAAAGCCACAGAGTGTCCTAACCCTGACCCCAGCCTGAAACCCCCTAACAGGAACCAAACCCAACTACTCCACTTCCACTGAGCCCAGCTTGGGGGTGACTGCGGATCCTGGATCTCTTCCTTTGCACAGCACATATGCAAACACTGCAGCCCAACGCCTGGTCCCTGGCTCTGTGCCCGGGGCTCCCAGCTCCCCTGCTTCGCAGTTTTCATCCTCTCCCCATGTCCACTCATTTGCTTAATTAAAAAAGAAGTGCCAAATTGTAATTCCAGCTGGAGCCTGGCTGAACCACTCAGCACGCAACCAAATTCAGGCTGGCGGGGAGGGAGGGTCCCCGTGGTGCCAACTCCCCGTCAGCCCCCCACTGCCCACCTGTGAGTGTTTGGAGACCCAGTGCCGCAGCACATTGAGGACACGGTTGGTGGCAGCTCTCCGGATCACGAACTCCTTGTCTCCATTCCGCTGGTCCGTCGGAAAGCCTGAAACTGCCAGCAACCCCTTAGCACAGCTACAGCTCCATCGGGAATTGCTTACGGCTGCGGTCAGGGCTGCAGAAGGAGCAGCCCCACTTCTCAAGCACCCCTAAGCTGTTCACTTAAACGCAAGTGCTGGGGAGGCTCCATGTTAGAAGGCAGCAGGATGCCTGGGGCCATGGGTGCTGGGCTGTGGGTGCTCTGGGCTCCCCTGGTGGGGGCTGCCTCCCAGGCAGGGTGCTCCTGGAGGGAAACCCAGCCGAGTATGGTGGAAACAGGCACCCCAAATGTGCATCCCTGCTTTCTCAGCAGCCCTGGGGCAGGGTACCTGCACTGGCGAGGGACATCCTGCGGTACTTCTCCTTGGTGGGGGTCCCCTCGTTGGCCCCTGCCGTGGCGATGGCGAACGCGGAGGCGGCAGACAGGGCGCTGCGGGTGCTGTCGAGCTCCCGGCAGGATGTCATGACCACGCCGTTGTTGTAAGAAAACAAGGAGAAATCTGGGGCAGAGAAGAAAGCCAACACCACTCCGGCTGCCACCGCAGTGCCAGCCAGCTCCCCTCCCGCAGTCCCAGCCCCACATGCCACCCCTTGGCACACAGGCAGCTCCCTGTGTCGGGGCAAGATGGAAACGGGGCTCGTGGAGGTGGTGGGTGCAGCCAACACGGGGCTGCTCCTCATGGAGAGCTGGTTTCCACCCGGCCGCGGCTGGGGCAAAGGAGATGGGCAGCTTTGGATGCACCACGCCATAAGCATAACTTGCTCCTAACATGCCAGATCAGTCCCGAGTGGGGAGGAAAGGGGTGAGAAGACCTGGTAAGATGTGCAGACCAGTTCTGTGGTACAGGCAGAGGGTTCTGCATTTCCCTGCCCCCTTGCAGCAAAATAAAGGGTAAAGTCCTGCTCCTTCTCGTGTCTGCTTCAGTTTTACGCCTGCACCTTTAGCAGCTCTGCACAGCCAGGTTCAAGGGCAGCAGGTAGCCCTGGGTGACCCCCAAGCAGGACAGGTCTTGGCTCACTTGTTACCTGATGAATTTTTGCACTTGATGGACTTAGGAGTCGTTGGAGATTTTGTTGGGGAAGTTTCAGCTTCTGCTTCATCGCTCTGGTTGGGATCCGTGTCCGACTCTTCCCTGACAGACACCTCTGAGCCTGGGAGGAACAGGGAACCCATTTACCATCACCTCTGGACACACGCATGTTGCAACTGCATTTTAGCTCTTCCAGATTTTCCAAAAGTCAGAATCGTTCCAGCTGGGCACACAGCAACCACATACAGGAAAGATACAGTCCTGCAATTACTTTGGGGGTTTTTTGGGGTGCTTTTTTTCATTGTGGTGGTGGGGTTTTTGGCTCATTATTTTTTGTTTCGTTATTACATCTATAACTTAGCTTTCAGGTAGCATGCAACCCACGGGAGGCAGGAGCTCTCTGTGCCATGCATGGTGCATGCAGTGCCAGCTCAGGCTCTGCCCAGGGCTGGCAACGGCAAGCTGGACCGCAGGTGAGCTCCAGCCCATGCATCCCGTGCACAGTGACAGAGCGGGATGCAGTACCACCCTCGCAGGGTGCAGGCACTGGGAAATCACCAGCAAAGGGCTGCAGGAGGAGCTGGGGCAGCCTGTCCCCCGGTCTCCAGCTGGGCTGTCCCCTCCTCTGGCCTACGGCCGCCCCACAGAGCAGCTTCACCCCTCTGGGAGCCCCTGCTTGGGCACCTGGGTGCAGAAAGTGCTCACACAACCCGCAGCCAGGGACAGGATAACGTTGAGGTGCAAACAGAGAGGCAGCAGCCTGCTACTGTTTTTCTTAAAGATAGGGAAACTGCGGTCCTCAAAGCTGTGACCATGGATGTCAGCACAGGGATGCTCAATGGAGCAATGACCTGTGGCCTTTGTGGTGTTTTACTCACCCGGTTCTGGCTGCCTTCCCGCAGTACCCCATTGCTGAGACTTCTGGTTGCCACATCACACCAGTCACTGCATCACCAGGAGCACCACCACCACCACCGCCACTGCCACCACTGCCACTGGTCTCCCCAGTGCACAGGGGACTGCTGCGTGCCTGCTTGTGGGGCAGGGGCTCCTGCACCCACCCCTCACCAGCACCCACCCCTCACCAGCACCCAGCTGGGCCACCTGCTTCCACAAAGCCCCTGGGCACAGTGTGCTCGAGCCACTGCACATGTCCCTAGAACCCCTGCACAGCACCCACCAAACCCAGCCCCCTCCCTGCTGGCTGCCAGGGCTGGAGCCCACCCATCTGCAAACCCCCAGCGACTTACTTTGCTTGCTTGGCAGTGACTCCTCTTGTTTTTCTGAAGCTGCTTCTCCTTCATCAGGGATTTTATTGGGATAGTTACTGGACACATACAGTTTGTTTATGTCCAGGGTGGTCTTACTGAAAGGAGCCATGGAGGAGTACATGCTTGCATAGCCGTTGGAGGAGCAGCTCAGAGCAGCCAGGTCCAGCGCCTTCCCTCCTGTGATGATGGGGATGTTGAGGGAGAGCTTCCTCCGGCGGCTGGGGGATGAGGACTTGGTGATGGAGAGAGGAGGAGGTGAGGAGAACTTGCGGTTGGCTCTGGGAGACTTGGGGGGCTCGCCGTACAGCAGCTTGTTGTTCTGGCTGTTTGCAAATAGGAGCTCCAGGGACCTTGGTGGGGAGATGGGGGAAGGTTGAACTCACACCTACTCTGCCTGAGACATAGTGGAGATCCCACACCGGCAGCGCTGGGTGTCCAGAGCATCCCCCTGGGCACAGCAGAGCCAGCGCGAGCCCCTGCTGCCCTGCTCCCACTGCTCAGCCCTCCCGGCGGCGGGGACACCCACCGAGCTCGGGTTTTTCTGCTCCCCTGATCTGCCGGTATGGGGGAGCAGGTGAAACAACCCTGGGCTGGCACCGGGGCCAGGCAGGTCTGGGGTGGCAGAGAACTGATGGGACAGAAGAGGGGATGGAGGAGCGGTGCCACAGTCGTGTGTCCCCCCCCCATAAACCCTGCCAGTCCTTCAGGACAGGCCACCGGCGCAGGCACTGCAGCGATGCCATGCGCGGTCTCACCGTGCGGGGATGGCACTGATCGGCTTCTTGTAGATCGTGATGAGCTTGTCGAGGACGACCAGGGCAGTGGTGAAGACGCGGTACGAATGCAGGAACGTGTTCAGAAAGTCAATGCTCAGGAACCGCAGGTCTGTCAGCCTCTCCAGGAGCCGTTCCACGCTTGCATAGCGGATCTGCAGGACCTTGCAGGAATTCATCGTTTTACTGAACCTAATGTCAACATCATCACAATACAAGCTGGCATCAGACCTGCAGAGAAACAAGATATCTGTGGTTCCAGCCTGGAACGAAACCAAGAGACCACGGAAAACAGTACAGGTCCTCGGCAGCAAAGGAGCCTCCTTCATACAGGGCGCCCCTACGTAAAACGCAGGCAGGAATACGGGGAAAGCATGGAAACCTGCACCCCGGAATGGCTGCGAACACTGCAGAGGTTTGTGCAAAAAATGTGGAAAGCCTGTCACTGGGGCGCACTCACAAACCAAGACCCTTGCCCATGCCTGGCAGCAGGCCCGCAGCAGTGTGGGCAGTTGACGTGGGGGGGACACCCCCCCCACTGCCCCATCCCACCTGCTTGGTCTGATCCCCCTTGTGCCACACGTGCCCCTCCTTGGGCAGCTTTGCACCCCAGCACCCAGCACCCATAGGGACAGCAGCCCCCTGTGCCCCTCTCTTCTGGTGCTTTCACCTCCCCGCTCCCCTCCAGCTTTTACTATTTTTATTTTCCCTTCAACCCTCCCACCTTCCCAAGCACAGTCCCACACAGCTCTCCTCTCCCAGCTAATTACTGCTCCCAATCACCACGCTGGCAACAGCACACCTGAGTGCATGGGAAAGCTGCTGGGCTCCCAGGAATCTCGGCAGCGTTTGGCTGCCGCAGGAGCTGTGCCGTGGAGCGGGGCAGAGCCCGGGCAGAGCACTCACTTGATCATCTGGGGGACGGTGACCTTGGAGTTCTCCTCGAAGGCGTTCATCATGAGGCCGTTGCAGCGGATGTTGTCCACGCACTGGGAAGAGACACGGGCAGGAGGTGGGAGAAGGCAGCGGGGGCGAGGGTGGCCCTGCTGCCCGCCTGGCTTGGACACACCATAAGAGAGCCCAAGCTTGGTCTTATCCAGACAAGACATACCCTGGCTAACTGCATCTGCCGTGCCTGATGGGGGACTGGGGCTGGGAGGGCACAGCTGGGAAGGGCAAGAGCTTTTGCCTGAAAATAGGAGCTTCACGGTCACGGTCCTGCATCCCTGTTCTGGGGAAAGCATCACCCGGAGCAGCCTCCCAGCTCTCCTGCTACAGACCTGGCCCAGGCTCAGGGTGCGCTGGCAGACACAAAGGTATTGCGAGAGATGCCAGAAACCTGCTCTCATCCTTTACTGCTGTAATTAAACTCCCCTCCCTGCCTGCACTGCTGGATGCTCTCGGAGGGAGCGGCACCGGTCCCTTCCCTGCAGGCTCACCACCCAGGGCTTTGCTGGGCAGCAGCATGGGCCGGAGACCCCCGTGCAGGCAAGAATGACCCCGGCCCCTGCACAGTGGGACCAGGTGCTGCTGGCTGAGCCACCACCTTCCCGCATGGGGCTGGGCCCCAGGTCCCCCCACAGCCCTCCTCAAGGACTGATGCTCGGCAAGGGTATGCAGACAAGGGCATGGTACAACAGAGGTGGCCGGGAGGCAATCCCTATTTAACCGATGACTTTTTCTCTTCCTCCTAACTGGGAAAAAATATCTTCAAAGTCATTTGCATAAAGCAAATGAAGAGCAGGTGTAAATTGTACCACGTGTCTGAGTCAGAGCAGAAATCCAAACCACATATCTACACGTGCAGGTAGAGCACCGATGGCTGACTCTGCTCCCACCTGCTGCAGCTGCGTCACCTTCCTCCTCCACCTCCTCCTCTCCGAGCTACCAGACACCAGAAAGCTTTCAGCAATGGCTGGGCTCTTGATGCACCCCAGCTCCAAGTCACCCTCTGTATGAAACCACTCTCCCTGGGTGCCCGAGGCTTGGGGGTGCACTCGGGCTGCTCACAGCAGCCTGATGCAGCAAGACCTCAGTCTGCGGCAGGTCCTGAGCACCCCGACGGTGCCAGGAACGCATCCCAGGTGCAAACCCAGCTGGGTGCTACCGCCGCAGCCACAGCCCAAGGGCAGGCAGCAGAACTGCAGCCACGCAGCAAACATCAAGTGTTAATTCTGCGTGCCCAAAGCCGCTGCTGCAGCCTGCGTGCGAGCAGCCAAGCAGGAATCCCGTGGTGGCTGCTCATCCTCGGGGACTTGGCGCCCTGACACCTCCTCCCAGCCAGGTTCATCCTACCTGGCTGATGTCGCTGGTCCACGCAGCCTTCTCCTGCCTGGATGAGGCCACGAGGATAACCGTGAAAGATGAGGAATCTTTCGGCTCCACCACGATTTTGAAGTCAAGATGGTCAATATCTTGCCCTGATGCTTTTGCTTTGGAATAGAAAAAGCACACACAGTGACGGTAAAAGATTTCCCCACCCCCTCTCCCCCAGCATAGGTTTTATTACGGTTTTAAGGAGCTTGATGCATTTTGCGGGTTGTCTGCAGTGAGGACGGGACAGGTTTGCTGGGCAAAGGCTCAGTGTTTGCAAAATAAAGTCTGCACAGCAGGAGCACAGCATGGCCTCACCGCTGTGGCCCCAGCACTGCATGCCAGGGGAGAGCCCGGCTCCCCGGCACGTGTTAATAAACTCATAATTAGGACAAGAGAAAGGAGTCTGTGCTTTTTCACAAGCCTGCAGTTAAGTGGGCACGGCTGAGGACGTCCAGCATCTCTGCCTTTTCCCACTTGCTAGCACTGAGCTGTGACGCCCGCTGCCTGCCTCAGGAAGGTCATATTTGCATAAATGTGCATCTGTTTGGTTCACAGTAAATAATTTACTTAATTAAATTGAGCCAGTAGATCATGACTTCTTTGAATCTATTCAGCATCTGAATTTGCTCCAGCTCTGCCGTGGCTGGGTTTATGCTGCACGGATGGATGGCGGGAAAGCCCAGGAGGGCACCAGACCTGTGACAGGGGACGCCGGCAGTGCTGACCTTGCTGCCATCGGTCCCCAGCCACGAAACACAGCAGCTGCCTCCAGCCGAGGAAGGCATTGCCCAGGGCTGGCTGCAACATCGTGCCAAGGGTCTGGCATCAAGTGCAGCCCCCAGCATGGGACCCACACCCCCAGCACCTCCCCGACCCCTCTGGGGGCAGGTTTTGCCCCCCGCCACAATGGGGTGACCAAGCTGCAAAAGCCGACACTGTCTGCGGTGCGCAGCGGGGCATGGTTTGCTGCACTGGTGGTGCTGGCAGCCTCAGCAAAGAGGGTCCCGGAGTAGCTGCGACTGCTTTTTGAGATGCCTCTCTGCTCAGCACCTGACGGGAGATGCACAAGCCAACCCCCCTACCCACACCTATGGGTGGGGGCTCAGCAGGGCCCTGGGCATGCCACGAGGGGACCCTGCCCAGCTCAGGGACACCGGTGGGGTGGGGGTACCTACCATCCTCATCGGTGCTCTCCTGCTCCTCTACCAGCGTGCAGTCGATGAGGGAGATGACGCCGTTCTGCAGGGACGGGAGTCAGGGCTCAGCGGCAGGATCCCCCGGGGTCACTGGGGGCTGCCCTGCCCCAGACCCCCACCCCGCATCGCAGCCCACCGCCCCAGGGCCAGGGTGATGCTGCCAAGAACACGCACAGCCTGCGGCCAGCGCAGCATCTGCTTTCACTGGGAAAAAAGCACTTACTGACTGCTGAGATGTTGCCGTTTGCCTTGTACAACCGATCAACTAATTTGTTTATAAATTATTTAATATGAGCTTTAAATTAAATTTTCCAAAAGCCTGTTGTTGTAATTATCAACTCTTTGCCAGGGACTGTAATTTTTCAAACTGATAATTTAATCCCAGTAACGAGCAATTTCTGTAAGATTCTTGCTCAATTAACTGCAAAACTTCCACCAACAAAAGCGTGAGTCTTGGGAGCGGACTGGAGGAGACTGTGAGCGTTACGTACAAACCTAGGCTATAATTTAAGTTTCTCACCGAATAGATTGTCGAGGTTTGTGCTACAAATCAGGATAACTTCTTTTATTGAGAACTTGCAATTTCTCATCTTTGCCCGTGACTCAGAGCTCCGCACATTGCTGATAAGGCATCTGGACCACACGAAATGGATCTGCCTGCCTGTCCGCTCCCAGCCCAGCACCCCCGGGATGCTGCGCCCAGGGGAGGGCAAGGTGGTCCCTGCACCCGTTGTGCCACCAAGACAGCCCGGCCAGATCGAACTGCAGCAGTGCCGGCCTCTGCCCCCTCCCCATGCACGAGCCTGTGCCCCCAGCACCCCAGGGAGCCGCGACAGCTCCCCAGCAGCTGCCGGACCCCTCACTAGGGGCTGCCGAGCTCCCCCCACCCTCCGCACCTTGGTCAGATGCAGCTTGCCTCCGGAGCCCCTGGTGCAGATGATCAAGTGCTTGGAGAAGAGGAAGCATTGCCGCTCGCCCTCCTTCCTCAGCGAGAGGGAGCCCAGCCGCCCCCGCGTGATCTTTCCTTTCTCCGACATCGGCACTTGGATGAGGGACCCTATGGAGGGGAGACACCCGTCCCTGGCAGCAGCATCGGGGGCACCTTTGCAGGGCACGGTCCCCAGGAGCGGGGCATTGCCGTGTGCCCGGCGCGGGGCAGGGGCACGTCCCCAGGCATCAGGGCTGGGACCGGCCCTGTGAGCCACCAGCTGTGTGGGTTATGGGGGCCCAGAGACAGGGTGGGCACCAGCCATGGCCCCCAGCCCACCCCTGCACCCACACCGCACGGATGCTCCTCTGGGATCAAGCATGCCCAGGAGTAGGAGATCCCACTACTTCCCTGGTGCTAGGAAATCATTAACAGCCAAATTCACACTCTGCTCCATGACGCAATAAAATGCAGCACCGAAACTATCTAAAAGCGAGGTGCTTTGGAGCAGAGACAATTCAGAAACCAGTTGTATTTTAAAATTACACCGCTCACCACACCGCGCGTGGAGGGATGCGGGATGGGGGAATGGGGGCTGCAGGGCTTTGCTTTAACCGCGGAGGGGAGGGACATCGACAGAAACGCGGTACCTTGTCTTACGAAAGTCTGGCTGGTGTCCAGCAGAATTTCACACCCTTCGATAATCATCCTCTCTATCGCCAGATTTTTTCGAATATTTTCAGTCTCGCTCACTTCATCATGCATTATCCTGAAGGAGGGAGAAGAGAAAATCAGAGCTCGGATGAGATCTGCATTTTTCCCAGCAGATCCCTTTGGACACATGGGAGGGGCTCCACCAGGTAACACCAAAACTGAAGGAATATCAAGAGGATTATGGCAGTCACCTGTATCTACCCAGACAGACCTGGAGGCTCAGGAGGTAACCTACACATTGGCCTGGGCTGTCCCTCCAGATTTCTAAATATTGAAACGTGAGCGCTTCTTGCTCAGAAATCACAAAATTCTGATTCAGGGCAGACAGATCTCCCCATCACTAGCCCCCTGTGACATCCCTGCTTCTTGAGGAGTGGGAAAAGAAATGGAAGCTCTCGATGGATCACCCCAGGACCGAGGAGTGCTGGTGGGTTTGACACTGGACACACTGGCATGGGACACACAGAATGCTTCAGTCCATGGCCTGAGGAGGCAGGGGATTGGAGACAGGGAATCGTGGCCGATTCCGAGTGCTCGTTGCAGACGCCTTGGAGGCAACTCAGCCCTTTCGCATGGGGCAGCCCCACCAGCAGCCACCAGCACAGCCATGCCAGACAGAGGACAGAGCTGGACCTTCAAAGTCATCCCAACCCTCCAAAATTGGTCTTTTGTCATTAAGGAGCCCTGGAAAAGGCAGCCCCCGGCTAGCAGCAGCCAGGCTCCCACCCCACCAGCCCCGGGGATGGGCTGGCACAGGAGGGCAGGAGGTGGCACCGGAACATCTCAGCTTTCAAATCTGTGCCAACAGCTCACAAGGGGTTTCATCCTGGTCAGGGATGGCCAACGGGCTCTGAGCAAACTGAGGACTGAGCTTCTCCTGCGTCCCACCCCAGTGGGACAGCACAGCCCCTCCATCACCATCTCCATCAGCTTTACCCTATGGATGCTGTACAAACACCCAGAACAGACCCATTGGCACCGCACCCTCGCCAAACCCTGTGGGTCAGGGTCTGCCTGCCCCAGCCCTGCTCCCTGCCCACCAGAAGGGCAACACACCGTGCCAGCAGCCTGTCCAAGAAGCCCCTCCACCAGCCCGAACCACCCAGGTGCAAGAGCTGCCCCCAGCCCTGCGTCCCTGGCTGCCAGGACGGGCAGGGATGGGCAGGGGCAGGCAGCGGTGGGTCTGACCTGGACAGCTCTTCCAGCTTGGACTTGGCGTAATCCAGGCTGTTCCTCTCCACGTGCTCGTGGGGGGTGTGAGCCAGCAGCTCGTGCAGCGTCAGGATGTACCTGGGGATCTGCAGCACAACAGACCGGAGCAGGGCATCAGCCATGGTGCAGTGACAGGGGGTGGGCAGGATGGAGGGGGTCACAGTTGTGGTGGCATCCCTGGGGCCGATCCTGGTGCCAGTGGTCACCTGGAACATGGGGTAGGTCAGGAAGGTCTCCAGGGTCCTCTCCTCGCAGTCAGGCTTGGCCTCGTAGTGCTTCAGCAGCTTGTCGAAGTCCCGGTTCTGCTTGCAGTGCGCCAGGATCTGCAGGCTGTACTGGTGGTTCCTCACAAACTCCTGGTAGATGTTCAGCATGGGCAGCAGGATGTCGAACAAGTCAGCTGCGAGCAGAGAGGCGGTGGGGAGGTGGGTGTGCTGGTCCAGCCCAGCCCCTGGGGTCTTGGCACAGCCCCTCCTGGCTCCCAGCACTCTCAGATCCCACCCACAGCACCCCTTGGGATCTCCTGCTGCTTGTGTAAGCCCAAGGTCTGCCCAGTCTGGGTTTTAAAGACACCCTGCAGTGCTAGCTGAAAGTCTAATCGGACACAGCAATGCTCTTCAGCATCACCTGTGCATGGGCCAGCCCACCCTTCCCACCGCCCAGCAGAACCAGGAACGCAGGAATTGGGTTTCTCTGGAGTTTTTTGCTCCGGTCCTTGCCTCTGCGACCGATACGAACAAGCAACGACGTGCCGTGTGATGCATTTCACTGCTGCTGCCAGTTAGCAAAACGCCTGTTGAGTTGCATGAGGAGGAGGAGGAGCGCAGGCTCGGCTCTGCCAGCGAGTGGGCAGGGAACACGGCGAGGAGGCAGCACGCACTTACCCAGCACCAGCGTCGGCCAGCTGGATATCCTTGCCTTCAGGCCTTGGTAAAAGATTTGGTGCAAAAACATGATCGTTTCGCTGAAAGATAAAGCAAGGAGTGAAAAGGCAGATGAACAAATGGCAAATAATGACTAATTAGACAAAATCACCAGCCCAGAGGGGAGCAGGGGAGCCCTCGGGCTGGCTGGGGAGGTGGCTGCACAAGGTGGGGTGCAGAAAGAGTCCCTGGAGGCGCATTTGGAGTGATGGACAAGGACAGAGGAGGAGAGCGAGGAACTGAGCAGCTTGAAGCTCCCCTCAGAAGTCAACCCTGAAATGCAGGGGAGCCCAGACCCCCCCCTTCCTGCAGGGGAACAAGCCGCCCCCTGCCCCAGCCCAGCAGAGCGGTGCTGGTAACGGGGGCGAAAGCACCACCGGCTCCCCCACAGCCAGCACCCCCTGTCCGATGCTGGCTCTGTCTGTGCCAGTCCCAGACAACGCGCTGGCTTCACACAAGCCCAGATGTGGGGGAAAACTGGAATCTGGGTTCTGCAGTTTGGGTCCCTCCCTGGTCCCAGAGCTGGCTGGCACCCCATGCAGCCTGGGGAGCTCACAGCAGCAGCAGCAGCAAGGGCTCTGGAGAGGGGCAAGAGCCCAAGCCAGGAGCCGCAAGCACTGCTCCTGGAGATGCTCCCCATCGCAAGGGACGGGGGCTGGCACCTCCAGGGCTGGCAGGTAAGACTTGCTGCTGGTGGGACATTCATGGGACAGAGCTGTTGCAGCTGCCATTAAACCTGGCACATACCGGTGACACACTTGGCACCACCGTGGCCTGGCTGGAGTTGGTGAGTGCCACCTCCCATCCCAGCCAGCGCCTGGGGACAGCTGCTCTCGGCACACTGCAGCGGCTGTCACCTTGTGTCACAGCTGCAGGAGCAGCTATGCCTGCCCCTCCATACCATGTCCCGTGAGAGCTGCATCCTCCCCGCTTTGCTCCTGTCGTCACCTTTGGGCTGCTATGGCTGCCAAAGGGCACTGCCCTCCCCAGCGCCAGAGCCAGGACCTCACACAGACGGGCTCCTGGCAGCCCCGACCTGCTACCAAAGCCCCGGAGCATCATCCCCTGTGGCACCTCCTCATGCCAGTGCCAAGCACTCAGAGGGCTGCTTGTGCAGGTGTCCCGTGGGGATGGTGAGCTTCCATCCATGCCTCTGGGGGCCAGGCTGCAGGCTCCCACGGAACCTCCCAGCACCGGGCACCCCAACACCCACTCCTGGGGGAGGGCAGCAGGCTGCCCAGAGGCTGCTGGCTGTGCCGGGCTGCCGCAGAGCTCTTGGAGCCCAGGATGACACTCACCTGTTGAGGAATATGCTGCTGACATCGTCATGCGTGATGGGAGGCTTCTTGGAGCTGGCTGCCATCCGCAGCGGCCGCAAGAAGTTGTTGACGAGGATGTGGAGCTGCTGGACGTACTCAGCCTCTGCCTCCAGCATGCTGAAGACGACCTGGTTCCTCTTGCGCATGCTGTCGGCATGGGGGGACCTGATGTAGTCCTGGATGATGGTCTTCCACTTCCTCCGGCACAGCCAGCCCCGCAGGAAGCTCTGCACCTGCGAGGGAGCAGCGGCCACGTTAGGGGCCGGGCTGAGGAGCCAGGCAGGTACCCCGTGCTTGGCACGGTGCTGGGACCGCGGCGCTGCGGTGAGGTTTCCCTGGCTCTGCTGAGGTGTGCACAGTGGTGCCTGTTACTGATGCTGCTCTGAATCCTCCCAGCTGGGAAACAAACGATAACTCATCTAAATGCACTTTCTTATTGCGGACAGTGTCTTCTTTTCCCTTTTACAGAGAGACACACGGAAGACTCCTACAAGAAGCAGGGGTCCACAGGTTCAACCCCATGTCCCCTGAACGGGGCAGCAGGCACCCGGGGCTGGCAGAGGGTTTCCCAGGGGTCAGGTAAGGGCAGGATCTGCTCCCCGAGCAGTGGCAGTGCCGGTCCCCTCCATGGCACCGTGTGGTGCTGGGCTCGCCTGCAGGAGCGTGGTGCACAGCAAGCTGCATCTGCTGATGAGCGCGGCTTCTTCTCCCCAAGAGCGCTGTATTTGGAGCAGATTTCTTCGCGGGGTCTGTTGCTCCCTGCAGGAAAGCTGCTGGGGCAGCGGCTTTTTCTTTGCAAAAATAAAAATCATAACCACAGCTGCGGGAGGAGCCAGATGTAAGAGGTGCTGTTTGTGCACAAGCCAGCGTGGGCAAGGATGCCTTGCTCCCCCGGAGAAAGCAGGGAGTGCCCCACAGAGCAAACACAACCAGCAGAAGGGTCTCCAGTTTTGCAAAACACATTTCCTCCTAAAAAAAATCCATTAGCAGAGGCACCCCCTCAGTCAGCTCACCCAGGCCAACCACTCTACCAGCCCCACATGGAGTGTGTCTGTCATGCTGCCACGAGCACTGGGACCCCACCACGAGCATCGGGACCCCACCATGAGTACCAGACACTATGCCGCTCACCCGCCGCCACCCACCTTCTTGATTTTCTTGATGTCGCTGTCGTCGTCACTGGGCGCACTGGTCTGGCCAGCCTGGATGCGCTCGTGGTCCTTGAGCAGGGAGGCAATCTGTGGGCACAGGCAGGGCGTGAGCGGCCACCCCGGCACAGCCTGGCATCTCCCGGGAGCCGAGGACACCGTGCTGCCGCGCGGTGCCGGGGAATGGCACGTGTATCCAGCTTAATTACCGATACAGGGACATATGTGCTGGTTCTGTCTTAGTGGGAGATGGGTAGATGAAGCAGATAAAGAGATGCTGCAGAGCTGTCAGGGCGCTGCCACCTCCCCGGCATCCCCAGCACCCACCGAACATACCGCAGAGACAGGGACCTGGAAATCCTGCTGGGTACCCAATGCAAACCGCATCCCTCTTTCCTAAGAAAGCCTTCACAGGCGAGTCATTAAAAAAACGAGTTGGAGAGAAAATGGCAGAAAAATCTCAAGTCATTTGCACCCTAAAACTTGCAGATGAGGACAAACTCTCACCCAGCCCCAGCTTTCCAACACAAATTGGATCGAATCGCATTTGCTTCCAAGCATTTGAATTTTTACTGTTTCTCGCCTGTACTTTTTCTCACTCCTCTCCTCACTGCCGTGTCCCTGCCCCCACGGCCGCAACCCTTTAAAAAGCTACAGGAAAGGAAAACAGAAAAGGCACCATCCAGAAAATGAAAATTGGGAAAAATGTGATTTAAATCTTGATTTTATAGAAAATAACACAAGTAAGAAAATTACTTTCAAAGAGTACTTTCTTGGGGGAAAAAAGTCCCGTTTTGGAGAGAAAGGAGGAAAAAAGGAAGGTTTGAGTTGAGATCTTTTCCAGTTGGAGACTCTGCTTCCCAGTGACACTGAGAAATGCCAGCAGCAGTCACTGCGATACATGGCAAGTGCATGTTGGGTTTTTTGGTGTCTGGACAGTTAGGAGGGAAAGTAAAGCACGAGCAGAGAGCTGCCGGGGAGGAGGACAGGGGCAGAAGCTGCTTCTGTCGTATAGTCACAGCCCGGGAAGAGGGGATGACTGCCACAAAACCCAAACTGTGATGAGGAGCTGTGTGTTTTCATGCCCTAAGAAGCTAAAAATGCTGTGGGTCAGTGTGGTCACGAAGCTCAACAGCCGCCCCTCAGCACCAAGCTCTCCCAGAGACCCTCCCCTCCCAGCATTCCGCGTGGAGGCATCTCCCCAAAACTTCTCACTGCCGGGAGGCAGAACACGGGGCTGGTGCCTGGTGCAGGGCTGTGGATGAGTCCAATCCAGCCAGCCCCACTGGTGCAACCCGGAGGGGCTCCCTGGGGCTGTGGCAGCCCCCCAGCACCCCCACTCTGCTACAGAGCCCCCCCAGCACCGCCAGCCTCAGCAGGAGCAGGAACACACTGGAGCAAGCAGCCACAGGCTCACAGGCACCAATTCAGCTCCTTTGCAGCTCTGTTGGGTTCACCCTATGTTATTACACGGGGTTAGATTTTAGGAAAGAATTTTTTCCTCTCCCTGTGCTTTCCTATGGAGCCTCAAGTCACCAAACATCTCCTGCACACCCTCTGCATTTAAGTGTTTGACAGCACTGAAGCCATTCCCTGCGCCGGCTCCGGGCACATCTCAGCCAGGACCCATGAAGTGGGTTTGCCGGTGCCATGGTTTTATTTTGGTTTCTGGTTTTTTAAATTGAGTGAGCCAGATTTGCACATTAAAGTAGAAGCTGATCATTTGATCTCTGCTTCAAAGCCTGTGAAAGAGTAAAAAAACCCCAACAAACCACTGCAAGGTAAAATCAAATGTACCTGGGCACAGGGGATGGGCTGCAGCTCTGCCCAGCACCCCTGATCCCGACCCCTCTACTAATTTTGGGGTTCACACCACATCTCCCACCTTCCCTGACCAAAAGCTCATCAGGATGCTCATGGCCCTGCTGCCACCACTCACCTCCCCTGCCCCTCACACCAGCCACGCTCCCAGGGGAGCAGGGTTTGCCCTGACCTGGAGGCTGGACCAGACCGGGGGAGCTCCCAGACCAGAGTCCCAGGGGAAACCCCCCCACCCAGTGGGTGCTGCGGGCTGTGGCCAAGACTGTTTGAGGCTGATCCTGTTCTGTCAGAGAGCACAAATCCAGCAGTGCCAAAACAGGTCTCCTGTCCTCCAAGACTAAAAGCAGCCTTCAGCATGCCCCAGCTCATGGTCAGGGACTATTAACCTGCGCTTTTTAACTCAAAAATTCCGAATTTCAGGAAAAGGCCACCATAAGGATGTGCCAAACCACTCTCCCCCTCACTGCCTCTCCAGCTGCCTCCTCCGTAGCAATGTTGAGATTTTGACTGATTCAGGGTCAACGTCTCAGCCCAGCAGGCAGCAGGACCTGCTCCCAGCTGCCTCCCCCACAAAGCCACTGCCTGACCCTCCCTGCCAGGCATGAGGATGGGGCCAGCAGCAGCACTGGCCCCGGGGTGCCCCCCACTCGCCCCATCAGCACCAAAACCCAGGCGGTGAGAGGGTACCCCGGGCTGGCTGCAGCCCTGCAACGCGGGGACTGGGCAGCACAGGGCATACCCACACCTCTGAGCATCTGCCTCCCGGGTGCCTTAGAGATGCAAGCTTCCCTCGGCACCGCCTGCTGAGTCATTTTTGCATTTTGTTGCTTTGTTTGCCGTCGTGTCACCCTTCCGACAGCCCAACGCCGCAAACTACTGAGCAGCAAACTGCTGTGAGAGCTTCTGGGACAAGCTACAGGCAACAGGTTTTACGGGCTGCTCCCACTGAACTTCTTAATGCAGCATCCGTTTTGTTTTTAGCACTGTGCATGTAAATTCCCTGCTGCGCTCCGGTTATGCAGCTTGCACCTGGCACAGGCTCCTTCCTGAGGCCACAGACGCCTCTTCCCTTTTTCAGCTGCTCCTCTTGCTTTGGACCGCCTGGTAGATGTTACCACCAGGCACGCAGCACGCAGAGGGGGTCTAATCAAAGGATTTAGGCTGAAAATAAGGACGGCGAAATGGTGAGATCAGGAATCTCCATCCCTACCCCAATACCAGAGCGGCACAGCCACAGCCTCTCGCTGCACGGCTCCTGCAAGAGAAACCTCCAACAGAGGCGATGCCCTCGCCCCTCTCTGCAAGGGAAGGGGCCAGCCTGGTGTCAGGAAAACAAGCATAAATATGCCAGCCACGACATCCCCCGGTTCCTGCCAGCACAGTGCTGCTGCCCGCAGCCCGTGGGTCACCCCAGTGAGTGGCAGCGCATCCACGGGGCGATGCTGGGCTCTTCACCTCGGCCTTCAGGCGCTCGATCTCGATCTCCCCATCCTCGATCTGCTGGCGGAGTTGCTTGGCAACGGTCTTCTCCGTTTCTACAATCTGCAGGAGATGGAGGTACTTCTGCATCAGCGCCTCGTGCTCCGTCGCCAGGTTCCTGTAGCTGCAGGCAGACACGGCCATGACCATCCCTCCTCCCGCAGACCCACCGCCATACGTTCCCCCCTGGGATGCGCAAGTAAAATTAAGTGTCTGCTCGCTGTGGTTTGCTGGGGGGTTTGTTCTCCTTCCTGGCTGCCTACACGCTGCCCTTGCCCCTCTGGCTTAGGGTACCCACAAAGTGAATGAACCAGGAGACAGTTCTTGCAGTTTGGGATGCTGCTACTCAGAACTGACCGATTTGGAGAGGACTCAGGTTCCCCGCGAGGGTGCAAACAGAAAAGACAATGTAAAATTTAAGGAAATGGTTTGAGACAAAAAACCACCCACCAAACACCCATGGCCAAGCATCTCTCACCTACCAAGTCCCAAAAGTTTAATGACAAGGAGGACACTTGTGACACAAGCTCTTACAAGCACCTGCTCTCGTTAAGGTGCTGCAGCAGATATTTCCCTAATCTACTGCATACAACACTCACCGCCCCCCACTTTTCGCTGCCAGCCTGGCACCCTCCTTCACCAGACACGTGGCTGTGCCATGCCGGCTCCCCTGGGCAGGTGGGATGTGCCAGCATTCCTATGCCACAGAAACACAAGCTTGGAAAAATCTTTCTCTGACTGGTTTTGCTATTCCAGACAAAACCTTTCCCAACAGTCTTTGAACCTGGCAGTGAGTCAGGCATCCCTCCAGCACCAGGCTGGGACAGACAGTGCCAGCCTGCTGGGGTGGCCACCCCACGTGGGATGGGGATGGGAATGGGGATGGGGATGGGGACGGGGATGGGCAAGCACAGGGCTGGGGGGGACGTCCAAATGCAGCCTCCTTCGCAGCACAAGGGTCCCAAACACAGAGCTGGTGGCTAAAAGCGCTTTGCTCTGCCTGCTGGCAGTGCCCAGCTCAGCAGCTCCCTGCCCACAGCCCTGCCCGCAGCTCCCTGCAGCTGCCCTTGGGTACAGCTTCCCTTCGACACCCCCCACCCCCGGGGCTGTGCTGGCAGAGGGTGGTACCTGGCGTGAGCTATAGCTGCCACCCACTCATCGCAGTCCTTGGCATCCTCGGTCCTCAGCTCCAGGGTCTTCTGGTTCTCATGGTTGAAATTAACAGTAAAGTAATGCTGCAGAAGCAAACACAGGGCAAGGTTACCCCTCACTTGCACAGGGCCATTAGAAAAGCACTTTATGATCCAGCACAAGTTGCTTAATTTTAAAAAAACCCACATTTTGAAACATCAGGAGCACAGCTGAGATGTGCTGCCCTCAGCGCTCAGGGAAGAGCTGCCCCTTGCCATTGAGGCAGCGCAGCTGTGCCATGGGTGAGGACGGGGCTGAGAAATGCTCCGAGGGAAAATCCCACTGGGCAAACACCCGGCTTCAGCTAAACCTCAAACCAGCAAAACCCGGGGTGCTGCAGGCCTGACCCTGCGGCAATTGCCTTGAGGACAATCCTCACCCTGGGAAAGGACCAAGGATGTTTAGCTGGATGCTGCCTGTATCCCTGCCCGCGCGGGCAGCGAGCATCCTCGGGCAGCGAAATGAAACCCCGCTGCTGCCTGGGGCTTGATGCTGAGCAGAGCCCCGGTCCCACGTGCTCGCACCGCTCGAGCAAGGAGGCTCTAATGGGCAACGGTGTACCAGGGCTCAGCACAGGGCTATATTTAGCCTCCCTTGACATTTACAGTATTTGTGCTAATTGTGTGCGGTGGCAGCCCGCGTCGGCTGGGGTTTGTGCTGCTCCTGTGCTTTCCTGCAGTCTCCTAGGAAACAGGTACCACGCTGCAATGCCGGATACTGCCCAGAATAACTGGGCTAAAATGAAACCCACTAGAAAAAGCTCATCCTGACATTATCTGCTCCTCTGTTAGGTTTAATGAGGGATCTGAATTAACAGGTGTCTTTGCAAAAAAAAAAACCAACCAAACTCAACCCGCTGCCTGCTCCCTGGCATGCACCCCTGCTCCCCGGGATGGCAGGCAGCAGCCGGCTGCAACCACAGACCCTGGCATGCCATGAGAACACAGACAGGCACCACAACACAGGCAGGAGCTCCCATGGGAACCTGCCCCGATGCTGGTCTGCAGGCAGGGATGGGCAGCAGGGTGCTGCACTGGGGCAAGGCTGGCACTCATCCAGCACAGCCGGGTGGCCCAGCACCATCACCACCTCTGTGTTGAACACCAGGGGTACTGCTCACCACGCTGCCCCAAAACAGGGCTACATCTCCCATCCCTACCACTCCCAGCTCTCCCCTGTCCTCCCCCTCCCCAGGCATCTTTATCTCTTCCCCTGCCCATCCCTAATCAGGCCCAGGGATGTTAAGGAGATGGATGCGGGATGCTTTCAATGAAACTGGGATGCAGGGAGCTGAGATGCAGCCAGTCACCGTTCCTGGGTGATGCCAGTGCAGGCAGCATGGACGGACGGAGACCCAGCTCCCCCACCCAGCACCATGCCCACCCAGGGCTCGTGTCTCACCGGGTGACAGCCTGAGGAACACCCTCCGAGCTCACTCAGCACATCGGGGTCCTGCAGAGGAGGAGACGGGGTAGGGGGTGGGGCAGGGACCCTACACTGCCCTGGGGCCATGCCAGAGCCCTCCTTTAGAAATAGCTCTTTTGCCTTTTGGGGGGCAACTGCTTGTTGCTGTGACCCTGTTCAAGATGCATCTCTTTTACTTCTGTCCAGGATCCTTTACCAGCAATATCTTTTCATTGCTGATCCTACAGACAACTTTTCTCCTTGTGGAGCCATCTCCATGGTAAAACGTGCCATCATCCATCTCCCCCCCCCTTCCCTGACCCGCCGCAGCCAGGCTGGTGAGAGCTCCTGGCAGCTGGGCTGCTGCTTGCCTCTGTCTGTGGAACACATCTGGAGCTGCAGCAGCTCCACAGTCCTTCGCTTCTCACCTCCCTTCCTCTCCCTCCCACCCCTGAAGGCTTTTATTGGCAACAAGACATCTCCGATAGAAAATTCACCAGAAATTTTTGGTCTCTGGAACTGCAGTAGTTACGCGCCTCTGCTTTATGCCCATCTCTCTTACATCCCTTCCCTCGCAAACAGCGTTAAAAAGAGCTCATCAGATCGGCAAGTCTGGAAATCCTCCCCCTTAAACACCGACTCAGGACTATCACCAGCCGTGTCAGGGCACTGCCAAGCACTCGCCCCCCCAGCCCCAGTGTCCTGGCCGCAGGGACGGGAGGGGCAGGAAAGCCTCTTCTCAGTCCCAGTGCCCCCATGAGCTCCCAGTGTTTTGGGGACAAACCGCACATTCACCATGTCACGCTCCACCACTGCCACCAGCCAGTGCTCAGCTGAGTCCCCATGGGACCTGAAACATGGGGCGATGCCTCCATGGCTCCCCCAAACCAGTCCCTGGGGATGGGTGAGCAAGCCCTGGACCACCCCTCCTGGGCACTGCGGGTGCCTTGGGGACGATGCAGCACCCATGTGTGCTCCCGTGGGCGAGCGGACCCGCTCAGAGCCCCGCACCTACAGGCATCGTGTCTGATCCTCACCAGGGCCCTCCGGGAAAGCAGCACCTCACGCAGCTTCAGGACTTGTCACGTTTTAAAATCAGGGCGGCAGGGACCAGGGCAGGGATGCGGGACAGGCACCCACCCTGCCCACGCCACCTCTCCTCCTGCTTTGCCCACTCGAGGCACCTCCGACACACCAGCACCAAAAGAGTTCTGTCAGATGGCTTCTGGCTCATCTAATTTAAACCCAGAAACTCCTGAAGGTTTTGCAAATGACAGGTTCAATGCTGTCAGCAGCGCAGCTGGATGATGTGGGGCTGAAAGGTTCCCACCGTGGCCAGAGGCAGCTCTGGCAGCTGCTGCGGGGCTGTGGCCGGGGCAGTTCGGTCCCGACCGCTGCTCCACGTGCAATTAAAAGCCAGTTCCTGCGAGCACACACACGGCAGCTCCCCGTGTCACTCCGATTTATCCCCATACAATACCCAGGAAGTGCAGCGTGCTTGAAAGGAGGAAGTTATTTTATATTTGAATAATAAAACTCCCACCACCTTTTATCTCCGCCTAAATTACGATCCTTCTCTGTTATCACAGTGACACATCAAACTTGACAGCTCGGGAGCATTTCCAGCACTGCTCACTGTGGTGAGGGCTGTGGCTCGGGGGCAGCACGGCCACGGCCAAGCCATGGGACAGACCCACAGACAGGACCAGAGCAGGGAGCAGCAGGATCAGCCCCTGCCTCCAGCATCGCCCCATGCCCAGCTTGTCCGGGGCAGTTCTTGCTCCTGGGCCACCCCTGCCCAGCGCAGGGCACGAAGTACCCAGCAGCTTCCATTTGCTGCTTCTCACACCCATCTTTTGCTCATTTGAAGACCGCATGAACTCACAGCCACGGAGGCACTGACACCTCTTAAACCACCTCTCACTCTGCTTCCTGGCAAACTAAGCAGATGCAATTCATTTGCTCCAGCTTTTCACAGCAGGAAGATGGTGCATCCCCAGCAGCACCGGGAGCTGAATCCATCCTGCAGACCCCGAGCTGCCAAGGCTCGCAGGGAGATGGCCGCAAATGTTCCTCAGTGGAGGCAAACAACGCCTTTTGCTTCAGCCTCAGAAACGTGTAACCCCAACATTTCACAGTAATTTGATGGGAGGCAGCCCATGGCACGGAGAATTTCAGCTCCAGCAGGTAGTTTAGCAAAGTCCCATACCTGGATGCCCAGTGCTGTTGTGCAGAGCGTTGGGCACTCGCAGCTTGAGAGGTGCGGGCAGGACAGGGCCAGGCAATGCCAGCGCGGGCAGGGGTCTCCAGGGTCCCCACAGCAGCTGGCAGCTCAAAGCCCATTGCCAGTAGTTGCTCCTGGAGTGCCCCAGTCAGTGTGTCCCCAGGGCTCTGCTCAAGGGTGGCCCAGCCGGGAGGGACCTGGTCCAGCACCCACCACAGCCCCAGCCCCCGAGCCCACTCCCCAAGCTCCGCTCCCTCTGTCACTTTTCCTGCTAAAGATCCCCAGCTCCAGCTTGGCTATTTTTGCTCAGAGTACAACAGCAAAATGCTGCTCAGGAGCTATTTCTGCTTCCAGAACCTCAACAAAAGACTTTGAATTAATGAAGGAGACTACCCGAGTGATTAATGTGCAGGGACTATCTCCCCAGAAATGTCCTCCCGCGTGTCTGCTGTCCCTGGGCTGGCATGGTCAGCGCAGTGACAGCTCTGCCCCCTGCCACTCCCAGTGCCGCAGAAGCAAAACCCCCTGCATGTGCACCCCCAGACGTGGGTCCCTGCCACCCCAGGACACGCGTCCCTGTGTGCTGCAGGACGTGGGTCCCCAGCGATCCCAAGATGCAGGACCCTGCATACCCCAAGATGCGCTCTGCCCGCTCCCGTGCCTGCGTCTGTCTGACGCCCATTCCCACCCACCGCGGCTGGGATGCTCGGGCTCCTCCATCCTCCACATCCTCAATAAAAGCCGAGATGATTACAGAGAGCGCGTTTGCCATTGTGCTTTGGGGGTTCCCACACTGGGGTCTCGCTGGGACACAGATCCCCATGTCCCACAGCCACAACAAGGTGCCACGTGTTATTTCTGCAGGGATGTTTAAGGGAAGCTGGTGAGCTCCCAGGGGGCTCCACAGCCACAGGGAGCTGGGCTCCCCATGGGGCTCCTGGCACAGCACACAGCAGCTGCACCGACATCCCCGCCATGTCCCCACTGCTCCCCGGGGAGTGCTGCCCAGACCCCCCGCTCCCCACGCACTGGGGCTTCAGTTCCCCAATGCCCAGATGGCCTGTGCCATCCCCTTCTGCCCACGCAGACCCCACCAGTGCCTAGCTGCTGGCTCAGGGTCCAGAGGGAGCAAAGGGCTGGTGCCGCAGGAGCCTTGGGCGGGCACCAACACCGCGGCTCTGGGGACGAAACAGCAAATTTTCCAGTTTGTCAGAGTAAAGGCAGAGAAGGGCAAAGCAGAGTCAGGCTTGCCATAAGCAAACATGCTGCTGCTGGTCCAGCTAAGCTCCTGAAGGGTTTTACTTTGCTTCTTACTTTCTCTTAAGTCAGCAGATAAATAAATTCAAATAGGCTTTAAAATGACACATTATTTCCAAAATAGAAAATCAACGTATTCCAGCATTTTTTAAAATTTGGAGCAGGGCATTCTTCAGCCTGAGCAACTTGCCAGACCGCTCTGGATGCCGTGACCGATGCAGCCAGGCGTTTTTCCTGCAGAGCCACGCTGCGCACTGACGGTGCCCAGGTCTGCTGAAGGGGCTGGCGCGAGAGCGGGGGGACCAAGACAGAAACACCCCCAGCAACGCCACCCGTGCAGAAGCGGTGACCGTCGCCCTTTCCTACACAAAGTGGTTTTGTTGTGCCATCACAGGGGCCTTTCCACCCCACGGCAGATGCCCCTCGCCATCCCTCTGCAACGGGGATGCTCCCCGCCGTGCGGGGGACCCGCCTGCCCTCCATCCACCCATGGCAGATAGGTATGCGGCCGCCTGTTCATGAGGCTGATGGTTATTGCAGCTGACATAAAGGGCAAGGGAGGAGAATTTTCCAGCTCTGGATGGATGAGTCTAAAAATCCACAGCCAGCAATGGCAGCTTTTAACTTCCCTGACCTACATACCATCTGCTCTGGGAAGACAGGACCTGGGATGCAGAGGAGGAGACAGGTGGCCAGGCAGCTCATTTGCTTGCTGAAAATAAGAAAAAATCCCAGAGCTTGCAATTTCTTTCCTCTGCTTCAGGACGGACTGTAAGGATGCTCGTGCACGGGCACTAGAGCTGAGCATCAGCTGTGTTGGATGGGCTTTGAAGCCCCACACTCATAAGCAGGCAGGGGACCCCCTGCAGCAGGGGGGCTTCACCCCGCATGAATCCCAACCTAAGTCTTGAGCAGAAACATCTGTAAAAAAAAAAAATCAAAATTTCCCCTCTCTGGCACATTATCCAGCGATGCCGGCAGACAGGCATGCAGGCGAGCCTGCATGGTACAGGCGATGCCTACGTGGTATCGGCAATGCCTGTGCGGTACTGGCACCATGAGCAGCCCCCTCACCCCCAAACAGCTTGGAAATACAGCCTTGGCATCCCTCTGTACAGTAATTAATAAAGAAACGAGCATTACACCAAAGTCCTAACCCTGGGTGTACCAGACATTCATACCTTGGCCAGACTTTATGTATGAATATCACCATTGCTATAATGACTCTGCACCTTCATATTTGCAATAAATCTGCAAAAAGGGTGTGTGCAGCTGAGAAAGTGTATCTGAGGCCGCTGAGCCGGCGGGACTGGGCTGGGGGAAGGTTTCTGTCCCTTCTCCTGCTTCTTTAACAGACTTCATGAATCTGTTGGGTGAGAATGTGTGAAAGGTGATGGACTGGCATCACGTTTAAAAGACAAAAATTAGTAGGATAATCTGCAAATTTCTGAGTAGTTGAGGTTTAGGTTCACAAATTGTGATTTAAGTTCAAAAAAATCAGATTGCATCTAAGTTCTGCGCTGCTGGTGTGAAGGCTGAGTTACTGCCACATTCAGCTCATTGCGGAAAGCCTGGCTAAAAGTACATGAGTCTAGGGAAAAAAATCTAAAGTTTTTAAAAATCCAACAGGACAATCCAACAGGCCAGCTGTCATGGCAAAGAGCCAAGTGAGCTGAGGTGAATTAAGCTGACGGGAAGAGCCAAACATTTTGAGCCAAGAGATCTCTTAATCAGAGGTGGTCCATACATTAAAAATAAATAAAAAATTGAAAAATGTCCTTTTAAACTCTTCAATCTCATTTTCTTTTTCACATTTTTTGTTTTACAGGTAAAAATGCTGTCGGCTATTTTGCTTTATCACAAACTAACCAGTACTGACTCGCGGTCTTCAGCAACCAAAATATTCCAATACCTGTTTCACTACAACTCAAGAGTTTGGAGGATGCACAAATCCACATTTTCTCAACAACCCAACAACCAACAGCTCCTCCGGCACAATTCCCACTGCCTCGGAGGGGGCTGCTGCTCACACACCCTGCTACGCACTGTGGAAGCTGGAGCTCACATTCCTGAGACAACGATGCTAAACTGAACTCCGAATCTGGAAAACCTTAGGAAGGTGTTCGGCACTGCGCTGGGGCTCGGGACAGGCAGGTATTTACTGCTGAGCACGCGATACCCCGATGTCCCTTGATGCTGCGCACAACCGCCGGGGCTGTGCAGGGCCACACGCTTTGCACTCGCGATGACGTGCAAAAGGCAGCTCTCGGCTATGGGGGATCTCAGTCTTTTGGAAAAACATTTGTAGACGTTTATAAAACCCACAGCCCCGACCACCAGTGGTGGATGAGCATGTTTAACGCATGCACCTTGCTTGGGTCATGAGTCCTGCAAACACGGGTTTGCCCAGCACGGAGTGGCCCTTGGCAACAGCAACGAGCACAACCTCGGCCGTGGCTCCCGGCTGCATCCTGCCCAGCATCCCTGTCCGCTCACACCGTGCGTACTGCTGGGGGAACAATTCATTACATGACTTTAGCTCCTTTGTTCATGAAACATCTGTAAGAAGGCCATGTTGTCCCAAAATTGCCTTATTTGGATTAATATGACAAATCTGGGGAATAGTTTTTCATCCTATGACAAAGCCCGCTCCCGCAGAGGCAAGGTGTCCTGCGCTCAGCCTCAGCTGCAATCGCTCCGTTGCCATCAGTCACACAGATCACACCACATTATCCTGTCCTTTGAATACGCATCATGTGAATAATCAGAAAGACAGCGATCAGGCAGCAGCACGTTCAGACAGATACCCCGAAGAAAAACCAGACTTTTCTAGAAGACGACAAGCGCGTTACCCGCCTGTGCAAAGCATGTTTTGCACAGGCTCAGCTGCGGCTGGATGCACGGCTAATGCAGGATTTCCGTGCGGCATGGGGATCACTCGCTGTCTCTAGGCAGCCCTGTCGTACCAACCTGCTGATTTTGTTTTGCTGCCTCCGTGCTGGGCTCCAGCAGGCGGCCACCCTGCACCCTGCGCGGGAGCATCCTCGCCCCAATGCCCGCATGCCCAGAGCGGAGCTGAGGGTGCCCAGGCTGTGGGCAGCCCTGCTCGGGGTGTCCATGGACACCCTGCTCGCCCTGGCCAGAAGCTGCTCTGCAGGCAGGATCCATCCCCTCCTGCCACTGTGACTGGAGCCACACGCTGCTCTGAGCCCTTCCCCACCTGCCTCAATTTGGGATCATGTTCAAAGCTGCTTGTGGGTCCTGTGCTGCTGCTCCCACTCACCTAGAGCCCATGGGCTGGATAACCCTGGCCAACTGGGCACCTAACAGACGTGCCCAGGAGGGGAACCCATCATCTGCAGCTTCCCTGGCCCTTGCTGGACAGAGCCAGGGGGTCCCGGGGGCACACACTGCTCACCATAGGGGCTGGGATGGCAGCACCCAGCAAAGGCACTCGCATCTAATGCCAGAAGAGATTTGGGCGAATGCCTGGCTGCTCTGGAAGGGCCATCACCACCCTCTTCTGCAGAGGGACCAGCAGCGAGTGCCTGTGCAGTGCCCCCCGCAGAGTGAGATGCTGTCTGTCCCTGGCTCACCCATAGCAGCCCTTTCTGAGGGTACCGGGAGCTCTGCCCAGGTCACCTCCCTGTGCAGGGACAGGCACAGCTGGATCCTGTGGCCCACACTATTGCACCCTTGGGGAGCTGCTCAAGCTCTCCTGCTGCCAGGGACAGCTCCATCAGTGGGGCATCCAAAAGAGCCGGAGCTGCTGGTACCTGACAGGCCATGAGGGCAGGCATCCCCGAGGCACCCAAGCACCTCCAGCTCCGCTTCCCTCCAGCTCTTCCAGTGTCTCAGGGATGGGTGCCATGGACAGGGTGCTCTTGGTGACTGAGCTTTGTTTCAGCTCGACACCTGCTACTCTTTGTGCCGCTGGTGCTGAGAAGACACATGGCCTTCCCGTGCCCGCCTTCACTGTGCAGGGAAACCAGCAGGACCAGGGCCAGACACACTTCAGGGAGATGGAAGGAAAACTTTCCCTGAAGCGCTGGTGGGGACCGTTTCCACAAGCCTTCTCCCATCCCACTGGGAAACCACAGCCACGCACGCCCACCCACTGACCGCTTGTCCTCAGCCTTGCATCACGGTACAAAATGCTTCCTTGAGCCTCCGCTGTCCCCTGACAGCACAGACAATAGATGTTACACCCATCCCTGGCACAGGCTGCAGAGCTGGGGAAGAAAATCTCCAGCTATAGGCTCTGTGTTCACAAGAGCAGCCCAGGCTTTGGGGGGAAAAAAAGACTCATAGCTCCAGACAACTTCTGAGTTTCAAGTCAAGGGTTTCACACAGCACTACCACTTGACTCAGCATCACGTTGGCTCTCATCTGAGACCCAGAGGGCTCCTGGTTAAGAATAACTCATGGCACTGGGGTACGGGTCCGCAAATCTGACTCAAGGCTGGATCCACAGAGCGAACTCGCTGCCCGACTCACGTGTGATGGAGAGCCCTCACCCAGCACGGGGGCCTTCCCAGTCCTGAGCACATGGCCTCAAGGTCAGGGATGGATCAGCTCCAGACCTCCACATCTGCTCAGCTGCTCCGTTGGGATCTCACTTTGGCTGTGCCCGCCACATGCAGTCCCAGCCAGGGCACCCCATGTCCTGCCCCCCTCCCCTACAACGCACCATGGACTTAGGGGTCTCTCATAGCCCCTTCCACCAAGGGGCAGGAGATGTGATCACCTGAAAGCACATCCCAGCATCCTCACCCTCGGGGTGACAGCAGGTCCCGGGGGGCAGCGCAGCCCAGACACCAGGGCAGAATAAAAGAGAGGGTTCACACCCCCACCCCTGTCTCACCCCAGCATCGCCGGGCACTCGCCCATCGCAGCACCGGCACCACGGCCCCGCACAGCCCAACCGCCAACCTCCCGCACCGAGCGAGGCAGCACCGGCGGAGCCAGCAGACCCCTCCTCCGGGCCACAGCCTGAAGCCCACCCAACAATAAAACATCTTCCAAACCAAACTGGTTTGAAGAAAATTTCATTTGCGGAAAAATGTAACAAAAAGAGAAAAGAAAGTTTCCAGAGGTGTCCAAATCCCCTCTTTGGTGTTTGTTTTTCAAACAACTTTGCCTCTTCATGCTCTCAAGCACTCTACGCTGAAAATACACTGCATTCCCAGCAATAAAATCCCCCACCACAAAAAAATATGTGAACTTTAAAAAAGAGGGGGGTTTTGAAAGACCCACCTTTTAAAATTTCTCCTTTGTGGAGAATTTGAAACCTTTCAGGCTTTACTGCAGTGAAGATGGAATCTAAACCTGAAACTCCTCTGCTGCAGGGAATATTGTCCTCATAGCTCCAGCTGTAACTGCCCGGATAGATAAATGCCCTCAGAAAACAATTAATGGTGATCACAGGCAATGCTAGAAATTTCCTCAGCACCTTCCTTTCAAAGCTGCTGAACATGGCTCGGTACCAGGTGAGCTGGAAGAAAACGTTTTATCTGGTTTGCAGAACTCGGACACCTTCCTCCCAGAGACCTGCCGGCTTTGCATGCCATTTGCTCGCTTTCGCCCTCCTGCACAGCCCATGCTGCAGATCTGCACCATAAATATTCTGCTGCTTATCTCATCTGGTATGCCATTAATTAGTTTGCAAAGCAGTGGGCATTCAACTGCTTGAGCACTTTCATTTAAATTTGTCCTAATGAATTATACAAAATTATGAGCCAGACACTAAACCTTGGTAAATTGGTGCCCATCAGTGGCCCGGTAAATATTTGGTGTGGCACGATCTCACCGTGCTGTGACAGCGGACCCTCGTTTACACTGAGGATAAATCTTCCAGGTGCATTTTGAAGTGGAAAGGGGCTGTGCCATCCTCCCCTTAATGTTTACCTGGTGGAAAATCCCTCCTGCACAGACACCAGGAGTCAGAACCCGGTAAGCAAGCTTGCTTTAAACCTGGCTGGCAAGCTCGGCTGAAGCCGAACCAGGAACGCGCAACAACATCTATTACGCTGCTACCTAAAGGGACACAGCTGACAAAACAGGACAGCGGTGTGACCCCCTTGCAGCCACAGACCCTTCCTTGCTGCTACAGCTGACCGTGCCGTACACCGGAGGCTGCTCCCGTGCAAGAGCCAGGACTGCCAGGAGGCACAGCTGTTGCAAAAAAACGGGATTTTCATTTGAACAGGGAAATACTCCCGTGATCCCTGCTGGGAGTGAGGAGACGTGCCACAGAGCGGTGGTACTGCACTGCCTGGCTCTTGTGGCAGGGCTTTCTGGAGCGCCAAGCGTGCCATGATTAGCCAGAGGCAATTAAGGGGCTTCCTTCCTTGCTTCCAGGCTGCCCCTTGCCTCCGATGGGTGCCCACCGGGGCTTGTCCCGCAGTCTGCCGGCAGCGCTCACCACCACCTCCCCGGAAGGCTGCTTAGGCAGAAATTATGCAAGACCTGCAGAGCTGGACCCAAGATGCTCGGTGCCTCCTGCGAGCACCCAGCCTGGGCTGCCAGCGCTGGGAAAACCACCCCGGCTCCTCCTCATGAGGGGCTTCCCAGTGCCCCCTGCCACACGGGCACCCAACCGGGTGTGCGGTGAATTCAACCGCAACAGGCTCCCATCCGAGTCCGTGAGACCGGGGGTGGATTTGGACGCTACAGCAGCGATGGCCAGGGATGCGCAGTCCCAGGCTGAAGCCAGTCCTTCCTCCGCCCCCCCCGCCCCCAGCACCGACCCCTTCCCCACCTGGCTGCTCAGACGCACCCCCAGCTCCAGCAAACACCAGACAAACAACCCAGAGGTGCCAGCACCGCACGCCGCGCTGCTGGGTGCCGCGCTGCTGGGTGCCGCGCTGCCCACCTGCGAAAGGCGCAGTCGGGGGAGAGACACCCACCCCCGGGCCCATCTCCCTGCTGGGGACCTGGGGGGCACCCAGATTCTCCCAGGGCCTCGCAATTTACTGTTTCAGTGCCGTGCCACCCGCAGCCATGAGCATCTGGCGAGGAGCGCTGCAGCCAAGTACCAGCCCTGCATGTGCCATGGGGGGCCACGGCTCCGCTTCTCCCCACTGCCCGGGGCCGGGGGGGTGCGTGGTGTTTCCATCCGTGCCAGGAGCACACGCTGCACTTGTGGGGAGTGGGAACAGGGTGAAATCCACCCAAAAGCAAGGCCCTGTGCCCCCCCCAGCCATGCTAAGCACCCAGTGCCCCGGCTGCATGTGTGCCCCCCAGCCCCCTGGCAGACCCCACAGGGTGCACACGGCGGGGGGGCTGCGTCAGCCTGGGATGGAGCAAAGCTGAGTGGTCGAGTCTTGGCGTGGACGGAGCAATCCCACGGGAGCCCCGGGGGGCCGCGGGCCCCTCCTCGCCCCCCCTGCCAGGACCACTGCCCCAAAGCCGCGGTGGGGGCGGGGGGCCGCGCC
>JAVJGI010000063.1:3410685-3438202 GCA_035590275.1 Ibycter americanus | reverse complement strand
CCCCGGGCCAAGGGGCACCCCCAGGCACAAACACCCCCGGGCCAAGGGGCACCCCCGGGCCAAGAGGGACCCCCGGGCCAAGAGTGACCCCCGGGCACAGCCAGAGCCCCGGGCCAAGAGGGACCCCCGGGCCAAGGGGCACCCCCGGGCACAGCCAGAGCCCCGAGCCAAGAGGGACCCCCGGGCCAAGGGCCAAGGGGCACCCCCGGGCACAGCCAGAGCCCCGGGCCAAGAGGGACCCCCAGGCACATGGGACCCCCAGACACAGCCAGAGCCCTGGGCCAAGAGGGACGACTGGGACAGTAGGGAGCCCTGGGTAAAGTGGGGTCCCAGGCCAAAAGGGACCCTCAAGTCAGGTAGGACCTTGGGACAAACAGCACCCCGGGCAGAGCAGCACCCTATGTGGACAGGGACTCCTGGGTGAAGCAGGACCCCCGGGGCAAGTGGGGACCCCCTGTCTGAGATCAACCCAGGGCTGGCACAAGCCCCGGCTTGCCATGAGCCCCAGACTGAGCAGGACCCCCAGGCCAGGTGGGACCCCCAACCTGCGCTGGCTCTGCGTGAAGTTGTGCTCGGCTGGGCACCCACTCCGCTCACCGCGGGCACCCACTCCAGCCTCGGCTGCCAACTCCCGCCGCTGTCCTGGGGAAGCACCCGCCGTGTCCAGCCCCGTGCGTGTTGCTGACCGTGGGATGTCCCCACTCGTGGCCTTCCCCTTGGCGGGTCCCAGGCACAGCCTGCACCTCCCCACCCAGCAGCGTGGGGCTGATCCAGTCCCTGCACGCTGCAAACCCCAAAGCCCCAAGCCCTCGAGGCAGGTGGTCCCTTGGCACGCAGCGGTATCAGCACCCCTGGACGCCATCCTCTCCCTTCCCATTAGGGCACTCTGCGCTGCCACTCGTGGATGTCACACATGGGAGAGAAGAGGGCCCAGTTTCTCCATTTATTACTGTTCATCTCGCTTTTCGATCCCTCTCCATCCTGACCTTGTGCGCTGTGCTAAGCAGGGCAAAACTGGGAAAACTGGGCACTGGCCGCAGCTGGAGGCTGCGCAGGGCAGGGAGGGCCCTGGTGTTCCCCATATTCCAGGGGTCTCCCCACAGCCAGGAGTGCTGGGTCAGTCAGATGCCACGGTGATGGGCACGTGTGAGACCTGAGGTGGCTGCGAGGCGGCGCGTGAACCCTGCTGCCCACGGGCAGCTGCCTGCCCACATCGGCAGAGGAACTGGCCCCAGCCCCAGCCCAAGGGTGACCAAGCCCCTGCAGACAGGGAGGGCATCGGGAAAACCGTGTTAATTAGTTTTGTTTCCACTGAAAATGCTGGCAGATCTCCAAGGAATTCAGTGAGGTCACAGGTTGCCGTGGCAACAGGAGGGAACAGGCTGGAATTGGGAAGGGTGCTGGCATATCCAGGATGGAGCCGCTGGGCCTGGGTACTTGCTGGGACATGCGCCCATCGCTGCCCTGAGGGACACGGCCCGAGCGCCTGCCGGGTGCCGGATCGGTGCCGGATCAGGCAGAGCAGCCCCAGCCGGGAGCGGGAAGCGGGGCCGCATGCTGCCCTGGGCACCCTGTGCCCGCCTGCCCCTCCAGCTGGCAGACGGGCTGCTGTCCTCCCTGCGCCCGCTGTCACCCACATTGCAGGCGGGTATTTGGCTCTAGGACTTTCCCCACCGGCACAGCTAACCCTCCTCCTGGGCCAGGGCTCTCCCCTCTGTCGTTTCCCAGCCTGATCAGTGAGGTCCCATGTCCCGTTACAGCACCGCAGCCTCTGCTTGGGGTGAAAGATGGGTCGAAGCATGCAGCAGAAGCTGCTCCCCATGACTGGCCCATCCTGCCAGCTGAGCACTGGTCCAGAATAACCCCCAGAGAAGAAGCTAAGACATTCTCCATCCTCTCTGTCTCCGCAGATTAGCTGGAACGGAGCAGGTGGCTGCCAGGCAGAGCTGGGCGGTGATGGCTGTGGCTGCGGGGCCAAGCCTTCTCACAGCTCCTCATCGTGGGGAGCAAGCCCTGGGCAGTGCCGCCGGCTTTTGCGGCAGGGACAGGCAGGCAGGACCTGCAGCGTATGAAATGGTGCAGTTGCACAAGGAGAAATCCTTCACGGAAGCCTGCAAAACCTTGGATCAAATAATAACTTGGAAACTAGCATTGGCAAGAATTCCTATACTAGGCGAAAGCTGCAAAGTTATCTCATGCCCCTGGAGCTGCTGGGCCCTCTGGCCGGCTGTGGGGCTGTGCCCGGAGACACAGCATGCCAGGGGACACGGTGTGCCCAGGGATGCGGTGTGCCCAGGGATGCGGTGTGCCCAGGGATGCAGTGTGCCCGCTGCCCACAGGGTGAGGGTCCCTGCTGCCCTCCCTGCCTCGCCAGCACGGGCAGGCTGCCGTAAGGACAGCAGCGCTGAGGGCACCAGGGACGAGCGGCGTTTGGCTGTGGTGGAGCTGGTACCAGATGAGGCAGCTGGACTTCGTTCTCTGGATAGTGTTGGTTTTAGCTCAGACTCCCCTTAGATGATAGGGATGGTAACGGAAAAAAATAGCTGACAGCTTGCAAGGCTTGAGCAAATATGGAAACTTTCACTTCTAAAACAAAGCAAGGTTTATTTTTTGCATGTGACGCTTGCTTTGGTCAATTCTAAGGCATTTGCAGTGTGACCCTTTTGCTCTGGGAAAGCAGAGGTGAAGCGTTTGTCACTTCTCCCGAGCGCTGCTGCGCAGAAGAGCCGCTCACTGCTGCTGGCTGCCGTGAGAGAGAGGGAGTTTGTCCAGACGAAAGATTTCCCAGGGTTTCCAAGTATTTTAATTGCAGTGGTTTCTCCTCTCTTCATTTAAGTGTTTAATAAACATTGAAGTGGTTCCTGTGGGCATCCTGCGCGAAGCCGAGGCTTGAGCCTGAGCAGAATTTCATGCAGCAGGAGCAGTTACTGCAGCAACACCCAAGGATGCAGCGCCCACACGGGAGAGCTGGGGGGCTGGGAACGCTGCTTGGGGGCAGCAGGCAGAGCAGTGGGGGGCTGCGGGGGGCACATCAGCTGTAGGGGAGCTCCAGGAGTGGGCCAGTCACCAGCAGAGACCATGCTGTGGCAGGGTCTGGGGAACCAGGGTAGAGCATCCCCTGAGCCAGTGGTAAGGCAGGCGAAGGGCAGGGGGTGATGGCACCCATGGCTTGTTAGGGGCTCGGTGGGTGCCTGCATGCGCAGCAGCACAGGACGGGTCTCGGCGCAGGACAGGTCTTGGTGCAGGATGGGTCTCAGGCAGACTGCTTGCTCGTTCAGCACCGCAGCGCTGGGATGTGTTTGTCCCCTCGTCCTGCTGCTGTTATCTGGGCAGGTGCAAAGCCTGTTGCTGTGCACTGCCTCATTGTGAAATGCATCCTGTGATTTCCATGCCAAAGTCATCAGCTGTGGAAAACACGGCCCTTGTTTCTCCCAGCCCGTGCTTCAACCTCTTTGCATTAGCAGGGCTGGTGTTGACTCAGCTGGCGGCAGGCTCTTTTATACACCAGCAGCCTCCTCACCAGTTCAATCCCCATCCAGTCTCCTCCCTCTTTCCACCTTGGGTGGAAGAAGCAGTTTGCAGCTCTGTACACCCAGCTCCAGCGTGGCACACAGGCCGGGTGCCCAATGGCTCACTCTCCACAGTTGCCACCCTTGCATGAACATTTCCCCATCTCCGAGAGCAAATGCTCGCCACAGGGCTGGCTCTTGGCCACCTTACCTAGCCAGCGGGGGCGAAATGCCCTGGAGGGCACCACTTGCCTGGGACCTCTCCTCCACTGCCACTGCAAGCCACCCATGAGCCAAGGGCATCTTCCCAACCAACCCCCAAGGGCTGAGACCCAGGGGACTGCTGCCCCTCACCCTGCTGGCATGAGCCCCGGCAGAGCAGCCCCGGGCAGGGGACTCCACACGGCAGCGCTGGCAGCACAGCCCTGCTCCTCCGGGGTGTTTTATGGCTCGTGTGATGGTCAGCCTTGCCGCCTGTTGCACTCCTGCCTCCTTTCCCCCGCGATTTCAGATGCTCACTGACCCCTTGGGCTGCTGAGCACATCTCGCTGGCTGAACTGCAGGCTGAGGATGCTGAAGCTAAACATGTGCACAACAGAAAAAAAGAAAAAACCAAACCCACAGCCTCTCCAGCTCCCCACATGCTACTGGGTTATGTGGGCGCTGGTATTTATCAGCAGCTCCCCCAGCTCCCACTCAGCCTCTCCCGTAAAGGCCGAGCTTGGCTGCCGCCCACGGGAAGCTGCCGGCAGCGGGGAGAGCCAGCAGGCAGCTGGTAAGGCACAGCCAAGACGCTGCTTGAGGAGCTCCCAGCCTGACAGCACAGAGACCACAAATGGGAGGTTGTCCTTCTGGTGACAAACTCTTTTCCTTCACTTGGAGCGGGGAGTGAAATGGGCGTTTGTATCCGGTCAGACTCAGAGACATCAACCCAGGGCTGAGGCATTGACAGGGCAGGTGCTGACGCTTGTGTCATCAAAACGTGTTTTCCCAGGACACGGTGTTGTTCCAGGCTGCTGGCAGCTGGGCACAGGCTTACTTTCAGTACTGAGCATGGATACTCATTTCGTGCCCCACAAGAGCTCCTCTTCCCGGCGTAGTACTTGTACACTGCGCTTCCAGCTGCTATGAGGGATGCAAAGTGCCTTGGACACTGCCCAAACTGGGCTTTCCAAAAGGAATCAGCACAAGCTATAGTCAAAGTCAAGTCCATGGGCTCGGGCTCGTAAATCAAATGAGCAAGCTTGATAGTCCCACCCTTGTTGAGCAAGTTAAGTCTGTTGCTTAAGCTGGAGCTGCAGCAGATGCCCGGTGTGCGCTCGGGGAGGTCTCGGCTGATCCTGCTTGCTGTGCCTGTGCCATGGGGCTGAGCAGGGATGAGTGGGGCTCGGAACAGCTCCGTGGACACGAGGGCACAGCTCTCTGGCAGCAGGGAGACAAAACCCGCCAGGCTGTGGTGCAAAAGCAAAGTTTTTCCGTTTGCTCGGCAGTAAACTTTGAAGAAGCAGGAATAGTAACTTCATATTTCCTTCCAAGGCACCCTGGCAGAGCTGACGGTGTACCAGATCATCTGTGGACAGGACAAAGCAACATGATTCAAAAGGCACCGTCATTTAGAGCTGCTCTCAAGTGTGCCCTTGATCTTTATCCAATTCCCCAGCAGTGCTCCAGTGCTCTTTCCTTTGTGTTCTCAGAATTATTGCTAAAGCAATGGCAGGACAGAGAAGAGATTTTCAAAGTGCAAGTAGGTATCTGTTATGTTCACACAAAATGTCAGTGCTACAGCCTGCTAAGCAATGCCCTCTCCGATGCACTGGCATCAGGAGAGTTGGACTCAGCACTTCATTGCACAGACAGTTCTCTGCTAATTGGCCCCATCCAGTGTTTCATTTTGGCAGACCACATTCCCATCACTACCATCATATGTTTAACCTTCCCTGACAGAGGAGTCTCCAGGAGAAAGATAAAACCTGGCTCCTGGGGACAACCTGTGAGCGCAAATCTGCAGCCAGCAGCCCCTCTGCTGTGAGCCAGAGCAGTGCTGCTCTCTCCGCCTACACTTCAGCGTCTCAAGCCATTGCTTTCTGCCCAGAGCAGCTCCATTGCATGTCCCAGGGCTGCTCGCCCCCTGCGAGATCCAGCTGTGCTGCTGTGGGTCAGTTCAGTTCTCCTCTCCTTTGCTCAGAGCAAAGCTCTGGTGCTGTGGGGCCACCCTGCCCTGCCTGAGCGGGTGGGTGCTGAGAAGCCCGGGGCCGGTGCGGGTCCTCTGCTCTCGATGCCCCTGCAAATCCGCACAAGAACCTGCTTTGTGGTTGGGAAACAGAAGAGCAGGAGCCCAGACCCCACAGCCTGAGTGCAGCAGCACCGCAGCATCACGGGCGAGCTGCTGGCTGCCGAGCTGGCTCCTGCCACCGCCTGCCACTGCAGAGGGAAGAGCAGTAGCCAGGTCCCTGTGGCACAAGATGCCTCTGGGCTCTGGGTGCCGCTGGGCTGGCGGCACGCTGCCGTGTGGGGTTCTCCAGTGCAGCTCCAGCAGGTTGCAGACATAAAGCCAGGCTGCCACGGCTTCCCAGCAGCACTGATCTGCAGGGACTGGCAGCCTCCCCACAAAGGGGCTGGTAGGGAATACTTGTGGAAACACCAGACTGAAGCTTCGGCATGTTGCAGCTCTGCAGCTGCTCCTCCTCCTTGCGCACATGTTTCCCTCCTGCTTTGGCACCGCCGTTGCTGTGGAATCCACGGCATTGCCACGTTTGGCTTCTTCAGGCCGAGGTTGCTGACCAGGCTCCAGGACAGGGCACTCCCGGCACTGCCCCGCGCTGATCTTCAGTCCGTAACATGCACCACGCTGGGGAATAAACGATAGGATGAACATGGACTTGCTGAGCGGTTTATGTGGGAAAAGCATCTTCTCCGACTGTGTTATAAATCCCTCAGTGGTAACTGGTTTCACAAGCAAATGGTTCTGGAAACCAACCAGGCACTTCATCTATTTTGACTTTCACTGATTCAATGGCTGGTGAAAGCAGAAAACAAGCCCTGCAGAGAGAGGCTCTCCACAAACATGATGGAGTTTAAGCAACCTCCTCCCTCTTTTGCGAGGCAACTCATAATATTATGTAAAAATGCAAATAACGTCCATGTGAAGCTGCAGAGCTGTAAGTGCCCAGAACAGAGCTCCGGCGAGGAATAACCCATTGCTCCTGGATGTGTGAATCACAGGCACAAGCAGTTTGGTTTACAAGCGTTTGCAGCACAATGTGTGCTCAGCGGCCGTAAAGGGCCCTTTACGCCAGCGCTGTGCTGCGCCGTGCTAAAGAACAGTGTGCCAGGAGGGCAATCCAGACGAACTGTGGTAATTTCCCTCGCTACTCGTGAGCACTTAGAGGGTTTGCAAAACTTAAGCGCTGGTAAGAGCTGCCCATTGACTCCTTGGCTGAAGGAGCCCGTGAGGGATTTGGAAATCGTTGCCCTCCTGGAGCATGAGCTCAGGGACAGCAGTGGAGGGTGTGTTAGTGCTTTGTGCGTGCCAGGTAGGAGAGGGACAGGGACAGGGACAGGGACAGGGGCAGATGAAGGGGCAGGAGAGGTGCCAGGGAGGTGGCACAAACGTGGAGCCTTGGGACAGCCCTGGACAGGGCACGGTGCTGGTGTCAGTGGTGCATGGGCCTCACTAGGAAGCAGACTGAGCTCCACTGGTCCCAGTTGCCCAGGGGAGTGGGGAGATAAGGGAAATGGACTTGGGAGATTTGCAATCCCAGAGCCTTCAGCCGTAACCTCTTCCTCCTGTTCCCAGGTTCTGCTTTCATGCCTCCTTCCCTGAGCTGAGCCAGTGAAGCTGCAGCTCTCCCTGGCCAAATCCTGCCAGCCTGGGGCCCTCTCACATCAGATTAAAGCATGGCATATGGTGTCCTGGCACCAGGGTGGCTTCTGTGCCATGGGGACACCAGGTTGTCACCGTGGAAAGGTGCTGGGCTCCAGAAGGGACAAGGTGCCCCATGCACCCAGTGGCTGAGCAATGGTGGGAGCTGGAACTTGGCCAGAAGCAGGAACACCAGCTGGAGCCAGCGGCACTGGTGGGAGTTCTGCCCCAGCCCCACCACCTGCCCAAGCCCTTCTCCAACCCCGTCCCAGGCAGGGGACAGGCAGCAAGCGCAGGCTGCAGTGCAGGCACTGCCCTGCCCTGGCTACGCGCCTGCTTCTCCCACTGCACAGCAAACCAGAGACTTTCCTCCTGCCCACACAAGCGATGGCTCCTGGTGCCAAGGACCTGCCTGCAGCTGGCGCCTGGTGTGGCATCGTCATCTTGGAACCCGCTTTGCGTCCACATGGCTCTGAGGGCGAAGGGCTTTCATCAGCCAGGAGTCTGAAATAACTTGTCAGAGGAGGGAATCTGAGATGCTCCAAGAGGTGCTGTGGCACACCGGGCTGGAGGAGCTGCGCTCCCACCACAAAGCGTTCTCCCATCTCGTCAGGAATATAAAAATCATTGGTGCAGCCTGGGCAGGGTGAGGAGCACTCGCTGAGGTTAGCAGGCTGCATCCTTGCCAGGCAACAGCCGTGCCAGGCAGGGTGAGTGCCACCAGCCCCACCACCAGCATGGATGTCCCTTTTCATCTCTCGAGTCCCACTTCCCCGCCAGCACCCGGCCACCAGCGCTGGAGCTGAGCTGACAGAGGAGCTACATTTGCGTGAAGTGCTGCGGGGGGAGAGGGATGTGTAAATCAGGGCTCCTCACCAGCACAAAGATGCTGCGAGTTCATTAGGCTAATTTGTCACTTAGAACTAAACTCTGCGCTGGGTGTCAGGAAGGGGCTGGCTGTGCCTGACTCCCGGGTGCCAGCAAGTCAGCCACGCTGTGGAAATCATGTATTTGTTGACATTTTTAAAATGGAAAGCTTAAGGACTGTTATTATGCTGTGCAAAATTATTTCAGCAGCCCTTTGAACCGCTAAGCTATTCTCTGGGAATCTCAGCACTGGGGGATGACAACGTGGTAATTTATGCCAGCAGCTCTCACTCACTCTTGAGCCCGCGGAGAGGGCTGCTGGCACAGCTCCTTGCTCCTCGTCATGCGGTGCTTGGGTGCCAGCTTCTTCACCTGAGATATGAGGGGGGGGGGGGGGAAACAATTGCATTCCCACGTTTCATCAAGTCATGGCTTGCTCAGGTCCTTCCCCTTCTGGAAGGGATGCGGAGCAGCGTGAGGCATGGCAGAATTTGGGGTATTAGAAACCTGCTGTTTCACGGAGTGGCTGCGAGGCCACCAGCCCCACAGCAGATGAAGCAGCCAGCAAGGATAACTACACACATAGCCTGGGAAAGGCACATCGGCTTTTTGCACAGCCCAGGCAGGAGCTCCAGGAACGATGGCTCGGCAGCAGGGATTGCAGCGCCGTGGGTGTGCTGCTGGCAGGACAGCCCGGCAGAGCAGAGGCTGAGGAGATCTCCTGGTGCTTAAGCCCAGCTTTGGGTCTCCCCAGGCTTCCTGGGTGCCACTCTGCCGCTGGGCTGTGCCAGGGGGCATGCAGCCCCTCAGCACTGATGGGGGCTGGCAAAGGGCACTGATCACCAGCTTGTCAAGCTGACTGCCTCTACTCCCAGCCCAAAAGCTTGTGGATTTGCTTTCTCCGCAAATCATTTTATTGCTCCAGGAAGCAACAGTCTCTTTTGGGTAACCACGAGGTGGCCAGCGTGGTCCCAGCTGAAGCATGGCCAGGTGACACGGTGCCCACCACGCTCTCCGGAGCCACTGTGACATTGGGATGATCCCTGCTTGCCTGGTGCTCCAAGGCCAGCAGCGCATCTCCAGCAGCCCTGGCCTCAATGAGCAGCTCTTGTTACTGCAGACAAACCTCGACTCCCCGGTTCTGGCCCTGCATTTGGCCATTTGCAATCACCTAATGCACCCGAGCGCACCGGGAAGCCGTTTTGGGGATGGCAGCTCTGCCACTGCTGGCAATCTGTGGCAAGAGCAGCTCCATGCTGGCCTTGCTGAGCTGCCGCAGGAAGGCTCGCTCAGTACATGTACAGCAGTCATTCGGTAACCGAACGTTATTTTTAGGCATTTCTGAGACAAACCAGAGTGTTTTACAAGCCTCTCTGAATGCATTACAGCTAAAATGTATTTTATATATTTTATGTGATCCTGTACTTCGCAGGCCAGGGGTCCCTGCTGTTACATACAATATTTGCCATATGATAGACAGAACAACACTGAAACCTCGCCTGAAAATCACAGCTGCAGACTTTTAAAGACGTTTCCTGTCCCTACAGGTACAAAGTATTTTCAGGTACAAACATTCCCACTCAGCCTGTGTCTGACTTTATTACTCCACATTTGACTGGCAGTTTCCATGCTGCAGCTCACAGCACTGCCAGCTGCTGCTGAACAGCCAGAGTGGGAGCTGGGCTGTGCCAGAGTGCCCAGCCCCATGCACAGCACCCCCAGCCCCACACCAGTGCCCTGGGCATCCTCTGGAAAGCATTCTGCATCCCCAGGGGAGTATCCTGCATCCCCAGGGGAGCACCTCAGCACGTGCCAGCCCGCGGTGGCTGGGCGGAGAGCAGCCCTGGCTGTGGCTTTGGGGCTGGGAAGGAGGGACCTGGGTCCCTCTGCCCCAAGGAACAAGGGGTGGGTGGTGGTGGCAGCTTGTGCAGGCAGCTGCCCACTCGGGGCGAGCACAGCAGGCTCATACCAGGGTGGGTGAAGGCCCTCTCACCACCTCATGCTAAAGCTGTCCCGAGCTCCTGTGCACAGCAGCACAATGGGGGGGGCTGCGGTGCTGGCAGCTTAGTCCTCCCGGGGCAGGAGGTGGCACAAAGTGGGGCACAAAGTAGGCAAACCTCAACCCCCCAGTTACAGCCAGGGAGAGGGACACATTGCAGCAACCTCCTCAATGTTGTCCTCCCTCCCTCCTGGCCCATGCGGGTGCTGCCGGCAGTGCTGAGCCTCTGTTAAACCTCCTGCAGGCAGAGGATTAGATATTAGAGTTGCATCGTTTGCAGGAGTTTGTGGGCTCCTTTGCATATCAGAGCCCGTAAGGACCAGCTGGAGAGGCAGATGGGAGCTGGAGGGAAAACGGGCAGCCCCAAGCTGAACCGGGCATTGTCCCAGGGTGGAGAGCGGACAAAATAAGTGGAAGCACTTCTTAATAGTACTTACTACAAATTTCCTGGTTAGGGTTCATTTTTCCCCTTCACATAGGGAGGTACCATCAGTATTTGGGGACACTGAGGGTACATTTGCTGTTCCTGCCCAGCAGCCCTGTGGGCACAAATAGAGCAGTGGCACCTCGGGCTGCCCCAGCTCCTGTGAGGGGTCCCCGGGCGTGCAGGCAAAATCAGGCTCTTGGTGGGCTGCTTTCCTTGCAGCACCAGCAGCAAAATGCTGTCACAGTGCTAAGCCAGGATGGAAAAAAAAAAATCTAATAACTGGCCCCTTTGCCATATCCCTGGCTGGAGCCAAGGTTTCTGAGAGCAGCCCCCTGCCCTGCCTCGTGGGTGCACTCCACTGAGTGTACCTCAGGGGCTCGGACCCCCGCTTCCCCCATATGTAACACCTCCATGTTCTGCTGAGTGTGTCGGGGTGGGCTCAGGGACAGCCCGATGGCCCCACTGTAAAGCCGGGATGCAAAAGATTGATGCTGATTCCGCAGGCACAGCTCCTTCCCAGAGAATCCCTGGTGAGCAGGGGTGGAGAGGACAACACAGCCCCGCAGCACAGACAGCAGCGTTGGGTGAAATATCATATTTATCGTATTAAACTTCAGGGCAGGGAGACACTGCTGCAGCAGAGCTGACAAGCCAAACCCCATGTTTGGTCCGGCAGTGATGAACTGGCCGCCACCGGCACGAGCCACATAGAATATCTCCAGTTGGAACAGGACCCATAAGCACCTCCAGCTGCTTCAGGAGCAAACCCAGTCGTGCAGCTTCGCCACCTCACCTTGTCCTCTGCAGGCAGGGCAGAGCCAGGGCACATGCACGGCAGCAAAAGGAGTGGTGCAGCATCTTCCCCAGCTTCCAGTGCCAGCTCTGGGCTCCTTGGCATCAACAGGCTGGCCACAAGCAAAAAATCTCCATTTCTGGTTCTGTGGGATAGTCAGAAAACCCGTGGGCACTGCCAGTACAGTCAGTGAAGCTTTAATAACTCCTGGGTACATTTCATGAGCAGGAGGACTAAAATCACGCTTCTGTATCTCAGTTTTGGCATCAGTATGATGGAGCGTTCTAGATGCTTGGACATTTGCTGCAGGAAAAGACAGCTCTTAGCAAACAAGCAGATAATGCTCAAGTGATATCAGGCTCCAGCAAAAAAAAGCTTGTCCCTTCAAGCTGCCTGCGTGCATCCTTTGTGCCTGCCTGGCTGCCGCTGCTCTCGGCAGCATGGGATTATCCATCTCCTTGGGGGTGCACACATGGCAGCTCTTGCCATCCTGCAGATGGAGGCTAAAAATGCCCCTGTACCCCCGAGCATGGGGCACGGTGACATCTGCAGACGGAACAGCTCTGCACATTTTCCCTTTGTTGGGCTTCAGAGTCAACACCACACCGGGGCCGAGGGGAAGGGCTAGTGCTGCTCCAACCTGCTGCCACAGGGACACAAAATCACTTTCAAAATTGAAAGCAGAGCCACGCTCCCTCGTCCCCTGACTCACACAGCTTTGCTGCCTTTGGCCAGTGCTGGGTGGCCGCCACCCACCCAGGGGTCCTGGTCCCAAGCATCTCCCACAGGAGCACAGGGAATAACCCCAGCTTTAAACCCTTCCCTGAACCTGGGTTTCCCAAAGGAGGAGTGTGCTACTTTCTGTTCTCCAATTAAACTAATATTGCATCTTACTAGTGAAGAACAAGTAAACAAACAATTAAAGACTTGATGAGGTGTTAAATGTGACACTGACAAGAACAGGGAAGGAGCTGAATCGAAGAGCTGGGCTCTGTCTGCAGTGGGGCAGCCCCAGAGCTGTGGGTGTAGGAAGCCCAGGGTTTGATCTGACCAGCATGCAGCAAAGGTGGAGCTGCCCCAGGTGGGGCTGTATCTGGCACATCTCTGACGAACAGCATCCTTCCGATTCCAACAGGCTCACAAACATCCCCCAAACAAGATATTTTTATATATATGTATATAAAAGGGCTTTTTATCCAATTCGCTGCTTTCACAAAAGGCTGAAGAGGGCTCCAATCGTTCCACCCATCTCTCAAGAGCACACCAGACCTTTAATCAGCAACCCTAAAAGCAGATCTGGCAAAATCTATTTTTGACACCACCCTGGACGCTTCAGAAAACCAAGCTCTGCTTTCCAAGCTGGGAGGACAGAAAAGAGCAAAGCTCATCCCCTGCTCTGCAGGCACACCGGGCAGTCCTGACCCAGAGGGCTTGGGCTTATCCGAGGTGCTGCCTGTTCCCCGCAGGGCAGGGGGGATAGGGATGAAGTGCAGAAGCAGAGCCTGAGCTTCCTTCCCTGGGATATGCCCAAGGGGAGAGCCAGGGCTTGGAGCCTGCACACAGCCAGCTGAGCCTGAAGCTGTGGATGCACATGGAGGGGCAGCACCCAGGACCTCGGCTCTGGGCTCCCACCTACACCCATTTTTTGCAGCCTGACCTGGGACAAGCAGTCTTTCAAGGCTGCTGTAAAACCTCTGGTGCAACCAGTTTGGAGGACAGCCCTACACGTTCAGTGTAGAGGAGCTGCTGTCATTCAAACACCTAAAAATTAGGACCAAGGTTTTTCAGCCCCCTGCAAGCCCGGGACAGACAAGCTGCATTAATGCTGCAAGAGATTTTGGCAGCCAGGTACCAGCAAGCAGCTTTGAGGATGACAGCCTCTAAGCTCTGAGCTTGGCGTGTGTGCGTGCCGGTGCGGAAGGTGCCGGGCAGTGTAGCTGGATCACCTTGGACAATCCGTCCCAGAGCCAGACACACCGTGCCTGGGTGTGTAATCCCCAGGGCCACCGGGATTAGCCCAGGAAAGCAAGGCCAGCACTGCTGTAGGTTCTCGCAAGAACAGCCCTGCCGGGGGGACCTTCTGGCTGATGTGATGGCACACTTTAGCCCATTGCTCATTAAGAATTTAATAACCAAATCTCTGGAAGCAATTACTAATTGTCAAGGAGAAATCATTTCTCCCTGCCTGTCTACCAGCAGATTTGGAAGATGACAAAGCACTCCAGTATCTGCTAAGAGGTGATGGTTTAAGGAGACACAGGGGCCACAGAACTCAGTTTGAGTGGGTGAAACGAGCCCCAATAGCAGCCAGCACTATAAATACACCAGACGATGCGGGCAGCTGTGGGCAGGACATGGGTGTCATTCACTAAACCAGTTAGTTCCCCATTTGCTGCGTGGCAAACACTCCACAATTACCAACTGATCAGCTCCACATTAGCCGCTTATGTGGGCGGGTGGGATTATCCGCACCGAGGACACGGTGGGGATGCCCACGGCCGTGATGTGCTCCTCCCGCATCCCTCGCAATGCCGCGCTGCAGCCGCGGCCCGCAAACAGGAACAACAGCCCGATGAAGTTGGCCACCTGCACGGGTCTGCTGGTCATCAGGCAGTGCCCCGCTTCCACCAGCACCCTGCACAAGCAGCTGGCAAGGGTAATTACACCGGTGTGCAATTAGTGCAGCATCCCAGCCGCACTGGGGGAGGGGAGCCAGGTGAGCCCCCGGCTACCCAGGGAGGCTGGAAGGACAGACTGTCCCCAACAGCAGGATGCTGGTGCAGGGGCACAAACAGCCCTGGGATGGCCCAGCGGCCGGGGACGGGGTCCTGCCAGGTCCTTTTGTGCAGCCTGGGGAGAGCAGCAGCTCCCTCCACACAGCAGCCAGTGGCAGAGGGAGATCCGGGGGGACAGGGAGCTGCAGCTCTAGAGATGGAGCTTGACGGCAGCCAGGGACACATCCCAGGGTCAGTCAGCATCACCGTCATCACCCACAGCAAGTGCAGAGCCCAGCAGGCTGCAGGAGGTCCTGCAGCCTCATGCTGCGGAGACCCAGCTAATTTGGCTTCCCCATATGGAGCCATTCCCCCTGCCCAGCCAGGATCCCCCTTGGCTGGTGGGGCCAAGCCCGGTACCACTCAGCCCCGGGGGCTGGGGAGAGCAGACCCCAGGGCACTGCCCATACACCCCAGGTCTGCAACACCCCCTCTCCTGCCCACTGCACTTCCCCGAGCACACGGTGCAGCAGCCGCAGATAGCACGGTGAAAGGCACCCACGTCCCCAGGCACCCCAGCCCACCGGCCAGCTCCCCTCGCCTGGCCAGGATGGCCATCTCCAATCTCCACGGGCAAGGGAGCAGCCCAGGGCCGGGTGACACGAGCCCCGCTGACCCACGCTGGCACTCGCCCAAGGGAGCGCGCGCTGTCGCCGGCCGTACCTGTCTCTGCAATGCATCAGCGACACGCTGTGTCTGTTCCTCCTCTCCCCAGAGCACACGCAGGGATGGTTCACGAGCCCAGCAACGACAACACGGTGGCCACCAGCCCTGGCACCCACCACAGCGCGGGTCTCACTGCCCCTGCAGCAGTGCCAGTTGGCAGGGATGCTGCACCAGCAGGGGCAAGGACTGTTCCCACTAGCAGGGGCACAGGGGCTCACCACCATGCTGGGAAGAAGAGAGTCTGGCTTTGGGAACCCACTGGATTCCCAGTGCAGGAGTACACCAGCCTGACCCACCTCACCCCAGCCCAGAGGGAAGGAGGGGACCACCACAGCTGCATCTCCAAAGGTGCTGCAGCAGGGATGGAGGCTTTGCCGTGCTTTCCCCCTGAACAGAGCCCTTCCACTGCTCCCGCTTCCTGAAATGGAAACAGCCTCAAATGCATCTTCATCATTCAGGGGTTTAATTAGCTTGTACCCACCAGATGGAGGGCAGATCCCCCTCTGCACCCTAGTTTACCTTCCCAGGAAGGAAGTGCTGTGTCAGGCCTCCAGCCTCATTAGCTGCCTGTTGTTAGCAGGAGGGCTTTAGCGTTACAGCACCTGGCAAAGCCTCGCCATTTCCCAGCTCCTACCCCCCACCCCCGCAATCCCACCCCCCACACACCATGGGCTGTGCAAAGCCCCCAGTTGCGGGCAGGGCTCCGAGCCTGCCCACAGCAGCATCCCTGCCCTGGGGCTGTCCCACCGAGGCACGACCCATGTCTGCAGTGAATTTGCACCACTGCCTACATCCCCATCACTCTGCTCCAGGCTGCACCACCTTCCTCCTCATGGCCAAACCACAACTCCTGGGCACTGCCCCTTGTTTCAGCAGGGGTAAAGTTTTACACGTTGTTACGGTCCCTCAGCAATTTTGTTGGGTTTTTTTTGGCTACTGGACAGACCTGGCTCACTTGTGGATGTGAGGGACCTTCTCGTTAGTCCTCCATTTGCCATGGTGTGTTTTAGGCACACATCTATCATTATCCTCACCTTGCAATGGTGGTACAAAGAAGGCAAAGCAATTTGCCCAAGGTCATACAGGCACTCAGTGGCGGGGTGAGGAGAGACCCCAGGTCTCCTTGTCCTCGGTAGATGTTCTTTGTGTCAGTAAACGAGCAGAGAACAGGGAGCCCTGGGACCTGCAGCAAGTGGACCCAAAACCTTCCCTGGAGCTCAACACGGAGAAAGCGCTGAAGTTTGGCACGCACTGCTCAGTTCCACAGCACAATGGGATTTGCTGTAACAGATTCCCATCAGTCACAGAAGAGTGACAGATTTATTTTTAAACAGATTAAGCATCTGCTGCTGACAGAGCACATCTCTGCACAGTCCAGGCACACTTTCCAGTGAGTAGTGCCCACAGGGGAAGCGTAGCAGGAAATCACCAGGGAAGGCAGTGGCCGAGCTCGACTGGCTCATAAATACATTTTAAGATAATCTTAAGTCAGATGTGAGTGTCCCATCAGGGCTCCAACATTGCTGGGTTCACCCCGGCCCTGCTCACTGCGGCGCGCTCGTGGCAAGCTGCCAGGGGCTGGCACTGCCACGGATGCAGATGCCGGGCTCTGTAGGATGTTTTCGTGTTGGTTATAGAAACAAATAAAACAAAACATTTGCTAATTCAGGGAGATTCTTCTGGATAAGGCAAAATAATCAGATGTGATTCATTCTTGTGCTTTCTCTGCGGGACAGAGGCAGATTGGGGGATTAGCGAGCCCGACGGGAACACGGTGATCATGTGAATCTGAGCTGCCCAAAGGCTCTGCTGCCTTGGGTCTGGCAGGAGTGGCTGGGCTGCAGCTCTCGGGGTCAATTCAAGCATTGTTGGCAGCAGAGAATCAATTACAGGCTTGTTCAGTTATCCTAATGAATCCAGAATTAACCAGGAAACATCTAGGAGTCTGTTCATTTAATTCCCATGTCCAGGCACCGGCCCTCCCCTTGCCGGCTCAGGCAAAGGGGTGCCCACTGCCAATATTTTCTCTCTGAGCAGCTCAACCTGCATTTGTCTCAGTGAGAGTAAATAAATCTGAGCCACAGCCTCCAGCCCTTTAAATCAGACTCAAACCTCTTCTCTGAACTCCCTCCAAGTTTTCAACGTCCTTCTCCATGTGCAGACCCCCAGCAAGAGACACTGCTCTAACAGCGCTTGCAGCAGTGGATGTAAGTGACACAGTCCTCATGACATGGCATGTTATCCTGTCACACACACAAAGGCTGCTTCAGCTCTGTAGGACGTGGCAATGCCTCGGGCTCCTGTCTCTGCTGCCATCCCCTGTGAGCCTCAGCTCCCCTCTCCGAGGCACCACGCACTGGGACCGGGACCCCAGCCCAGGTAAGCGCCTCCTCTCTCTGCAGATGCAGGAGCTGATACTTGCACAGCCTCGGTGTAAAGGGTTTGCTCCAACCTGTGTGCCACATCACCTGCAAACGCTTGTAATAACAGGGTTTGATCTTCTTTCAGGTCATTGGCAAAATATGCTCAATAATGAAAATCCAAAGCCTCATCCCCAGAGATCCCAGTGCCTCATTCCAGCGCATTCCTCTGTTCCAGTAGCATTGTGGGGCTGACCCACCAGCCACTGAAGCCATTTAATGTACACACCTGTGACTGCAGCATCCCAGGTACCCAAGCTGCTGACAGCCACACCAGTGCCTAAGGCAGCAGCGCTGTCTCTGTACCAGCTCAGGCTCTCATCCTCACCACTACCAGCTCTACCAGAAAAACAATTCCATTGACCTTAATTACCCTCTTTTAACTCTTGATTAATGGGGTCTAATACTAGCCATTGCTGAGCCTCTGGCTGGGCTGATGGCACTGCAGGCAGTCTGGCCAGACTTGGCGCTGCCTGCACCGGTGCGGAGCGTGCCCCACTGCAGCTGGGGGTGCAGCTCCCCAGAGCACGGGTCCATCGCTCTCCATGGGGCTGCCCTCTGGCACGGCTGGAGCTGCAGGGGGTTCTCCCAGCCCCGCTCCCCTCCTCTGCTCGCACTGCAGTGACTCAAGGTGATGGGCTGCTGGAGGGATAATTGCAGGGAAAAAACCCCCACAAACCAAAACCCAACAAAAAGCTGCTTTTCAGCAGGTCAGCCTGTCCTGCTGGAGCTGGAAGCAATGACGCGAGCCAGCCATCAGCACAGCAAACGACAGGACCACATCACTTCCCTGGTTGAAATACCAGTGAAATCACACTGGCACCTTGCAGAAAATGAATCACCTATTTTTACATCCTAAAAAAACCACAGGGCACCTTTTGTGCAGGGACCAGGGGTCATGTGCTGTTCTTCCCTGACCTCCATGGGGCACAGCTGAGCAGGTCACAGGGAGTGGATTTGTCACCAGTGCTCTGCACAGCCTGTGACAGCCTCCATGAGCACCTCTGTGCCTCCAGCTCCGGTACACTCCCTGCACCTGCCCAGCCCCTGCCAGCCCTAATGAGGGCCTCTCCACACCCATAAAGACAAACGGATTAATGAACCACTCGAGACTAATGTCATTCATTACTTTTCTCAGCCTGAACAACCTCGTGCAGCTTCTGTGGTTTAAGATTAACAAGGCATTTACACCTGGCTGGGGAACCGATGCTGACACACATGCCCTCCTGCTCCCTGGGGAGAGGCAGGGACCATTTTGGGTTTCAGACAGATGAGTTTATTTTCTAGACTGATAATCTCCAAGCTCACTGCCCAACACTAGCGCAACGTCCATCACTTGCTGAAGCCCCATCTTTGGCTGAGCTGGGTCCTGTGCCAGCCTGGCACTACTCAGCGCTAGCACGGCTCTTCTCTCCTTTAACAAAGGTGGCTAATTTATTTTTACATTCTTCTCCAGTCAATTATTGAAAGTATCCACACATTTCATTCACCCAGCTCTTTTAAACCCAGTGGCCACTTTTACTTCTCCACCATAAGCCTGTGGCACCGATTCCCTCCTCACCAGTCCCAGGAGCACGTCCCCACACACTGAGCACCCCAGAACACTTGGGAGACAGTGCCTGGTGCCCCCATATCAACTTCTGAACATCAGCAAAAAGTTAACTCAAATCTGTATGCTTGAAAAGTGCTTTTAATGATGTAATTTCCACTACCTTGGGCCAAAGACACTGGAACATCTCAGTTACACCGATGCACTTTGGTAACCCAGTAATCTGTAAGAAGCTGCCTGACAGAGCCCAGTGCTGCTCCACTGTCCCAGGGGGTTTCTGTCCCTGCACAAGCAGGTCCCACAGGGACACTGTGACACATCTTTTCTGTTGGTGGGGTGAGGATGCACAGGACACAGCACGCACCTCGCTCACTCACAGCCCTCCAAAACCAGCCCTCTCCAACGCACCCTGCAGCCCTGGATTGTCACATGTGCAGGCTCCAAGAGAAATAGAGCATTTTTCCTATGTTACTGCTGTATCCATAGCTCACTAAAAATAAAGATCACTTTTTTGCAGTGGGTGAAAACCGGTGATAAAAATCCCCATGAATACTTCATCAGACTGCCTGCTTTCCCATAGATTTTCTGTCGCCAGGAGAGTGTTTCCAGCAGCCACTGGTGCCTGGAAACCAGGACTGCGGGGGAACCCAAATCAATTGCATCTGAAAGAGGGAATTTTCTACTAAATCCTACTGCTCCCGGTGGCATTATCCATGCAGGAGTTTTGGCAGCAGCTCGAGCAATGGTTTTTCCCCAGGACATAGAGAGAGGGTGTCAGGGACTGGGGCTGGTGCGCCCATGGGCTCCTGGGCACCTTCACCTCCTGGCCCAGAGGAGCACGCACAGGAGACATGGGGCAAGGACAAGCATCAACAGGAGGAAAATACAGCAGGAAAGATCCAGCTCCAAAGGCGTGGAAAGCTTTCAGAACTGCAGGGATACCAGAGGCTTTGCAGACAGATGTGCCATTGGTCAAGGGAGTTTGGAGAGGCAATCCTGCTGTGGGGCTGAGGTCTCCTCTAGTCCATCAACCCTGGTTCCAGCAGGGTCCAAAGCCACCTTCTCCTCTCTCCCCAGCATGCTGAGCCGCTGGGTCCCTCAGAGACCCAGGGTGGGTCCCAGTTCAGGAGGAGCTGCCCATCCCTGCCCCTCGGCAGCCCCGTGTCCCGCATAGTCTGCGGGCTCGCTGCATCGCTCTGGCTGGAGGAGACTCAGCACGGAGGGAAGTTTTCTCCCTAGAATAAGGCCTGAAGAGCGACAGACTCATTACCTCGTGTCTGACGGAGCAGACACTGAATCATACAGCAAGTTGCTATTTAAAATAGTTGAATTCCTCTTTATAGCAAAAATATTGCTTAGCCCTAAGAAGAGAAGGCTGAAGGGGATCTGCTTGCTGGCTTAACTGCGGCACAGGCAGGCACAACGAAGGCTCTTCGCAGAGGCACACGGTAGAGCATGAGGGACAGCGGGCACTGCAAGAGCAATCCTGATCAGGTGGCAGGGAGAAGCACTGCTGTGGGATGCTCAGGAGCCGGGATGCTGGGGACCTCCATCCCACTCTAGAGGTACCCAAAGCTCAACTGCAGGAGACTGCAAAATCCAACCTGAACCCAGAGCTGGATCTAACCTGGAGCTGTCCTGCTCCAAACAGGGGATGGACCAGAGACAGCTCCCACACTGGGTGATTCTCTTGCCCATGATCACACCAGTCACCATTTAGCAAGTCACGAGACTGCACCACCAGCCTGCAAAGAGCTCAGAACCCTCTGCTCAGGAGTGCTGCCACACTAACTGCCACAGCATCTCAGATCCAGCCATGGGCTCAGGGCTGTGTGTCACTGTCCCAGCCCCCCATGACCAAAGGCTTTGCCAAGGGTCTCTGGGGGTCTGCTGCATCCAGGTGGGCAAACCTCCCCACCAGCTTTGCTGTGTAGGCAAGTTGAACAGCTCATGCAGAGCATCACGCCCAGCGCAGGCAGCTGCCCCCCACCCTCCCAGCTGCTGTCCTTATGGATGCTCCAGCTCACACAAGTCACCCCTGCCCTTGGCACCGGCAGCGTGCCGATGGCCTGCTGAGCCCTGCCACAGGGACAGGTACGGCTCGTCCTGCATGACCTAGTTATCAACACCTGCAGTGAGATGCAGCTCTGGGAGACCGAAGCCTGTCTCAAATTCAACAGAGCCTGAGGCATCCCTCCCTCCCTGCCCCAGGACCCACAGCCAGCCCCTGCAGCCCCACCGTGCCAGGGCACATGGGAGACAGCAGCACCCATGCACTCCTGTGCTGGAGCTGCCAGATCCACTCCGGCAAACTGCTTTTCTTGCCTAAGCCAGGACCGGAGTCCCAGTCCCAGGGTGAGATGCTTTCTACCTTCTTCATGGAGCCGCAGTCTGCTCCTGTCCCCAGAGCAGGATGCAGGGAACAGGACACAGCACTGCTGCTAGCCCTTTGCCGGATTGCCCAGGGGGTTTCTGATTTTAGGAGATTTCCATGGATCTGTCCCAAACCACTTCCCGCTCATAGGCGTCCTTTCTAAGGCAGAGGCACACCAAATCAGACCTGCTTTCCAACAACAGCCCAAAGGTCAGATCCTTCCGCAGCTTTTTCCACATCGCCACTTCTCGCACACCCAGGGCTGTATCAGCCCTTATCAGCCGCAGCACCCACAGTGATACCAGGGTTTGCCATTTTCTGCAGCCCCAGGGTCCCTGCTATGGGCTGCTTTCCAGCACAGCCCACTATGGAGACAGCTTTTTTTCCAGGTGCCTGCCTCTGTACTCCTTCAAATCAAAACATATGTTCAAACAAGCCCGGTTATTGTGCAGCCCAGGTCACCCCACCAGCATTTACATAACCTGGGAACTTCAGCAGCAATAATTTGTTTCCTTCTAAATCGGTCATTAAAAAAAAAAATAAAAGTGATTGAACAGTAGAGGCTGCCTCCAGGGCATCGGTTCCCAGCTGGCATGGCTTTAGCAGGTAGCACACATGAGCCTGCCCCAACGCATCAGCCTTACCCAGCACCAGCATCCTCCGCAGGCACACGCAGCGCTGCGATCGCCCAGCTCCCGTGAGGCTGCAGCAGGAGACAGGGAGCAGAAATTGCCTCAGATGGAAATTCACTGTTTTTTCCTATTCATCTTGCACACACAGCTGAAGCTGCAGAAAGAATTCCCATGGGAATGAGCAGCACTTAGCCCAGATGATCCTGGATACAGTGCCCACAAAAACCCCACTAGAACAAACCAAGCAATCCTTTCCTCTTTTATTCCTGAAAATGACCCAGAAACACCCACACCAAGACTGCCCGTGCCTTCCTTTTGTGTCACTCAATGCACCTGGTAGCTGATTGCTAATGAGGGCTAATTAGCCTCCAGCTCCCACCCTGTGGCTTCCCAAGGAGCTACTGGGAGCTTCTCTACCCACCAGCCTAGGGCTTTTCCCAGTGGTGTGCTGGGTCCTGGCTGCTCCCTGCAGGGAGCAGGACCAGCTGCATCCCTGCTGGGGTGACTGCGGAGCAAGCTCATCCCTAGGGATTTGGGCCTTTCCTAAAGACTTGGAGCTCCGGCAGAAAGCTGGCTCAGCCCCAGTCCCACTGCTTGGGGCTTCTTGGCTCGTCACCTGCACAGGCTGGTTAATCTGAAAAAACTCCAAAAGACAGGCAGGAGGGCAGGCAGCTGCCTTCCTGCCAGTTTTGTAATTATTTTCAATAACCGTGGCCAAGAACGGGCACTCACACGCTGGCCCATACTAGCCCAGGTGCTTCCAGCAGGCGGGAGCCCATGGCCAGCTCTGTGGGGGTGCAGGATCTGGCCAGCCACGCACTCCTTCAGCCCCCATCCCTGCTTGCAAGTGGCTGCCAGAAGCTGGGAGGTCATTTTTGGCCACCTCCATGCTGATGACTGTGATAAAACCAGGCAGCACACCCCCCTGGGCAGGGTGGGGATAATGCCATGAGCAAGGAGATGGCGCGACTCTGGCACCTCTGCTGAAATAGCTCAGAAACCATTCCCGGTGAGGGCAGCACCTCCTACAAGATGTCCTGGGATTTGCTGGCGGCTCCCAGCCCTTGGGGAGGATGTCCAGGCTGGGGAAGGAGAGGGCAGCGTTATTCCCACTGGCACCGTACAGCCTCATATGGAGCATGGGGGGAGCAGTGCCAGGGGTCTGTGGAAGCCCCCCTGTTTTGGTGTCTGTCTGTTTACAGGCAGTGGTTTGGGGTGGGTTGCTGCTCCTTTCATCGTTTCCTTTATTACCCGGAGAGCAAAGAGCTGGGAGACGGAGCAGGGGAAGGTGATGCTGCGGGTGGAAAGCGAAGGAAGGGAAAGGAGGAAGCAGAGGGGGCACAGAGGAGGCATGCGAGGGGCTGGTGGTTGGGTTACAGGCTGCTCCCAGCATCTCTCTTGCTCTTGAACCACATTCCACCGTGGGAATGAATCCCGAGGCAGCCAGCAGGGATCAGGCCAGGCCCTCGGGCTGCGCTGGTGGGGTCTGTCTCAGTCTCAGGAGAAGGCGGCTAGGCAGTGGCTGAAGAGCGGAGCCCGGGCAGGGCAGTGTGCTGGAGGCAGGGGTGCAGGGTGCCTGCTGCATCCCTCCCGCTGCCCCTGCATCCTTCCCGCAGCATCCCTCCCGCCGCCCCAGGCTGAACCCCCGAGGGGCAGGTTCTGTGCAAGCAGGAATGGACCTGGGACCAGCGATTGCCCCCAGGCTGCTCGGTTTGAGGTGTGAGGGGAGGAAAAATAAAGCTCAGTTCCCTAAAGCAGAGAATTTTGGATAGCAGCAGTGCACGAGTCCATGAGTGTTTAAAGTACAGCTCCTCGACACGCCAGGGGAAAGGTTTTCCATGCGTGCATATGGCAGCACTTCAGAGAATATTTAGTACGTGAATTAATTCTAAAAAGCCAAACATCAAACAATCTTTTAAAATTTCACATTTCATGTGGTTTAGGTGTTCAGAACAGGGATATAATGACTGCACACACCCCCATCACTGGTGTATATGGGTGAGGAACAGAGCAGGTGTGTGGGTATCCAAGAGCTCCCCCTGAGCCTGGAACCACACGGACAAGCCAGACTTCTGCTTTTTCAAAGCCGATTTTATTATTACAGCAGAGAATATTTTTTTTTTCCAAGCTGGTCTGTTCATAATGGTATGAAACTAGAAAAAGTAGGAATTCCTGCATGGAGGAACAGCAGGAAAAATACAGTATAAAGGCATAAGGTTTTGCCTGGCAGTGAAATAAGTGAGTTTCAAATGTCAAGCCTGCTGAGTTTTGCTGCATTTGAAGGAGCCCTTCCAAGCTGTCTGAGATGTCACAAACGTTGGATTTTGTCTCCCTGTTCCAACTGACTTCAGTAAATGGCAAAAAATGTCTCTAAAATACAGCAATTGGCAGCATTGACTGCACAAATAAATAAGCTTGTCATCATTTTATTATTTTTTTTTTCCATTTTCTAAGTTAAAAATCTTCTGGATGCCAAATGCCACCCGTTGGACCAATCTCTGTGTGTACAAACGATTAGCAGGAACAACAGGACTGGAGCAGGACCGGGGGAGCTGTAAATATGACCTCTGCATTTCTGCACCTTGGCTAATGTAAATGCATTTTAGAAAACAAAAAAAGGATAAAAAACTCCAAGCTGATTGGCCAAGAGTTAAGCAAAGAAAACACCTACTGGGAAACAGGGTTTGGGACAAGGGCCAGCAGTCCACCCATTGCATTGCCAGCAAGTGCGGGGTGAAAGGACCCCAAAATGTCCTGAATTTTTACATGCCAGATAGGGCAGACCTCAGCTCCCATGGGAAGAGGATGCTTCCAGGAGCTGTTTGTCCCGAGGCTGCTGCTGCTCTTCCACAGATGCACCGGGGTGCAGAAAGAGGGGCTGCCTAGCATCCCTGGCTGTTGCAGGTGAGCAAGTGCCTTGGTGGTCCTAAATCCAATGGGAGAGACACTGGGCTCTGTGTGGGGCTCGGAGGAGCTGCCTGGGGGAGAGACCTGTCCTTGGGGAGCCAGACCCTGCCTGCCCCACAGCAGCTTCAGGAAAGGGCAGCCGGGCCAGGATGCTCTTCTCAGAGGGCAGGACCCCCTCTTGACACCTGCAATGGGGTGGTGGAGGGACGGGACAGCCCTGCAGAGCCTTTGCCGCACCCCTCGGGCAGGACACGGTCTGATCTGCTGGTGGATCTGCTCTGGGTTCAGCTCAGCTGCTCTGTGCTGGAAGTGGGGGGCTGGGGGGCTGAGCTGGACACAGTCCCAGCTTGGCACTGGCCTGGCATCACCAGGACGGGTGGCACTGGCCCCTCTGAGCACGGAGAGCCACAACCCAGGACACCCAGAAGTGCCACAGCCACCCCGGGAGGGAGCAGCAGGAACACGCAGGGACACAGCAGCCACGGGGACCTGGTACGTGGTGGGTGGGAGAGCACCGAAGGTGGTGCAAATACACGGCACCGCTCGCAAAGGCAATAATATATTTAGCTCTGTCTCCGCCACAAAAAGACTGCCATAGATCCAGAACGGCGGTTTGGATTGCATTTACATTTGCTAATTTAGCAAAGGCCTGTCAGAGCCGTTTATCTCTGACTGTTGACTGTTGGCGTGGAAGCTTGTTAGCAAGTTGTCAGAGCAGATATCGCTGGTGAATCTGAATAACAGATCAGGTGTCAATTGCCGCCGAGCTGTTTGTTTTGGGGATGGATTTAGAAATTCAGCTGAGAGAGAAGGAGCTGTGTCTGTAATAAGAATTGTATGATGCTGGCTCTCCGTGAGGTTTTTGCAATTACAGCACATAATTTGACAAAGCTACTCCTGCTTTAGGAGTTATGTGGAATACCTTCATCCAGGGAAACGTCATGCCGAACCAGCAGATTGCTCCTGCATCTCTTCTGCTTGCTCAGTTAAGAAGCAACAGGAAAGCTGGGGGGGGGAGCAGGCTGTTCCCGCATGGCTCATGGGCTGCCCCAGTGCTGGCAGGGGATGGTGGTGCTGGCACAGACCGTGGGGGTCTCGGTCCCCCGCACGCAGTGAGCGAGCTCAGCAGCACGCCTCCTTTTGCTGCTGACACGTTGGATGGGTATTTCTTTGTGAGTCCCAGGCTCAGAGCTCCCAGGATGGGCTGCGGCAGCAGGAGCTCCCGTTGCAGAGCCAGAGCTGGGCAAAAGCCACTGGAAACCTCCCCAGCAAGGAGAGGGGGCAGCAGGAGGGTGATGGAGGCAAGGCGGGATGGCGGTGTGCACACCGGTGATGGGAGAGGAGCACCTGGGACATCAAGAGGGGCAATGCCTCGTCTGCAGTGGGGGGCAGGGGACAGCAGAACTGATGCAGGGAAATGCTTCTTCCATGAACCACCCAGCACAGGCACTGGGACAGGCAATGGCTGCAACCCTGGGGACCAGTGTTCCCTGGGGCAAGCACAGCACCCGGGAGCATCCTTGCTCCTCTCTGAGGATTTGCAGCCTCTTACTGTGACCTGCTGCAACTGGAGGTGCAGGCAAGACCCGTGGTGACAGGAGCCCCTCCATCCCCTGCAGTCCCGAACCCCCCCTCCCCGCCTCAACCCCACACAGCACCTGGGACGGATCCAGCCCCGACTCCTCTCTTCCCAAGGAGCAGCACAGCCGTTGTGGGACTTGGCTCAAAGTCAGCCCGACATGATTCAGTGTGGTAACATTTCCCAGGGCCTCGCCGAGATTGGCACGTGGGCGGCAGGGAGCTGGCAGATGCCTGTACCGGGGGAGGAGGACAGGGAGGTGAAGATGTGCTGACGGAAAAGAAAGGACAAGCCTGGTCCAGGTGGCTCCAGCTGGACCAGGAACCCATCCTGGTCACTCACAGTGGGCTTTGACCCCAGCTGGGCTGTGACCACCGGCCAGCTCAGCACTGCCCAGGCTGTCGGCATTGCTGGCATGGCCCCCTGGCACAGCCAGCTCACAGGTTGCTCCGGCTCCTTGGAATAAGGACCCCAAACTGGAGAAAACCCCAAACCCAGCGCGGTCCATCTGCCAAGGCTAGTAGGGAGCCACTGGCCACTTCCCACATCCATGGCATCCCAAGGGAGAGCATCCTCCATCTGCAGGGCCAGGACTCTCCTCTCCTCCCCTCCACATGGCCATAGAAGCCCTCTGCAACCTCCATAGATTATAACAGAAAAATATGTAGCAAAAACATGCTTTCTGCCAGAGACCAACAGGGAACAGAACCCTCCACACTCATACCCCGCAGCAAGGGCAGCAGCGATGCGGGGCAGCAGGCAGGGCGATGCACGGGCTGGGTTACATGCACTCCCCTGACATGCAAGGTCACAGGAGCCTGCAGGTATGCAACAAAGCAGAGGGCTGTTATTTGTGTCCCAGGCATTTAGAAGCTGGAAAATTAAATTAATTTGCTGATCCACCTCAGCTCAGAGGCGGCACTCAGGTTCCATGCATGGGGCGGGTCTTCTCGCCAGTCCCTGCCAAGGATGCCAAGCTGGCTACACCAGGAGAAACCTCCCTCCCCAACACTGCTGCTTGGGCTTTCATGTATTCCACAGACAAAACCTCATCACTACCTGCAAGGGATGTACACCAAGGAAGAGTGTCACAGCACTACAAAACTAGCTGGCTGCAACAAGGCTTTCCCACACAAGGTTCCAAAAGTTCATCTACTGT
>JAVJGI010000063.1:3372039-3410585 GCA_035590275.1 Ibycter americanus | reverse complement strand
CTGCTGCATCTGGGTTCCTGGCTTCTCCTCCAACCAGCCTCTCCTCATTCAGGCCCCCTTCTTCTCTCAGCTTCTCCTCATCTCTCCTACATCCCTGGGCTCTTCTTCACCCAGTCCTCCTCTGTGCTATTTAGCTACTTAGCCCAAACAAGCCACAGCTGTACATGATCCACACCAGCCAGCCCACCGCCCCTGAAGCAAGCCCACAACTGTATATTATCAATGTTAATTTACCCTCTACAGAAGAGGACAGAAAAAATTGCACCAAATCCTCCCTGCAGACCACAGGCACATGCTGACGCCTCGCAGCAGGAGGCAGCTGGCTACACTGGGTGCCGGACAAGCATCCTTGTCTTTGCACATCACTCATGCCCTGAATATATTCAGGTTCTTTTGCCTTATAATATTTATTCTTTTCAGAGTTAATGGTTTCCAAACACATTTTAAACCGATAAAAATCATGTTTTGGACTCCCCCTTCTCCCAGGTTTTCTTTAGCCAACATCCAGCAGCCCCTGGAAACATCTCTCCTCACTCAGGTCAGAGCCCCCCTGAGCACCGCAGTGTTACCCCCATACCTGCAGGCCCCTTCTCCGAAAAGCCCGGGCAGTGGAGGCGAGAGCTCAGCACAGCCCAGGGCAGGGCAGAGCTCAGCACCGCGCAGGAATGCTTCAGTGAAGCTGCCCATCCCAGTGCCATCACTCCCCAGGCAGGGGCTGCAGTACCAGCATGGGCAGCCCCGGCTTCCCGGCACGACTCCTGCCACTGTCTCCACTCCTTTTTGCAGCTTTGTAATATAAGTGGTGAATGCAAAACAACAACAACAACAAAAAATCATGATCTAATTAGCAGCCTTCAGCTACAGCGTTGAATTAGCAAAAAAAAAAGTGAAAGTGGGTTTGATTAAAACTGTTGCTGGAAGAGAATTTTGATTAACTGATGTAATGCATTAAAATTGCAAATCCCAGAAGCTTAAGTGACAGATAAAATAGCGCAAATGGTTTACAAATTAATTTACTTTTTTTGAAAACAAGCATGCTGCATATTATTAAAAATTAATTAGTCATAGAGGGAAGATCTCGCACAAAGGTTACAACAGCCCGGGCTGCCGAGATGATGTACATGTTCATGTGTGGCTGTTTACTGGAGCTACAAATACAAGATGTGTGTTTGAGTGCAGGCGAAGCAGCAGGAGCTGGTGACCGTCCAGGTGAGCTGGAGGGTACCACGATGCGGCCCAGGGCTTTGCTCAGTGATGCTCCTGGAGAGCACGAAACACCCCAAACAAGATCGCAGCTTGCACCTGGTCATGGCACCACGTCAGCCCCCTGCTGTGCCGGGCAGCTCCCGCCTTGCGCTGAGGATGGGTAATTTGGGAGTGCAGCATCCCTGGCCTGCTGCATCCCCCTGCTCCAGAGCTGCATCCCAGGGTGGCAGCAGCAGCAGCAGCACAGGAACCGATGGGGAGGGAGCCCCAGGAGCTGCTTCCCCATCCATGGGCCAGCATGGAAGATGCAGCCAGGACGCGGGGCAGGACTGACCCGCTGGCGGACACGCCAGCACCGACAGCTTTGAAAACCAAGACTTGTTACAGCATCCTTGCTCGCCGCTGGGGCTGTGCCCAGGCCCCGCAGGGAGCTCCGGCACAGCAGTCATGCAACGAGCAACACGAGGATGCAACTGAAATGTTGTCAAGAGCAGCTATGTTAAACTAAAATGTTTATCGACACCACACTGTTGTTTTTTTTTTTTTTAATTCCCCTCATTTGACACATTTTGATGATGTTTCCATACCCGGTTGCTGTGGCAACTCACGTTAGCCTCCCAGCTGCTCTGTGAATCCTTTTCCCCGGAGAGCCAGCAGTGGGCCCCGGTATCGGCAGCACCCGGACCACAGCCCGTCCCCCCAGCAGCCACAGCATGGTCCGTCTGGGCACAGGGACATCCTGGCTCCAGGGCTGCTGACCATGCAGCTGGACCCATATACTGGTTTGGACTGGGATAGAGTTAATTTTTTCCATAGTAGCTAGTATGGTGTTGTGTTTTGGATTTGTGCTGATGACAGTGTTGATAACACAGGGGTGTTCTAGTTGTTACTGAGCAGTGCTTACGCAGCATCAAGGGTAAATCACCCCACCAGTGAGCAGGTGGGGGGCACAAGGAGCTGGGAGGGGACACAGCCGGGACAGCTGGCCCCAGCTGACCCACGGGATATCCTATGTCATACAACGTCACGCTCAGCGTATAAAGTTAGAGGAAGAAGGAAGGGGGGATGTCCTGGGTCAAGGGTTGGACTTGATCGTCTTAAAGGTCTTTTCCAACCTAAATGATTCTATGGTTCTATGTTGGGAGCGATGGTGTTTGTCTTCGCAAGTCCCCGTTACGTGTGCTGGAGCCCTGCTCTCCTGGAGATGGCTGAACGCGTGCCGGCGATGGGAAGTGCTGAATGAATTCCTTGTTTTGCATGCATGGATTTTGCTTTACCTATTTAACTGCCTTTATCTCAACCCACAAGTTTTCACACTTTTACCCCTCCGACTGCCTCTCCCATCCCACCAGGGGGGAGCGAGCGGGCGGCTGCGTGGGGCTGAGCTGCTGGCTGGGGTTAAACCATGACAACCCCACAGACCCCCCAACACAGCTCCGTGCCAGGATGGCACCCCGAGGGGGATGGATGGGGCCGGGCCAGCATCTTCTAAACCTGCCCTGGTCTTGCTCTTCCTTTGATGCCTTTTCCCAGGCGGGCTGGACCAGACCAGCACTCTGCACGCCTGGGGTCCTCATTCTGCCTTCACAACACACGTTTTGGTGTGGGAAAGCCAAATGGGTCACACAAACCCCTCGCAACACAATCCACAGACTGGAAAACACTTGCTGTTTCGTGTTTAGGGGCACACAAGATACTGTTTTCCAGGCACTTGCTGTTTTCCAGGGTATTTTATTACGTTTCCAAAGCACAGTTACACTGGAAGCACAGGACCAGCCTGTTTCAGGTGTACCTACAGTGCTGTATTTTCCCTGGCTCATTAACGGATTCATACACGGCCTCGGAGCGTTCAAGGAGGCATTGTTTCTGCTGACAAAATTAGCACTAACAAGTAGGACATAAAACAGCATCTACAGTAAATCTAGTACCTCCGTGTGCAGGAGCCGCAGCTCAGACAGGAATTTAATTGTACCCTTTAGGCGTCAGATAAAGTTTTTAAAAGATACAGCAAAACAGAAAGCAATGCAAATTTGCCAAAGCATTGCATTTCTCATTGAACACAGTAGGGGATAGAGAGTTAGAAAATGGAATATCCTTAAAGAAACCTGGTAACCCTTTATGGACTGCGCCTCTGCGGTTTCTCCAGGGCAGCAGGGTCTGCACCTCCGGAGAAAATGAGGAATCATTCCATGAGGCTCAGGAGGAGCTGGGGCTGGCTGTACCCCTGCAACCCCTGCCCTGTCCCCCTACATCCCATCCCTCTGCATCCCGTCCCCCCGCCACCTCCCACACACCCTGCCAGCCCGCAGCGCCTTCGGTCCCCCCGTGGGGAGGCAGACAGATGGACTGCCATTACGTGTGCCGCCTTTCCCTAGGAAACCTGGCTAAAAACCTCACAGAACACAAAAATAGGAAAACGCTCTTCAGGGAAACAGGATATCGAGCAAGCGCCACTGAGAACACATCCAGGTCATCCCCCACTGCCTGTCCTCACAAAAACATTCTCACAGTATTCTGGCATTCAGCTCAGCCAAAATGGTCCCATCTCTCAAAAACCACACACACCACAAGTGACTGCGGCCAAGCCATGAGCAGATCCGCTGGGATGGTGCCCAGGCTCCAGGGCCAGGTTTGTCCCTGATCTGATGAGATCATGTACGGAGGAGCCCAGCGCTGCTGAGGAGCATTTCCCACTGGCACAGCCCCGCAGGCAGAACCATCCCTGCTGCCTGCCCCTCTGCCTGCCCCACTGCCTGCCCCTCTGCCTGCCCCTCTGCCTGCCCCACTGCCTGCCCTGCTGCCTGCCCATCCCCTCCAGCAGCCCCAACACCTGGCAGTGAAGCCGCTGGAGATGCTCCCAGGGCTGGAGATGGGGAGCCCTGATCCGGCACCCCTCCATCACCAGGTGCCCTGCCAGCCAGCCACAAACTCCTGCGGCACGGGGGCAGGCAGGGCTCGCCTGGAACCCTTCGAGCTCCCGTCTCTGCAGAGTGGCCGTGGGGAAGCCACAGACCCTGGAGACTGTGAGACTCGGTGGTGCAGTCTCAGCTCAACCCTAAGCATCCTGGCACAAACCAACCTGCTTCTGCAGGTAAAAGGAATGAGAACGGAGCCAGCCTGCAGCCCGACACACTACAGTCACACTCTGCGCCGAGATCTCAGACCAGGGAATGTTAACAGCCTTTTGCCCACAGTTGCAAGCAGGCACAGCATCCCACTCGAGGACAGGGTTACGGCAGGTAGCGGCCCCCAACACATTTGCTGGGCAAATTGGGGAGGACTCATCCAGCATGAGAAATGTGCTTTGGTTTAGCGGTAGCTGAGTGGCAATTCCAGCTGGCTGATCTCATTTTATTGCAGATTACATAGATGTTCCCAGGAAGATGGGCTGTCAAATCTAATCTCATTACGCATTCCTGGTATGTTTTCCACACGCCCTGCCTCAGCAGCCCTATCTGGCAGCGTACACAGAGTGCCGGCACAGCCCAGCCGCAAAGGCTGCTGCAAAAGAGTTAATGCATCCCAACCTGGGCGAGCACCATCCCTGAAATCCACTGCTGCTTTCTCAGGGTCCCGTCCCTGGCTACCTCCAGGCAGTAGTGACCACCGATATATTTGCTGGGAGACACAGATGTCACGGTCACTTGCAGCATCTCCAAGTGACACTGAAGCTCTGCCTCAGCCTGCAGACAGCTGCAATAACCCCCACCGTCTGCAACATGCCCGGCACTTTTCCCCCCGAGATGCTTGAGCTGGTACCCCAATCCCTGGCAGCTGGCAGAGGAGAAGCCATACAACATCACTCTGTCCCAATGGGGAGACACAGACGGTGACAGCCACCACAGGCACATAAGGAAGTGATGAGGAGTCGGGAGCCACATCTGCTTTGAAGTTCCCATTGCTCAGCACCGTTATTTTGGGAAAAAATTGGTCATGGGAAGGAGAGGGGGAAAAATATAGTTTGGATACTTGGGTATTACCTGTGTTACAGGTACAGCGTGTTATTTGGCCGATTGCCACGTTACCTCCAAGTCAGAACAGACACCTCAGCAGGTACGAACCAGCCTTTATTACCAGGTGATGTGAAAATGAGAAAGCCAGCTAGGCCAAAGCTAATGCAGCATTTTTAAACAGGCTGACTAGGAGCAGGTCACGATGCATTCCTCAATGCTGCTACGCTGCTTATCCACCCAAGGGACATCTCTGTACAAGCTTTTGGATGGGTTAGGCATTGCACAAGAGTTTCTGTTCAGGTGTTTATGCTCTGAGCAGATGCTGCAAGAGCGGATGGAAACAGCAGCCCTGTTCATTGTGAGCACCACTTGCGGAGTTGCATTTGGAAACAGCTTGTGATGGATTCCTCAAGTCCCCCAGCTTTCACCTGCCCTCTCGTCCCCAGCCTGCGCAGGCCATGCTCCTTGTACCCTGTGCCAGCTCCGTTTACCACAGCCCTGCACCCTACCCCAAGCTCGGGCGCTGCTCCTTTCACCTCTGTGTGAGGCTGCTCCCGACTCCAAACTGTTCCCAGAAACTGCCTGCCACCACCCTTTGGAGCCACAGTTTGCAAAACACACCTGAGCTGCTGTTTAATATGAGACTGCTCAGTTTATGCCTCCTTTCTCTCCAAACACAAGCCCCAAAGTCCAGTGCCAGCACCCTCCCGCGCCTCTGTCTAATCAGGATCTACAGGAGGAAGATGCTCTGCTGGCACGCCGCCCTTCTGCTGGCATCCCAGCAGGTGAAGCTGTGCCCACAGCATCTTCTTTCCCCCAGGCTGGGCTTCTCCATCCTTCAGGGTCACAGAGGAGACCAAACCACACCACTGCGCAGGATCCAACCCACAGGGGCACCAGCAGGGGCCGGCTGCCCTGCATGGGTGTCCCCGGGCTGTCCCTGTGCTAGTGGCAAGGAGGGAACAGCCACCCACGGTGCCAACACGCAGCTTTGAGAGTGTGCCCCCAGACGTGGGAGCTGTCAGAGTCCCTTGGGTCTCTGCAGCGGTGAAAGGAGAAAAAGAGTTCTGCTGAAGCGGGAGGAGGTGACTGTGCAGCTGGAGGTGACGGTGCAGGAGCAGAGCAGCTCAGGGCACGGGGCACATTGGCCACCCGCTCTCCAGACACGCACCAAGGTGGCCCTGCTTTAGGAATCAACCCAAAATACCATGCAGGGGTCAAACTTCAGGAAGAGGTACAGCAGATAAAATGAGGCTGTACTAAAACACGCGTAGGCTGAGAAACTGCCCTGCCGCCTCCTGCCAGCCCCAGGTGCTGCTGCCGCCTTGGCATGGGAGGCTGAGCCGTGCCGTGCATGGGAATGGAAACGACTGTTGAGTGCTTGAGAAATTGCAGCTGTACAACTGCCTCAAGCACTGGCACAGGCTGCCCAGGGAGGTGGTGGTGTCACCATCCCTGGGGGTGTTTAAAAAATGTGGAGATGCAGCGCTTAGGGACATGGTTTAGTGGTGGACTTGCCATGCTGGGTTAACAGTTGGACTTGATTATCTCAAAGGTTTTTTCCAACCTAAATGATTCTGTGGTTAAATGCATATTTCTGTCCTATGGAGCTTCCCTGGGGTCTGGGGACCCATCCAGGACACCGACACTCACCAAGTGCACCCCGGGCTACCTTGGGGTTTGGGTTATGTGCTCAGTCTGTGCAGGCTCAGATCAGGGAGCATCTCGGTGCCTGCGCACCCAGGCACCGCACCCAGCACACAGGAGGAGCAGCAGGATGGCAACTCACCTGGACAGCCATCCCTCGCCCATTTATCCCCCCACAGAGCAGACTTTGCAGCTGCAACCCAAGGACAACGGCAGGGATCTGTGGCGTCTTTCCTCTTTTGCCCAAACCAGAGTGCACTGTTGATTTACAACAACAATGCCCTTGCACCACCTAGAACAGCTGTCTCCTGATAAGGGTCTTTAATATCTTTTGTGTCTATCCATTTGCAGACTTCCCTGGCCACACATGGCTTCTTGCTACAACCAAAATATCCGGCTGGCTCAAGCCCTCACATCCCTAAACCTTACTCTGAGGAAATCTCTCCATCTTCCCTACCCCCCTGGGAAGGGACCTGCTCTCCCCGTGCGGAGGGGCAGGCCAGTACAGGCAAAGAAGGGAGACAAATGGATGTGTAACCTGCTGCTCTGCTCCCAGAGCGTTTGCAAAGAGTAATCATTTCGTGGCCAGTTTTGCTCATGAATAAACACAATCACTAAGAGCACAGTTTACTTTGGCCCCTGGGGAAGCATTTTTGCAATTTCTTGCTAGAAACTCTCTAAATGCATCACTTCCCTGATCCCCCGTGGAGATGTTTCCACAAACAGAAACCGCTGGGCTGCTGCATGTGAATATAACCTGCTGAATTTTTTAAAAATCTCGTCTCATTCACCTTTCCAAGGAGAGTGGCAGCAGGGAGAGCTCAGATCGTTTCACCAAGGCAAAAGCTTTGCTGAAGCCTACAAAATCGTTCCGTCTCCCAGCTCTCTGTCCTGGGAACAGATCTCTGCCTTACCCCGTGAAAGGAGCAGCAACGACAGGCAAAAGATGAAAAGCCAAGTGAAATGGCATTTTCTGTGCTGTTGCTAGCGGGAAATAAACCCTGGCTTCTGGGATGCTGCTGCCACATGGAGGCATCCATAAAACACTGGAAAATATGGCTCACCTCACCAGCCCAGGGGCTGGGCAGTGACCCTGGCCACACAGACCCCAGGATGGTGGGAACCACCATCCCAGTTGAGCCCCTGCACCTCATCACGTCACCGTCATGATGCACTGGCTACTCCAGAGCAAACAAAAACCTGGCAGGAGGGTTTTGTCCCCATCCCCTTGGCCAGGACGGGCAGCCTGGCACGCATGGCACACACTGCAGCCACCCCAAGGCTGGTCCCCATCCCTGGGTGGGATGCACTCAGGTACCACCGCACTTGGAAATCCTACTGTGGCAAGCAAGGGGGATGCAGAGCCTAGCCTGGCCCTGGCCCCCAGCCCAGCCGCTGCAAAACCCCTTTTCCTCATGGGTCAGGGCTGGGGGGCCGGGGGGTGTCAGGCTGGGCAGGCAGCGAGCACCCGCTGCGCCCTCCCTGCTTTCACAGCCGGCATGTTTTCCTTGTGTTAGCTGCTTAAACGGGCTGTGTACGAGCTTGGCTGTGGTGCATTAAACAAGCAGCCTGAATTTGAAAATAACCAATCTGTCAGGCTCGTTCCCGAGCGTTTTTTGGAAAACCCTGCAGGCAGGTGCAGGTGCCACATCAATATGTCAGCGCTCGGATGACGAGTTCATAATATTTTCTGCTTGCATTCCACTGTCTCCACGTATTAGCAAACAGGCTGCTCCCAAGTGCTGCTCTCTGGAGCCAGGGGTTGCAGATTTAATAACAAAATCATCGTTGTAAATCATTAGTTGGTGATTCAGCATGGAAATACCTCATTATCACTTAAGCATGTGCAGTATGCGACTTATGAAAACCTCTGAATTATGACTAATTAAGTGCAGGCCAAAAAATAGCCTGGATCAGAACTATAGTCATCCACCACGGAGAACAAAAGATGTGAGGCCAACAGCACTTGCACACACCGAGAGGTAAATACACCCGTACGAGGTTTTAATTGAACAGTGCGGAGAGAAGTAGCGTGTTGCTCAGAAAGCTTCTTCCATCCTGAAGCACTGGGATACTTAGCAACATGAACTTCTAATTAATAGAATTTTTTGAATCTGCAACATGCTAATTAATTTCTACGTTAATCACAAGAACTTTGAACACTGGCACATTCAAAGCCCCTCTGAAACAAATCCATTTTGCTTTGCAACAGCTGACCCCAAGGAAGCTGGTAATTGTGCATCCTGTGCCTGCTCGGCTCCTCCTGGTCTGCAGGCTGGAGCCCCTGGCACCGAGACACCGGGGGGACCCCGTTGTGCCCCCGCCCATGACACCGCACTGCCACAGCGCCCGTGCCCAACAGCTCCGGTGGGATTCCCAGGTTCGTCTCAGGCAGTCAGAGGGAAGTAGGGGGGACTGAAGTGCCGCCGAGCGAGCCTCTCGCGCTAAGGAAGGGTCTAAAAATAAGCTTTTAATACACTCTTGCATCCTGTCAAGGCTTTAAATAGCTGTTTGGAGTTCAAATTTTAAAAACTGTTGAGCTCAAATCATTTATGACAACTTGGGAGCCAAAAATAAATGGGAATGAGGAAAGAGGAGGAGCCCGTCCCCCACGGTAGCTGCCGAGGAGAAGCGCCCATGGGCTGAGCCCACCCGCAGCCGGTGCCCCCGGGTGCCTCTGGGGCTGAGGGGTGACAGAGGGTTGTTGTGGGGGTCACCCCAGGGGGGGCTGGCCCCACGGTCGCCCCATGACTAGGGAATTAAGCCAAAATGACACGTGAGCCAAGGAAGAAGTGTATCTCTGAAATGCTAAGTCACCAGAGGGACCATCTGATTGTGCCAGGTTCTTGTAATCCTGGTCCATTGCGAAGATGTTCTTTCACCCCATAAAATATTAGACCCCGCTTTAAATCAGTTTGTAATAAGAAAAGGCCCCTGGGGAAGTGGCTCAGCAGGGGGACATCTAGCAGCAGTCCATCATCTAAGCGCAGACTATTTTAAGCTGCCCTGCGGCGAGGGGTGTCCCTGCGGAGCCACTTGGGCAGCTGCGCGGGGGCTGAGCACCTTTTCGGTAGCAACCCCATCACTGGTGCTGCAACAGCTCAGGAGCAGCTGCTGAGCTGGGGACATGTCCCCATCTGCCCTGAGTCCCTCCTGTGAGCACCTCGGCCGGGGTGGGCTCGCACAGCGAGGAGTTTTGGGGTCGGGTCCTTACGATCTGTGAAAAACTTCCTCTGCACAGCTACAAGCCAGACCTGTTAAATCCTGCTTTCTAAAAGACCACCCGAGGACAGGGCCAATCCCTACGTGATCCAGGTCTGCTCCCATCGGTGCCATCACCTGCCACTGCATGGGGCAGCCCCACGTTCCGCCTGTGGAGCTGCACCCAGCCAGCGCCAGCGCCTGCCATGTGTGCCAGGCTGTAAGCAATCGCTGCTTGCGGGCTTTCCAGAAATATTCTGCTCTCTTGTTCATTGAACTTTGATCTTTTATTCAATTTTCATTCTTCTGGAAAGCTAAGAGACAAAAAGGATGCCCTGATGCTCTCCATCAGGGAGGAGGCTGCAAACGATGATGGTGCTGCCTGCCTGTAAAAAATAACAACAGGGCTGAGCAAAGAAGGGGCTCAAGAACACAGGACCAATTATTCCCGTTTTTCTGGACTTTGCAGGAGGCAACCCCTCTGCAGCCATCGCTCTCGGGCTGGTAAGGGAGCAGAGCATCTCCCCTTGGCTGCCTCCCTCTGCTGCAGAGGGCAGGCTGGGCTCCCTGCTCGCTGGCATCAGGGGGAGGAAGCAGCGAGCTGCAGCTTGGCGCTCTCCTCCTGAAACAGCTGAGTAGGAGGTGATGGAAAAAACATGTTTTCCCAAATCCCCAGCACTTTCCGCTGCAGCATTTGGCTCTGGCTCCACCTGCATCTCGCCACGCAGCTCAGCGCGCTTCCCAGCAGCTGGGGCTGGCCCAGCACTGATTTTCTCTCTCACACACGCATGTTCCCGAGGTGGGAATACAGCTGCGGTGCAGGCTTCACGCATCGCTCCCTTTCATCATGCAGCATCTGCCCTGCAAACAGCCTGGAGAGGGGCTCCCCGTGCCCCCCCCGCTGCGCCGCCGCCGCTGCCCCCTCACCATGGCACCACCAGCCCTGGGCTGCCCAGGACCCAGCTAGCTGAAACCACAGGCTCACGCTGCGCCACAGAAAATCCCCAGCTGTGTTTAATCAGCATTTTCCTTGGTCGTGTTGGAAACCTTTCAGGAGCACAGCTTTGTTCCTGCTTATTTATGTTGAATCGCTTTTAGGGGGCTAATTCCCAAACAGATGCCTACGCAGGTGCATGCCAGCAGAGTGTGGGCTTTATGGGAAAAGGCTGGATGCATACTCAGGGTAAAGATGTGGTTGCTGCCTGCTGTAGGGGCAAGGAACGAGGGAGTTGATGCTGGGAGACAGAACTGGCCTGAGCAGCTCGGTGGCTCATGAAAAGCAAGGGGAAGCGATGGTGTGTGCATTTGCTATCAGGGGGTGCATTAGCTCTGCCCTCAGAGGCTGGTTGGCTGCTGGCTGGGGTGACCCCCGGGCTGACACCCACTCGGGTACCAGCAGGTGCAGTGGGGTCTCTCGCACGTGGCTGTGCCTGTAGATCCACAGCAGCTTTGGGACCCCCTCTCCTGCTGCCCTCAACCCACTGCTGCTCCCACCCCCAGACCTGCACAGGTGACCCCAGTGCCTGGGAGCAGCCAGGGCATTGCTGGTCACAGCTGAGCTCAGTCCTTGCAGTGGCAACAGGACAGAGCCCGCCTGCTCTGTGCCTGCCAGCAGAGCCGGGAGCAGACCCCTGCCACGACCCGGGCAGGCAGCTACCGTGCCGAGCAGGCAGCACCACAGCTGTGGCCACCAACCCACGGCAGCAACGTCGTGCTGGGGTTTGCATGGATCAGCCGGTGCTGCATGCCACTTGCAGCGGAGCTACGGCTCACAGGGACAGCAGGACTTTGCAAGAAAGGAGCAACTGTGGTTCATGCGGGCAGGAATGGGTCCTGGCAGATGGGGCTCGCAAAGCTGCAGCCCCCGAGGAACCTGGCGGGTACCCCAGGGGGGTGCAGGGCGTTACAGGCAGCCGAGGTGGCTGGTGGCAACTGCAGGGAGAAGAGGAAAATTCTCCCAGGTGGTGAGCCAGGACATGCCCACCTCCTCCCTGGGTCAGGCAGCAGCCCAGTGTAGGGACAGACATGCCACGCAGCCGAGGTGGCTTTCCTGGGTGCCAGATAGCGGGGTACATGCTGCCGGCAACCCCAGCACCCAGCACCAAGAATTGCTGACTGGCTGGGGGTGCAGGAGGGAAGAGCTCTGGGGCAGGCGGCCGTGGGCAGTGGTTGCAGCAGCCGCCTCCCCCAAAAAGTGTCAACTCGGCATCAGGCAGATGCTCCTGGCATGACGCTCCTGCAACCGGCAGCTGCCTCCTCCCTGGCACACCGGCTCCACAGGATGAGCCACACGATGGGCAGCCCTCGCAGCTCTCCCCCCATGAGGCCAGACTCAGGATGACCCACCCCAGCATGGCACTATCCTGCTCAGCACCGCGCTGGTGCTGGGGTGCAGCCGCCTCAGACCGCGGGTGCAGGAGCAGCACCCTGCAGTGGGACTGCAGCTAGCCCCACTGCCACGAGCCAACGGCGCTTGGAGAAATAGCTTCTTAAAAAGTACTAATGCAAAAATCAGGACCAACCTTGCACCCTCCTCTTCCACTGCTGCTGGCGGGAGGGGAGACTCAGCACCTGGAGGATCAGGCCCCTTCGCAACCAGCGGTGCAATAAAGCACGCTCTGCCACCCAGCTTCTGGTTTTGGGTGCTTTACCAAAGCGCCTCAGTGCAGAAGCCACACTGAAAACAGTTTTGCATGCAGCTCTTTCAATTACGAATCTCAAATATTAAAAGGATGTATCCCACAACAGCAGAACAATGTGGATGTGAAAATGAAACTTAATAATGAATAATTTGCTCTCTAGGGGGAAAAAATGCCAAATGGAAGTATATTGTACTTGCAGTCATGTCATTACAGATGTAGTAATTCTGTGGTTCTTACCAACCCTTCATGAAAACAGCACTCTTGAGCAGTCTCCCCACAAGTGCCCGGGAAGGCTTCCCGAGTTGCCAGGGCAGAGCCCTCGGGACCACAACCTCCCCACTCCAGGGACTGGCAAAGAGGTGTCGGGAATCCCAAATGGTAAATCAAATGTAAACTTGTCAAGAGGAGAGAGGGAATAACGAGCCGGGAGCAGCAGAATGGGAGCCAAACCTCGGGAAGCTGAGTGTGGAGGTGTCAACAGCAGCCTGGGGATGGCATGGCAGAGCCAGGCTTTGGGGACGGGTAAAAGCTGGGCAAATTCTTAGTTTTTGCTTGCCTGGGTTTTTCCATGTCTTTCTATTTTTTTTCCACCTGCACAACAGTTATTGCAATGCAGTGCGCATTCGGGGGGAGCACAGGCAGAGGGGAGGGCTCAGCTCCCGCACCCAGGGCTGCTCTGCAGGACCCCTGAGCTGGGCTGGCGCTGGCAGGGTGTCAGTGCAGGTCTCAGCTGGGTGGTCGGCAGCTCCGGCAGCACTGCGGGCAGGGGGGAGTGTGTGCAAGCCCTGCGGGCTGGTCCTGTGCAGGCAGGTGAGCAAGGTGAGTATTTGCACACTAAAATACACACCTGCAGAGCTGACCCCCACACAGGGGTCAGGAGCTCATAGAGTTGTCTCCTTGGGGTCTTCTTTTTCAAGGAGAAATGTTGGAATATTTGCACCCGCCCTTGAAGTCCCAGCACCCACCTGCTGCTGCATACAAGACCCAGACCCATCCTGCCCCATCCCCTGCACACCCACCCGTTGTGGGCAGGCACAGGGGCATGGCAGAGGCGCTGGGCACTTCGCAGTGCCACATGCAGGTCTGCCAGGCTCCATCCTGCATCAGCCTCTCCCACCCTGTCCCTGTGCTCCGCAGTTTGCGGCTCCATCAGCACAAGGGCCCTGGGGCCGGCCAGCGTGGGCACAGGGCAGGGTCACAGAGCCAGGGTAGGGGTTCAGGGTTGGCGAGTGGTCTCTGTGCCCTCCTGCTCACCCAGCCTGGCTCGCTGTGACTTTGCTCACTGGCAACTGGGGTGAAGGCAGAGGGACGCCCATGCTCCTCCAGGCCAGTGCTGGTGGCAGGCGTGCCCCAAAGAGTGGGTACCTGCTCGCATCCCGTGCAAGCTCCTTCCACCCCAAAGTCTCGCTGCAGATGGGGCAGCAGCACCACTCAGACCTCGGCAGAGCCACTGCAGGGTCGCAGGGTGGTGGCTCAGCTGGACAGGTTTGGGCTGTGCAGAGGTGACGGTTGGCATCAGGGTTCCCAGGTGTGCACCCATGTGCCCCTCGGGCGTGGGGCAAATGCGCTCACCAGCATGGCCATGGCCAATGCATGGCTCTTCCCAGGATGTTTATTCCGAGAGAATGGTTTGGCTTCATAGGTAAGCCTATGCCCATCACAGGGAAGGCATCACTTGGATGGGTGCAGAGCCGCGCATGGGTCTGCACGTGCTGCACCGGTGCTGGTAAGACTGAGACCCAGAGCAGGAGAGCTCTGGGGCCAGAGCTGGAGAAGCAGCCGCAGCTCTTTCGAGGTGTCCAGGGAAGCTGTGAGCAAAGACACTGGGTCTGCATTGTGCTGCTTTGTGCACATTGGAGCTGGGGAGCCACAAGGTATTGCCTGGTGCACACCAGGAAACCGGGAAGGAGATCTCGGAGTGTGGGAAAGCTGCTGTGCTGGATGGGGTTGCTGCTCCCAGGCAGAGGGAAAGCTGCAGCTCTGCGCAGCACCCTGAGCATCATGAGCCATGCTCAGGACAGCCTGTGCAGGTGCTGGACACTCACCCAGTGCCCATGTGCTGCAGTCAGGGCACTGATGTGCAGAGCAGCCATGGAGAGCATCCCAGCACTGCCCTGTCTGAGCAGGTGGCGAGTCCCTGCCTGCTGCTGCTGCTCAGCACTGCCTGGCCCAGGCATCCTACTCGGACACCCGAGGGGAGACCCCAGACCCCTGGAGCTGACAGGCAGAAGTGGGAGCTAGGATGAGGGGGTCAGGCAGGACTGGAGCAGGACACGGCTGCCATCTACAGACCTGAGGGGGTGGAGGGGACCCTGCATGGGGACAGGGATGCTGGTGGTCCCTGGATACCCCGGCCGACAGCATGAGTGGCCTTGGCTGCTGCAAACCAGCTATTGCCAAAGCAACTGACCCCGCAGCGATGGGCCTGGGGAGCACCCAAAGGTGCGGCTTTGCGGGGTGCCCTGCAGCTCCCCCAGGACCCCTGCTCGCTGCCCGCAGCCAAGTGCCCTGCCCACAGGGAACATGCAGGCAGCCGGGTGAGAAAAGGCTCCATTTAATGCCACGTCACTTGAATTGATAAATCATGCTAACAAGAGCTGCATCTGCCACAAACATCCTCATTAGGCTTTGGTCATGCGTTAATATTTAATAGGGATGTCTTGCCTGGGGTGAGCCAGGCTGAGCACCCGACCCCTGGCAGCCCATGGGGCTGGGGCCGCTCCAGGGAAAGAGCTGAACAGAGAGATGTGTCACAGCAAAACCAGCCTGGTACATCCCATGGGAACCACGCTCCCACTCTGGTCCAGGCTCAACCTTCCCAGTGCCAGGACATGGGACAGGAAGGTCCCATCTATCACCGCTCACCATCCCCACCTTGGTGGCACAAGGAAAGCCGTGTCCTGTCAGCCTGCAGCTCTTCCAGCCCTGCCTGGAGCAGCCCAAGCAGCTCTGCTCTTCGCCCTCCCCGCAGCCAGCCCCGTGGGGAGCTGCACCGTGTGCCACATGCTGCAGATGAGCAGCTGGCAGGGCCCACGCTGGCATGTTTGAATACTGCAGTGGTTTTCCTGGTGAATAACCAGCACACACCGTGCTGGCAGCAAGCTGGGCACAGGCTCCCAGATCCCGGCTCTGCAATCACCTTTCAAAGGCTTGCACAGGCTATCGGCCCCCAGGACTGCCCCAGTGCCAGGACACATCAGGGATGTCACACCAAGACCCCTAGGTGCCACCCTCCAGGGTACCAGGTGATGGTGACTCTGTGTCCCAGCCCTGGAGGTGAAGCTGTGGATGCAGCGCAGGCAGATTTGCCAGCTTTGGCTCCTTGGCTTGCACAAGAGCCCTTCTCCATCCCAGGGTGGTGGCAGGGCCAGTGCCCCATGCCGGGGACATTGCTGCTGGCAGCCTCCATTTCTCCTGAGCCCAGGCCTGGGCAGGAGCCGTGCAGGGAGCTGTGCAGGGAGCTGTGGGAGCTGTGCAGGGAGCAGGGCGAGGGTCTGTGCACTTCGCTGTTCAGGGAGCTGTGTAGGGAGCCCTGTGGTTTGCTGCATGGGGAGCTCTGCAGTTTGCCATGGAGTTTACTGCACCCAGAGTTGTGCAGGGAGCTGTGCGGTTTGCTGTGGGGGGAGCCATGCAGGGGTCTGTGCGGTTTGCTGTGCAGAGAGCCATGTGGGGGGCTGTGTGGGTTGCTGTGTGGGGAGCCATGCGGCTTGCTGTGCAGTTTGCTGTGCAGGGAGCCATGCAGGGAGCCGTGCAGGTTGCTGTGCAGGGAGCCATGCGGGTTGCTGTGCAGTTTGCTGTGCAGTTTGCTGTGCAGGGAGCCATGCGGGTTGCTGTGCGGGTTGCTGTGCGGGGAGCCATGCCCGTTGCTGTGCGGGGAGCCATGCGGGTTGCAGTGCGGGTTGCAGTGCGGGTTGCAGTGCGGGTTGCAGTGCGGGTTGGTTGCTGTGCGGGTTGCTGTGCGGGTTGCTGTGCGGGTTGCTGTGCAGGGAGCCACGCAGCGCTGGCGCGCACAGTCCATATTGCAGGTGACATCCAGCGGCTGCGCGGAGGCAGTGCAGCCCCGCCGGCACCGCGGGCACCCCGCACCCCAGCACCCACAGCCGGGCATGCGGCCGCCAGCCCCAGCACCTCGCAGGGCTCAGCAGCCCCAAGCAATCCTGCGTGATGCTGGGCCCTGCACGGCTCGGAGGGTGGCCTGGGTGTGGGGCAAGCTGGAGGGCTCGTTCGTGGGGAGCTGCCCAGCCCCGCGCCGCTGGCGTGATGCTCCCACGCTCTGAGCATCGCCTGCGTGGCCATGACCCGAGCCCTGCACCGCACTGGGGCAGGGCAGCGTGGGAGAGGGTCTGAAGTGTGCAAAGCCCAGATCCCCTCCAACTGTGCCCCGCTGCTCCCTGGCAAGCTCCCCCCCAGGTGCTGTGCAGAGGCTGGCACCCTGTGCACCCCTCCAGGCAGGGCCATGCTTGTGCCGGGATGCGGGAGCTGCTCGAGAGCCCATCCTGCTCTCGTCAGCACTGCTCGTGGGATCCAGCAGTGCCCAGCAGGGCCAGAACACTACTGCCGGGGGAGCACAGGGACAAGGGACCCGCATGGGCCCAGCCCCAGAGGGAGACCCTGGGTGCCCAGCCATGCCTCCTTCTGCTCCTCTGCAACCTGGTGTTTGCGCAGGCTGGGACCCCCCTGTGCACCAGTGAGTGCCTCTGATCCAGGGAAAAGTGGGATGTCCATGCCGGGTCAGGACCAATGCAAACCAGTCGGAAGACAGCCCTAAACTGGAGCCTCGGGAAGTTTAGTCTGCTGCCAGCCCTGGCACATCACCCCGAGGTACCTGCTGGGCACAAGGCTCCCGCAGTCTCCAGACCAGACTGGATATGCCAGGGCCTCCCTGACCCCAGGTAGCTACAGGGTCCAGCTGCTCCGGAGAAGGGAACCGCTGGGAACGGGAGGCATCAGGAGGTATTTGCAATTTCCTCCCCACCCCAGGGGGATTTTCCCTCCCTTCTCCAGAGGGCAGCAGGAGAAATCTCACTTTTCATTCTCCCTCCAAGAGTTATTTTAATAACAGAAGTATGTAGGAGGAGGTCAGTAAGCACAAATAAATTGGCAGATGGGAGCACCGGTGAAGGGGTCTCACTTTGCACCCAGGGCGCTTTGCTGGGAGCCCTGTACCAGATCCCTGCAGCCCCCACACCTTGACCCCGTGGCAGCCCAGGCCCCACTCCTGGCGAGCATGTCCTGAGCTCTCTCACCCCACTGCCAAAGGGGCTTTGCCCCACAGGCAGCAGGTGTCAGCCAGCACCAAATGCAACCTGGATGAGACACCCCAGCCCTGCAGAGCCGGATCTGATGGGACACCCCAGCTCTGCAGCGTGGGATTCAATGGGATACCCCAGCCCTGCAGCGTGGGATCCTATGGGACACCCCAGCCCAGCAGAGCCAGGACCTGATGGGACACCCCAGCCCCACAAGCAGACCGGCTGCAGGAACCGGTGTGTCAGCACTGGGCTGTCTGAATTCACGCAACATCTCAGCAAGCACTGCCAGAGGGGGCCCTGCTCACCCCAGGCACATCCTGCTCAGCATGGCTGGGGGACAGCAGGTCCCTCGGTGTCACCTCCCTCCTGGTGCTGCTCAGCACCACAGCCCTGTTTCTGCCCCTTCTTTCGGAGCACCAGCCCCACCGCCATCACGTCAGCATCGGCATCGTGAATGAGCAGCTCCTGCAAAGAAACTCATTTTGGGAGCGAGCCTTGTTTACTCTGAAACAAATGTTCACATCCCTTGGAGCTACTCAGCTACATAATCATCAAAACCAACACGGGACCCAGGGCTGCTCTTTCTTTTTGTACTTGTCCACTGGCCGCTCACAAAGATAAAAGGCTTGGCTCCGGCCGGCCGCAGCCAGTCCCGCGGGCTTTGTCTGGCTGAGCCCGCCGTGCTTTCCCACCGCGCCGGGGCGGTGGCACCCGGTCAAGGCACGGCAGCACCAGGGCAGGTGGGAGCATCGTGAGAGCCCCCGTTGCAGGCAGGTGCTGCAGGACTCGAGCTGCTCTCACACGGGGCTCGAGCTTCCTGCTAACCCTGAACATGAGGCTCTTCCAAAACACCCTGAGACCTGTTACAGAGGGGAGGAAAAGAGCTGGGGGCTGTGCTGCAGCTGGGGCAGGGGGTGCTCACTGGGCACCGACCCCTTGCGCTAGTGGGATGCTCTTATGGCCCTTTGGTGTTGCCCCAGGTTTGTTGTACCCCCCAGTTCTCTCCCCAGTTCCAAAGCAGTGGGGACATGATTGTCACTGTCAACATCTCTCCCTGACCGGGGAAACACGGGTGGCTGCAGTGGGGCACAACCCAAGACAGAGCCAAGGTGAGGGGTGAGGGATGGGGTCCCAGCCCTGGGGGGACACAGGGAGCACACAGCCCATGGCTGGTTCCAGGGGAGGGCTGGCATCGGGACAGCTTCTGTTTGTCCAGGAAATACCGCAGGGACACAGTGGGGATGGGTGTCACCCCAGGCACTTGTGCTCACAGGCACAGACCCTCACACCCATACATGGACACCTATGGAGGTTTTGTTGATGTGGTTTAACCTGATCCAGCCTAATAGGGCCCCCCCAGTTCTGCTCTGCACCCCAACAGCCATCCTGATGTGTGCCGAGCTGTGACCATCCTGTGGGACACGAGCAGCAGCAGGACACAGTCGGCACTTGGACGTCTGCCTGACCGAAGTGGTTGGGATGCGTGGGCTGAGGGTGCTTCTCCCCGGTGTCCCCAGCATCCCCAGCAGTGTGCAGTGCTGCCAGCCTCAGCACAACACAGAGCAACATCTGGCCTCCTCTCCCTCCTCCTCTCCTTGCAGATGTTTTAAATGGGACGGTTTGTACCTTCCAGCAGAGGCTGACACTGAACGTGGCCTCGTCCGACAGCCCAAACCCCCGGCTCTGCACGGCTCGGGGCCAGGGGCCCCGGGGGGCTGCGTGCTCCCAGCTGGGAGCAAGGGTCTGCCTGCGTGCCTTACCTGTGTCTGGCAGGATTTTCTTAACTCCAGTCAGTGAAAACATTCCCCAGCTGTGTTTTCCATGTGGAGGGAGGCTGGAATGCTGGGGCAGGCTCCTGAGTCAGCGGGACGTGCGTGGGTTCCTGAGCGTGCCCGCGCCGGATGCTGGGAGCCCGCGGCAAGTGGCAAATGCAAAAGGGCTTAAGGCAGCCCCGGGCGCTTCAGCAGACACTATTCCTGGGCAAACCGAGCTGGAGCTCCCCACACCCTTCCCATGGGATGGCCGCTGCCCATGGCCAGGCTGCTGTTCCCTGAGGTGACGGCCTTGGCTGAGCCCCCCCCACAAAGCGCAGAGACCGAGGGGGCAGCGAGAGGCTGCAGCTGCCTCCCTGCTTCCCAGTCTTGCCGGCACTGTCACCGTCTCTTGTCATTACGGTAGCAAATAAACCTGAAGAGATAAAAGAATGAATTGAAGATGCAGCTGCTCAGCGCCCACGGTCACAGGGGAGCACGGGCTGCGGTGTCCGTGGTGCCACGTGTGTTGAAGTCCCCACAGCTCCCTGTTCCCCAACTGAGGAACTACACAAAAGTTTTAGTTTTGGAAAAAAGGGTGATTTCCACCTGAAAGGTCTCCCTGTGCTCACTCAGTGCTTGTGTGTGGCCTGGGAAAGGGTGACAAAGCCGCCAGGAATGTGGTAGGTGAGGGGAATGGGAGAGGTTGGGGCGGGGGGACACAGGACAGTGACCTGAAGGGAGGACACTGGGCATCGGTATCGACGGCTGTTTCATTGACTCCACCCTTCCCTGCAAACCTTCCTCACCGCTGCCTTCAAACCCAGTTTACATCAGCTGTGCAGGCAGTGAGGCCAGCCGCAGGAGCAGGGGATGTGCCAGCCCCAGGGCACCAGCAAGGGCTCTGCCACCCACCTCCAGCTGTGCACCTGGGGGACAGCGGTGGGGACCAACAGAGACGGCAAGGACCCGCTGGGTGTTGTGCTGGCCTCATTTTAGCCAAAATGTACCAGTGGGAAGTCCCCACGACCCAGCCCAGTGCTGGGTGGCTGAGGCTGAGGGTTCTGCCCGCTGCTGCCTGCTGCACCAAATTCACCAGCTTGCCGTCACCACTGAGCACTGGTGATCACTGGGGCCAGACGCAGCCATGCGGAGGTGCGCCCACCTTGGGGGGCATCACTCCCACCTTGGGATGCCCAGAGCCATGACCAAAGGACAGGAGGACCCTGTCTGTGAGGCGATTATGCCAGGAGCACCCATTTGACATCACCCAGCTTCAGAGCAGTCCTGGGGGTTTGTTTGCCACTGACTCATGCCAGGAGAATCTCCGGTTTAACCCAAGCATCCCCTAATGCGCCTGGTGCAGGACCATTCCCTGGGTGCTCACTAATGCCTGCACGGAGCAGCTTGACGGCTGCGACAAGCTCACACACGCCCAAGCTGGGGAGTGGAGATCCGGATTCCTCGGCTCCAACCTCGTCCGCTCTGGAGCTGAAAACAGGAGGGGCTGGGGTGCTTTGGGGTGAAGGTATCGGTGTCCAGGGCGGTGGCCCCCCAGCCATCCCAGCAGGCTCATGCCCACAGCTGACCCATGCCACTGGGATGGACCAGGCTTGGGCGCTCTCCTCGAGCCATTGCCTTTGAGTGTGCTGAGGGGGGGCATCCCTCGTGAGAGGAGAAGTGGAGGACAGCGTGGAGACATGGTGACACAGGCGGAGCTGCCCTGGGGCATGGCATGGGGTGGCACCATGGGCGCAGGGGCCCCAACAGCTGCCGTGGGCGGTGGGTGCCACAAGCAGGGACAGGGGTAACGGACCTTTCCCAGTCGCCCGCAATGGGGTTCTCTTGCCTTTTGGAAGTGGGGTACCCCCAGCCCCGGTCCCCCAGTGCCGCAGCGGCGGCAGGCTGGGGAAGGCGGTGGCTGTCGATGCCTTTCTGCAGCGTCAGACGAATCCGCCCAGCTGAAACCCCACGATTTATACAGCTTAATCCGGTGGCGGGCAGGTCCCCACCCGCGCCCGGCTGAGCCGGGGTGCCGGGCTCAGCCCCGGCAGGCGCTGGGCCGAGGGGGACGGTCCCACCCCGCAGGGAGGGGACTGAGGTTATGAAATTTGTGAATGGGGAGTGTCTGGGGGGCTGGAGCAGAGGGAGCCCAGGGGCGCAGGGCACTCGCTGCGGGCAGCGCAGGCAGGCTGGGGCTGCAGCACAGGCAGAGGTGACTCGCACCCCGAGGTCCCAGCACCGCACCTCCCGCCCTCGCCAGCACAAAACCCCGTCGCCTTCCCACGTCCGACAGACGATGCCGACCGGAGAGAAGAGGCAACCGGTGATGTCCTAACCTTTATTTCATGCATTACCGGTCTAGCTTGCTTTTTGCATTTTATATTCTAAAGTTTTAGGGGGGAGACATCTCCTGAGGCCATTCTCATCTCCTTATCACTTTTCCAGCCCAGCTTCTTCACTGTAACTGTTGGACGGAGAACTGATAAGGGTATGCGAGTGACACGAGCAACCGTCCCGGCACGCCAGCCCCTGGCTGTCCCCAGGCTGTCCCTGGCTGCGGGCTGGGATGTGGCAGGCGTGTGTGTGTGCTCTGCTGCAGATGTTGGCTCTACATAAAACTGACTGCAAAGCAAACTCAAGGGTTAAAGAAACATATTTTTTTTGCTGAGAGCTGGCAGGTCCTGTCATTCCAGCCTTTTTCTCTTTCAGCATCTACAACAGGTCTCCTGCAGGAAAATGCATGTTTTTCAAAAAGGTCTTGAAATACTGTTTGCATGAAGGGTCCAGAAATGCTATTTTAGCATGTTACTATTTGCTTGTGTTTCAGTGGAGTTAGCTTGAAATTCTTTGGAATCAGTATAAAGAGTAATTACAAAAGTAAGAAATAAGTGTTGCGCAAGTGTAATGCTCCGATGCTTTATATCTGTCTGGAATCGCTTACATTAAAAGTTATTTATTCCAACTGTTTACATGATTTTAAAGGTGAGTGCTCGCAATACGGCTCGAACGGCAGCTGATGAAAGGAACTGCATTGCCAGAAAGGCAAATACCCCTGTGAGTCAGAGGAACAAAGCCGGGATTTAGGGAAGCAAACCAAAGCATGAGGTAAGGGGGTGTTTGCTCAGCAGAGAGGCACGCAGCAGAGCCCGGCGCTCGCACACAGGCTTGGTGGGCTGCTGGGGCACAGCATGTGTCCCCGCCGAGCCCAGGGATGCTGGGGGTCCCCCATCTCACAAACCACTGCTCTAAAGCACCCGGGATTTGCTTCACATTTCTAGCCTCTTTTTTTCCCGATTTTCCAGCTATTCCGGTCAGTCAGATCTTCCTGAAATCCACTAAAGCATTTTGCATAAGCGGGGTGCCGGGAAGGGCCGTGCCACATTGCAGAGCCCGTGCCGGCACGCCAGCACTCCGGGGTGCTCGCCCCATGGCCACAGGGCCAGCCGGAGAGGAAGGAGCTGGCACCAGGGGGAGGTTTCTTGGCATGGGGGAGACAGCCTGGCCTGGCTGCAACCCACCGGCCACACCGCCCTCGCCCCAGCGCTGCCCCGGTCCCACCCGATGCCCCCCAGCCACAGACCACTGCGGCCCCGCAGGGCTCCCAGCAGCATTGCCATCCTCACAGGGACCAAGACACCAGGGAAGGGGCAATGCCAGCACAGGCAGCTCCTGCCCGCAGCTCCCTGCATGCTCCTCGCCTTGACAGGGGCTGGAGGGGGGTCCCGAAGCTGCCCGGAGGTGGGTGCCCCATGTCCCCTCAATGTCCAGGTGCAGGCATCGGGGCAGATGTGGCAGCTGACATAAGGCACCGCAATCACCGGCTGACCCCAAACCCACGCACCATCCTGCCCAGATGTTCCCACTCGCAGAGCCTGGGGCTGATCCTGATCCTTGAGACGTGGCCCAACCCCGGACAGTGAGTCAGAGGTGCAGCACCAATGTGGGGGTCTTGGCCCCCCGGGTTTGTCCTCCCACAGCCGGTGGCCATGCTGCCTTGTGCAGGGCACAGCTCGCTGCAGCTGTGTGGGCAGCGCCAGGCTGCACCCTGGGTGCTCTGCCCTGATGACAGGCAGCACCCTGGGTGCTCTGCCCCGATGGCAGGCAGCACAGCGGCAGCCCCCGCCGCAGCCAGGGCTTGGGGCATGGCTGCTGGCTTGTGCTCCTGCTGCAGCCAGCCCTTCCTGCAAAACTCAAGCATCTTCTTGGAGCAAAGAGAGAAATGTCACCACTTGGGACAGGCTCTGTCACCCCTCACCTTCAGCTCTCACCATCCGCAGTTGCCAGACAATAACCTTGGAGTGCAACGCCCCCACTGACTCAGAACCCAAGCCAAGGGTGGCAGGATCGGGCCCCCGCACAGCATGGCTCTGCAGAGCTGGGGACAAGTTTGCAGGGGTGCCAGCAGGCAGATGTGCCAAGCAGGCTGGCACCAGCAGGCATGGAGCACTCAGGTGTCACAGGACATCTCCCCCAGCCCATCCACCCACCAGGGAGCAGGAGGGGCAGAACGCTCCTCTACAAACAGCCCCTCCAGCATCTCAGGCAGGGCTGTTCCCACCACCCAGGGAGCTGGGGAGGCGGCGGTGAGCCCCAAAAATGAAGCAGGGGGAGAGGAGCTTCCCCCTTAGCATCCCCCCGTGAGCTGGTCCAGGGGACCAAACTCGGGGTGCTCCCAGCATCACTTGGCCTTGACCCAGCTGCCAGTGGTGCTGGGGCTTTTCCCTGGGGAAGCAGCCGCAGCAGCGCAGGGGGAGCCGAGAGCTGCCAGGAGCCAGGACCCGGCTGGGCGCGAGCATCTGCGTTCTCACGGCTGCTTCTGCATGAGGGGTTCAGTGGCGGGACGGGACCTCATCTGATCCCTCTCCAAACAGAGCCGCCAGCAAATTGTCAGTGTGCATTTGGATTTCACCCATGGCAGGTGGTGTGATTAGCCATGAAAAGCAGGCTTAGCGCGGGCTGGAAAACTACTGAGGCAGCCGAATTCCCTGCACCAGCCCCAGTCCAGCCTCAGCGATGGGGAGTCGAGCCACGGCTGGGGGGTGTTGGAGCAGGGGGAGAGCGATGGCTGAGCCAGCACCGGCACTGCAGCCACTTCCCTCCCAGAGCACGTAGCCCTTATATTAAATCCATAAATAGGAAATTCCACTTCTTCAGAAAAAAACAAAATCCGGATATTTCATAAGTGTCCCAGCAGACATGAAAGCCGAATCAGGAAATTTCACTCAGCAGAGATATTAAAATTACCGCAGCCCTTCAGCCAGCCGTGGCAAAGCACTTGCACCGCGGGCCCGGGGCCCGGCACCGTGCGAGGGCTGGCTGCGGGGACACGCGTGTGCCACAGCACCAGCCCGGCACACATGGCTCGTCAGCCGCAGCGGCTGGACATTTCACCATCCCTCACATCCCTCCTCCCTGCCAGCCCTGCCACAGCTTCTATTTTTTCTGCAATAGGTGACCCCAGGTCTAGTGGAGTCGGGCTGCAGCTCCGGGAGAGCTCCCACGGGAAAGCATCGTCTCCCACCCATGGCATTCCCAGCTGCAAATGCGAGGCCCCCTCCTTCGCAGCCACAGCCCTGGTGCTGCCGGGCTGCCTGCACCAAGCCTTCTGTGGGCAGCGGGGTCCCCGTGCACGCCGCTGCCTGCATCAGCTGCGTGAGCTGCATCATCGCTGCCCATCTGAGCCCTGATAACAGAGGTAACAGGCTGCAAGGGCAGGACCAAAGCGGCCAAGAGGCTTTTCCCGACACAGGGAAGAGAGCAGCAGCGCAGCGTGCCGCTGTGGCACGGGGTGGCCGGGTGGTGAGCATCAGCCTGTATCGCAGAATGTGCTGCTGGTTGGAGGTGCAGCTGGCGGTGCATGCAGGGGAGCCCCATGCTGCCAGCAGAACCCGGTGTGCTTCCTGGCCAGGAGGGGAAAGCCCTGCTGCCGGCCACCCCACAACGCCCCACATGAGCCCCACGTCTTCTCGGCCCCGTGGGACCTCTCCTGTGCTGCAACAGGCAACACAGTCTTCCCCTGCACGGCTGGAGCAGAGCTGGTGCTGGGCACGCACTGATGCCCTCATCATCCCTTTCTGCTCACAAACCACAAGCGTGGTGATAATTGGGGTAATTGCTCATGCTTTCTGACATGGTGGCACGTCCACAGGCAGTCATGGGAACGGGGGGAGCCGCGGCTCCGGAAAGCGGGCACTGCTGAGGCTGCACTCCGGTGCCTGCGGGCACTTGGCTGGTTGCACCACGCTCCACTCTGACCCAGAGCACGTGGAGCCGGGAGCCCTGGGGGAGGCAGAGCCTTGCAGGGGTTTGCCCCAGGGTCCCAGCACTCTTTGCCCACCTCCACCCACCAGACACAAAATGTCCCTTTGATCACCAAGAAGCTTTGGAAAACCCCGCTGGCTTGGGGAGGGCTGAGCTGGGGTGATCCTCAAAGAAGGAAGACAAGCAACAGCTACGCAGGCACTGGCCCCATCGCCGCAGCTGGAACGCATGGGTGAGGGGCTCAGGGGGACCCTGTGGGCATGAAATGCAAGGGCAGCAGCAGACGAGCCCCCTCACAGCACATGACAGACTGGTGTCCTGCAGCTAGATGCCACCCCCGGGACCAGTGACGGGTGCCACGGGGCTGAGCACAGAGGTCACACTGCAGCTGCCTGGGGCCGTGGCTGCTCCCCTGCAACCCACTCCCCGCCTGTGCCAGAGCTGTCCTGCCCCACCAGCAGTGCTGCCAACCCCAGCCCTGCCAACCAGCGGCTCTCACAGCCAGTCCTGGCCCCCGACGGTGCTGGTGCTTGGCCATGCTCGGTGCAGGCTGAGCACTGTGCCCCATGTCAGGCCCCGAGAGCACCGTGCCGAGGAGGGAGGACACGTGTGGGGAGCAGGCACCTGTCCTGGCAGCACGCACAGCACAGCGGCACTCACCCCCCTCGCTCTGCCAGGGAAAGAGCCGCCCCCACAGGCACCGCGCAGAGGTAATTGCAGGTTATTACGCTGCTCTGTTGTTAAATATGGATCACTTCTCTTCCGACAAGCATTCTGTGTAATGCAAACTCAAATCATCTCCCTCCTCCACCAAGCACCTCTCCTCACCTGCCAGGAGCTGTGGCAAGTCACGGCAGTGGCAGAGGGTGCAACGTGCATCATGCCGCGGTGGTGGCAGAGGATGCGACGTGCGTTGTGTCACGGCAGTGGCAGAGGATGCGATGTGTGTCGGAGACATCATGGACATGGACAAACCACACAATCATTTTCCAGACCCAGAGTACATTTGTCCACAGGATCAGCTTGCGGGGGATGCTCAGGCAGGTGATAGGCGTGCCTCTCCCACCACATATTTTTCAGCAGGTAATTCAGCCCGTAGACTTTACAAGGCTCTCCCTGCTGTCTCGCCCCGGCAAAGTGACTAGATTGTTAGTTTATTGCCTTCTTGCAGAACCCCTGCTGCTTTCCATTTGAAGTTCACCCTGAGAAGCGCGGAGGTAAGGTGCTGCAGCAGAGCCGTCCCTTCCCCAGGCATCCACACTCAGGTGCTGCTCGTGTCCCTGCACGTGAGGCGTTTCCTTACAGCTGCCCCAACAATACTGTCATTTACATAATTTTAAGAAAAATACGTAAGTTAACAAAGCGCTGTGTTTAACCGCTGCGGCTTGGCCCCTGTTCCACCACAGCACAGGCCAAAGTGATTGTCACTGTGATTACACACACGCAGCAATGAGGGAAAAAAGGTCAGAGTCCTGGAAAGTCGAGGTCAAGTCCATCTGTCCTGCCCCCCTTGCTGGGTGCTCTCCCAGGCCCCCACCCACCTGGCCAGGATGTGGTGCCACATCTGCCTTCTGCCCCCGTGGGGAGTCATTTTTGAGGCAACATGAGAAAATTTCATCCCAGATGGCCTGAACTTTGGCAGAGTCAAAAGCCAACTGCCCAAATCCCGGGCTTTGTCTCCAAAACCAACGTGCCTTTGCGCTGATGGACTTACCACACGTGGTGGGTTGACCTTGTCTGGCTGCCAGATGCCCACCCAGCCGCTCGCCCTTGAGTGCCTCCACCCTTGGGTGGGGTTCAGACACTGTGGTCAGAGAGACACGCTGTCAGCCCAGTCCCTTTGGCAGTGGCACCCCCGGCACCTGGCAGCCAGGGCAAGCCTTGTGTCATCGAGGGCCAATGCTCTGGCGCAGCGTGTCCAGCGTCTCGGCTGCCACCGCACACGATGTTCAGAGCCGTCCGGAGCCATCTGTTCCCACCTCAGCAGCAGACATCAGCGTCAAGCAGCACTGGGGTTATCTGCTTTCAAGGGACAAGGACATGAGCTTGAGGAAAGAGAAATAGGAAGAAGAAATCTTTACTAACGACACCTGTATGGCGTATGGCACACAAAGGCCCCAAACCCCTCCAAAATCCTTAACTCTGAGACCCATGCAGCCCCGGCACAGATGCAGCTGCTCTCCTGTGGCAGTGGGTGATGGAGAGGCCCTGAGCTGACAAGTGACAGAGCTGGGGCAGGAGCAGGTGACCGCTGACTGCTCCCCGTCCTGCACCCCTGCCCTGCCCGTAAAGAAATACAGTAACCCCCATCCCGCCGACTGCCTTCAGCTGCCCTTCTCCAGGCAATCGTGACAATCACTGCTTCATCAGGCACAACTGGTATGAGATCAAAACAAAATTACTTTCTATATAAATGAGCTTGAATCAAGATGATTTTTCCATGCAAACCTGTTTGCCGTGATGGGTCCCAGCGCTACATGCATAAGGCAGGAGCGCCAGAACGGCAGGGCCAGTATTTACCCAACCTACCTGGAGCACAAAAAATGTCTGGAATGGGAATTCAGCAGAGGACACTGATGAAATGCCTGGGTCCCCGCAGACCTGAAAGCACGAGCATGGCAAATCGGACACAGGTGCTCCACGTGGTCCCTGGGGAGGGCAGCCCCACCGTGCTGCCGGCTGCCACGCCGAGAAATAGGAAATTGGTCTGGAGGGGAAAATCCTTCTGTATTTTGTGGCTGCTGTAGTAGTAAGTTAAAACAAGGTGATTTAGCTTCTTAACCCTTTGCTCTGGTGAAATAAGGCTTCTCGGCCAGGAGCACAGAACCCCAGTGCCACCAGGCAGAGAAACGCCGGGAGCAGCCGGTGCCGGAGCCCATCTCCAGGCTCTCTCCCCAGCACGGCTCAGGCACAGCCGCCGCGCTGCTCGTGGGACCGTGTGATGCCTTACCCACACGCTGCTAAAATTCACCCAGCAGCTTCAGTTTGCCACATCACCAGCTTGGGTCCCACCGGTGCTCCTCGGTGAGAGCTGGGGTGGGGGGAGACGTGGTTCCCCAGCGCAGCAGTGGAGTCTTCTTGTTTCTTGTTAGAAAGCGTTTCCCCAGCATCGCAGTATTTCACCTTTCAGCCTGAAGCCCTGCACTTCTGCCAGTCCCAGGGACAAGGCGCTGACATCCCGCTTTTGTTGTTCCGTGCGCTGTTAGGTTTGGAGATCCTTACAGGGTTAGAAGTGAAACGCAACCCAAAGAGCGTTGTAAGGCCTTCTTAAGAGGGAATGAGTTTCTAAAATTAAACTGGCAAAATGAGAGAACAGAATATTTTTGCATTGATTTCGTTGCCATTAATATTTATAAAACTTAGTTTAATAATATTAACTAAAATTAAAAAGAGCCCTGGGTGAGAACTACTGCCTGCATCTCTCCATCCCCATCAAACTGCCAAGCACATGAGAAAACACCTTCATGCCGGCCACTCCTGAGCCTCATCAACTGCAGGTATCTGGCAAGGGTCAGAGCCGCAGCTTTGATTCCAGGACCTTGGAGCAGGGAATCACCAGTGCAGAAACTGGTAAAATCCCCAGAAAGACTCATAAAACCCCGTGGAGTTTATCACTCATTGTGACAGCTCGTTTCCCGGAGAGGCCCTGACACCCCGGGCACCCAAGTGCTTTGGCAGTCTCAGCACCCCCGTGTGAGCACCCATCACCATGCAGCCGTCTCAGGATGCGACCGGCGGGCTCGTACCCCTGCCTAACGCAGGCAGAGCAGGCAGCGAGAGGCAGCACGTGGGGTCTGAGCTCTGGACATTGCTGCAGACGTGACATGTCTCAGACTTGGGGTACCGGCATCACCAGCCCCGTCTCCTCCCCTGTTCACATTTGCGCTCCCGGCTTCACCTTTGCCTTTTCAACCCCTGCTCTCAGGCCAGGCGGCTTTTTTCTCCCGTACCAGACACTGCCTGCACTCATCTTAATTGGCAAATAATCGCTACAAATTGAATTGCCACTCCGCTCCTCCCACGCCTGCCTATTAACTCCTGGAGTTAGCGGGTTCGAAAGCACCCATGTGAAATCACTCTCCACCGGAGGCTTCAGCCTGTTTCCAAGCTCCTGCACTTGGTGCCGTCGCCCTGGGCTTGCCCACGTACTCCCAAACCCCGGGACCTGCCAGCTGTCCCAGCCCCAGGGAACCCGGGGGGGTTATGGCTTCAGGGAGTGGGTGGCATTGCCATGACAGCCCAGGGCTTCGGAAGGACACAGGACACTGTTCACCACGATGAGATGGAGCAGTGCCCCTTCACACTGCCACAACACAACTGTCCTCATCTTCCACTGCCACCTATAAATGTTCCCTCCTCCTGGGGTCTGTGGTTTTCCAGCCTGGCACTGAGCACATTTCCCTGCCTTCCGATCCAAAGGGCTTCTCTGCAGATCCTCTGGAGCACAGCCAAGATGAAGAAGAAACAACGTGGAGGTGCGAGAATGTCTAGGTTGCAAAGGAAAAATGATGAAAAAGTGCAGGGAGAGGGATACGTTGTCAAGGCAACCACCGAGTTCAGGGATGAGAGGGAGACCAAGGGGAGCGAGGAATGGGGAGCCGGGGCACCCGGGGGTCCTGGCAGCCCAGGGGGGCTGCACCACTGCCACGGTCTCACTGAAGGAAACGCAGATCCCTGGCATGCAGCTCCATAAGGACAGGAGTTGGTTTGCAAATACTTTTCCAGATGCTTTCAAAATATATTCCCACCCCACCTGTGGCCTGCATGCAAAAGGCGAAGAGGGGAAAGGAAGGTTTTTCTGAAATGGACTTTTGCCTCGAGAGCCTGAGGCTCTGATGGGGTGATGGGGACGGCAGAGCTGGAAAGCCCGGGGCAAGGACAGGATGGAGACGGGCTGCCCCCAGCCCCTTTGCCTGCCAGGGCAGCTTCCATCGCTGCTCTGTGCAAGGGAAGACAACTCCCAGCACAGCAGCATCCCCTGAACCCATCAGCCCGCATCCCACCTGGTCCCGCAGCCTGGAGCTGAGTGGCCAGGATCCAAAGGATGGGAATTGCAGTTTTCTGAGGGCCAGCACATTGAGTTAATTGTGCTAAATGTCAACCGGTAATTAGAAAATGAGAAGCACTCACTGTTCAGTGACACATAGCAGTGGCATTTCTATTTTCAGACCTTAACACAACTTATTAGAGTCAAAGTCTAATTAATGCACCACACTATTGAGCAGAGGATCGAGAGTGACCCAGATCTCACCCATCTCCACACACTCCTCGCTTACAGGAAGGTTTTAAACTTTGTTGACGCTTCAGACACAGATCAGAAGGAGATGAGTACTGAAGTACCCAGAGCAGGGCAAAGCACTGGCATTGTACAGGGCCTCGCTCCCAGGTTCATTCTCTCTCTACAGGTGCCGTGTTGTGCTTCATTTGCAAGTGAAAGATGAAGTGATGCCAAACTCATCCTGCTGGGGAGGAGCTGGCAGAGCCAGGCCCGGGAATGCGCTGGCAAAGGGCAGCAAGTGGATTTCCACGTGTGGTCACCATCTCTGCAGCAAGGAGTGATGCCCTGAAGCTGCTGGCCTCCAGCTGGGCTGTCTTCATGGCACATGCAGGAGGCCACCGATGCCCTAGAGGTCCCCAGGCACTGGTGCAATCCCTTGCAGAGGATGCTGCACCCAGTTGCGAGGATGCTGCAGCCAGTTGCCCAGCCCTGGTCCCACTGAGCATCACTCCTGCTGCAGTGTGGAGCTGGGCCACCAACAGGACAGGTGCAGCCCCAGTGCATGGCACCGGAGCAAACAGGTCTATGCAGAAGGTGCAGAGCCTGCTGCATCTGCCACACACCTCCATCCCCAGGGAACAGCCCATGGAGGATCCCCAAAGTGTGAGGAGTCCTGGGAAACAGCATGGCTCACCCCTGCCCGATGACAGCCCTGCCTCTGTCACTGCAGCAGCACCACTGGGATGGCACCAAAGCCCCCAGTTCTCCTGTGCCTCCCCTATGCAAATCACTGGGGTGATGAATGGCCCCCCTGAACTGCCCCAAAGCTGGGGTGAAGCCCAAGCTGGCTGTGGTGTAGCTGGAGATCCCCATCCCTGAAAGTGGCCCAATGCTGGAGCTTTGAAAGGCTCCAGCCTCCGCACCAGGCAGCAAGTGTCACTGCGCAGAGCCCAGGCAGGTCCGGGCTGCAGCCCCTGCCTGGGGTACAGCTGGGAGCCAGGGCATGGCTATCTGCAGAACCAGAGCAGCCCAAGGCTCAGAGGGGGACAGCAAGGCGCAGGGAGGGGGACAGTAAGGCACAGCCACCTGTAAGGTCCATGGTGGCTGACACAGCTGCAGAGCTGCCGATCCAACGCGGGACGGCAGCAGGGAGGGCAGCCTTGCATCTGAGCTGAACGACACAGCAGTGGCCATGCACGTCAGGCACAGCTGGGCACAGCAAACCCTTTAGCTGTGAGATCCCCTGGTGTGCAAACGCCCATCACCGTGCCCTCAGCCAGGAGCCAGGACTGGGAAAGCCCAGGCGCTGCGAGGACAAGGGGACAGGCAGAGGATCAGTGCAGGAGCAGCCTGGAGCTCTGGGCTGCGGTGCTCATGTCCTGAGCCCCATGCCTTGCTCCCTCCTGCCTGGAGCAGCCCTGGCACAGGCAGCAGTTCCCAGCAGCACGGCGAGCCCTGCTCGTCAGGTGAACCCTCGCTCCCCCAAGCATCACATCCCAGGAGCAATCCCTGCCCGGCCCTGACAGCTCCTAAAAGCTGCTGCACTATTTTTACCCCGTGGTTGCTATAGAGATATCAGACCCACTTGCCGTGATGCAGCCTCTTTCGGAAGCGCTGCATCACCGGCTGCCTCCAATAACGCACAGGGCTGGAGGCCACTATTTTGGGCAGAGCCCCACCATGGCTGGAGATGACCGAGCCCTGCAGGACCTGGCCTGGAAAGATGGATGGGTGCAGCAGGGAGGGGGAAGATGTGGACAGCAGGAGCAGGACAGCAGCATTTCAGAACCCCAGGAACTTGCCCCTGCAGCCCATCCAGCCCCGCTGCTCTTTATCCCCCAACAGGAGAGGCTTAGACCTGGGCTGCTTTTAAAAGCAAAAGGGAAATGTTGAGGTTGTCTGACACAGGATATGTCAGGAAGGGTTTGGGACCCAGGAGTTCACAGCGCTAGAGAGGAGAGAACACAGATGCAGGATTCATCCCTTCTGCCAGGCTGTGTCGAGCCCTGCAATACCCACAATGTTCAGAAATAAAATAAAGGGGCAGCAGCTTTCTGAAGATGGGAGGAGGCCTTGGTTACAGCCATGCTGGAGCAGGAGTGGAGTGCAGGTCCCCCTGGACACCCTCCCCAGCCCCGGAGACCTTTGCCAGCTCCCCCTGCCCTGCTGGGGGGATGATGCCCCAGGAGCAAACAGCCGCCTGCTCCATCGCTCCTGGTGCCCCCAAGTCGAGGGTGAGCAGCTGCCTCTCCCCAGCCTGGCTGAGCTGCAGCTGCGCCCAGGTGATGTCCCCATGCCAGGGCTGCGTGCCCCTGACACCGCAGCCAGCTCGACCCTCTGGCCAAAGCCGGGAACAGGAGGGGACATGGAGCCAACTGTACGCAGCACAGAAGCAGCACTGTGTGGCCACACAAGGTCTTAGTGGCAGGGCTCCCACTAGCAGAAGCCATCACAGATATTAGCTAATTAATCTCCATTACACCATGGGAAGCTGGTACTTGCTTGCTTAATTTTTCCAGCAGGAGAAATCAGGGTCAAAATTAAAGCAGATGCAAACCTGCACCAGGCTTTGGCCCTGCTCAGGGGAAAGTGTCTGGATGCACAGGTCCCCCTCGTCCATGAAAAATCCCACAAGGACCACAGCTGGGGCTGAGCGCCTGGATGTGGCACAGCAGGGACCTGCTGGCCCCGGAGGCTGCACCTCCCCAGGGAGCGTGGGCAGGGCTGAGGGCCTCATCCTGAACTTGATTAACCTGTCATCCATCCTCATTAGTAACACACACGTGCAGCATCCTCCTGGAGCAGCACAGCGTGGGACAAGCCCATCACCAGGCGGAAGCAGGCTGCTGCGAGTTACAAGCGCACTGAAGGGCTGGGACCCCCAGCTGCCCCAGGTAGATCCCCCTGTGCCCAGGGCAGCCCCAGGCCCTGTGGGTCAGGAGACATGGGCCATGCCCCAGCCAGGGTGCAGGGCAGCAGTGGCATTTGTGGGAGAGCTGGTGGTCCCCTCCAAAACGCCAGTGCTGAAAGCTCTCCCCCATCACCTGTGCTTATCCCTCCAGGGAAGTGTGGTTATAAAAAGAGGCTGTGCGTGGATGAGCTGGCAGAAATAGCTGCACGCAGCCCTCTCTGCGCAGTGTAAGGGATGATCACCAGCTGTTCTGCAAAAGACCCAAAATAGAACCAGCGCCACACAGCTCCCCCGGGAGACGATCCCTATTTAGCCAAGGTGGCCAGGCTGTGCTCACATCCCGGCTGTGTCTGTGCCCCCCTGCTGCTGGGGCAGCTGCTGCTCCCAGGGGAGTGGCAGGGCAGCCAGGGAGCTGGTACTTTGGGAAAAGCCCCTTCCCCAGGAGACAGACCAGGCTCTGAAAAGCCATGGGCTGCCTTGGATGCAGCTCCTCCCCAGGCACATGGAGCAGTGATTGCCCCGGCTGTCCTGTCCCTGAGCCTGCACCCATAGCCTCAGCCTCCTGAAGCATCACTACAGCCCCTGCCCAAATACCCCTGCAGATCACAGCTGCCCCACACACAAACCAGACAGGCCCATTATGGTCCCAGCAAGCAGTTCCCTCCTCCTCTGCACTGGGCCAGACTAATTATAACTTCAAAAATCTGTAATAAACGGATGGGAGCTGCCCAACACCTTGTCTGTGCTGAGATATCGCTGGAGCAGCCCAATAAAACACACAACATCTTTGGGATGTCACAGTTGCGTCACCTCCCCCTCTCTCTACCCTGCCCGGGAGAAAGGCTGCACGGGGGAGAAGGAGCCCCTCTGCCAGGGTAAGAGTTCTGGGTACCAGTATCCCCCATGCACACCAGCAGCACATGCCGGCAGTGCCCAAGCCTTCCGCAACCTGCCAGGGCTGTTCAGGCCAGGTGCCAGGATGACACCCCAGGCACCTGCAAAACTACCCCCATCCCAGCTTTGCCCTGAACTGACAGGGTCTGGACACCATCCCACAGCTCCCATGCCTGCCCAGGGCACTGCTGCAGTGCTGAGGATCTAACCGAGGGCTCAGAGCCCTTGCACCAGACCTGCAGCTTCTCCTCCAGCAGCCTGCCACTCCTGCTGGCTGTGTTGCCATGGCATCCTCAGGGATGGCACAGATGCCAGTGAGGAAGATGAGGAGGAGGAAGGTAGGTGAATATGTTGGCTCTGCATAGCCAGGATGGGGTTGGGGCAGGTCCAGAGGCCCTCCTGAAGCAAGCAGGAGCTGTGGCCATTCCCATTCCCCTCCTCAGAGGTCTCAGCTCTCCGGGATAACTGGCAGCAGCAATTCCCAGAGAGCCATTTGCTGCCCAGCCTCACCAGCAGCAGGAAGCCACACAAGGTACTGAGCTGGTCTTGATAGCACGTGCATCACCCTGCTCCAAGCTCTGCTGCTGCCCTCCCCATCCCTCGGCACACCGGCTGGGAGAGCTTCCCCTCTCCCTGCAGCTCTGACAAGAACATGGGAAGAAATCAGCACCCGCGGACACCAAGCACTGAGTTACAAAGAGCAGATGAGCTGAGGGCTGCTGCCCCCAGGGCCACCCCCACCTCCCTTGCTCTCCCATCTGATCAGGTTTTGGAGGTCTCAGACCATACTGTGATTTGCACCTCTGCTAGCAGAGACCAAGGAGCGAGCCATGCTGATGCTGGTTCCACAGCAGTGACCTAGCGATGCTCAGTCCAGAAGGACAGTGGGTTAAAACTGAGGTGACACAGATGACACTTTCCATGTATCTCTACACATCCCTGCTTTCAGCCAAGCCCCTTTCATGTTCACCGCTCTTAGGAAACAGAGAGGAGCAGGGATATTCAGCCCATATGTCCTATTTAACCCATCACCCATTTAACCAAAATCTCCCATTTCAGGCACATCCATCTCATTTTCACAGCAACTGAACTTTGTACATTGAACCTGGTGAGCCGGCGCTGGGCATGCAGTGTCCAGAGTCCAGGTACCTGGGCAGGGAGCGGGAATGGTTCCCCCAGATCCCACAGTGAATCATCAGGGAGTAACCGCAGCCCAAGGAGCAGCGCAGACATTACTCAGCAAACCATTATGAATAACTAATAGCTCTGAAAAAACGCAACCTGGGATCATGTGCGAATAGGAAGGCGGGGCGGGGGGGGGGGCATCTCCATTAATCACTCATTATGAATTATTCAGCAAAAGAGGAAGCAGAAGGCAAACACAAAAATGATTTGTGTAGAAAGAGGGTGGGTTATCAGCATTCAGCTGGCTCCACAGCCACCCCGGGCCACAGTCCCGGCAGCACAGCCCTGTGCCAGGGCTCTTCCCAGCCGGCACAAGGGCAGCCCATATCCAGCCCTGCCTCTGGAGCAAACCACTGGCAGCCCTGCCGGCAGGCAGCCCTGCCATGGCAGCTCCTCTCCGGACAGGCAGCCGACAGGGAGCTGGGACTGGCATCATCGTGCTTGTGCATCCCTGCTGGGAGCCAGGCTGGGGCATCTCCCACCCCACGGACACCTGGAAGCTGGTGAGTTCTGGCTGGTGGAGCAGGATAGCAAACTCTCAAGTCTGAGCATCTGCAAGTAAAGGTTATTTCTGCTTTCCAGCCAGGACCAGCCCCAGCAGCACCGCAGCCACCTCGGCAGTGAGCCTGGCGCTGCAGCCGGGAGCCAGCCTGGGCTCTGGCACAGGGATGGCAACTGGTGGGAAGCCTGTACTGAGGCTGCAGCTTTTGTCCCTGATGACCCAGCTGCAAGTCCCAAGGCAAAGGCAGGGCAGAGCAGATGGTTTTGCTTTTTGGTATTGCCTAAATTAGTTAAAAATTATCAATCATTTATGTAATCCCACATTACAAAAGGATGTCTGGTGGGAAACCACAAGTACTGCTGTGAGGCAGGAGCACCAGCTCCACTCCAGAAATACCTCTGGGTGGGTGCGAGTGGCTGTGCATACATGGCTGTCCACTCCAGCCATCTGCTCCCGACATTTCTGATGCCCAAGGACCTTCCCTGCTCCCTCCCTCGTTGTGGCTGTCCCTCACCCGTCCCTTGGTTCCCCAGGCCAGGTGTGGGAATCCCCCCTCCAGCCAGCACAGGCACACTGGAATGCTGCAGCAGCTTTCCCTGGTGCCGGAGAACAAACCCCCACTCCTGGGCAGCCTGTGCTTAACTTGCCAAGGCAACTTGTCTGGTTATAAATTTGTGATTTTAAGTAAAGCTTTTCTACAAATAATCTGGTGAGCATGCATCCAAAAATTAACGGACAAATACATTTTCAGGGCTTACATGGCCAATCTAGAGAGCTACTGGGAAGTCTTTGCATTACTGGAGTTAGCAAAGAAGCTGCCATAAGGTTTTCCAATATGCTTGCGCATGTAATAAGAGCTGCTTCATTTCTCTGCTAGTTCTGATTATTATTGTTATCTACTTTTACCAAAGAACGTTGCAATTTTAGATTATACCTTAGTAATCACAAGAGAAATTTCCCCTAATATTAATCTGATCTAAGATATGAGAAATCCCCTTGCAGGCAGCAGTAGTCTGCTAAATTACAGACCCATGTGTACCAGTGTGTTTATTGCACATTTATGATCATTTCTCCACTTTCCACCCTGTTACCTGTTCTGCTGGAGCTGTTCCTAAAGAGCCAATCTGCTCAGCAGCCATGGAGAAAATGGGCCAAAACCTGCAGGAAAGCAGGTTTCTGCCTAGATGACAGATTCGGGGACCAGAGGGGTCTGCCCAGGGACAGCAGAAGGGCACTGGTCCTGGTAACTTCTCAGTGACACTGAGGGGAGCTTTGTGCCCTGGAGAGCAGCACACAGGGACCCCAGCTTCCCCCTGTGCAACACCGAGCGCTTGGGAACCCCAGATGTGCACTTGGATACAAGGCCATCAACATCAAGGGGGCCTTGGGGGGGTCTCTAACCAACCCCCTGCTCCCAGTGGGGTCAGCTGTGGGCTCAGACCAGTTTGCTCACAGCTAAGTCCCACTGGAAACCCTCTGGGGACAGAGCACAGCCTCCCTGGGGAGCCCACCCCAGTGCTGGGTGGTCCTCGCAGTGACGCCTGGGCACTGTGGCACCCACGGTACGTGCAGCACCATGGCGGGCATGGGGGCACTGGTAGCATGTTGCAGCACCACAAAACTAGCCGGCTGCAACAAGGCTTTCCCAAACAAGGTTCCAAAAGTTCATCTACTGTCCGTGCTGTTTCTTCATCCTCTTCAGGCCAGTCCACCCTGCTGCTTGCCTGTGCTGCGTCCGGGTTCCTGGCTTCTCCTCCAGCCAGCTTCTCCTCATCCGTGCCCCCTTCTTCTATGAGCTTCTCCCGGGGCCTCTCCTTGTCTCCCCTACATCCAGGGTCCTCTTTTCATCCGGTCTCCTCTCTCTTCACCCAGTGCTCCTCTTCCACCAGTGCTCCTTCTCTTCCAGGCTCCTCAGTGCTA
>JAVJGI010000063.1:3329106-3348435 GCA_035590275.1 Ibycter americanus | reverse complement strand
AAGGACGGGGGGGGGGGGGGGGGGTGGCCCAGGGGGCACCAGGAGGGAGTGTTTGGGGCTGGGGGCCAGAGAGGATGGAGTGAACAGAGCCGGTGAGTGGCTGAGGGTCCAGCCCAGCTGCGGAGGAGGGTGCGTGACAGTCAGGGCTGCAAGGTTAGCTGGGGGAAATCTCGCCCTGGAACCATGCCAGCACTGTGTCCTGGTTCTCCTTCACCCAGTTGATGTTGGCCCGGGTCCTCTCCAGTGCCTGCTCCAGTGCCCGCGTCCCCGACCCAAAGCCGATGTCCTGGTTGTCTGCCTTGAACAGCTCCAGCTGCCGGGGAGAAGATGAGCTGGAGCAGGCATGGGGCACCCCAGCAGCTCCCCGGCACCACCCCAGTAGCCCATGGCAGCACCCCGACAGCCCCCAGCAGCCTGGGATGGAGACAGAAGCTGCCAGGACCCCTGGGCGCACGAGGGGCAGGGGCAGGAGCCCCCCTCCCAAGGGCTGCTGGCAAAGGGCAGGTTGCGAGATGCCAGCAGTGCAGAGCCATGCCCCGGCTTCTGCTGGGGCTGGGGTCCCTGATGCCCAGTCCCACAGACCCTGCCAGGGTCCAGCCTCACCTGCTTCAGCTCAAATTCCGTGGAAAACCGCTGTGTCACTGATAAAATCAGCCGGGAGAAGGAGAAGGAGCCACCTCCGTACCTGGGAGAGCACAGAGATGGCTGAGCCGGGGGGCCTGGGCAGAGCAGCACCAGGGGCCAAGGCTGCCCTGAGCCCACATGGCCAGGGGAAGGGACAGTGTCACCCCCTGCAAGGGGCACAGGCAGCCAGGGGGATGCTGCATGCCCCGGCCAGCCCCCCGCACAGTGCTCACTGGCCAAAGATTGTCCTCCAGTTGGCACGGATGAAGTCCCAGGCCAGGGGCTGCCCCACCACGTTGCTGGCGATGCTGTTGATGGTGGAGGTGGCATCCTGTTTCCGGATCTTTTCGGGGTCGAGGGTGTACTGCAGGTACCTGGGAGGGGGGAACGCCGCTGGGTGAGGGGCTGGCAGGGGCAGAGCTGCGGCGCCTGCCTGGGACCCCGCACCCACCGGTTGAGGATCCAGGGATAGGGACTGCAGGAGAGGGCTGTGCGGAGCTTGTCAGCCTCGGACCCGACGATGGCCTCTTTGAACCTCTCCCAGATGAAGTCCCAGGCCTCCTCCCCACCCGTGGCCACGATGCTGCAGTAGATGGAGGAGCGCAGATTCGGGGGGATGCTGCAGGAGAGAAGAGCCATCTTAGCCAGAAGCCCCTTGTCGTGCCCAGCCCAGCCACCCACCACGGCACTAGGGCACACTGGGGACTCACGGGTTGTTGGTGACATTTCTCTTCCACTCTTCGAAGTAGCTGGCGGACAGGTTCTGGCACTCGGTGATGCCGTAGGAGCAGGCTGTGCTGATGGCATTGATCTCGTTGTACCTGGGGAGAGAGGGGCCATGCGGCGCTGGGCACCAGAACACTGCAGCCGAGCACCGACTGGCCAGTGCCGGGCTGCAAGTGGGACCGTGCCAGGCCATGCTGGGGCTGCAGCACTCACTGGTCCATCAGGCCACTGGGGATGGTGACCCAGTCACTGGTGATGTTCTTGTAGTAGTTGAAGAGGGGTGTCACCTGCTTCTTCATGTATTTCTGCGGGGCAGGAGGATGGTCAGCACCTGGCAGCACCAGCAGCAGCCCACTGCCCAGCTCTGGGTGCAGCCCCTTGCCCCCATTCCCCTGGCACAGGGCTCTGCCAAGCAGCAGGACCCGCTGCGGAACCGGGGCCAGGCAGGAGGCACTACTCACCGTCATCACCCCAAAGACTTCACTGCGGTCAAACATCAGCTGGAAGTAATGGAGGTTGTTGAGCGCTGCCTGCCAGGGCATGTACTCTGTCTCCTGGCTCAGGAACCGCGTGGTGCTCAAGGCCAAGGTCACGTTGATGTACTTGGCCCTGCCAGGGGTGAGGGCAGCGTCAGCTCCCTGGCCCTGTGGCTGCTGCCCACTCCCAGGGCGCCCACCCCACCAGTCCCCCTCACCCCAGTGGGCAGCCAGCATGGCTCACCTGGCCAGGTTAAAGGCATCATCGATGATCTGGGCACGGTTGATCACAGGGATGATCTGGGGGAGGGGAAAGTCAGCGTCGCAGGGCAGCCCTGAGAGGGGTGTGTGGGTGCGTTGGGGGGGCCCACCCACAGCCCATGCCCCGGCCAGCCCCACGCACCTGGTGGTTGGTGGAGAGCTGGCTGATGAGCTGGTCCCAGTTCTCGTTGTCGTAGTTGACGCGGAAGTACCCGCTGACGTTCAAGTTCAGTAGGAGCCAGCTGGGGCGGCTCACCTTGAACTGGTCATTGGTGTCTGGGAGGGGGAAAGCAGGGTCTGCCAGAGCTGCCCCTCCCTACCCACAATGGGGGGCCAGGCTCAGACCCCCCACCCAGTGCCCAACCAGGGGACCCCAACCAGGGGGCAGGGGAGGTGGCAGCAAGACCCCTGCTCCCAGCCCAGGCAGAACACACTGTACCTGAGGTTTTGGTCAGCCAGTACCTCTCCCCAGCAGTGTTATCTGTCATCCAGGTGATGGGGATGATCCAGGTGTAGCTGTGCCAGGGACAGGCAGGCAGTGAGACCATCCCTTACCCCTAGCCTCCCTGCTGCCAACAGCCCCTCACCCCACTCACTTGAAGACGGAGGGTCTCTCCACCACGGAGGTGGGGTCCAGCAAGAAGTGGTCCTGCCTCAAGGTGCCAGTCTGGGTGTTGACAGTCACCACAGGGAAGCCCATCTGCAGCGTCCAGCGGTCCATGATATTGCTGATGGAGTCAGGCAGCGAGACACTGTTCTTTGTGACAGCCTGCGGGGAAGGCAGTGCCGTGGGTCAGTTGTGTCGGGGGGGTGCGGATGGGTTGCAGGGCTCAGACAACACTGCACCCCTCGGCCATCGCTGCACCCCTCGCCCAGCACACGGTGGCTGCATGGCTAGGACCCCATCCTGCCAGGTAGCCCCCTAGAGCTGGGACAGCAGTGGGGAAGGGGCGGGGCTGGGGGAGCAGCCAGCTCACTCCTACCTCTTGCAAATGAAACCAGAGGTCTGTGTAGACGGTGTTTCCATAGGCGAAGGTGTGGAGGTAAGACTGCGGGAGAGCACCAGGAGAGATGGGTAAGTAGGGGCAGGTCTGGGGTGCAGGAAACTCGCAAAGCACCCAGGGAGGCCCCTGCCATGGGATGCCCACCCCTCAGCAGGGCTCGGTGCCAGCCAGCACCAGCAGAGCCTTTTACCTGCAGCCCCTCCTTGAACACATCCTCGGTGAGGAAGTCAGAGAGCATCCGCAGCACCGACGCTCCCTGTGGAGATGGCAGGTCAGAGACCCTGGGTGCATGGGCCACCCCACAGCCCGCCCCACTAGACCCTCCGCGCCTGGTACCCATGCACCCAGGGCTCCCGTGCCCACCTTGCTGTAGGCAATGCTGTCAAAGACCTCGCTGATCTGGGCTGGGGTGTTGATCTCATCCTCGCGGAAGGAGAGCGGGTGGGATGTGGTCAGGGCATCTGTCGCCATCACCGTGTACACCTCATTCAGCACCATCAGGTCTTTCTGGGGGGGTGAGTGCCAGCACCCGCCTCAGCCCTGTGTGCACCCTCCTGGCAGCAGGGGCAGCCCCCAGGGGTGCAGGGGTGGGCGGGATGCCCACACCCCCTGCCCGCTGTCCCCTCCACTCACAATGTGCCAGGAGGGCTCTGCCGAGTCGGCACCCAGGTACTCCACGTAGGAAGCGAAGCCCTCGTTCAACCATAGGTCGTTCCACCACTGCAGTGTCACCAGGTTCCCGAACCACTGCAGGGGGGGCACAGCACCCTGTCAGCCATGTCCAGCCAGCCAGTGGGGCAGGCGGGGGGCACGGCATGTACCTGGTGGGCCAGCTCATGAGCAATGACAGTCACCACCCGCTCCTTGTTGCCAATGGAGGAGTAAGCCTGGTCAAAGAGCAGCGAGTTCTCCCGGTAGGTCACCAGCCCCCAGTTCTCCATCGCGCCCGCATTGAAGTCGGGGAGGCCAACCTGGTCTGGGGGTGGAGGGGTCCCATTGGTGTGCCGCTGCCAGGGTGCCAGCCTGCCCACCCACCCCCCCGGCTGGTGGCTTGGCCCAGTGCCCCGGCCACCCCACAGCACCCACCGGACTTGGGCAGCGGGTATGACGTGTTGTAGTGTTGCTCAAAGAAGCTGAGGATGGGGCCGGTCTTCTGGAGTGCATAGTCACCCTGGCCCTCGGCGATGGCCTTGGGGCGGCCCCAGATGCGGATCTGGAGGGGAGAGATGCAAGGATCAGCCACTGCCTGGGCTCAGCCCCCTGGGTGGGTGGAGGGTGCCCACCACCCCCAGCCTACCAGCACATTCCCCGAGGTGTTTTGCACGTAGCTGAACTGGCTGACGATGAAGGCCAGCAGGTAGGTGGACATTTTGGGGGTAGTCTCGAACTCAGTGACATTCCAGCTCTTCCCATCGATCTCCTGCTGCCTGGTGTCTGCAGGGAGCAGAGGGTGGGGGGTCATCCTGCAGTCCTGCCAGGCCCCCAGACCCCCTCGCTGGGGCTCCCCCCCACCCCACTCACTCTTGATGGGCATGTTGGAAATGGCCTCATGGTCAGTGGGGTGGATCAGCGTCACCGTGAAGTTGGCTTTCATGGCCGGCTCGTCAAAGCAGGGGAAGGCTTTCCGCGCATCAGCCGCCTGCATCTGCGTAGTGGCCAACACCTTCCTGCAAGCAAACGCCGTCAGCACGCGGCGGCCTCTGAAGGGGCTGGCACTCCCCGGATCCCTCCACTTGCCCTGCTCCCTGCCTGCTCCCCGCTCCCATCCCCGCTGGGGTGGCATGTGGGTGCAGGGGGCCACACAGGCTCCCCAATACCCATCCCACTGTCCCAGTGGGAGAGGAGCCCCAAACCCAGCCCATGCCCTCCATCACCCCCAGGCCAGGCCCGTGCCCCCCTGCCCCCAGCCCCCTGCCCTCCACCTACTTGGTGCCTAACTCATCCACATATTCGCTGCGGTAGAAGCCGGCCAGATCATCAGCCAGCTCGCCTGTGAAGATGCTGCTGAGCTGGTAGCGTTTGCCCTGCTGCAGCATGCCATCCAGCTGCACTACCAGGTACTGGGTGCGGACCTCCAGCCAGGTACTGGTGATGTTGGGCACGCTGGAGCCATCCACCGCCTGCAGCGAGGCATGGAAGGAATTCTGCTTGGTGTAGGTCAGCTTGTTGCTGTGGATGAGGATGAGGTCGGTGGCATTGTTGCAGATGAAGACCACGCTGCTGTTGCCCTTGAAGATGTATGTGTTGTTGGCTTCAGGTGTCAGGAAGGGCTGCAGGGTCACCTCATAGGACTCCGGCATCAGCGTCGTCGGCAGCCTCCATTGGTTCCAGGGGTTGTTGGGGGCGGCAGTGGCGTTTGGGGGCATGGTGGTGGTGATGGTGGAGGCAGTGGCATTCGGGGGGATGGTGGTGGTTGTGGTCGTGGTCGTGGTCGTGGTCGTGGTTGTGGTCGTGGTCGTGGTCGTGGTGGTAGCAGTGCCAGTACCCACCACCTTGTTCTTCTCCTGGTCGTACACCACCGACAGCGCGATGATGGTGGCTACAGCCCCTAGGGCCAGCACAATGCCCACGATGCCCACAGTCTTGCTGATGAAGAAGCCGGCCGCCATGGCGGGGCTGTGGGAGCGGTGCTCACAAAGGAGGTGCTGCCCAGCTGGCACGGCTTTTAGCCTCTCACTCCAACGAGGTTTATTAGTCCAAGTTAATGGGTGAAGTATTAAATGACCATGAGGCTCAGGGTAGCGACGGCCCTCAGGATGAGCTTTCCACCCGCCCGCCTCCCAGCCTTGCCGGAATGCTAACACCCAGTGCTGCTGCAGTGGAGGGTAAAACCACAGCTCAGGATTGCACCATCAGGGATGGGCAGTGTGGGAGCAGGCATGGGCTGCCGGCCAGGATTCCCTGGGTCCCTCCCAAGCACTGGTCTGGCCCTGCAAAAGGAGGGACAGAGCAGGTGGTCACAGCTGGCGGCCACAACCCCACCTCGCCATGCAGCAAGGTGGGCAGACCCAGCACCTGAGTCAAGCCTCTGGCTCAGCATCACCCTGTTTACCCTCGAGTGACAGGCTCTGAGCTGCTGCCAGGGGGTCCCGGCTGGCCCTCTGCCTGCAAAGGACCTGTTGCTGGGGCTGAGGCCATGGCAGGTGGGGGCCAGCACCTGTACCCTGGCAGGGGCACATCTCAGCGGGCTGCCCATACAACAGGGGAAAAGCAGTGGGGTGCAGCCCAGGGATCTGGGTGGCATGGGTGGAGCCCGGCACCGTGCTGGGGGGCAGCCTGCCTTGCCCACAGCCCTGTCAAAGTCCAGGGTTGCATCGCCTGGCTCGCACCTGGAGGTCAAACTCCAGGCCCCATGAAACCAGCCCAAGGAGGCACGTGTTCGCTGCCACCCGCTGTGGGGCACCCAGCAGCCTGCATGTGCCACGGGCCATGCTCGGCCCTCCCACCAGCCACAGCCCAGCCGACCTGGGGGTCTCAACCAGCACAGCGTGCAGCTGGGAGACAGTGGGTCCCACAGGCACAGCTTTGCCCGTGCCCCACAGCGCTGAGCCCTTGGCCAGGGACCTGGCTGCAGCCAAGCAAACGCACCAGGGCTCGGGGTGCTGGTGTGCAGGATGGTGGCACACGCTTCTCCATGGGAGCTCTGCCTTGGCAGGGGAGAGCAGCCCAAACCCCCAGGCTGTGCGGGTTGGCCCCAGGAGCTCTGCCAGAGGCTTCCCCAGGCTGTGGTGGCAGACCAGGCACAGCAGAAAGCCACGGAGCAAAGTCCCCATGCAGGGTGGGGTGGGGAGGGGAGGCACCGCATCTCGTCCTAGGAATAGAAATTCCTCTTCCTGAGATCTGAGCTGGAGACATGGGCAGGTCCTGCCGGGAACCGCAGCTCAGGGGCAAAGGGTGAACCCGGGAAGAGCCTGAGCGGTGTCCTCTGGGAACAGTGCCCTGTCCCTGACAGCACCCAGCTGCACTGCCTGGCAGAGCAGCCCCGGGATGCTGCAGCGTCCCTGGGCATCCCGGCGGAGCCCAGCCACCTGCGTGGCCTGGCCAGCCACACTGCACAGGGGGCTGCTGCACAAGCTCCCTCTGCTCTGGTCCCTGCCCTCACTTTGGCCGAAGGCACAAGGTTTGGGAAATGGCTGGATCACGGCTGCAACAGCTGCCCCAGGACCAGGGGCCACAGCCAGCTGGGAGAGTGACGGGCACCCCACACACCCTCCATCCCATACCAATGGGCGCACTGTGCCTCTACCCAGCACTGGCCATCCCCATGCAGACCCCCTTGGGCACAGTGTGCGGACACGGGGTCTTCGGACACTCACCCCTGCTCGCCCCTGCACTGGCCCCCCATGCACTGCCCCATTCACACCAGCTAGCCCCTGCGCCAAGCCCCCTCCCCAGGCTGCCTGCACCACCCCATGCCACCCACACCCTGACTCCCCCCGACCCCAGCACACTCTGCGGAGACCTTGCAGATGGCACACACGCGTGTCACCCGGGGGCACAGATGCTGAGCGTCACACACGTGGATGCACAGCTCCCTTGATGCTCTGGCCCCGCATAACCCAACACACACATACACACCGCCCCAAAGCCCTCCATAACCCCACGGACCCCCACGGGCCCCCCAAAGCCTCTCCCATCTCATATGGGCTCCATAACCCCCATGCACATGAACTCCACAGCCCCGAACTGCCAGCCCGCAGCCCTGTGCCGGCCCCCGCACAGCCATTCTAAGCCAAGCACCCCGGGTGGGGACCCCCAAGACCCCCTGCTCAGGGTTTGCCCCTGGACACCCCTCATCCTCCACCCCACGGGGGGTCTGGGCAGCGGCATCGCCCCCCACTCACCTTCCTGAGCTCAGCGGCGGGGAGCGAGGGGCAGCGGGAGCATCCCCATGGATGTACCCAGGGCTGCGCCCTGCCTGCGCCCTGCCTGCGCGCTGCCTGCGCCCGGCTCTCGGGCGTCTCAGCTCCGCTGGCTCAGCCGCCAGCGAGAGGAAAAGTTTCCTCCAGAAGCTCCAGGGGAAGTAACGCGAACCTCCTCGCCCCCTTAACCCCTGGGCTGCTGGCCGGGCTGGGGGGCCGGGGTGAGGCGTCTCTGCTGGGGGAAGGCACCTCCAGCCCCGGGCAGGGCGGGACCCCCCCAGGGCGGGACCCCCGGGGCTGCGGGACCCTCCTCGCCCCGAGCTGGGAGGCGACAGCCGGGGATGCCGCCGGGGGCTGCCTGCCAGCCGCACGAAGCCTGGGGACCCAGGTGTCCCGCTGCCGGGGACAAAGCGCCCCTGCCCGCCTGGCTCCTACACCCCCTCCCCACCCACCTCCGGGGTCCTGCTGAGGGGTCCCCTCCCTCACATCAGCCTTGGCCAACATGCTCATCCCAGGGGGGTGGCAGGAAAGGGGACAAACCATCACCTAGCAGCAACCAAGCCGGGCTGTGCCGCCTCCCCGCAGCACCCAGGCACACCGGGAACGGTGTCGCCACTTGGGGGGTGCCCCCCACTCTGTACCCTGGGCCCCAGCCTCACCTGGCACCCCCTGCTCCGGCAGCAGTGGGTTCAGAGACGTCCTGGTCCTTATGGGCAACCTGCCGGGCTGTGGTGGGGGCACGGGTGGGTTTGCCACGTGCAGCACCCCGAGGCAGCCGGACCCCAGGGTGTCCCTGCTCAGGGAGTGACCCAGCACAGTCTGGGCACGGGGCCGAGACTTGGGCTCGCCTGGTGCTTGGCAGGGCGAGGGTAAACTCTTGTCTACTGTACAGCAGGTACCTGTGAAGGAGCCGGTGCCAGGCTCCAACACCTGATCCACTTCACCTCGCTGCCAAGGAGGGGGGCCTGGAGCCCGGGGTCACGCTCCAGCAAGCAGACCCTGGCGGAGCTAAACAAAATCCAGCAGTCAGAGGTGCCAAAGCACAGCCTGGCTAGGGCCGGGCAACAGGGCCGGGAACCAGGAGCCAGCCCCAGAAGCCAGCCCCATCTCCCATCTCCAGACCATGCAGGCAGCTGGGGCAGGAGAGCACCAAGCCCCCAGGCAGCCCCTGCCCTCCGTGTCCCTGCACGTGCTGTGCCCCTCCAGCTCGCCTCGGGGTGTGACAAGGGTTTGGTGACCTGGACATGGCCCCTTGGGGCACACAGGGTCATTGCCAACACCCAGTGCCTCACAGTTCTGCCCTGGGCAGGAATGCTGCTAGCCACAGCAGGAACCACATCTCGTCTTCAGCACAGCTTCCTCGCTCTGCTCTGCCAGGTCACGCAGAGCTCCTGTCCCTGGGCAGGACAGGTCCCTGGGCACCCAGGACACCAGCCCCGAGCAGCCAGGGCTTGCAGGGCCACCTCTGCCCCGGCCAGGCTGGGGCTGCTCCCGCACAACCCCATGGCCGCTGCGGTCAGGGCTGAAGCCCTCCTGGATGGGGAAATGGGAGTCTTGGTGTTTGGCTTGGCTCATCCCAGGGTGAACCATCCCATCGTCTCTGCCCTCTTCCACACAGGCAAGGGGAAAGGGAGCAGCCAGGAGCAGCAGACTCACCGTGGGGCCGAGGCTCCGGAAGGACATGGGAAGGGGCAGCAAGGCCAGAGCCATTACCGGAGGTGGCTGCTCACAAACATCTCCACGCAGAGGAAGCACGTATGGCCAGACACATCCTGCACCGGGAACTGCTGTGGGCATGGCCCATCGCAGCCAGGGACTCCCAGGCATCCCTGTGTCCCAGGCCTGGAGCAGAGAGGGATGCAGGCACCACACTGAGTTCCTCACCACACAGCAAGCTGGAGTTTCCCCCTGCAACCATCCCTGTGCCTGCCGGACCCCGTGTCCCAGTCCCAGGCCACGGGCCGGAGCACCACTCACCTTCTCCCTCCACCACGCTGCTCCAGCAGCCGCCAGGAGGAGGAGGAGAGGAAGAAGCAGGTTGCCAGCTCCTTGCCCTCCACGAGCCGCTAGCAGTGGGCCCGTGGCCAGTTGGGGAAGGGTTAAGCTGCAGGGAGGGAAGACAGCAAGAAAATTCCTTCCAGACAGAGTCACGGTTTCCCTGCCAGGGGAAGTGGAGGCAGAGCCCACTGGAGCGCAGCTGGCCCCACCGCTGGAGGGGAAGCAGAGGAAGGGGCCCCAGGCCAGCCCGGAGGCTGGTGGCCAGATGGAGCTGTGGCAGTGCCAGGGGCACAGGGCACCCAGCTTGAGGAGCCCCATTGCTCAGGGACCTCACTGCCTGGCCCATCCCCTGCAGCCATGCTCACTCTGACCCCCAGGACCAGCCTTGCCCCACCAGGCCTCGGGGGGGACACTAGTCCCAGACCCACAGGCCCCACGTCCCCCACTGGCACAGGGCTCGCTGTATGAGCGTGGCCCAGGGATGCTCTGCAGCAGAGAAGGCAGGGAAGCTGCCAGGCGGGCAGCAGGCACTGGCAGGTTGCAGAATGGCAACCTGCCCCCAAAGCCCCAAAGCGGGGGACGCCGCTGTCAGAGCCCAAGCAGGGCCATCATGTTCCCCCTGTCTGCTCCAGAGAGCAGGGCAGCGTGCAGCCAGGGAGCCTGCCCTGGAGCCCACCCTGCAGCAGCCCCAGCCCTCCCTCAGCTGGGGTCCAGGGCCCCATTTCCCACCCCCATGCAGCAGCTTGGGCACCAGCCTCTGCCAGCTGAGAGCCCCTGGGGCTGCTGTTGTCCCATGAGAGCTGCACAGCAGCCCCTGGTCCCCACAGCCCCCTCTGGGCACTCCCTCCAGCACTGGGCCAGCAGCACCCACAGCAGTCACAGACAGGTTCACACAGTGGTTTATTAGGACAGGGGGACATGCTGTTGAAGGAGGCCCCAGCCTGGCCTGGCCCCGACCCTGCAAGCTGGCTGCCCTTCTCCCGGCAGCTTTCAGCACAGGCTTGCCCTAACCCTCCCCCCTCACTGCCGGCATCCCCCGGTGCAGCAGGTACCACCCACGCTGGCCTCAGCTCCAGAACTTGTGGCAGCTCCCATGAGCAAACCCAACCAGGCTGGCACCAACCCCAGCCCAGGGTGCCAGACCCAGCGAGCAGGACCAGGGCAGGCACGGGGATGCCAGGCAGGGGATGGTCCAGCCCGGGGAGGATGGAGATGACAACGTGCAGGAGCCATCACCTACAGGTACATTTTTACAACTGGGAATCCCAAGAAGTGCTGAGAGAGGCAGGACCCAGCTCTTCCCCTCACAGCGAGGAGAGAGGCTGTGCATCCACAGGGAGGGAGGAGAAGAAAGGCCACCCTTCTTGTTGGGAGACCAGAGAGCAGAACCGAGCCCAAGTCCAAGGTGACTGCACCACCCCATTCTCACCAAGCCCCATCACTGCTCCCTACCCTCTGCCACCCAGCCCAGGCACCCCGGCAGCACACTGAGCCCCCCACCACGTGCTGCGTGGGCAGAGACCCAAAAGGGGCAGGGGGAGCCCAGCAAAGCCCAGCTCCTCTCCCCAGCCAGCCCAGGCCACAACCAACGTGCGTGGGCAGCCCTCCTCGCCACGGCACGCTCACATGAACTGCGACAGGTTGGGCACTTTGATGTTGATGTCTCCGATGTTGATGTTGCGAGGGATCTCTGGTAGGTTGATGTTCTTCACAGCCGAGACCGCGCGGGAAGGAGCGGCCGAGAGGCCTCCCTGCCGACAGGAGAGACCAGTGACCGCCAGCCCCTCGGCCCCACAGCTGCATCTTCACAATAACAATGCAAACAGGGGCAATAAACTTTTCATTATCTCAGGTTATTAACCTTAATGGGAACAGCCATTTTTCCATGCTCGGGCTGCTCCCTACGCTCCTAAACAGCACGAAGCACGGCTGGGGAGGGATGCCTCCAGTCCTCTCCTCGAGGACTCAGGCAGGCAGAGACCGGGGATACGGGGGATATCACATCTGCACCAGCTCCGGACCCCGCAGGTTGTCCCCTGCCCAGCCTGGAGCATACTCCAGCCCCCCGCAGTGGAGAGGCGCAGCATCGGCACTCACCTCTGCCTTCTCCAGCTTGCTCTGGGCCTCCACCTGCGCCACGATCTCGTTCATGTTGGTCTCCAGCACCATGCCGCCTATCACCATCTCCTGCAGGATGTGGTGAACCTGTGAGGAAAGGGAAAAGAAGGGAAGGGAAGGCTGTGAACCCTGCCCGGTTCACGGACTGGCAGTGGCTGCAGTGCCTTCAGGCTGGTGTAGAAGTGTGCCAGGCACTGGCATTTGCCTGAGAGACGCCAACCCAGCCCTGTCCTCCCCTCAGCCCACACAGCCCCAGAGTGCTGGCTGCCCAGAGAGCAAGAGGGTCTTTGGAATGGGGGGAGTCCAACAACCCCATTAACTGCTTGTACCTCTGCTCCAGAGGACACCTACCACAGGGGCCGGAGCAAACATTGCTCACTGGACCACCAGGCAGCCCCCAGAGAGGCTAGGTCCATGCCAGGTGGCTGACACTCCCTGGCTGTGCCATCTCTGACACCACAACTGAAGTCTGATCCCTCCCTGGGCTGGCACCCTGTTGACACCCTGCCTAGAAAGCGTGCCAGAGGGAATCCCACAGGGCAGCAGAGACCCCAGGGCCTCCCGGAGCCACCAAGCTGGACACCTCTTTCCAGGACCAGTTTCCTCTACCCAGAAAGCCAGGCCAGAGCCCAACTCCTTTGCTTTCTCTTAGGAAAGACATGACACATGCATAGAAAAAGCACAAAACTGCTAAGAGAGCCTGCTCCCTTTCCCAGGCTTCACAGGCGCCCAAGGATGAAACAGAGCAGTCTCAAGGCAGTGAGCTGCTCCCTCCTGCCAGCCCCCGCCAGGGAGGGCCAGCGATACCCGCAGCTACAGCAGGAGAAAGGGCCCATGGTGGTCTGCAATCCAAGAAAACACAACAAGCCCCAGGACGGCAGCTCAGCCATGTCGGGCAGCTGCAACGCACCTTCAGCTCCACCGCCCTGCACAGCTCAGCTTTCCTTGCTCAGTCAGCAGCTCCCAGCAACCACTCAGTACAGATGATGAATTTATGAGTGTCTGGTTATTTCCGTGAAACAGGCTATTACTGAAAGATGGTTAAGTTATTATATCGTTTTATAGCTTCGTAAGGGCAGGTTGTACTTGTAAACTGTGTGGCAAATACTGCCAAGGCAATGCTGTGAAAAATAAAGCAGGCTAGAGAACCTGACAGAAAGGGGAAACCCAGCTTTGTGCAAACAGCGAGCCTGATGCCCTCACAGGGCTTCCCATGGGTCCCATCCTGATCTGACAGCACGGTGTGCAGGATCAGCGCTGCACAGGGCGAGCCACAGGTGATACAGCACCTTCCTGGGACACCCACAGCACTGGAACCACCATCCCGCAGCAGCCTCAGCTCAGCGCACCCCCAGCAAACACTGCACCGGATGGTGCTCACAGTCCCCGCAAGAGGAGAGCATCTGGGCTGCAGGAAATGTTGTTCCTTCAAGATCTGGCCTCAGCCCAAGCTGGATCAAAACCAACAGGGCAAAAATCCCAAGCAAGCTTTGTTTTCCAAACCGAAACACAGCACTTCCTGAACAAACCATGTCCTCTCTGGAACCTTGCAGCTGCTTAGCAAAACTCACGTTCCCTTCAAAGTATGAATCACAATCACGAGCTGGGCAACAGCCTCCTCTTGAACCTCCCCACGGCTTCGTGGCTCCAGCCTCCCCTTGCAAAAGAGGAATCCCTGCAGCTCTGAGATGCTGCTCCCAAAGCTCACTGCCTAAAAGCACTGAGCATCACTGGTGCCCGAGAACCACACACCTGAAGGCCCCATCCAGCTGCCTGCTGCAAAAGCAGGGACCTGAAATCCGCAGCTGCTCACAGACCCTGTGCTGCATACGGGCCGTGAGGTGTATCTTAAGGCAATAATAGAAAATCAAAGGACCCAGACAAAGCTGCAGCCAAATCCCAGCCAGAACCAGTGGGTTGGGGATATTCACAGCCAAAGTCTCTGCTCGACAAACCAGCGTGTTGACGTTGGCCTCATTTCTGCTGTTCTAGTTGGGAACTCACAAACTCTGCGACCCATCTGCCTCTGGTAGCAGAGGGTAGCGCTGTGCCCTGCACGGCTCTTGCCAAAGTGAAATCCCAGAGGCAGGGCTTGGTGGGAGCACTGGGCCAGTGTCACAGCCACAGAAAGCCCTCCCCAGGCATCTGAGGGGCAAGACCCCGGGACCAGCAGGACACACCTGCATATTCCCAGCGTCCCTAACACTGCCCGTCTGCAACCAAGCTCTTGGAAGTGCGGGCACTCAACATGAACACAGGTGAGAAATAAATACATGCCAAATATAGAAAGAGAGACAAGACGTCCAACCGATAGCGGCTAAGGACTGAAGCCAAGGCTGGGAAGCAGCGGTAGGAGAGCCTCAGGGTGACCAAGCCCAGGGTCTCCCCTACCAGAAACTGTCCTGCTCCTGCCTCCTTTGAACCTTTTGCCTAACAGGAGAGTTCAGACAAAGGGCAATCCGTGCTACTCCTGGAAAAACAGACAAGCAACAGGATAATCTCTTCTGCCTGTGGGCTGCAGATTGAGTGTAAAGCTGCCGGGTCTTGGTCACGCCACAAAATAAGTAACTGAGAGCACACCCTCCACCATATGTGGCCAGAAGTGATCTGGGAGGCTGCCATCACTTCTCCCACAGGTACTCCTCCTTCCTTCTGACTTCCTCCTTCCTCTCCTTTTGCTTGCTTTGATAAGAACACTTCTGCTGACAAGATAATCAACATTTTAAATGTTTACAGCCTGGCAAATGACAAAATCTAAAGTCCTACTTCACTGCTGCTAGTACACTCAGCTGATCCAGATTGCCTTCTAAGATTTGCTAACTCCATTTTTCTGCCAGAGTTCAGAAGCTTGAATCACCAACAGAAAGGGAACATTTTACAGCCTTATTGATTTTTTTTCCCCTCCTCTTTTTTTGTTGGCATGTTCCGTCTTCAACAAAGAAAACCTTTATCAACAGCAACGCAAGTCCAGCACACGTCAGCTAAGTCTCTCCTTTCTCTAAGCATAGTACCAGCTATCTTCAGCCCCATCTATGAGATAGTCAAAGAGGATAGATTTCCACCCAGAAACTCCGTCCAGCTAAAGAGCAAGCATGAAAGGCTGTGGCTCAAGCCAGTTTACCAAACAATTTGTATTCCAAACACTCCTATTGTTCCTTCCCTTTATTTCCTGCAGCTCTAGTAAAATGTTAACAAACTGCCAACAGGTCTCCCAGCATGGTGAGACAAGGCAGAACGCCCCTGTTCAACATCAGAGCTTGTCCAGCTCCGCCAGCGCAGGCCTGTGCAGAAGACCAGGAGCGAAGCCTCAGCACAGATCCCCATCACTTGCCCGCACCGTTCCCCAGTGTTGGTGGCCATCACCAGCACAGCCCCCACCGCTGTGCTGCAGCAGAGAGTGCAGCCCTGCAGCAGCAGTGCCATGGGGTGAGCACCAAGTGCCGAAAGTCAGCTTACCCATGGGCTCAGAACAGAGTCCAGCAACTTGGATCTCATCAGGAGGACATGATGTGAGCAGTTTATGAGGACCCCAGGCTGACAACTCTCAATTTCTCCCCAAAAAGTGACCCCTAACAGCAACAGCCTCTCCCGAGTGGCTCCAGAGCTCCAGGCTGGGCCAGCTCCTGCCCAGGGGAGTGCACGCTCTAGGGAGGGCAGGGCTCCGGAGCAGCCAGGCGCTGGGGGGGATCGACGGCACTGGCCCAGAGGATCACACAGAGCCTACAACCCACCTTGTCCATGTGGAAGATGAGGTCCAGCTCGCAGACGTTCTCAAAGCACTTGTCCAGTGTCTCCACAAACACCTGAAGCGGCAGGAAGGGAAGGAAGGTCAGTACAGAAGACCACCACAAGATGCTTCCGACACACAGCCCCAGAGCCTGCAGGAGAAAAAGCTGCAGCCCCTAACAGAAACTTGTTGCACCCCAGGGTGTCACCCTGAGCAGGGACAAAACCTCAACAACCCCGTCTCCACTGGATGGTAGGAAAGTGCCTGTTCCCAGGGCAAACACAAGCAAGCACAGCCCAGGGGCTACCCGGGACCGCCAGCCCCACAGCAGCAGCAGCGTGGCTTGGTGGATTGCCACACAGGCACCAGTGCCAGTCCTCACTACACCGCAGGAATCAGGTGGAGCAGCTCAGACCTGCTCAAGGAGAGCGCTGGTCTTGGCAAGGGGTCGCAGCTGGAAGAAGAGCCTGTCCCTGGCTGGGCCAGCTCCGAAGGAAGGGCACAGCGGATTCATCCCGGGCTCCTCCAGCCCCAGGCAGGTTCCCTCGCAGCAGCCGTGTGCACCCACTCACTGTTGTCTTCAGACGCTACCGGTGCTGCCCACACACCCAAAACCCCCGTCAAGGGGCCCGGCACAAGGTCAAGGGCACCAAAACACGGGAATGGGCTGTTCAGGGGGAAACACCCCAAGTGTCAATGTCCTGATCTGCTGCAGTGCTGGGACCACTGGCGGCTGCGTTCGAGGCAGGGCTGCAGCCCACCAGAACAGCCTGAAAGGGGCTGAATTACGGGTACTGCATGATCACAGGGTGGGTGACCTGAGCAGGGCAGGCAGCTCCTGCTGCCTCCTGTGCAGACACACTCATGCCTGCCACCAGCTGGATTTAGCAAAAGGTCCCTGTACAAGTCCACGCAGTGTTTGAACACAATTTAAAAAATACACTTGTGGTTTTGGGCCCCTCACTACAAGAGAGAGATGGAGGTGCTGGAGCGCTTCCAAAGGACTACGGGGCTGGCGAAGGATCTAGAAGCACAAGTCCTTTGAGGAGTGGCTGAAGGAACTGGGGTTGTTCAGCCTGGAGAAAAGGAGGACCAGGAGGGACCTTATCGCTCTCTACAACTACCTGAAAGGAGTTTATAGCGAGGTGGGGCTTGGCCTCTTTTCCCAGGTAACAATCGATAGGACAAGAGGAAACTACCTCAAGTTGCACCAGGGGAGGTTTAGATTGGACATTAGGAAAAATTTCTTCACCGAAAGGGTTGTCATGCACTGGACCAGGCTGCCCAGGGAAGGGGTGGAGTCACCATCCCTGGAGGTATTTAAAAGACACGTAGATGTGGCACTTAGGGACGTGGCTTAGTGGTGGGCTTGGCAGTGATGGGTTAATACTTTTGTTGCTTCCCAATGATCCCAAACCGAGTGGGGAAGTGGACACTTCGGGAGAGCCACCCTGTAGGAAGACCTGGATAGGCTGGAAGAGCGGGCTAACAAGAACCTTACAAAGTTCAGCAAGGACAAGAATAAGGTCTCAGATCGGGGAAAACATGATCCAGGAGTGCAGCACAGGCTGGGATGTACCCAGCTGGGGAGCAGCTCTGTGGAAAGGGACCTGGGGGACAACAAGCTCAGCATGAGCAGACAGTGTGCTGCTGCTGCTGCAGCAAAGCAAGCCAACAGGATGCTGGGTTGCATCAGCAAGGGCATCACCAGCAAACATAAAGATGCCATTATCCCACTCTACTCAGCACTTGTCAGGCCACACCTGGAATGCCATGTTCAGTTTTGGTCCCTGCTATACAAAAAAAATGTGGACAGACTGGAGTGCCCAGAGAAGGGCCACAAAGATGATCCAAGGACTGGGAGGCCTGCCATGTGAGGAAAGGCTGAGAGCACTGGGTTTGTTCAGCCTTGAGAAAAGAAGGCTGAAAGGAGACCTTATCACCGTGTTCCAGTACTTAAAGAGTGGCTATTAAGATGGAGACTCCCTTTTTACAAGGAGTCACATGGAAAAGATGAAGGGTAGTGTGTACAAGTTACTCCTGGGGAGATTCCAACTGAACAAAAGAGGAAAATATTTCACAGTGAGAACCATCAGCCATCGGAATAATCTCCCCAGGGAAGCGGTGGGTTCCCCAACATTGGACATTTTTAAGATTTGGCTTGACAGGGTGCTGGGCCATCTTGGCTAGACCGTGCTTTTGCCAAGAAAGACTGGACCAGATGATCCTTGTGGTCTCTTCCAAGCTGGGATTCTACGATTCTATGATTAGCAGTTGGACTCGATGATCTTGAGGGTCTTTTCCAACCTGAATCCCAGACTGGTCAGGGCTGGAAGGGCCCTCTGGAGATCATCTAGTCCAATCCCTGCTAAAGCAGGTTCTCCCACAGCAGGTTGCACAGAGTTGTGTCCAGGCGGGTTTTGAATGTCTCTGGAAAAGGAGACTCCGCAACTTCTCTGGGCAGTCTGCTCCAGTGCTCTGTCACCCTCAGAGTAAATAAATTTCTCCTCATATTCAGATGGAGCTTCTTGTGTTGCAGTTTGTGCCTGTTGTCCCTTGTCCTGTCCCTGGGCACCACTGAAAAGAGCCTGGCCCTGTCCTCTTGGCACTTGCCCATAACATATTTGTAGACATTGGTAAGATAAATGATTCTGTGATGCTATTTTTTAAGGAAAACCATTCAGATTGACTTCCCCTGCTGCTTCCAGGTGGAGGAGCTGTGTAGCCTGCAGCTCCCCCTCCCCATCGCAGCCCCCTTCCCAGTCACTTCCAGAAGGGCTGGCACTGAGATGCCACAGAGACAAAGCGCACCGGGAAGGTGTCGGGGCCGGGGTCACGCAGCCAGGACTGTGCTGCGGGGGAAGGTACCCACCAGCCGCCCTCCGGCAGCAACCCTCACTGTGGAGAGACCGACCTGGATGAGGTCCAGGATGCCCAGCTCGCTCTCCGAGGAGTCCACGCAGAAGACGAAGTACAGCGTGGCATAGTGGCGGTAGATCAGCTTGTAGTCCGAGCCACCAAACAGGCTGCGGAGACACAAGGAGAGGGGAAGGACTTTGGAGTGGTGGTGGGGGGGTACACGCAGCCCAGGCACACCCCCAGCCCAGGGGGCAGCCCCCCACAGCCCCCCGATGCAGGGGTGGCAGGGGGTTACCTGCCACACTCGAGGAAGTTGCAGATGTGGTCATCCCGCTTCAGCACCAGGTGGAAAATCTCTCGGATAATCTGCTGCTGAACCTCCTCCGCCTGCAAGGGGGCAAGGGCAAGCACCCATGGGTGCACGGCCCCGAGGACCCACACCCCCAGGGGCTCTCCCCCAGTGCCCCAGTGCCGCCGCTCCCAGTGACCGGCACATCCCAGCTCCCCGCCAGCCCGGGCACTGGAGGAGCAGCCACGGGGGCTGCCGTGGGGCCGGGCCAGGGCGCTAGGGGGGTCCCCCACCCAGCACCCCACAACCCGGGACCCCCTCCCCCGCCCCAGCCGCGCCCCCCTGACACCCCCAGCCCCCCCCCCCGGGCTCAAGCCCCGGCTGC
>JAVJGI010000063.1:3301630-3324593 GCA_035590275.1 Ibycter americanus | reverse complement strand
GGCTGTGCCGCACCGAGCGTGGCTGGGCGGGGGCTGCGGGCGGGGGGAGCAGCACCCTGGGGTGCCCCGACCCACCCACGACAGGAGGTGAGACCCTCCCACGGAGCCGGTGGGTTCAGGACGCTGCGGGGGGGGCGGGCTCGCAGCGGGATCGAAAGTCGGGGGGGTCCCGGGTGCGCCCGAACTTTGGGGACAGTTCCCAGGCGCTGGGGACCGGAGTGGCGGTAGGTGCCCCGGGTGTGCCCCCCCACTCCCCGCCCCGTATTTACAGTCACAGAGGGAAAGTGCCACGGCAGGGGTGTGGGTGTGTGTGTGAAACAAAATGGGTGGGTGACTCTAGGGGGGCCCAGGCCGCCCTGTCCCGCACCGGGCAGGTCCCACTTGGGCACCCCATCACGGAGGCACCCCGAGATTTCCCGGTGCGGGAGCCCCCCTGGCTCTGTGTGAGGGTCTTGCTCCAGGGGCACCACATCCCTGCCTGGCCGGGGACCGCTTTGTCCTCCGCTTCCCTGCTAGGGACGGCGGCTGGTCAGGGAACTCTGCACCAACCCTTTGATAGGTCCCTGTTAATCAACAGGATGCGGTGGTTAAATTAGTTATAATTAATTAATTAGTCAATCATTACGAGTTTCTTTGTAAGCAGTCTGTGTGGGCAGAGGAGGGGGAGCGATGGGAGTGGAAGCCTGCCCTCCCGCCGGCTCCGGACCCGGCATCGCCACAAACTCCGGCAGCCCTCCACGCTGCGCTCCTGACGCCGGCCGGGTGCCTTCTGGTGTCACTGATTTAAACCAGCCCCACGACGCTGTATATTCAAGCGGTTCCATCAAGCACGGTTTCGGTGTGATCTGTGCAGGTAGTCTGGGCTGGCTACAGAATTTTAACAAACGCTTCTTGGGGTGGAGGGTAACCCCGAACCATGGCTTTCCTGGGGAGTCTCCTTGGCATCCCCTTCAGAGCCCCCCGGGATAACTGACTCCTGACAGTTGGGGAGTAGCAGCTGTGGCAGCAAGCTGCGTTTCAGCAGCGGGATGGCAGGGCTGTGATCTGTTCCCCCTGCCCCATGATGGTCCCCTCCGCTCCCACCCCTGGGTGATAGCGTTCCTAGCCGTGGGAGCAGCTGCAGGAGCCAGGCGCATCCTCCTCGATGAGAGCCGGCACAGGCAGAGCCCCGATCACAGCCCAGCCAGGCCAGGCTCCTCTTCTGCCAGTAGGCTTCCATTAATGCTCTGTTTGAACAGCAATCACGTTCTATCCATCTGAAATGGTAAGTCAGATCACAGTAACCTGAGCTCTGCTACACACTTGGAAATGTTCCCAACCTAAACTTGGGAGGGGACTTGGAGAATTGGATGTGGATACCTGCAGCAGAGGGAGTGGGAGCATCTCCCACTATGCCTGAGTAGCCTGTCTTCTCTTGTTCCTTTTGACGTTGGCAGCATTTGGTTTAATCTCTGAGAAAGTGTTTTTAGTCAGTGTTAGTGGACTACAATGCAAAGAAGGTTTTGCATTGATAAACTAGTTTAGGAAATGCAGTATAGAGGGGGAGGAGCACAGATGCTGTCCTGCTCTGCTGTACAGCTGAAAATGTTAAGGAATAGGCAAAACGGTGGGTTTGTACCGCGAAGAACGTGCCGGCATAAAATCCTGTGAGCGAGAGTGTTGCCTACGCTCCTTACATTTATTTCACATTTATTCTTTGTTGAGAAGTAGGCTCCCGTTCAGCGTCTGCTGGAGCACGGTCTCCTTCATACCAGCCAGGCGGGTCGTGTCCTTGGTGTTCCGCCACAGCAGAGGCAAGAGGGGAGCTGGGTGCTGTCCCCAGCGGGCTGGGAGCCGGGGGTCTCCTGCTGGTTCTGTTGCTGTTGCCCTGCTGCCCACCGCGGATTTTGGCTTCCCTTGACCCATTACATCTCACAGGCGAGCACAGCTCCTGTCCTCTGCCTGCAGAACCCAGCCTGCCTGCGTGCCGGCACCCCAGCGCCGAGGGCAGCACGTGAAATGTCCCAAATACCTGCTTGGGGCGTGCTGGCTGTGGAGGCGGTGCGGCTTGACTGGAAGAACATAGCTGGATGGCTGAGATGTGCTGGGAGCACTGCCATCCCTCTCCTTTGTGCCCTGGGAGCCCTCAGGATGAGTCACACTCCCCGCTGAGGTCCCCAAGCCCTTCCCGCAGGGCTTGACCTTGGGGACAGAGGACTGTGATCTGGTGAGGAGCGTTTTCCCTTTGTCCTGCTGTCCCACATTTTCCTCCTCCAGCCCCGTGCAGAGCTCTCCTCCTCCCTCAGCCCTTCTCTCCAACAGCAGCACGTCGCGGTGGCATTTGTGTTGGGAGAGGGACCCAGCGCAGCCCACGCATGTCCAAGCATGGCTTTCCCTAAAAAACCAATTTCTGTCCAAAAGCGTGGTGCTGTGGAGTGAAATGCCTGAAGTCGGTCGGGAAGGGTGCTTCTTGCTGGAGTGAGCTGTGGAGGGGTTTCTGTGTTTGAAAATTCAGGAGGCTCCCACTCTTCTTTGCCCTGGTTTCGATGGAGGAGCGGGTTTCCCTCCCACTGAGGCAACAAGCATGTAATGCAGTTTCTTTCCCAAACTTTAAATTAATGGTTTTAAATTTTTCTGGTCTTTACTGTCCACTGTCTGTCCATCATTTGAGCAACAGTAAAGTATTTCTAATGAAAATAAATAGAAACAACAGGTAAGCATCCTGCATAAAAATCTCTTCGTAAAGCATGTTGCTTCCACAATGCCCTTGTGCTATCGCTATCTTCCAGTTTGCCCAAACAGTCATACAATGTTCTCACCAAAGCATCAGGTTTTTTAGTAAAGGAGAAGTGACCAGTGGGGTGGAGACTTCTTGTTTTTCAGATGCCAGGTCTCCTGGATCACTGGGAGCATTCTCAAGTGGGAAGAAAAGCCTCATCTCCCACCCTTCCTTCCTTCCTTCCTTCCTTCCTTCTCAGGCCACCTCTGATTTCACAGCAGAGAAAACAAGGGAGACAGGCAGTGTCCGGATTGCTCTTTTGTGTAGGGCAAGGAAAAACTTGCAAAAAGTTCATATGAAACTTCGCAAGACTTGTTCCTGAGATAAAAAAAGAGGTAATTGGGTGGGGGGAGCACCAGAGGCCGTGCAGAGGCAGGATGCTAAATTAGGAGGAGGTACATCCTGCAGCCCTGGGGTCTGTCCAGGAGTCTTGAGGGGCATCAAAGTTGTACAAATGGATTTAAAAAAAGCCAAGAGCTGTTATTTTTGATGTGAAAGAGGCAAAATGCTCTTCTGAAGGCTCGGGGGCTGAAAATGTTACACTGGGTTTGTGCAGGTCTATGGGAGTGAGACAGGGGACCAGTGTGCCAGGTTCAGACCCACTCCCAGGTCACCGGGGGCGTCCTGGGCTGGCGGGATCCAGCCAACACACACCACAGCCTCCCTCAACGCATGGGATTTGTGCGATTTGTGGTGGGGCAGTGGATGAAGGAGGATCAGGGCATTGTTTGCTCAGGCTGCCGAGGGCCTGAGGATGTCCTGGAGCAGCGGCTGAGGGGAGCCGCTCGGCGAGGGGCAGCTGGCTGCTGGCACGGCAGGGCACAGTGAGGAGCAGAAGCACTGGGGTTTCACACTGCGCCTTGCGCTGGCTCAGCGATGCACAACTCATGCGGGAAGGGATGAGTGGGAAATCAGTGAAATCCTGGTTTACCCCGAAAAGTGATACTTGCTTTCCAGGAGTATCTCAGAGGAGGGAAGGGGCAGCATGGTGCAGAGCGCAGTGACGGTGACATTTCGCGTGGGTAGCTGAGTAGTAACCTACAAAGGAGGAAAATCTGTAGCTGTTCTTCGCTTTACAAGGTTATAAATTAACAGAATCAACCACGAATCAGACCTGAGCATTGCTGCCAGCAGCTCAGATGAGGAGCTTTGGGATGCAGCTATGACTGGAAGTGCTGATGGATGGGATGCTGCTCCCTAAATAAACCAGGAGGGGTGGTGCTGCTGGAAGTGCCACGAAGTTTTCGGGCAGAGGCTGGTGCAGAGGTGGTCGTGGTGTGAGCAGCAGGGAAGGGTCTGACAAACCCACCCCGGAGGTGTCAGCAGTTTGGTGTCACAGTAATGAAAATCTTGATGTACTGGGAGCATAACGCATGAGCTATGAAAAATGCTGGTGAGAACAGATGTGGAAGCAGACAAATTTTGGTGGAGAACATTCAATAACAAGAATCCTTATGGCTTTGGGAGAGCAGCAGTTGAAGCAGCTGGGTGGATGGTGGAGCAGGAGCAATGACTGGAGCAGGTTTGATCCAAGCTGCCTCAAAAGGAGCCCTGCCTGAGGTCAGAGCTGCCGAGGAGGAGCTGTGTCATGAGGCTGGGCTTTCAGTGCTTGGAGGTGGCCCTGGTGGGTTGAGGACCCCCCAGCCAAGGCTGGAGGGGGCAGGCAGAGGGGTGGGGAGGGCTGGGTGTGACTGCCCCAGGGCTGCAGGGAGAAGGTGGGGGCAGCACCAAAACTCACCCTCAGAGCAGGGGGCTGGAAAGGACCAAAACCAGGTTATTGATGCCAAACGCACGGCATGGCTCTGGCTGAAAAATGGCCAAAAACCGACTGCTCAACAGTTGCCAGTGCTGCATGCGTGTGTGCACCTTGGAAGCGCCCACGGGCCAGGGATCTCAGTGGTGTGGGTGCTGCCGTGGTGCCTGGTGCATCCGTACCCAGCCAGGCACTGGGGCTGGAGGCTTCAGTACTGCCATGAGAAAAGCAGCTTCCAGTGCAAGTGTGTTTTAAAAGGACGCTGTGATGCAGAGTGATTGAAATTCACTCATTTAGTTAAAATGAAGACTGTTCTTCATCTGGTTCCCCTTGCTCTTCAGCACGTTCTGCGGGCCCCTGCGCCCTGACAAACAGCTTGCTTCCCTCTTGCATGCAAAACCACAGGTATCCACAGGGCAGCCAGCAAATGACAGACACAAACTGGTTTTGACTAAGAAGGAAATATCAGTCAGTCCTTTAAAGGCTTTATCTCAGCACGTCGGTTTGAGGAAGAATGTACTTTAACTAGGAAGCAGTACGTGGACGTGTTCATTGTTTTACTTCCACGTCTTGTGTATGTGAAACCATGTTTCTGCATCGGCATTGTACACCCAGAGGCACTTTGCTGGGCAGCGTGGGAGCTGCTGTAGTTAAAAAGGGGAATTTTGTGGGAATTGCAGGCTGAGGCCACAAGCGGTGCAGAAATTAAATGGTTAGGGCTTGCTGCTCGCTGTCCATGTGAAGCCTTTACCATCCTTGCCTACGAGGTGTTGCCTTTTCCCACCGGCGCTCCTGCGGCCAGCATCGCGGCAGGGCTGGGGCTGTTCACTGCATATGGCCAGGACGGGCCAGTGGCACCGTCGGGCTGCGGGGACAGCCAGGCAGGCAGGAGCTGCACCAGGCTGGAGCCCGTGTCCTGCCAGGGGTCACGGGTGACCCAGCAAGGGAGAGGAGGGGGAGGAAGGACAGGGAGAGCTGCAGGAAGGAGAGCACTTGCCGGCCGCCTCTAAATTTATCTTTCCTGTTTCTTGGCAGCAGCGTTGTCTCATGTCCGTGCTCCGTGGTGCTGGGTCATTTCTCCCCTCTCTGCCCTTTCTCCTGACATCCCATCACTCGCCTGTATTATCCGGGGTTTAATAAGCTCTCTGTTCTTTCCCTGCTTTTTCTTTCAATTTTTAAAATTCTTTAAGTGCTCCCAGGTTGGTTTTCCCTTCCTTCACCCTGGGTCTGTTCTCACACCCCTGTGCCTCCTTGTGCCGGCTCTGGAGCAGCCCCCCATTGGAGCGTGTCTCAGTGCCTGTGGCTCAGCACCGCCAGAACCGGACATAAAGGTACAAGCTGGAGGATGGTGTTGGACTGTTTTCCCTTGGGGAGGCCTTTGTCTGACACTTACTGTGCTGCTCTCCCTGCCAGAGAGAGGCAGTGGGTGCAGCCCTCCAACCTGCCACCGCTTCAGCACTTTCTCCCCTCGCTGAGTTCCTCTCTCCCACCGCACCTTGCCAGCACACTGGCATCACGCCCCCACCCCAGCTGCTCCCCCCAGCGCCCACCATGCTCCGCTGTTAATACTAAGGACAGTCTGAGCGTAGATTTTGGCCACAACGTACCCAGCGGAGCAGAGCTGGCGCCTGCCCATGGGCAGCCCAGTGGGCTAGTCCTGGACCTGTCTGGGAAGATGCTGAGCGTGACTGGGGTAGGTTAGAGACATCCACAACTGCGCCAGCCGGTGGCTGCTTTTGGGAGGTGTTAGTTGTTGTTGGAAGGATGGGTATCACGGGAGCTGGCTCCCGTTCCTGCCCAGGACGGGGATTGTGAGACTCCATCCTCGCAGAAGACTTTCTGCTCTCATGTACTGACCCCTCAGCCAGCTAAAATGAGGGCACCATAAAATCTGAACTTAAATGAACTTAAATATCTCCCTACTCCGTGCCAATTTCAATATATTTTTTTTTTGAGCCATCTGACAGTTGCGATTTTCAGGCACTGATTGACCTGCCCTCCTTGCTTTGCCCCTTGGCTTTGCTCCGGAGATGTTGGTGTATATTCCTCGTGGCTGTTTTGTGCTTGCCGTGGGAGAGGCTCACCCTTCGGCCCTTGCTCATGAGTCCCCGTGGCTGCAGACCAGATCATTGCAGGCTTCTGCTGTGGTTCAGAGGGGTGCAGACCCCCCGCCCGGGTCTGTAGGCATGGGTGCCACCAGACAAAAATGACTTTCCAGAAGACAGAACTGTGGGCAGAACTGAAAGAGCCTTTTCCATCGGTGGTGCCAAGCCTCTTTGCTGAATTTCTTCTTGTCCTTCCCCATTTTACGCCGTGGCCATTCAGCACGCGCCTGTGAAAACCGTCAGGGTAATTGCAGAACTCGTCTGCAGAGAGCAAGCCTTGATTTATGGGGGCTTGAGTGGTTTGGTTTCATTTTACGATTATCAACAAGGGACACATATAAGCAAATTATTTCAACAGCTGAATGTTCTGTATACTTACAGGACTTTCTTGCTGTAAGAAGAAAGAGTGCAAAGTACAGCAATTATGCAGATTGTGATGAAAATGGGGACTGGGGTGGTTCAAGCAGACCCGAGTGTGAGCCGGCCCTTGGTGCTGCCAAAGCAAAGGCAAAACGCCTATAGACAAAGCCAGCCTTGTAGATACGTTATAAAATATTTATTAAGATGAGTAAAAAGTACAAACGTTCCCACCCTCCTCAGCCACAGCCAGTGCTTGTCCACTGCATTTTCCCTCGTATCAGCTAGTGAGCTCTTTCTGAGCATATCACACTGGGTGGGCATTTCGTTCCCCCCAGTGCCCACCTCCCTGCCCAGGTTTGCCCGGCATCTGCTCCGGCTTCAGGAGCAAAACGGCTGCGAGCTGCAGGGCATCGTGCGGGGCCAGCTCCAGGTGTGTGAGCCTGTGTCCGTGCCCGACGGTCCGGCCGGTGTGACACACTCCGGACAGCAGTGCCACACTCTGTCTGTTGAACTCCAGTTAAAAAAACAATAAATAAAAATAGGCAGCTCTTGTGTGAAATTTCAGCCTCCACTTGGAGCTAGGACTGCTGGGTGAACTCTCACCACTTGATAACGTACACAAAACAATACGTGCAATAAGCAGACATTTCTTTTTAATTTGGCCACGTAAACCCAACAGAAGTATGCAGTTAATGCAGCGTTCCTCCAAACCGACAAGAACCTTTGCCTTCTCCTGCAAGAAAAGTCATGGTTTTAAGAGACGTCCGCCATGCAAAGAAAACAATGCTTTTATGGTTTGTAGGTGGCTGGTGGCAAGCACCTAAATCCAGTCTCTGGGGCTACACACCCTATCCTCGGTGAGAACGTGCAGACCCCTGCACCCAGTGCCCCAGGACCCCACTGCTGGATGTGTCATCCCCTGGAGCTGTGGGAGAGCAGAGGTGTCACTGGGGACCGCTCTTCCCTCCACTCGTGGCTGCTCTCATCCAATGCATTCCAGGACTCAGATTTCAAAATCTAAATTTCTGCTCCCCTGAAGTCACCAGGAACGTGAGGGACGTCGGTTGTGGAGTCCTTTGTGCAGGGAGCCTTTCTGCAGAGATCACTCCTGTAGGTTCCTCACTGATGTGTCTGAAGTGGAATGAAAAAGTAGCTCAGCTTAAAAGAAAAAAAAAATCCCCAAACTTCGCTCTCTCATAGACTCTCAAATAGTCTGAAATTACATATACAGCCTTTATTTTCTGAAGCACACGTCCTGTAGCTGCCGTACATTCATTATCCTTCGTTAGGGCACACGCAGTGCCTCTTGGCTTGAAGACGCATTTTCCATATCAGTCACTCTGACTTCACTGGCTTGAATTTTACCTGTCACTGTTTCAGACTTTTCATCTGTGTCGGGTTAGGTTCCGTGCTGGAGGATTTTTTATTTTTTCCTTTAATGACAAAGTTTGGTATTTTGAAACAGACTCTCTGTGTTCCCGTGGTGCTGCTGCTCGGGGCTGGGGGATTTGGGACAAACCGCTGTCCCTGGCCCCCGGCACGGTGTATGGAGGGTGGGTGGTGGATGGGGCCGGTGTGGATGCACCGGTGCTTGGAAACCTGTTTGCTGAGCTTTGAGAAAATGAAAGCAACGCAGGGCGTTAGCCACATTCCCAACTGAACCTCTAACGCACGCAGCCATGGTTAGAAGCAGAAACATCCTCGGTACAACCAGGGATGCAGGTGGACACCCGGATGCTGCTGGGTACCAGCAGGACAGAGCAGGTCAGCACCATTGGCTGCGGTGGCCCTGTTGGGCCAGGACAAGGTTTTGGCTACCGCAGCCCTCAGCACCGGTGACTGCTGTGGCTGTTGGTTGTCACTGTGTGCTTGCTGTCCCCCATGGTGGGCATGTGGCAGCAGGTCGTGGTGGTGGGGATGGAGCTGGACGCCCCAGGGTGGGCAAGGATCTCAGCCCCAGTGCTGTGGATGGCTGCCTCTGACTCCTGCCCCACCTCTCACCCTGTGTCCCCCGTTTGGGAGTCACTGGAGACCCTCTGCGATGAGGGTGCCCAGAGCCACAGCTGCTGGGGCCAGCAGGGCTCGGGGGGGGGCACTCTGGGGGTGCCCTTTATTCGGCTGACTCCCCTCTTGCCCCCCATGGGTTTGCACCCTGCAGAGCAATTCCGAAGAGGACTGGGTGGTCCGGAGAGGCATCCTGGGACAGGGCAGGGGCAGCAGCACCCTCAGCCTCCGCAGCCCCAGCCATGGTGGTGGGTTTCCGTGGCTGCTGGAGAGCCTTGGGACTTGGCAGTGCTGGGTTAACAGTTGGACTTGGTGATCTTAAAGGTTTTTCCAACCTAAATGATTCTATGACTGTGGGAGGACAGCGGATGCAGCTGGCTTTGGTCTGTCCCCTAAAACCTGGGGGAGATGAGGCACCCGTGGCTGGAGGGGGTGGATGCTCGCACTGCGCGGGAGCAGGGACGGCTGCCTGCACCCTCGCTGCCCGCGCCAGGGCCTCTCCCGAGGAGGAGGGCAGCAATATGGGGCAGAGCAGGGAATGCCATGGAGCTGGGCAGAGCAGCCCATGTGCCCCGGGCTGTGTGGCTGTTCCCCTGTCCCACAAATCTGATTGCATTGCGTGTGCCCCATCGGCAGATTCCCTGTCAGATGCCTGTGGCCGTCATTCACCCCGCCTGGCCAGCACTGCTGGGGATGCCGTATTTTCCATATCTGCCTTAGCACGACAGCTTCCTTGGGTCAGCCATCAGCTGAGATTTCATAAACTGCCACAAACGGGGACCCTCCGTCTGGTACCTCCTGCTCCATCCGCCCTGAACCACGCTTTCCAAACACTCGTCTTTCCGAATGGCTCAGCTGCTCAGAAAAGGATCTGAAACATTTTTCACCTTGTCAACCTGAAAGTAATGTGGCATTTGCAGCTGAGCAGTCAGTTTTGCTCCTAAAATGGTGTAACGTGTCCAATAACGTTGTTATCGGAGAAATCAGAAGTGGGATGCTCTGAGGGGCCAGCATCGTGCCTGGCACGGGTGGGAGGAGGTCCAGAAGCCCCCCAGCACTTGCCCCTGCCAGTACCTCTGCCCGCCTGCTGCAGGAAAGCTCCAATGCTCCCTCCTCCTCTCACCTGTGGGCTATAGGAAACATCACTCGTTGTGTTTGTTATTCAACATTTCTACCTCCGCGGCTGGTGTCACCTGTGAGTTCTGCAGGGGAGATTTTGTATGTTGGGGTAATTCCTTGAGACTTTTTGCTGGCAGGCCCTGTGTTCCTCTGCGCTGTTTTGGCTGTACTTCTCGCAAAGGCTTCCCCGGGGATCTTTTTCCCTTCACTAAGAGCAAACCGCAGTCAGTGGTGCGGTGCTCAGGGAAGTCCCGACAGCTCGCAGGGGCTGGTGGGCTTGGCAGCAGTTTTCTCCAAAGCAGAACAGCCTGAAAGCCTGAGGTTCATGGAGGAAACACAGAGTGAAATGTCCCCTCACCCAGCAACTCCTCACCCTCTCCTCCAACGAGCCTCTGTGCCGGCTCCACTTATCAATAATAGTGAGTTTCAGAGCCTCTGATGAGTTTTGCATGTGAAAGATTATCTGGTCGAGTATTAATTAACACGCTTAAATTAGATCCCCTTGACTATGATGATCATATTACCCGACCCAGCAGAGGTGACGGCAGATGCAGTGAGCATTGCAGTACGAAGCAGCACTGGCTGGCCGGGCACGTGGTGCAGCCACTGGTGCTGCTGCCCCATCCGGCGTCTGTCCGGGTGCTGCGCGGTGGTACGGCACCGGCGGCAGAGCTCAGCTGATGCCCAGCTGCCATGGGCACAGCATCCCTGTGGGGAGGAGGTCCAGCCCTGGCAGGGCTCTGGGACCCCCGTGTCTCCAGCCCCAGGGGCGGCTGGTTGAGAAGCAGAGGAGAGGTTTGTGTGGCCATACTGGAGGTTGTGCTGAGGTTCGTGTCTGTGCTCACCCCGGGGCCATCAGTCACCCTCTCCCCCTGCCCCGCAGTGAGAGGGGTACTGTCTTCCTGGGCATGGGGGCGCGGGGGGGAGTGTTTCCCAGCTGGCCATTGCTCAGCACATGGGAAGACTGAACTTAGCAAAATCACGTGCCGTCCGGAGTGTTCACCTTCCTCCTGGCCTTTAACGCTCTGGCTGGAAATTTCTGGCTGCCGTGAATGGATCCGGGCAGTCCCCATGTCCCTGTTTCTCCATTCCTGCAGCCCAGCGCAGGACGGAGCCCTGGGGGGAAGGGGGCAGCCAGACCCAACAGCTGCCATCCTGCGGGCAACGCTGCCTGCGCATGGGCAAGCTCCAGACACGGGGAATATAAAAAATACATTAAAATTGTTCTCAAGTATAAGAGCAGCAAGGCTGTTGAAAGTGAGACTGTCTTCCTGCTGGGGGAGGGTGTCTTCCCTCAGTCCTCACACCCAGAGAGGCTGTTTCACAACCCATCGGGTAACTCCTGCTCCCTCTGGGGTGGCACACATGCCACATTTATAACATTGTGGTTGGTTTTCCTGTTTTACGACCAGCCAGCTGGGTTATACCTACAAGGGGTACTTGAGCTCCTAGTCGCCTATCAGTTCCTCTGACCTCCAGCCACTTTTATTGCCCTGCTTTGAGGTCCCTGCAGTTTATGATTAACCCCTGGCACCGGGGGATGCTGAGCAGGAGCGATGCTGAGCGGCTGTGGTACAGGCTTACGCGCAGGGAGGTCGTCTTCTGCCTGCTGTGGACTCTCACCTGCAGCCTGGGGCTGCTTTGCTGTCAGCCAGCCTTGCAATTCCCGGTCTAGCTTGCTGCCCGTGGGAACCCAGCGTGCCTGCTGCCTCTTGCTCGGTTTCCCTCTGTCCCCAGGGGACCCCGCTGTCCTGGTGGGCTTCATCTTCAGCATTTTCTTCTCACTGCATTTTTGCTCTCCCTTTGTCCCACGTTACAATGCCTCCCTCCTTACAGTGCTTTTTGGTTCGTCTTCACGTCTGAGGGTCTGTTAACCCCCACCTCTGCTGAAGATGCTGAACAAAATGGGATGGTACTGGGGCTGCAGACCCACAGTAAAGTCCCTGTTAGGTTGCTCCTGGCAGGGGTGTCTGCTGTTGCTTCTGTCTGCTGAAGGGTTTGGGGGTTGCAGGGCGAAGGAGGCTGCACTGGACACTGGCCCACCCTTCACCCTCTCTGCTCCCCGCAGCGCCTGGCCCAGAATTGGGCCCTCGGTTTTGCATCTGTCACAGCCATCCCTCATCTTTCTTTGCGGGGTTTGGGTTTTGACCTAAATCTCTGGTGCTGGTTGCTTTTCATGGCCGTACTTGTTTCTACAGATTTGTTTTCTCCATGTATTTGGTCCGTGGCTTTTCCTAGGGACGGTGTGGTGGCTTTTCATCTGGGAGACCCGATGGTGAGGACAGTCCTTCCCAGAGCCGCTCGGTGCAGAATTTAATTTACTTTTTTTACATATCTGCATGTGTGATTACTGGGAGAGGTATTTTTAAAAGTAGCTTGGCGTCTCTTTCAGGGAGTTAGCAAAGAGCAGATTTATTTTCTGCTATGCTGAGAATTAACTCCCCTTTCTTCCTCTTCCCTCTGCCCCCGCTGGAAAGAGAGAGAATGCAGAAAAGAAGAAAGGATTTACATTGTGGTGGTGATTGGCACAGGCTGTGAATGAGAGGTCATTTCATCTGGCTGTTTCTTTTCAAGCGCTCTTTTTTTCATGCACACTGTATTCAGGCTGGGAGCATTCTTTCTTTTCAAAGCTTCTCTGTCTGTCTCTCTCTTCCCCCTCCTTTATTTTTCATCCCTTTTCTTTACTTTTGCTGTCTTTTCATTCTGTTTTTCTCCACCCCCTTGGGGCTCCATTTTTTCTTTCCTTTTTCCTCTATTCAGTTCCTTTTTTCTTCTCGCATCTTTTTTGAATAGCTCTTCTATTTTCGGAGAGGAAAGGGAGTATGTCGAAGAGAAGTCGTTGCAGCAAGGAGGAACTTGAAAGTCTTTCTTTCCTTGTTTATTTCACTCAAAAGCAAAAATTGTTTTCCAAGGGAGAGCGAGGTTTCTGTGCGGAGCCTTTGAAGCGAGGCTGGGACGGTGGCAGGGCTGGCCAGGGTGGCATTTCTCCCTGCTCCTTGCCACACCACAAACACCATCGGTCCCAAACTGCTGACAAACGCCCAGAGCCCCGCAGAGGATGGGGAGGTCGGTGGGTCGGTGCTGTTTCAGCTGGGCTGTGGGTGAGGGGGGGCCAGGCAGGAGCAGCCCCTCTCTCTTGGCTCCATCCGGGCTCACCCCCGGCCACTGCTTGCCCCACACCTTCGCCCACCAATTACTTGTATTTAATCGCTGTTGCAGTTGCTGGTGCTCCTGTGCAAGTGAACAGCAGCATGTTAAGACATGATGTGACAATAAGCTCTGAAAGAGCTCTGTGCTGCGGCGTGCGTCCCTGTGCGGCGCTGGGAGGAGGTGGGTGGATTGGGATGGAGGGGCCATGTCCGCATCGTTTTGAAGGAGGAACATTGTGCTTGCACGAGCAGCCCATGGGAAAACGTGGGAGCAGGACAGGGTCCCCAGGGATGGGGTGGCCACTGGCCATGGAGAGTCTCTGCACTCAGGTCTGATGGACATGGGGATCTGGGGTGCTGGGGTTCCATGGGTTTTGGCCCTTCCATGGCAGAAGAGCAGGAAGGGTCTTGGACACATCCATAAGGCCACAGCAATTCCAGTCGGGTCTAAGGGAGATGCCCTGGCTCGGCAGGACGAGCCTGGTCCCCCAGCCACTGCTCCCCAGGTGCCATCAGAGCTCTGCTAGCAGCTCTGTCGTCTTGCTGCAAGAAGAGCTGCCTAGGCAGGAGGGCTGATAAATCAGGCTTCAAGATCGGTCTGTTTGGTCTTCAAAAGAAGAGACGTTGTTTGCCATGTGGCACAGGAGGAGATCCTCAAGGAGGGCAGCTGTGGGGAGCAATGAGAACCCCCCTTCCTGAGCGCTCCCAGCCTGAGTGCTGGTGCGGGCATTAACCCTCAGCAGGCTTTGGTGCGGCTTTGGCTGCTCCAAGAGCAAAGGTTTCACAATCCCTTGGCAGAAGCGGAGCGCTGGCTCCAGCGTTTCCTTTGGCTTGGTCCATCTGGTGCAGGGAAAGCATTCACAGTAACGAACCTGCTTCGATGGGCTCCTCGCAGTGCTGCCTACCACAAAACGGGGGTCCCCTGGCAGTGACCCTGTGCTGCCAAAAGTCAGACCCAGGGCCCCCCCCCCAGCTCCTTCCATCCATCCCCCAGACCCTGGAGGAGCCTGGGCGGCTCTCCTTCCTTCACCCCCATGGCCAAACCGATGCAGTTAGGACTCTGATTTTCAGAAAGCGTCTTTTCCCCATTAATTTTATTCTCCCTTGGTTGCTTTGAAGTGAAGTAGAAGTTGGGGGCTGATCTGAGACACACAAACAGGCGCTGGACTGGAGCCACCAGCTTTCACGTTGGCTGTGTCAGAGGGGCTGGAGGACGGGGCTCAGGACCGGCTGGCGAGGCTTGGCCCGGCATCTGGGTCCTGCTGCAGAAAGTGAGGCAGGGAGCGCGGGGATGTGCCCAGGGCTGCTCCTCTCCTGCTAAAACAGCGGTTCTGGGTGAATGGTGTATGCAGGGAAAATCCAGCGGAGCGGGGACTCCTCGCACTGCAGCCCCAACGGCAAGGTGCCGGCCGGTGAGCCCTGCAGGCTGCTCAGGAGGGGGATCTCCTGCCCTATCCTGAGGGTCTTGTAGTTTGAGAGGAGAATTCTGCTTCCCCTTTGTTTGAAGGGCTTTGGAGGAAGGTTGGAAGGGCCTTGCTGAAGCACGGGGACTTTATCATCCTCTGGCAGAGGGGCACATGGCAGGTCAGGCATGGGCAGGGGTCCTGAGCCATGCGGGTGGGCTGCAGGAGTGGGAGTGGACCTGGTGGCACGGCGGTTAATGAAGTAGATTATTTTTTAAAAGTGAGATTCAAATAATTGTAACCCTGAGATAGAGAAGACATTGGAGGAGATGAAAAGGGAGAGAGAAAGAAAGGAAGCAAAGGACAGAGGTTTGGAATAGAGAGGGAGATTAGGAGATAGATGAAAGAGAAAGGAGAAAGATAAGAGGGAGAGAGGGGACAGATCTCCAGCGCGAGATGGGCGTTGCCAGGGAAACGGGAAGAATGAGGGAGCGACAGAGGGATGGAGGAGCGGAGGATGCTGGGGGCGGGGAGCAACGGAGGGATGGAGGCTCAGAGGGATGGAGGCTCGGTCTCTGGTGGAGGAGTAAAGTGGATTCTCAGCAGAAAGGGAAGCAGGAGCGGGATGTCCCGGGTCGGCGTGGGTGCCTATCTGCTGGGAAGCCACGAGAGCATTCGGGATCGCGGCTCCATCCCTCTGTAGTGAACGGCTGCAGCATCTGCTGCTGCTCACAGGCTGACCCCTCTCACCCCGAGTTTCCATCAGCTGAAACATTTCTTGCCCATGGCAGGGTGGCTTTCCTCAGAAACAGGATGTCACACTGGGCCCATACCTAGTCCAGCACGTGGATCTTGTGGAGGGCTGACGCGAGGTGGGAGAGGGTCAGACCCGGGAGGGAGCGCCTTTGCCTGTGCTTGGCCTCAATATTTATATTCCACTTCCAGATGCAGCTGCTGCATTTCAGAGATAAAAAAAGGTAGTGTGTGATGGTGAGGCCAAGAGGGCAGAGCAGCGACCTGCTTGCAGGGGACACGGGCACCGAGGCGCCGTGCCGTGCCAGCGAGGGGTGCGAGCCCAGCCACCACGTGTGCCTGTGCTGGGCTGGTGCTCGGTGGGCAGAGACAGCCGAGCATCCCCCTGCCTCACCGGTGATTCCCAGTGCTGCCACCTCCTCACCAAGCAGAGTGGTGCCTGATTCCCGTCCCATGGAGCAAAGGTTCCTCCATGGAAATTGGATGCCAGGTTGGGATAAATCCCGGTGTCCTTCATTGCAGTCGCAGGCAGCTCCCGCAGCCAGAGCAGGGCCAGGAAAAGAAACGACGTGTTTGAAAGCCAAGCACTGCAGATGTCGCTTTAAAGCCCAGAGGCAGTTTTGTGCTCAGCTTCGGCTTTGGCTGGTCCTGGGAAGGTCCCAAAGGCACCAGCTGCTCCCACGTCCCTGGGCTGATGATGGGGAGAGGGGAACCAGGCAGCTTCATGCTCTGTACACGTTTATTCTGCATAAACCATCATCTCCAGTTATTTAATAAACATGCCTTTTCCCCTTCCAGTCAGTTTGCCAATAACCTGGTGGCTTCAAAGAGGTGAACATTTACTTCTCACCAATGAACATAATGGTTGGGGTAAGAATCGTTAGAAGAAATATCAACAGAGCAGTCGGGAAAGGTTTAATGTAGTCTGACAAAGCGGGTGCTGCTCCTTTCCCGAGACATTGTGTGTTGTACAGGCCAGAAGTTGTCATTTTCCCCAACTTGTTTTTCACCTAATCTTACGAAAAAATGTTATCTATATCATGCTGCAAATTGTAGGTTGTATGCTTTTTTTTTTTTTTTTAATCAAAGCCCCAAAGAGAGCAATTCCTCCACCCAGAACCACTTCACGTGATACACGTGATATCATGTACATCTTCCATGTGGGAAAGCACATCCAAGGCTGACGGGAGCAGTTCTGCTTTCTAACCAACTTACAATAAGTAGGAGGTTTTTCCTTTTTTCTAGAGAAGTCATTAACAAAAGTTTTCCTTAAAAAATGGAGTTAGATGGTATCTAATGTGGAGACACAATGCATTTAAGAATTGTTTTGATTCCTTTCAAAACGCAGAATGTATTTGGTAGCAACAACCCAGCACCACGCATCCTCTTTCCCGTTCCTCAGAACTTTGGCTCATTATTTGCAGCCCAGTTTATCTGCATCGGATGTCGGCTGTGAGGCAAGAAACGATGGTTTTCTTGGTTCTGCTGCTGCCGCACCCAGCGCAGAGCCAGGGTCAGTTGCGTGCCCCCCACGTCGCACAGCCCCTGGCCTTGACCAGCCCCGGTGATGGGAGCTTGTGCAGCCAGACAGACGTTTGAGCCCAGCTGCTGTGTCAGATGGACTGTCCCGTGCAGGGAAGCTGTGGCTTCATCCTTCCCTTGCTCAGCCCCAGCTCAGTGTTTAGTGAAACCAAGATGAACTTGTAAATCCTCAAGCTTGGTGAAGGGCAGATGCTCTGGATCAGTTTTATGAATAATTTTAGTGGTGATTTTCAGGGAAAAAAGTATTTTTCTGTTTAGAATTTTTGTTGGTGCTGTGAGTAGCTTTACGTGAAAACCGCAAGAAAGATGAAAGACTGATCTTTTCTTTTATTAAATTTAAATGAAAGCTTCTTTTAAGAAAGGAAGAAAAATAAAATCAAAGGTATTCTCACAAATATTACAGAACTGTTGATCAGCCTGTTCAAAATTATTGAAAAGCTTTAACGCCTCCTCCCCCCACAAGATCATCCCCATAAGATCACCCCCATGTGCCCAACTTCACCAGGTCATTTTTAGCCCCGATTTATGCTCAGACTTGACTCCAGCACTCCAGGAGCTTTGCACAGCACCTCTGCCACCCCATCTGCCCCACTCACGGAGAGCTGCAGGGCAGCCTGCAACACCCCCAGGGTGCCTGCAGCAGAGGGGGCACAGGGGGGTCCCACAAAGGGTCCTGCAATGGGGGTCCCGCAGCCTCCCAGCCCTGGCAGCACCTTTCGGAGGGTGGGAGCCCACCAGAGTGAAGGTGCATGGGGTGCAGCTCCTACGGCCCCAGGCACTTGCCACCGCACAGGTTTAAAGCTGAGGAGCCTATTTAGGGCAGCTGCTCTCTGCCTGCCCAAGGCAGCCTGATTGCATTGCTCAGGTTGCACCACTGAGTTTCTTTCCGCTGGGAACAAGTCCTAGAGGCCCTCCTGGATTGCTGCTGGGTTTGTCATCCAGCCTGTAACGCCAAATACAGGTGCGAAGGTGAGTTAGATGAGATAAGCTGCTGCTGGTACCAGCTGGGCCCTGGCACCCGCCCATGTGCTGGCACTTACTCTCTGATGGAGCAGAGATAACATGGGGCAGCGCCGGCAGCAAGGAGGGGTCTTGTGTTCTGGGCAGGGGAGGGTCACTGCTCCTCAGGAAGGCTGTGAAAGGTAAAACTCAAACATTTTGGTTCGCCCTTGACTCCTTTTCCTGCAGGAAGGGCTGGGTGAAGTTTGGTGGTTGCGCTGCTCACCCTATTGCCTCTGGGGCTGCTGTAAAGGAGTAGGAGAGAAGGGAGATTGATCAGGAGCCTGACGGAGAATGGCTGACACCTCAGCAGAGGGTAGAGGCGCTGAGTGAGTAGTCGGGAGCAGTGATCCCTTGCTGAGCAGCTTCGGTGGGACTTCAGCCAGGATGGCGCCTTGTGGCAGCGGGTGGTCCTTTTACTCTGCTTCCCCCCATCGGATCTAGGATGTTGCAGGCAAACCTTGTGTGTGTGCACAGGTGAGGTTTTCGTGAACCAGACATATATTTTTTTTTTTTTTAGGCTGCTTAGCTCAGGATTACTAAGAGTCTCATTTCCAGAGCTGCTGCATTGGTGTCTGCTGTGGCTCAGCTGCACCAGGCACTGGTAGAGGGGATGGTGGTGCAAGACTGGAGCTGCTTGGAGTGGCCGGGTGAAACTGAGGGAGTTAAAACAGCAAAGGGAGGGGAAATGTGTCCAGAGATGGATGGTTCTTAGTCTAATGCGGTGGCTGGGAAATCTGGAATCCAGCAAGAAATGTAGCAGGGGATGAAGATGCTGTTGGGCTGCAGGAGGGGACCTGTCTGGTGTGAGAGGCCCCAGGTGAGAGATGGGGGGTTAAAGATGAAGGAAGAGAGGTAGAAGTAAAATTCACATAAGGAAGTGAAAGCTATGTTAAAAAAAACCAACTATTTTAAGTGCTTAAAGACCAGGAGGTGAGTGCGGAGCTGGTGGAGGAGGTGGCCAGGGCTGGGGCGGGCAGGAGCCGCAGGGATGTGCCGGGGCAGAGCCTGACTCTTCCCAGCTGTGTTGAAAAAGACAGGAGGAGAAGAGAGATTGCAGCGAGACAAAAACCTCCCAGGAGTGGGAGGAGAAATGCTGAAAGAAAACCAAATTTCACAACCCCCAGAGGAGCAAGGCCGGGAGCCGCTGCTGCCAGCCCCGGGTGCGACCTTCCCATGAGCGCCGGAGAGGGGAGCGCAGCAGCAGCCAGGGAGACACGGATGAGGGGGACCAGGATGAGGGGGACCAGGAGCACGGCACGCGCGGCTGTCGGAGGGGATGCCAACAAGTGCGTTTGTGTAACTCCACGTGCGGGAAGGGTGCGGGCAGGCGAGTGTCTCCATCGGCAAACAAGCTGGAGAGCACCTAAACCTCAACTAAGGGTTTTGATTTAAGCCCAGAGGTTGAGTTCCCAGCTATGGTGCACAGGCAGGGACGACTGAGGCTGAGCAAAAACCGGCGAGGTACAGCCACGGGCGGGATCTGGGGAGGAAGACGCATTGCTCTTGTGTTTCTACTGAGATAAATATTAAGATAAGTTTAATTTCTTTTCTGTTTTTCTGATCTGAGAGGTGGGACAGAGGGATGAGCTGAACACCCAACGCAGTAGTTGGCAAAGGGGATTAGGGAAGTCAGCGTGGAGAGGTGTAAAGGTACAGATGGAGCAGAGCTGTGGGAGAGCAGACCCGCTCCCCTGCAGTGTCTGGCACGGCACCTGACAGAAGGGCCTGTCCCCTCAGGCTGGGGACAGGCAGCCAGGGAAGCTGCAGAAATGATGTAATATCACAAAACCAGGAGTATTTAAAAAATCGGTACCCGCAGCAGAGCTGGGACCCCAGCCCGCAGCACTGCTGTGCTCGTGCCTTTTTACAGCGATACTCACAACTCTTCCTCAGAAATGGATCTCAGCACTGTATGTAGTGAAAGAGATATGGACTTTGCTCCCAGAGAAGGAACAATCGAAGGGCAGGATGGGGTAAGCAGAAGAGCACAGACACAGGTGCCTTGCCAGAGCTGCTCCATTGCTGCTGGGTATTAGCAATGCACGGGTGCGCTCTGAAAAGAGATTTGAAGAAATCAGTGTAGTAGCAGGCTTCTGCATAGAATTTTTTTTTCCCCTGAAAAGTTGTGAGTTTGTTGAAAAATAGGGTGATGAAATTTGTCATTGCTGGTGCAGTTGTTTATTGGCAACCAAGGAGAGATGGGACAAGAAAGGGCTTAAAAGGCAAGCGGCTCACACCTGGTACAGAGCCACATGATGGGAGGGAGGAATAATGGGGTCACATCGAGAAGTCAGCAACACAGCTCCTGCACAAGTGTCTTCCACCATCCAAGGGGAGCAGGACGCTGCCAGCCAGCGTGGCACAGAGCTCCACACCAAATCCAACTGTGAAATGATTAATAGCTACTGAAAAGTTCGATTTGTGCGTATGGAAAAGAAAGGCAGATCTTGGATTGTGTGAGAAACTCAATTGCAGATAGGGAGGCTAGTGAAGGAGTGTGTGGAGCAGTGGACATGAAGGCAGGAGAAGAGGAGATGTTTCAAGGACTGAGGTGGGAAGCGGTGCGGGCGTCGGTTTAAGGTTCAGCCTGGCATCGTTCGCTCTTCATGGGGTGGAAGATGGGGGAAAGTGGGATTTGCCTGGCTCCTCCTCTTACCCTCAACCTGCCAGCTTGCCTCTTGGGTGGCATGCCCATAGCCCACCTCCCCCTTGGGCAGAGGAGCCGGTATGTCATGCTCTCTGGCCAGAGTTTGCTTATTTATTAGGGGCACTATCAAGGCAGTGCAGACCTCTGTAAAGCTCGTTAATAGTCTGTTTTTCCACAGAGGAATGGAGTTTACTTGTTAAAGCATCCCAACAGCTCCTGGAGACCCAGCCTGGTGCTCTGGTGCTGGAGCAATGCTGGGACTGATGCTTTGCCAGGACAGACTGCCAGAATCCTGTCTGTGTCCTCCTGCCCATAGGTCTTCCTGGTGTGCCCAGTGCTGCGGTGCTGCAGCTCCCAAGTCCCCAGCTTCGGAGGGATGCCTTTGTAAGGGCTCAGCTGGTGGTATTTTGTCAGTACCAGGAGGGACAGTGCATTAATGTTTGTTTTCCTTCCTGCTGCCCCTTCATGTGCAGCTGAGGTGGGTCAGGGCTGAGCGGGTGCTGCTGGGGTGAGTTCTCTCCACTGCACTGCCCTGGCCGTGTGCCTGGGAGGGGGAAAGCAGCAGCAGCAGCAGCAGTGGTCCCTAGCCCTCAGCTCCCCCAGCAGCCTGGTCACTGCCATGCTGGGGCTGTGGAGGGCTCCTGTGTGGGGATCTCTCTGGGACTTCTCAGGGGGTTGAGATATCTCGCTGGGATTTGGATTCAGGCATGCAGGTGCTGCACGAGCCTCTGCCCAGCACCTGGATGCTCTGTGTGCTTTGGCCCCAGGCTTGCATCACCTTGCTTCACTTGGGAGGGATTGCTCCACATGGGACTGGCTGTGGCAGGTCTGTGCTCAGCCAGGCGCTGGACCTGAGCCCCCCTGAGGCCACTGCTTTGGCTTCTTGAGCAAGATTACAAGCGGCTCCCTGGAGAGCAGAGGTTTGGGCAGCGCTCTGCACCCTCAGGGGTGTCAGGGTGTTTCCTGGGGGAGTTGAAATATGTGACCCAACCGTACTTCCTAGAGTGTTGGGAAACAACATTTCCAGCCCACTCTGCAAGACCCGAGAAGGCTGAACAGGGAAGTGAGAGTGAGAAGTGAAACAAAAGCATCTGTCCCATTCCCCACTTCTCTCCCTGCAGTGTTTGTGCAGCTGCAGCAGCAGCTCTGTGAGCTGTTGTGGCCTCACTCTCTTGAATAGCAAAGCTCCGTTTCTCATGTACCGGGGCTCACACATTCGATAGAGAAAAGTGCAAAGAGTGATTTGTGTAACACAAGGCTCTTATTTTCACATTGAGGGCCCAGAGGAGCAGAGCTCGTCCCCTTTCTCAGAGTGCCTCGGAGTAGGAATGCACAATTTACTTTCTTCTAAAAGCCTCTGGTTTAGTGTTGTTGTTCTTAAAACATATCGGTGCTGGTCTTGGGAGGATATGTGAGTGTGTCATTCTTTCAGCTTCCTTGTCTTGTGGTGCTCATACTTGGGGACAGAGACCCAGAGCTGTGCTGGGGGGTCCAGCTGACCCCTCCGCAGTGCTGGAGACTTAGAGGGAATAGTTGGGTCCCGTCTCGTCTCGTGTCCCTTCTCCCCTCTCCTGTCCCTGAGGCTGCCAGCTGGCTGCGGGGCTGTCCAGGTCTGTGTTGCCCTTGCTGTGCCCTTGCATGGTGCTTAGTGGCATGTGTCGTGAGGAGCAGGATCTGGCGGTGCCCCCCTGCTCCAGGAGCTGGGGTGACGACCCACCACTGCAGGTGTCCGGGTGTTTGTCGTCCTGTGTAAGCAGCTGCAGAGAAATCCTTGGGAAAAGTGAGATCTTGACTGGAAGAAACATCCAGTGCGTGTGGAAATAGAAACTGTGCCCCAAACCAAGGAGGAAAGCAAAATCCAAAACCAAGTCAGGCAGCCTTCCCTGCTTCCCAGCCTCCTCCAGCTCCTCTCGCCAGGGCAGAGCGGAGAGACCCCAGCTCCCCTCTCCAGGCTGAGACCCCAGGGAGCGGGCTCTTGGTTTCAGCTTCCTCAATTCCAGCAAGAATTCCATTAGCAGACCCCCGAAGGCAGCAGTGTCACTCACCTCCAGCCACCCCAGAGCCCTGGCTTTGCATTGCCCATCACCCAGGCCCCCTGGCCGGCACCCATGGGTGGCACGCTGCCGGCTGGGGAAGCGGGCGCTGGGAAGTGGGAATTCTCTCCAGCCCTTGCAGGTTGGCAGGGATGGTGGTGCGGGGGTGCGTTGTGTTGGGCTGTTTTCCCTGGCAGCTCTGCTCCCCGCGGGGATGCTCCGTGGGGCAGCGGCGGCTGAGCCCGGGCCGGGGGCACGGGAGGAGGAGGATGAGGAGGAGGAGGATGACAATCCGCCCTCGCACCGCGGCTGCCCGGGCGATGGGCTGTGGGGTC
>JAVJGI010000063.1:3287409-3301452 GCA_035590275.1 Ibycter americanus | reverse complement strand
CCTTCCCCCGCTCCTCGCTTTGTTTCGCTGCCTCCGCACTCCCCCTCCCCGCTCTCCTCCCCATCCTCGTCCTCCTCCTCCTCCCCCCATCCTCTTCCTTCTCCCCCCCCATCCTCCTCCATCTCCTCTCTGCCCGGTTCTGCTCCGGGGGCTGGGGGTGCAAGGGCCAGAAGCCGCCCCCCCCATCATCTCCCCTCCATTTCTGGCTGCCCCCCCAGGCCCGGTCTCTGGCCGCTGGCTCTGTACAGCCTGTCTCCCTCCTGGCGCTCCCCGGGAAGGGATGCCCAGGCCGGCAGGGATGCTCGGCTGGGACCTTCTTCCTGCTCAGGCAAGGGCTGTGGCCGGACAGTGCTGGAGCCCCTGGCTGCATGCACGGTAGTGATGGTTGGAGCTTGGGGGCAGCAGCATCCCCGTCGGTACCAGAGCCCACTGCCCATCTCCCGACCCTGAGCATCCCCTCTGCACGGGCAGGCCACGTGCTGAGCTGTGGGGAGGGTCCCCTTGCCGGGGGCATCAGACCCGGGTTGAGGGTGCCTGACCCTGTGGCTGGATCCAGCAGCACACGGGGGGGATGCAAAGGAAGGACCTGAACCCCGGGTGCCAATCCCATGGGCAGCAGACCCCATGCAGTCAGTGTCTTTCCCCTTCTCTGGCTCTTCCTGTTTTCATGCTGGTTCTTCTCCCCTTCCCCATCACTTCCCCTTCCCCAGAGGGATGTGTGCTGTGGCCTGGTGCTTTGGTGGGCACAGAGGCGATGTGAGAGGATGCACAGGCCACGCTCATCGGGGCCGTGCAGGAACCAGCAGGAGCAGGCAGCTGCCTGTGGCTTTGCCTGCAGTGGAGAGGCTGATGCGCTCCGGCCAGCGCTCCTCGTCCCTGCAGCCTGTGCCTGGCCTGGTTGATGGGACACTGCCTGGAGGCCATGTGGATGCCACGGTGAGAACTGTGGGGACGATAACCTGATAAAGCAGGGGTTTTCCGCTTGGAGAGAGCAGTTATTTATTCCAGGATGGCTTCTCACGCCGTGCAGGTGCTCCTGGGACCGCGACATAATCTGGTTTAGAGTTTATTCCTGTTTTACCTCCCCCATAGGATTTCTCTTTGTTGTATCTGCAGAAATAATTATATTTAGGAGAACATTCCGCACCGCGGGAGGAAGCGGCGGCCTCCTCGCTTTCATCTGGTGGCGGCTCTCCAAGCGCCTCCCTGCCCATCCTCGCCAGCCGCCCCAGGGCTGTGGGGAGGAGGCTGCTGGGGGCCCGATGCTGCACCCTGTCGATGGGGATCCTGGGTTGGCTCAGCCTGGGAGAGTCGGGCACCGCTGCTCCAGGCTCTGCATCCCTCCAGGACCCTGCCCCAGCCTCTCTGGGGTGGGTACAGGGCTGTTGGCCCCCTGGGCACGAGCGAGCTGAGCGTGAGCATGTTCTCAAAGTGTTGTTCTAATCCTTACAAAACTAAACAGATAAACTACCCTCCAGCTGAAGGGAGTGTTTTGGCAGCCCGTGCGTCTTTCCCCAGCCTACCAGCGGGTGCCTGCCTGCGCCGTTACATCTTTCCAGCTTCTCATGTCACTGTTTTGCTTTGTCTGATGGTCTCCCCTCCCTGTTTCCCAGCCTGAATAGCCAAGGAACCTGCGGCTGCTGACCGGAGGGATCTGGGGATGGGTGACAAAACAGCATCCTTGAGGGACGGTGGTGTCTGCCCCACTCTCCTCTGTGCAGCAGCTTCTCCGTTGCTTTGCTATCCGAGGTTCCCAGGTTGTTTATGGCAGCAGTTCCTCAGATTGCTGGCCTGCTGCCCCTGAGCTCTCCAGAAAGGGCTGGTGCTGGTGGGGCGGGTGCAGGCTCCATCTACCCGATGTGGAACGCTGACTCTTCAGAGGGGCCTCATCCTTCCCCGTGGCTGTTCTCATGCTGGCTGCACCGTTTCAGTGGTAATGTGCCCTGTGCTCCGCTTGCCAGGCTGGTGAGTCCCCGGAGACCACCAGAACCCAGGGAGCTCATGGTCTGGCACAGGTTTGTCCCAGGCTCAGGAGCGGAGCTGCCGTCCCCAGGGTGCCCTGCACCTGGTGCTGCTGCAGACCAGGCACCAGCGGTCCAGCAGCTGCTGGGTGAGGCCAGCGGTGACCACCTGTAGGCATGATGTGAATGTCGGTTTTTCTGCTTGTTTGACTTTTGCTGCTGAAACTGCGGCCCCTGTGAGTTTGCTGTGGTCCCATGGGTGTTATCGCTGGTGATGCTGTGATCTCCTGGTGTGCTCCCCTATGCAGACGTACCGCTCCTCGCTTCTCCACTGCAGGGAGCTTGTCCTTCTAGTCAAAGCTGGGTGGTGCCTATGTGACCTTCCAGGTCTGTATTTCACAAACTGGCCAGCACCATGTGCTGCTCCCACATGAGCTCCACAGTCACCAGCATCAGATGCAGTGAACAGCAGCACTGAAGTGGCTCCTTGCACCGCCTCTCCGGGAGGCTCTGGCATGCCTCTGCCAGTTGCCCACCTCAGTGCTGGAGGTTCCACATCACTCGCAGGTCCAGGCGGCTGCCTCGTGCCCTGCAGCCACCTCTGCGCCCTCATCCTTCTCCTTGTGGTCTCCCTTCGTGTCTATCAGGTTGATTTGCTCAGGGGATCTTGTGGTGCCAGCACACCCAGCTGGGCTGCCCTGCTGGTGGGTCCCGTGGCAGTACACTCCTCCCCGCACAAGTGAACATTGCTCTGTGTGTCAGCTCTGAGCAGTTATCTGACTTCCTTCCTGAAATGGGATGGGATAGTTAAATAGCACAAGGTCAAGACTGGAGTCCTGCAGGATCCTGTCACGAGCCCTCCCAGAGGGCGGTGGGGATGTGTCTCGGTCCCAAGAGTCTGAGTGGGGCTAAACCAGCTGTGGTCCATTTGTCATGTGCCCCAGGGTGGCATTAGTGTTGCATCATCCCGCTCTGACCCGTCCATGTCCTGTGCCTCTTCCCTGTGCAACTTGGGCACCGTGTGCTGACGTGGGCATAAACGCTCATGGGGCACCTTGGAGAGGGGGTTAATGGGGGAAGACTCAAACTTTTTCAGCCTTGGGGGCATTGGCTGCTGGTCTTCTGTGTTTGCACTGGAAGGACTGTGGCTTTTGCGTGGATTTTAACCGACTGTAGCCCCCTTCTGAGAAGTGACTTCATAACTCTGAGCAGGCTGTGCGGGTCAGTAGTGCTGCCGGGGGAGGGAGGCAGGAAAAAGGGAAACAAGCCACTTAGAAAACCTGAAGAAATACTGCTGGAGCCTGGCGTGCTTATTGCTGGGACAAAAGGGCGCTGCTGAAAGGCGTTAATAAAAGCAAAGGGGAGAGGAGGCGCTTGCCATGGCAATGAGGGGGCTGTGAGACCAGAGGGATGGGCCAGGCAGGGAAGGTGAAGCTGGAGCTCGGCTGTTGCAGAGCCAGGCGGGTCGGAGCAGCGAGGGGGCTCGCAGGGCACCAGCACAGTCTGCCTCGGGCCAGCACGCCCAGACCCGAGCTGCCTCCCACGCTGCAGTGATGCTTGGACCCCACAGGTGAGCGTGCTAAGGGCACCGGCACTGAGCCAAGTGGAGCCTCTGACATGTGCTTTGCTTGGGCTTGTGAGTATGGTGGCTTGACCACTTTCTACGTGCTCCCAATGAGGAAGGTTTGGGGTTTGGTTCCTCAAGCTCCCTGTGCCCTTTGCTGGTGCTTCTGCCTCCCACAAGGAGCACAGAGCGGCACATTCGGCTTTCTGGACTGGTCCTGCAAACTGCATGGGCGCCTGTCATTGGGAGTCACTGCCAGGGAGCTCTGGGGCACCCAAGGAGCCAGACCTCAGTCTTGGGGTTCAATAGCGCGGACAGAAATGCTGACAGCAGACACAGAGCCATCCCCTCATCATCCTGGCTCCCTGATCCCCCCGCAGCTGAGGTCACTGTGGCCATGCTGCCCCACACCCTGGGGTGCTGGTGACCCACACTGGCAACACCCATGTTGGTCTGGGGTTTGCTGGGGATGGTGATAAGGAAAGGGGTGACAGCTGAACGAGCCCCTTGTGGAGTGGCATCCCCAGAAGCTGTGTGGTGGCAGGGGTGCCGGGGGGGCTAACAGCCATCTCTCTCCCTCCCCAGCCATGACAGCGTAGGCAGGCGGCGAGAGATGGATCGCTTCACTGAGTGCGGGACCCAGACGGACGCGGTGGTGGTGCTGTCCCTGGCGCAGGCTGCGGTTCTGGGCTTGGTGTCTGAGAATGAGCTGCTTGGGGCCACCGTCAGCCCTGCCGGCTTCTTCCCAGGGCTGGGAGGGGAGCTGCCGGACACTGCTGCGGTGGAGCCCGGGGAGCCGGAGGGTGAGTGCCGGCTGGAGGGCGAGGGGCAGGCGCCAGGGGATGGGCAGGAGGAGGATGCCTTGGAGGCAGAGTCTTCCCTGGAGAAGCACGCCCGGAGGAGAAAGCGGCCTCCCGTGAGGCTGGTGCCCAAGGTCAAGTGTGAGAAGGCGGAGGCAGAGGATGAGGTGCTGTATGAAGTGTCCATCCCTGGGGACGAGGAGGGCGAGCGGCAGCGCAGCCGCCAGTCCGACCTCCCGGACCCCAGCCAGGAGCAGATGGTGCAGAGCAGCGCCATGAAGATGATCGACCTCGGCACCTTTGGCAGGAAACCCCGGCGCCTGCGGCACCTGCGCCGGCATGCACACCAGGAGCTGGAGGGCACTGAGCGCCGCCTTGGGGGCACCGGTGCAGTGGATGGTGCCACCACGGGGGACCTGCGGACTGAGTGTGCCTTTGAGGCAGGTGCCCCGTCCCCCAGCGAGGCAGAAGCCCCTGCACCGGCATCCCCCGAGCAGGTGAAGAGCGAGCAGGGCTTCGCCTGGCAGGAGCCAGGGGAGCTGGAGGCAGAGGCGACGGGTGCCACCAGCGAGCGCAACAAGAAGGCGCAGCTGGACCGACTGGACATCAACGTGCAGATCGATGACTCCTACCTGGTGGAAGCCGGGGACCGCCAGAAGCGCTGGCAGTGCCGCATGTGTGAGAAGTCCTACACCTCCAAGTACAACCTGGTGACCCACATCCTGGGCCACAACGGCATCAAGCCCCACTCCTGCCCGCACTGCAACAAGCTCTTCAAGCAGCCCAGCCACCTGCAGACCCACCTGCTGACCCACCAGGGCACGCGGCCCCACAAGTGCGAGGTGTGCAGCAAGGCTTTCACCCAGACCAGCCACCTGAAGCGGCACATGCTGCTGCACACCGACATCAAGCCCTACAGCTGCCGCTTCTGCGGCCGGGGCTTCGCCTACCCCAGCGAGCTGAAGGCGCACGAGGTGAAGCACGAGAGCGGCCGCTGCCACGTCTGCGTGGAGTGCGGGCTGGACTTCTCCACGCTCACCCAGCTGAAGCGGCACCTCTCCACGCACCAGGGCCCCACGCTGTACCAGTGCCTGGAGTGCAGCAAGTCCTTCCACTACCGCAGCCAGCTGCAGAACCACATGCTGAAGCACCAGAATGTCCGGCCCTTCGTCTGCACCGAGTGCGGGATGGAGTTCAGCCAGATCCACCACCTCAAGCAGCACTCCCTCACGCACAAGGTAGGGGCCAGGGCACCTATGGGATGCTGCCCTTGCCGTGCTTGGAGGAGATGTGGCAGCTCTGGATGCGGGTGCTGGGGGAGAGGGGTGTCCTGGTGCCCCAGAGTCCTGGCCAGCCCTGGGAGACGGGTGGTGCGAGTGGGCAGAGGTGGTTGGCATTTGCTAGGGGTCATTAATTAGCAGTGAAAAGGCATCATTATGGGCAGAGTCCCCAGGGCTGTCCAGCCTCCTTTCTTCCTGGGGGTTGCTACCCTCAGGGAGGGGGGCTTCAGACCTGCTGCGGGTGCTGCAGCAGGGTGACTTTGGGGAACCCTGGCCACACGCTGCCACAGCCCCTCCCAGCAGAGGGGTTTGCCCTTTTTCAGGGGGTTCTTTCAAGGGGAAGCAGTTGGCCTGAGCTGGAGAGTGGAGCTGGGTCTCACAGCTCTGCTTAGAGCCGGTCCAGCCACGCTCCCTGCAGCTCACCTCCCACATGCTGCCAGGCTCGGGCAGGGCTCTCAAACATACCCCATGCTGAGTCTGGTGCCGTATGGCAGCCGTGCTCCCCAGCCAGCTCCTACCCGTGGGCGCTGCTTTGTGGAGCTGCTCTCGCTCCAGCGACACTGACCCAATACTGGTTTTTCCAAGTGCAAATGCATTTCCGGGGTGGGTGAGATGATGGCATCTGGGGGTGAGGCAGGATCCTGCCCGCTGCAGGACCCGGCAGGAGGAATTACCCCCCGGGGCAGCACAGGGGTGGCCCCAGGCTCTTGGTAGTGCCCACTGCGCTTGCAGAAGAAGAGTTCAGCCCAGTTCACCCATGCCCCTTGAGGAGCGCAGGTCCCTGCGCTGCACCATGCCCAGCACTGCTCCTGCACCCCCAGCACCTGCCAGGTCTGTTGGGAGGCCCCCGAGCCGCCCCAGCAGCACTGCATGCTGGCCCCCACCGCGGCAGGCAGAGCCCTGCTGCTCTGCCCCCTGCCCACAGCTCTCCGACCCCTTGCAGGGTGTGAAGGAGTTCAAGTGCGAGGTGTGCGGGCGGGAGTTCACCCTGCAAGCCAACATGAAGCGGCACATGCTGATCCACACCAGCGTCCGTCCCTACCAGTGTCACATCTGCTTCAAGACATTTGTGCAGAAGCAGACGTTGAAGACCCACATGATTGTGCACTCACCGGTGAAGCCATTCAAATGCAAGGTACCGTCGGGGATGTGGGGAGGATTTGGCAGATCTGGGGAAGGGGTTAGCACAGGCCCTGGTGCTCTGTGCTTACGGAGAAACCTGGCCAGGCTGGGTTGAGTCCTCAGTCACAGGAAAGCAGTTTTGTGATGCCTCCCTCTGTTCGCTCGGGCAAACAGCTCGTCCGGATGCATCTGCTCGGAGCTGCGCAGCGGGGAGCAGCTGCTGCGGGCAGGGCATGGGCACCACTAGCAGGGAAGGACAGTTCTGATCGGTGGTGGATGTGCTGGACTTCCCAGCGATACCAGCACAGCATCCCTGAGGCTTCTCACCGCAGAGGGGGAGGAGGGAGACAGCCCTCATACTCTTGGGAGTTGCTGGGAGCAATGGGGGGACCCCAGGGGGGAGGTCTGCTCTGAAAAGCTCTACAGCAGCACCGGCTGATTCCCTTTGCCGGGGGCGGCAGCGGGAGAGCCCTGGCTGACCCCAGGAATGCTGCCCGCAGGTCTGCGGGAAGTCCTTCAACCGCATGTACAACCTGCTGGGCCACATGCACCTGCACGCGGGGAGCAAGCCCTTCAAGTGTCCCTACTGCTCCAGCAAGTTCAACCTGAAGGGCAACCTGAGCCGGCACATGAAGGTCAAGCACGGGGTGATGGACATCAGCCTGGACAGCCAAGGTAGGTGGCTGGAGCAAAGCTGTAGCTCCTGGGGAGCTTTGGGCTCCACATGGGAGCTGCCTGTGGAGACACAGGGAGGTGCTGTTGGCACCGGACCTTCATCGGTTGTCCCTGTGCTGAATCCTAGATCCCATGATGGACCTGGCCGGGGCCGACCATGCCGAACTGGATGGGCAGCAGGAGATGGACGACTTCGAAGAGGAGAACTCTTATGGCTATGGGGTGGTGGGCAACCCTCCGGATGAGCATGCCCTGACTGAGCAGGCTATGAAGGAGATGGCATACTACAACATGTTGTAGCTGAGGCTGGAGGAGGCTGGTGGGGGCCTGCGTGGACTTTGCGTGGTAAGAGGAGCTGCTGCCAGGGGCTGCGGCACCCAGCCAGACCTGCACCACCGCCCCTGGAGAGGAGGGGGGGCTCCAGCTGAGCTTGGTGAAGGAGAAAAGAGGGATGTCCAGAAACCTTTGCTGGGGTGAAGGCAGGAGCAGAAGCTGGAGGCAGCACAAGGCAGCCGTCACTGCCCGCCACAGGCATGCCGAGCTGGTGCGGTGAGGGCTGGGCTCCGGGCTGCTGCCCAGACCCTTGCAGAGCCTTGGTGGAGCTCTCACCATCGCAGGGGTCCTTCCCTCCGGACCCCTTCCACCACCCCCAGCGAGGGAGCGTGGAGCTGTGCGCCGGCTGCCTGCAGCTCTCCTGCCTGGCACTGAGCTCCCCTGGCCCCACTCCTGCCCGCCTGCCTGCCCCACCACGCCATGGCAAGCCAGGACCTTGCCCCTGTCTTCACCCTTGCCTGCACTTCAGTGTCTGGGGTACTTGAAGCTGCAGGCAGGGGAAGGCACGTCCCAGAAGATGATGAGCATTACTAATTATTCTACCTCCTGGGTCCTCCCCCATGGCTGTGCTGGGGCTGCAGCCCGGCCAGCCCCCTGCTCCCCCCAAGTGCCCCGTGGGGCAGAAGCCCCTCTGCCCACGGGAGGAGGTGGGTTTGCGTTTCTTGCCCTTCCCCATCTCCCGGGCAGGCGAGAGCCGTCCCGCTTGCTCTGGCACCGGCTGCGAGCTGGCACGGGCAAAGCTGTGGCAACCTGCGCGAGGCCACGGGGCACATACAAAACAGAATATTTTCTTACAAACTAATGGCAAAGCTCAGAGAAAGCAGCAGCTCTGGGTATAGAGCAGCTGTAGCGAGCGGTGTATTTAAAGGAAGGCAAACCCTGCTCAACTTGAGCGAATGATGGTATTTTGAAAGTAATTTATTTTTTTCAGATGTGCCGCGTGGTTGGATTTATCTTTTCACTGAGTTCAGTTTCCTTCAACCAATGTGCTTTGTAAACCAGTGTAACGTGTGTGGTCTGTGCGCGGGGAGCGGTGATGCTGTGCGGGGGGGCTGAGGACCAGAGCAGGGTCCCACCACCCGTGGGGCAGCCGAGCACTAACAAACCATAGCCACTCTCCGTGCTGCCAGTACCCCCTCCTTGCCCCCCCGAGCTGCTCTGGGGCTCAGGAAAAGGCTTTGGCAGGCAGTGATGTGGGTTTGCACCCTCTGCTCCCAGGTGATGTGCTGGGGGGAGAAAGTAGCTGGGGCAGCAGTGGGTCTGGGACCACCATCCTGGCTTTTCTCCCTCCCTGCTGAGGGGCAGGGGGTGCGCAGCTCCCACAGCATCACTCCCCACACGTCCCCAGTGCCAGGCAGGCTCCCGGCAGGCACTGGTACCTCCTGGGAGGCTGCAGCAAGCCCAGGACCTGGGGTCCACTGGCACAGGGTCTGGGACCCCTGAGCTGCCCTGCAGGCAGCTGAGCAGGCGCAGGTCCCACCACGCTCCCCAGGGCAGGGCACATCCACCCCGTCCCCAAAAGCCCCAGGTTGGCTCTGGGGGGGTGGCACCGCTCAGCCCTCCATGCGCCCAGAAAGGCAGGGTCTCCCCCAGCCTTGCCATCACCGTCCCCCCCACAATTTTCCTCTAGCCTTGGGGCAGGATGGAGACAGCTGCAGCGTTGGCCAGCCCAGACCCCCTCCTGCATTGCGGCAGCGCCGCCCCCCTCCCCACAGCCCCCCCACGCGCTACCTCAGTCCCATTACCAAAAAGCTGCAACGCATGTGCCCCCCATGCCAGGCAAGGATGGGCTGGTGAGGCCGAGCCGAGGGGACCTTCGCCACTGCCGGGAGGCAGCTGTGGCACTGGGCTTTGCCCCATGGGATGAGGCGGGGAGGGGTCGTCTCATGCCAGCAGCCCCTCATGCTGGCATCCCCCCCCTCGCATACACAGAGCGTTCAGCTGCCCCTTGTGCAAAGCCCTACTGTGTTTTGGTTATTATTTTTTTTTTATCTCCTTGGTTTGAAGAGTTGTTTAGCAATAATTCTAATAAATGCATATTCTTTAGCTGCTGGCTGCTTCCTGTGGCTGGCCCCCTCCCATGCCCACGCCACGAGAGCTGTGCCACCACCGCATGCCGCTGGCCGCTGAGGTGTTTAATGGGTGCTGGCACCGCGAGGTGGGAGGGTACATGAATCAGTGCGGAACAGCCCCCCCTGCCCCAGGTTCCCCCCCTCCCCAGTCCTACACAACCCTGCTAGAAAAGCTTTAAAAACACTCGTAAGAAAACTGCTTATAAAAATTATTCAACTGTTCCTGAGCCGTGGCGGTGGGTCCCCACCCATCCGAGTGATGCCAGGGGTGGGTGCCCCCCACCACCACCATCCCACTACTGTTTGCCCAGGGCCTTGTCCAGGTTGTTCTTGATGGCATCTAGGAAGTCGGTGGTGTTCACAAAGTGCTCGTTCAGCTTCACGCTGCAGGGGGAGGACAGAGAGGGGCTGGAGGGGTCCCACAGCCTTGGAGGGGGGGGACCCTTCCCACCCTCGCCACAGGCAGCAGCCAGCCTGGCTGCAGGGCAGAGCCAGGGCTGGCAGCACTGCCCTGGGCGCGGGACATGGCCCCTGCCCAGCCACAGGCACAGCCTGACCCCACGAGCTGTAAATAGACACCCCAAGTCCCCAGGGACAGTCTGGAGGCCAGCGGCCACCCCACATGGCCAGCCTGCCATCGTGGCAGCCAGCCCCTCACCGCTCCGCCCTGTGAGCCACACGTACTTGGCGAGACCATGGATGCAGCCGGCGAGGTCCTTCGTCATCGTCCCGCTCTCCACTGTTTCGACACAGACCTTCTCCAGCGTCTGAGCAAACCTGGAGACGGTGGCGTCACACACGGCTCTAGCAAAGCCAGCACCTCGCCAGCATCCCTGTGCCACGGACCCCAGCACGGCTGTGGCCAGGGTGGTCAGCACCAGGGGTGGCTGCTGGCGGCACCCCCCACCCTGGGGGCCCCAAACCCTGCTCACTTGATGAGGTCTGGGTTACTGTCCAGCTTGCCCCGGTGCTCCAGGCCACGCGTCCAGGCAAAGATGCTGGCGATGGGGTTCGTGCTGGTGGGTCGCCCCTGAACGGAGAGAGCGCTCAGTGCCTGGCACGGGCAGCACGCCACAGGCAACCCGGCGCAGGCAGCTCACCGCCGGCACAGCGCACCCACCTTCTGATGCTCCCGGTAGTGGCGGGTGACGGTGCCATGGGCTGCCTCGGCCTCGATGGTCTTCCCATCCGGACACACCAGGACAGAGGTCATCAGCCCCAGGGAGCCAAAGCCTGTGGCAGGACAGGAGTCAGGGTGGCCCTGGGAGGGTGACTGCACGCAGCCCACCCCACGCCACCCCAACCCGCCCCACATCACGCTCTCCCACCACCCCACCTTGGGCCAGGATGTCTGACTGGACGTCCCCATCATAGTTCTTGCACGCCCAGACGAAGCCGCCGGAAGACTTCAGCACCTGGGCCACCATGTCATCGATGAGCCGGTGCTCATACCAGATTTTCAGCTTGTCAAACTCTGTCTTGTAGTGCCTGGGAGCCCAGGGAGGTGGGCGTCAGCCGCGCCTGGCCACGTCCCAGTGTCACCCCTGGGCAATGCCCCCCCCAGGAGGGGCAGCCAGCCCCCCCCGGGCAGCTCTGCCCCAGCCTGAGCTCCTCCAAGTCCATACTTATCGAAGATCTCCTGGAAGATGTCTTTGAAGCGCCCATCGTAGGCCTTAAGGATGGTGTTCTTGGTGCTCATGTAGAGAGGCCACTTCTTCTGGATGGCGTACTGGAAGCAGCTGTGAGCGAAGCCTGAGATGGACTGCAAGGGAAACACACAGACCCCTGTGGGACCCCCATCCCGCCAGGCTGGCCAGGTCCACCACAGATGGCAGGGCATGCTGCTCCACGGGGACCTCTCCTGCTGCCCCCAGCCCACCCGATACCTCGTCTGTGTTGTACATCCCCATGCCCACGCCGCCGCTGGGGAAGTTGTACACCTCCCACTCCTTCACCCCGCTGCCGTCCTTCGGCGTGAAGACCATCTTGAACGTGCCAGACTTGCCCACCACGAAGTCAGTGGCTTTGTACTGCAAGGGGCAGGGCAGAGCGTCGGGCAGGGTCTGGCAGGAGCTGCGAGACACCCCCACGCTGCAGGCAGCCGCTGCGGGGGGCTCACCTGGTCGCCGTGGGCATGCCTGCCGATGGTGATGGGCTTGGTCCAGCCGGGCACCAGGCGGGGGATGTTCTTGCAGATGATGGGCTCCCGGAAAACTGTCCCCCCCAGGATGTTTCGGATCGTGCCGTTGGGGCTCTTCCACATCTTCTTCAGCTTAAACTCTGTGGCACGCAGAGGTGAAGCCCCCGAGGGACACCCCCTCCCCCCACCAGGCACAGCCCCAGCAGTCACCCCAGCTCCCACCTGCCCCCCTCTGCTCCTCCGTGCCATGGGCTGCTGCCAGAGCCCCACTGCTGGGCCAGCCAAGGAAAGGGACAGCCGGCACGGGCTCATGACTGGCACTGGGCAGAGGCCAGTCTGTCCCCAGCCCCACACCTGTGGGGTCCCCACAGCAACCCTAGCACCCCAGGGTGGCGGGGGGTCCCCCAGCCCAGGCAGCGGTGCAGCCCCTGACCCACCAGAAACCTGAGCCAGCCGGGGGGGGAGGCACTGCTGACCCAGCAGGGCTGGGCACACATGGGGGCTCAGCACCCCATGGGGCTGTCAGCACCACCCCCACCATGGCCCCTCACCCCCTGCCCACCTTCCACCCTGGCTTCATCCGGCGTGATGGTGGCACATTTCACAGCCACACTGTACTTCTGGGTGGCCAGCGCCGAGTCGATGGTGACCTGATCGTCCGTCTTGTCCCGGTGCGGCAGACCCAGGTCAAAATACTTCAGCTGGACGTCCACGTTGGGCAGGATGAGCTGGGGGGTCCCAGGAAAGCATCAGAGCTGGGGGATGGTGTGGGGTGCCCGGTGAGCAGCCCCAGCCCCCAGCCCAGCCACGGCTGCCTGCTCGGGACAGTCCCCCCTGCCCGGGACGGTCCCCCCCTGCCTGGGACGGTCCCCCCAGCCCGGGACCTCCTCGCTTCCAGGTCCTGCCGGAAGCTGTGCTGACTTCACCACCTGCTTCCTGACTGACGGAGGACAGACGGGCGGACGGAGGACGGAGGGACAGCGAGGGCAGTGCACAGGGACTGCCCTTCCCCTACAGCCACCTGTTCCCCTCTACAACACCCGCCAGCTCCACTGGTGCGACAGCCGCCTTCGCCAGGCGGGACCCCGTTACCTTCTCCTTGATGAAGGCCCAGATGATCCGTGTCATCTCATCTCCATCCATCTCCACCACCGGGTTGGCCACCTTGATCCGCTTGTCGGCATCTGGGGAGTGGCGGCATGGCGTTAGGGGCGCACAGCCAGCCCCACAGCTCTGCACCCCGGCGTGGGGCCAGGAAACGTTCCGTGGGGACCGTGAGGCCCCCTCCGGCAGGGTTCGGATGCCACCCGTGCAGGGGGTGCAAACCCCGCTTAGGGGCAGGTTGGGGTACAAACCCCACTGGGATTTAGGCTGGTTCATGACAGCAACCCTGCGTGGGGCCAGGCTTGGGTGCAGGTCAGGGTGCACACAGGGTGCTCCCCCCATGTGGGAGTGGGACTGCACACCCCTCTCGGGCCAGATCCGGGTGCAAGCTGGGGTGCAAAGCCCCACGTGAGACCAGGACCAGGACCGGGTGCAAACCCCTCCCGGGCCAGACCCAGGTACAAGCTGGAGTGCCAGACCCAGCCCGGGACTGGGACCAGGAGCAAACGCCTCTCGGCACTGGACCTGGATGCGGGCTGGGCTGCAAATCCCTGTATGTGACCTGGACCGGGAGCAAACCCCTCCGGGTGCCAAGCCTGGCGCTGGGTCAGGCTACAAAGTGTCATGTGGGACGTGGGAGCAGAGACAAACCCCCCAGGGTGGGACCTGGGTGCAGCTGGGCTGCAAAACTCTAGGTGGGACCGGGACGAGGAGCAAACCCTGCCGGGTGCCAAGCCGGGCGGCAAAACCTCACGTGAGCCCGGGACCAGGAACAAACTCGTCCGGGGTCAAAGCCAGGACGAGCCGGGCTGCAAAATCCCACGTGGACCCGGTACCGAGAGCAAACCCCCTCCTGGGGGCTACACCCGCCTGAGGGTCGGGCTGCAAACCCCCCCGTGGAACCAGGACCGGGAGCAAAGCCCCGCGTGGGTCCGTGACCGCGAGCAAACCCCCCCACCCCCCGGGACGGGCGAGCCGAGGGGGGACAGCCC
>JAVJGI010000063.1:3264494-3276264 GCA_035590275.1 Ibycter americanus | reverse complement strand
GTGACAGCCGTCGGTGCTGAGGCTGCACAACACGCTCCCAGCCTGCCCGGCAAGCCGGGGCTCGTGTCCTGCCGTGGGGCAGGGGCTCAGGGCGGTGGGACCCCCCCCGGGCAGTGGGGCGCTGGGGCTGTGCTGCTCGGACAGGACAGAGCCTGGCAGCTGCGGCGGGGCTGCGTGCGTGGTGGGCAGGGGGCAAAGAGGCATGCTTCCCTGCATCGGGACCCGCACCGAGGGGGGGAGTGGGTCTGGGGCACCCGGGGGTGCTCACGTCCCCGCATGCAGGGCAGCGGTGGCAGCCGCACTCAGTGTGAGTGTGGGATGGGGTGAGCCAGCCAAGGGGGGGGCTCTGCCTGCCTGCTCTGCTGTGCTGTTTCATCCTCGTTTGGGCAGCTGGGTGCCGGTGGGCCCCCTCTCCTCTCGGCTGTGTCCCCAGGGCTCTGCACAACCCCTTGCTATGCTGTGCCTGGCTCCAGGCTGCTCCAGGACCCACCGCAGCCCCCATCAGCAGCATGGCCCCATCAGGGCTTGGGGCTGCACTGGGGCAAGGGCCAGGGGAACACAGCCGGGAGGCTACTGGGCCAGGCAGAGCCCCTGGCAAGTGGGGGGCTTGATCTGCAAACCTCTTTTGCCATGCGGAGAGCCCCCCGACAGCTGGCGTGGGGTGGATGAGCAGCAGGGCACGCTCCACAGGCAGCTGCTGGGCCCAGCTCCATCGTCCGGCGCTGGGGCTGTGGCGTGGTGGGGGCCGCCCACGTGTGTCTGGGCTGGCTGCGCTGCCAGCAGAAGGTGGCTAAATCCAGCTGCTGCCGACCAGCGGAGCCCGTCCCGTGCTGGCTGCCGGCTGGGCAGCCTGGGAGGGTGCAGTGGTTTGGGCCGGGCCGGCTCTGGCAGCGAGGCGCGGGCAGCTGGGAGCACTCCCTGGCTCAGCACGCTGCGGTTCAGCAGCGGGGACGTGGCCCCGCCACGTGCTCCCGTGACCGCTGGCCGTGGTTGTGGTGGCACCAGCAGATCTGGGACCCGCTGAGCTGGACAGGAGGCCCAGCAGCCAGCAGGACGGCTCGGCTCGGCGTCGTGCCATGCCGTGCCACACCGCGTCGAGCCGCACTGCCCGGCCCTGCCTGCACCAACCGGTTCTGGCCGAGCTCTGCCCAGCTGCAGAGGCTGCTTTGGTTGCAGCGGCTGCAGCTCATGGGCAGTACCCAGGGGTCCTGACCTGGACCCCCAGGGCTGCCGGGGGGAGCCGGGTGGGGGGCACGGGCCAGCTGCTTCGCCAGCCGGCAGCATGCACCCGGCGGTGGCTCCGGGGAGCACGGCTGGCTGCGTGGGGCTTGCGGTCGGTGGGAGGGAGGAGCTGGCGTGCTGCTCCCCTGGAAGCGCTGGATGTGCCTCCAGCAGGTTTGTCTGGAAGAAGCAGGTCTTGTCCTAACAGGTCCCCTGGCAGCCAGCACAGGCTCCCACAGCTCCCCAGGCCGGCACAGCTCCGCGGGGTACAGGGGCCTCCGCTGCCTGCAGCGAGCCATGCCTGCTGGGGCATCACCCCAGCGCTGGGGCGCAGGACCCCTGGGGGGGTCAGCGTCCCTCTCTCTGCGCCGCTGCAGAGCTGGAGCGGGTGCTGAGCCCCTGGGGATGGGGAGATGCCAGCCCATCCAGCGGTAGCCAGGGCTCGTGGAGCGACCGGGGATGGGGAGAGGAGCAGGGTCCTGCCCCGCAGCACTGCTGGTGCCGCAGCACCCTGAGCCCTCGTACTGGCTTGCAGCGAGCAGGGGCTTGCGGGAGCCCCGGGGCTGTCCCGGCAGGGATCCAGGAGCGGGCAGGGGGTCGGAGAAGGTCAGGGTGTCCCTGGGCTGTCAGGGGTGAGGGAGTTGGTAGCGTGAGTCAGCCCGACGTGTCCCGCTGACACAGCCGGGCCCATCTGATTCAGAGTGGCTGCGGGAAAGGAAAGGCTTCCGGGGCCAGGCCACCCACGCGGGAAGGGCGCACGGGTGCTCCGTGACTCAGCCGGCAGCCTCTGCCCCGGTGTCCGGCACGGGGTGGGCAGCCGGTCCCGGCACCCACCTCTCCCTGCTGCAAGCTTGGGGTCCCTGAGGGGCCAGGCTGGGATGCCCGAGCCCCAGGGTTGTGTGTGGCCAGCAAGTACAGACCTGGCTGCGGTGCCCAGTGCCATAGGGCTGCTGCAGCGTGCCCCCATACCGTCCCTGCGGCTGTGACAAGGCAGTGGCTCGTGCTGGCAGCAGCGTGGAGGCTGCCCTTGGGCACCATCGCAGCCATGCATGGTTCACTGTGGTGCGGTGCTGCGTGCCTCTGACCACATGGGGAGAGCCGGATCTGGCCCTGGCAGCTTCATGCAGAGGGGCCGGGAGCGAGCTGTGGTGCAGGAGTCCTGGGGGGTTGGGTGCTGGCCCACGTGGGCTGTGTGAGGCTAATGCCCGTCACTTTTCGTCCCCAGACTCGGCCGAGCGGGTCGTGCAGCGGTTCGAGGTGCCTGGCGTGTCCAACTACACAGCCCTGCTGCTGAGCCCGGACGGCGGCACCCTGTACCTGGGAGCGCGCGAGCTGCTCATCGCCATCAACACCAGCCACTTCCAGCCCGGGGCACCGGCTCGCAGGGTGAGCCCACGGATGGGGGGCCAAGCCCTGCATGGGACTGCAAACCCCCCGGGCTGGGCTGCCCTCAGGAAGGGAAGGGGGCATTAAGCCAGCTCTGGGGCAGGGGGTCCCCTGCCCCACGCTCCCCAGCAGCATTTGGGGTCTGTGCAAGCCACTGCACGTTGGGGAGCTGCTCAGGACAGATCGGAGGCAGATGCCCCAGGGGGTGGGATGCTTGACCCCAGGCAGCGGCTGCCTCGCCAGCATGATGGAGGCGGGGAGGACACTGACGCTGGGGCGAGCTCTGCCAGCCTGAGGAGACGTTGTGTGGGGACCAGCTGGTGACAGGGGGTTCTCAGTGACTGTCCCCTCTCCGCAGCTGCTGTGGAGTGCAGATGAGGAGAAGAAGAAGCAGTGTGTGTTCAAGGGCAAGGACCCCCAGGTGAGCCTCACTGTTGGTGGGTGTCTGGGAGCTGCGGCAGGAGCAGGCAGTGCCCCGTGCCGGGGTGCATGTGGGCAGGAGGGCTGAGCCAGGGTCCTCTCACCCCTGCAGAGAGACTGTCACAACTACATCAAGATGCTGCTGCAGCTGAACAGCACCCACCTCTACACCTGCGGGACCTGCGCCTTCAGTCCTGCCTGCGCCTACATCGTGAGCACAGGGAGCGGGGCCAAGGGGTCCCACTGGGGATGCAGATTCTCCTCTGCCGTCGGGGCCCGGCAGCGGAGGTCCCAGGTGCTAGGGGTGCTGCTGGCTTATAGTCCGCTTCTGTTGTAGAATGTCCAGCACTTCAGTTTGGAGCGGGACGCGTTGGGAAAGGTGCTGCTGGAGGATGGGAAGGGACGCTGCCCCTTTGACCCTGAGTACCGGTCCACAGCTGTCATGGTCGGTAAGGCACGATGCCGCGGGACCCTCGCCCTCTCTGCAGCGCCCCAGCTGCTCAGCCGGGCTGAACTGGGGCCAGGCCAGCTGGGACCCCGGCAGGGGAGTGGGGCTGTGCTGGGTGGCGTGTGCCGGGTTCCAGCGGGACTGTCTCTCTGGCAGACGGCGAGCTCTACGCCGGGACTGTCAGCAACTTCCAGGGCAATGAGCCAACCATCTACCGCAGCCAGGAGAGCCGCATTGCCCTCAAGACAGAGAACTCCCTCAACTGGCTGCAGGGTGAGAGCCGGGGCGGGCACGGTGGGTCGGGGTCTCCATCCCCCGGGATGGGGGAGGCGTGGGGACAGGGGCCAGCCCCAGCGGTGGGACAATGCTGAAGGTGCCTGTGTCCCCAGACCCAGTCTTCGTGGGCTCAGCCTACCTGCGGGAGAGCCTGCCTGCTGGCAACCCTGAGGGCGATGACGACAAGGTCTACTTCTTCTTCAGCGAGACCGGCAAGGAGTTTGACTACTTCGAGAACACCATCGTCTCACGCATCGCACGTGTGTGCAAGGTGGGCAGAGGGAAGCGGGGTGTGCGCAGAGGGCCGTGCCCAGGATGCCACTCACTGCTGGGGGTTGGGGGGATGTGAGACCACCCTGCACATCTCTGTCCCCCAGTTCCTGGGCACCCCAGGAGGGGACCAGCATCTGCGGGAGATCTCTTTGGGGCAGTTACAGCTCCAAAGTGCTCAGCTCAGGGCTGCGGCTTGGGCTTGCTGCTCCAGCCAGCCCCGCTGGTGGCAGCGACCCTTCCCCACCTCCTCCGCGCCCTTGCCAGAGGGGACACAAACCCCGTCCTCCTCTTGGGTCACGCTTCCCTTCTCCTGGGCGCCTTGGACGCTGCTTTGCTTGTGCCTCCCCGACACCGGGGCTGCTCTGCTGGGGCCTTGGCACTGCTGCACGGACGGACGGACTCCTGCTCCGTTCCCCGCTGCCAGGCGGCCGTGGCTTTGCTCCCTGACCCACTGTGCCGTGCAGGGGGACCAGGGCGGGGAACGCGTGCTGCAGCGGCGGTGGACGACCTTCCTGAAGGCACAGCTGCTCTGCTCGCACCCCGAGGACGGCTTCCCCTTCAACGTGCTGCAGGATATCTTTGTGCTCACCCCGGGGGAGCTGCGCTGGAGGGAGACGCTCTTCTATGGAGTCTTCACCTCGCAGTGGTGAGCAGCGGGCAGGGGACCTGGGGCCGCTGCCTGCAGCACCGTGGGGCGGTCAGGGCGGTGTGGGTTGGCTCCAGCTGTGCTCAGGTTCCTGGGGTGGTGCGGGGGGCTTGGTGGAACTGGCGTGCCTGATCTCGTGTGGGCTTTGCTTCTTCCCTGCCAGGAACAAGGGCGGCCTGGGCAGCTCAGCCGTGTGCGCCTTCCCCATGCGCAGCGTGCAGCGAGCCTTCGGCGGGCTCTACAAGGAGGTGAACCGCGAGACGCAGCAGTGGTACACGGACACCGGCCCTGTGCCAGAGCCCCGGCCGGGCACGGTAGGTGCCTCCTTAGACCCTGCACAAGCGCAGGATGTGGAGCAGTCCTTCGCACTCCCCTTGTCCTGGCAGCCGCCACGGCACAGCTGCCCACCCACCCCAGCCAAGCCCCTTCCTCTCTCCCCAGTGCATCACCAGCCACACGCGGCACCTGAAGATCAACTCGTCCCTTCAGATGCCGGACCGGGTGCTGAACTTCATCAAGGACCACTTCCTGATGGACAGCCCTGTGCGCAGCCAGCCGCTGCTGCTGCAGAGCCGCCTGCGCTACCAGCAGATCGGTGTCCACCGTGCACAGGGCCTCCATGGCACCTATGATGTCCTCTTCCTGGGCACAGGTGGGTGCAGCTGCGGGCTGCCGATGGGGTGGGTGCCGGCACGCTGTGTGCCCCCGGCCCCGCTCAGCACGGCTCTTGTGTTTGCAGACGATGGCCGGTTGCACAAGGCTGTGCGTGTGAACCACGGGGTGCACATCATCGAGGAGATCCGCCTCTTCCCCACTGGCCAGCCCGTTCTCCAGCTGCTGCTGGACCAGGACCAGGCAGGAGCCGGGCTGGGGGGGGGCTGGGACAAGGGGGGATGCTGTCCGTTCAGCCTGTGTGGAGCAGGTCCTGTTTGTGGATTAGGGGGCCAGGGAGGCTGGGAGGGTAGGGGTGTGCAGGAGCCGGTCCTGCTGCACAGCTCCAGGGCCAGGGCTACCTGCTGACCCCCCTGTCCCCCACCTCCCACAGGGCCTGGTCTATGCAGCCACCTATACAGCAGTGGCTCAGGTGCCCTTCGCCAACTGCAGCCTGTACCGCAGCTGTGGGGAGTGTGTGCTGGCGCGGGACCCCTTCTGCGCCTGGAGCCGGGGTGCCTGCCGCAGGGCCACCCTGCACCCCCCAGCGCACCCCCAGTAAGTGCTGCACCGCCTCTCCATCCCCCTGCGCCCTGCGGCACCCACCCCGCTGCCCTGACCCCTCTCTGTGTGCAGGCTCTGGGCGCAGGACATTGAGGATGCTGACACGGAGCGGCTCTGCCAGCTGGCCAACGCCTCCCAGCCCCGTCCCCGCATCCTCCTGCCCCCAGGTGAGCTCTTGTGGGTGCTACCGTGGGGCTGGGACCACTGTCCCAGGGGATCCCATGTATCCCAGGCTCCCTCTTGGCACCCCCCATCGCCCTGCCTGCCCACGGCTGGGGTCCCCATGGCCTCGCTGACATCTCCATGGCTTGTCTTTCCGCAGCCTCAGGCACCCCGTGCCAGCGGATCCAGCTGCTGCCCAACGCGGTGCGGCCGCTGCCGTGCCAGCTGCTCTCCAACCTGGCCTCGCGGCGCTGGCTGCACGACGGGGTGCCCGTCAACGCCTCCTACCTGGTGCTGCCCGACGGGGCCCTCATCCTGGTGGGCAGCCCCGAGCGGGCGGGCACCTACGAGTGCTGGTCACTGGAGGAGGGCTTCCGCAAGCTGATGGCCAGCTACTGTGTGAGCGTGCAGGAGCTGGCCCGTGGGCCACTGGACCCTGGCAGGAAGGTGGCCACCGGCCGGGATGCCCTGGAGACGGTCAGCACATCCCGGAGCACCTCGGCGGTGGGCAGCACCGCAGCCCGGCTGGACGGCAAGACCTACTGGACCGAGTTCTTGGTGATGTGTGTGCTCTTCGCGGCTGCCGTCCTCGTGCTGGCCCTTTTCCTTCTGCATCGGCACCGTGATGGCATGAAAGCCTTGCTGGAGCCTGGTGACCCTGGCCGGCACCAGAAGCCGCCCCGCAAGCCGGTGGAGAGCCTGCCTCTGAACGGCAGCAGCCTGCCCAGCGCGGCACCCGAGCACAAGGGCTACCAGGCCTTGCAGGACAACTACATCGTCAGCACCCCCGTGCACGAGCCCCCGGGCCCCCCACGCGCCTTCTCCGAGTCGGAGAAGAGGCCCCTCCACGTCCGGGACAGCTTCGTGGAGGTGTCTCCCGCCTGCCAAAGACCCCGGGTGCGCCTGGGCTCCGAGATCCAGGACTCGGTAGTGTGATGGAGACGAGAGCCGAGCCCTCGCCCACGACCACCTCTGCTCTGCTGAGCCTCGCCGGCCCGCGGCGCCGCGGCTGGGCTCCGTGTTGTCTGTGTGTGCATGGCCAGAGCCCTCGCTGCTGCGGCACCCACCCAGCCAGCGGGGCTCGGCTTCCCCGGGAGCTCCCCGGGCATCACCTCGGCCGCTCTGGCCCTGCTCCTCAGGACGGTACTGGAGGCTCCAGGGATGCTGCGTGCCTTCCAGGGACGCGCGGGACTTGTCCCCCAGCCCAGCGTCCCCGCTGCAGAGATGGACACGGCGCCTGGCTCAGGCTGCTGGTGCAGCTCTGGCTCTACTGGCTCCGCGGGGCCCCGGCCCCCCTCTATGCAGAGGGTAGGAGGGGGCAGCCGCAGCCCCCCCGCGCCCCGACTCACTGTGATGTCCCGCTGCGGGACCCGGAGCCCCGTGTGCGGCCAGGCGGTGCCGGCGCAGCGACCCCGCGGCATGTGCTGTGTGTCTGTGCTTGGTTCGTTTTTGGTATGTCGAAAATGTGAATTGTGTCCCGGGGAGGGAGCGGGACGGGATGCTCGGCCCGCGTTGGGCTGGGCAGCGACTAGCCCCGCGTCCCCACGTGCGTGTGCAGAAATGTTTGTGGTTTTTATATAAAGTCCAGGTGTCTCCTTTGGACACATGTGTGCAGCTGTGGCAGGGCTGGGCATCTCCCCGTGGCCAACTGTGGCCAGAACCATCACGGTGGCCCCGTGAAGAGGAACTGTGTCTGGTTCTCGCAGCGGTCGGTGGGAAGATCTGCCCGTTGCTGGCTGCTCCTTGCCTGGGCAGGGATGGATGGATGGGGCAGGAGGGTTGTGCTGGTGGTCAGATCACCCACAGTCCCGGTGTGCTTGGCTAAGCGTTGGGCTGGGGTGCACAGGACCTGCAGGGAGGTGGCCAGGTACCCTTGCAGCTGATGCCAGAGGTCCCTGTGACCCTGCTGTCAGGGTGCTGTGCACCCACAGCAATAAGCTCAGACAGCACTCTGCTGTTTCAGAGGTGCATGCTGCGACAGTCTGTCTGGTGGGGACAGAGCCATGGGGAGAGCTGCAGAGCGATGGGGTGATGCTGTCCCAGCACCGTGAGAAATGAAGGAAGGCAGAGGTGACCAGGTGGCAGAAAAGTGGGTGCCTGAGGCTGGGAGAGGGGGCAGCCCCCTTCCCGAGGACCATGGTGTTGTGCTGCATGTAGGACCCCTGCCACCAGCCCAGGGAGCAGGCAGGTTGTTGTCCCCATCCTGCACAGCTGCCAGGAGACCCCCCGCTGCTTTGCCAGCAGGACCTGGCTCGGTGACGGTCGGTGGCCAGGAGCTGCGGTGCTGCTCATGAACCCTCGTGTGCCTTCGTGCCTGGGAAGTGCTGGCAGCACCAGCACAGGTCTGGGGGAAGCCGTGAGCTCCACGCTGAGCTGGCCTGTTGAGGCAGGCTCCCCCCCAGGGACCAGCGCTCCCTCGCTCCCAGCTGGACCCACACACCAAACTTCCTGCCCAGCCTGTTCTGGGATATCAAAAAAGCCACCGGAGGCGTTGGCTGGTGCCCTGCCAGCAGACATGGCCCCCGGGGCCGCAGGGGTGCAGGCCATGGCGGGCAGATACCATCAGCACCACAGGGCACCGAGCTGGAAGGGCCAGCACCCCCGGGAGTGAGCAGCCGGTACGTGAGAAACAGCCGCACCAGCACCCCGAGACAGCCGCCGGCCGCTCCACCCCGGCGCCGGTGCTGCCGCGGGGCGAGCCGGACCCCAGCCCTGGCACCTGGTGCCACAGCCTGGATGTGGCTTCATGGAGTAGCTCCGGCGAGGCTTGCCGGTGCGGTGGGAGCGCTGGTGGTGGCCAGGGGCTCGCTGCAGGCAGGGCCGTTGCCCACGCCTGGCAGCGGGCCAGGGCAAAGCTTGATGGATGAACAGACACAAAGGGCTCCGGCGCTGCCCGCAGCAAAGGTAGCTGCTCGCCTGCCCTGGATTTCCCTTTGTGCCTCTTGCTGGAGAGCCGAGCTCTTTGTGCTGCTGAGAACAATCCCCGGGTTTGGAGGAGGGAGGCAGCCCGCGGAAAGGGCTGTCACAGAGCGGGACGTGGGACCTGTCCCCTGGAGCTGCGGCTGGCACGCAGGCAGAGGGGCCTGGCAGGAGGCTGTGTCCCCAGCACCCCTCATGGCACTGGTCCCACAGCACTGCCAGAGCAGCCCCCTCCGCCGTCCCCACGGCCAGACAAAGGCGGCACAGAGCAGAGGGTGAAACCAGAGCCCTTTATTTGTGTCCTCGCAGGAGCTGAGGGAGGAAGAGGCCAGGGCGGGCAGAGCAGCTGCTGAGCTTAAGCCAGAGGAGGGGGTAGAGAGGAAAAGAGGAGGAAAAAAGAGAGAGAGCAGGCCCCCAGTGCGGTCAGTGCCAAGGGGTGAGCCTGGCTGCACTGCCTGTGTGGCTGTGCCTTACTGGTCCGGGGAGGAAGGTGTCCTGCATCCTGTGCAGCCATGGTGGGGACAGCCCTGCTGCCGAGATGGCACATCTGTGGTGCTCAGGGAGATGGATCCACGTTTGTGTTATTGCTCAGGGAGATGGATCCACGTTTGTGTTATTGCTCAGGGAGATGGATCCACATGGCAGCAGAAAGGCCCCGGGGAAGATGGGAGAGCCGGGCAGGGGCTCAGCATGGGGAGGCAGCTCCCTGCCTGCTAGTGGAAGGCACAAATTGGTACTGAGGGCAGAGAGGGGCTGTGCTCGGTGCAGTGTGGCCCCCAGGCAGAAGCACCTCTGTGTGCCTCCCCACACCCACAGAGCTACCTTCAGTTTTGCATAGGGAGTTAAAATCCAATCCTGGGAGAGAAGCAGGGCTGTAGGCAAGGCAGCTTCCCAGGGCCCCACCTCTGCAGGCACCGGCCTCTCTACAGGCATGGAAGGAGAGCAGGAGGGTGTCCTGCCTAAGGCACTGTGTGGCACTGCCAGGCTGGTGAGGAGCAAGGGCCTCTCTCACTCTGCTCACTGAGAGAGGAAATGTCTGAGACCACAAAGCGCTGCAATAGCCAGAGAAGCAGTTCTGCCGGAGAGCCGGTCTCACAGGACGATCTTGAAGGAGCTGCAAGAGACACAACAGGTTCTGCACTTCCTCACTTGGTCACACACAGACAGTTTGCAAGTACCCGGTGCTACAGGGACGCAGTGTTACCCTGGGCAGGAAACTCTCTCTGCAGAGCTAGCACGGGACGCAGTTCCCTCCGTGTTACAGGGGACCTCATAAGGGTAGCCTTGCCTTACAGCCACCAAGGGCTCTGCCCCAGTGCCAACACAGCGATCGTGGCAGGTGAACCCCCCAGACAGGCCCCCTGCGACAAGCTGTGCTGCTGGAGACCACTGTACCTGGCAAAGTCTGGGGAGCGGGAGACAACGTGCTGGAACTCGGAGAGGTTGATGGTGCCATCCTTGTCGATGTCGGACTCCTCCAGGATCTGGAGGGGAAGGAAAGGCGAGTGGTGAGCTCTGTGTGGCTGGGAAAACGCAGCAGCCTGTGCCCCACCTGATGGTCCTCACATTTCGGATGAGCTGCTCCATCTCCGCGCTGCTCAGCTGCGACTCCTCACCTTGCCCCGTCAGACAGTTCACCAGTTTCTCCAAGTCATTTCTGTCCAGAGTCCCATCGTCATCAAAGTCTTTGGGGGGATGAAAGTAACATTTTGGCAGAGCTGCAGCGACCCCAGACAGCCACGAGCGCCTGTGCTTGGCAAGGAAAGGGCCTGGCAGCCTGAGGGCACAGCAGGCTCCACGCTGCATCTCTCCGTGCACATCATCACGTCAAACCAGTCGTTCCCACGGGTAGTTCCTAAAGCCGCCGTCCCCATGGGCACTCTGAGGGCACTGCCAGCCCTCCCAAACACTGATCCGCCCCCAGCCCTGCCCCTCCCCAAGGTGCGGGGACCCCAGGACGCAGCATCCGCCCCCAGCTTTACCAAAGATGCGGAAGGCATAGTGGGATTTGATCTCTGTGGTAGCGGAGTCGCTGAAAACGCTCAACATATCGAGGAAGTCTTCAAAGGACATGCTATCGTCCCCATTGTCTGAGGTGGAGAACACCCGGCAGATCCGGTGCTGGAAGGGGTTTGCCTGCCAACACAGGAACAAACAGCTCAGGGCAGCGCTGGGCCAGCTCCCTGACGGCAGACACTGGCCACGGGCTGGTGCCAACCCCACACGCTCAAGCTGGTTCCCTGCTCTGCCGCCCATCCCTCACACACGGCGCGACCGTGCCTGTCCGGGACAGCAGCCCCACGCAGCAGGGATCCCCGGGATCCTCCGCGGCACAGGGATGAGGGAGCCGTTTGCTGGCACGGCTGACGTGCGGTAAGCAAACAGCTTCCCCAGGTGGCTGTGCAGCGGCAGGTTGAGGGCAGAGCCCCGGCACATAGTGAGTGAACAGGGCCCTGCCCGAACACGCCGGGACCCAGGGAGCAGCAGCACGGCGCTGGCTGCCAGGCACCGTACCCGCAGCTCGGGCAGCGTCAGGATCTGGCTCTTGGGAACCCGTGCGGAGCCGGCATTCTCCCTCTCCTCCTTTGGCAGCAGTTCACTGAACCTCTTGTAGGCACTTGAAGAGGCAAGAACAAGAAACGCTCTGTGGGGTGAGCAGCGCAGGAGGCAGCCCGGCGGGCAGGGCAGCGGGCAGCTCGCCCCAGCGCTGCCCAGAGGCGGCCGGCCTGTTTCCCACAGCTCCCTGCCAGCTGTGCCCCCCAGCCGGCCCGGGCCAGCAGCCTGCTGGCCAAGGTGGCCCCCCC
>JAVJGI010000063.1:3248512-3261279 GCA_035590275.1 Ibycter americanus | reverse complement strand
TGAGGAAGGTTCACCGGCCCCCGGGCCTGCCCCCCGCCACGGGGCGATGCTCGGCGGGGGCCCCCTGGGCCGCAGCTCCAGGGGCTTTCCAGGGACCTGTGAATCAGAAAATAAACGCTCTTTCCTTTAAATTGTCCCAATAATCCCAAACATGACGCGTCCGAGGAAGGACCCGCGTTCAGGACCCCTCTTTACTGTGTTGCCTCACGGCTTGCTGAGCCCACCTTGGCTCCAGATCAGATTTGCCTGGTAGCTCTGTGGAGCACAGGCTGTGTATGTGTGGGAAGGCACGCAGTTCTCTCCCCCTCTCCATCCCTCCCTCCCGCCTGTGCCCGGGATGGGGCCCCAGTTCCTCACTGAGTGGCTATTCTGTCATCTCTTTCCAATTCCAGTGTTCCCTCCATCAATCTGACCAGCTGCAAGTACGAGAGCGGTGAGTCCAAGACGCTGCAGTGTCCCTTTGGGTCAGCCCACCAACAGCAAGCTCTTTGGGTGCCCGCTCAGCCAGGGAGGAGTGCTGGTACCAAATTTCCACTGCACAGTCACATTTGGTTTATGTATGTATTGGTTGCAAGTGACTGGGACTCCTGTGAAAAGTATGGAGTTTTTCACACTGTGCTGGCGTGCCCTCTGGTTTAAAGAGATGGAAAACATGCAACAGCAGTGCAAGCCCTCAACACCCCCTGCCCCCATGCATCCGTATTTGCTATACATCTGCTAAAACTGGGGAGGGGGGTTTAGTTAGGAGCTGTTACAATGCCAGGCTGGTGCCTGTGCTTGGGGAAACTTATGTGAGAGCTCTCAACTGTTCCATGTAAAGCCAGCTATAGAACTGGCAGGATTGGTACCTGGAACCTCTCCCTTTGGTCTCCCGTGATGTGCTCCAGGGAGCTGGTCTCCTCTCCTGTCTTGCTCTGTGCTGCCACAAGCTGTATCTTAACAGACTCCTGGCGTGTGGTCGATGTTATTAGCCGAGTTGCTAATGACTGTTCTAGCGGTGCAACCACATTTGTGTGGTCAAGGGTCACAGCTGGTCAGCTGCGCAAGGAACAGGTTTTATAGAGGGACAGGCGCTGCGTGCCTCGCCTAGGGCCATGCTCGGGCAGTTTGGTGGTGGGAGGCAGATGGAGACCCACGGCAAGGGCTGGTGTGGCAACATGAGCACCACAGGAGCCAGAACCATTTCACAACGGTTCCTACCATGCATTGACCTTCATTGCCTCCCCAGCCTTGTGAGAGGCCAAATTCAGAATTGGCACTAACACAAACCATCCCGGCAGCAAGCTTCTGCTCCAGAGCTTGTGTGTTCTGCTGCCAAATAGTTTTTGATTCCAGAGATGAAACTCATACCTTCGAAAGGCTTGTATCTGCCCCTGTAGTGTCAGACCCATGGCAGATTCAAGCCTGCTGTAGTTGAGGAGGCGTCTGGCACCCCAAGGCACGTGGACTGACAGGGCTGACAACTCCCAGTACACCTGCAGCCAGAGGCTGGGGTGAGCTTAGCCGGGTAAAGCTGCTGTTTCTAGCTTTCTGAAGGGTCCCACCAATACCCTGCATCTCTTGAGAGTGGAACTGCAGGCTGGAGAGTTTTGTTCTACACTCTGTTCCTGGTTACTCTGGGCATTTAGCAGTCCCTGGTACTTATATCCTCTGCCTGGCCCCTTGTCATCTGCTTGCTTTGGTGCAGTACGGCGTGCAGCACGGTGCTGTGGGCTGAAAGAAGCAGGAGAAGATGAGGAGTGGACAGTGTATTGGACAGACTACTCGGTCTCTCTGGAGCGCATCATGGAGATGAAGCGGTTTCAGGTAAATGCCCCCACCTAAATGCTGCCCAGCACTTCCTCAGGAAGGAGGGTGAGATGGGGACTGTTAATGGAACAACGTGTTGCAGAACAAAACGGAAGCATCCAAACTAGCACCCATGCCCCCTTCTCTGCATCGGTTCCAGAGGGCGCAGGTTCACAAGCCTCTACTTCTGTTGTATCTCTGGTACGGTGCCATCAGCAACACTTTGGCAGTTAGTAGTGTGAACTGGAAAGCTGCCAAGCCCTTTAATGTAGCATGAAATAAATGGTTCTTGATGACAAACGGCTCCCTTCCTGAAGCTGTGATATTCTAGAGAGGGAGAGCTTCGGGGCTGAGATAGAATGAGCAGATAAATCACACTGGTGAAGTTCAGATAAAGCAGCTGTAGCATGACCTTGTCCCTCAGCAGACATTCAAGGCAACTGCAGGCCCAGCTTCCTGTTCTGCGTGCTGGTTTCCCCACATGCAGATCCTTTCCTCGAGGAGGATCCCTGCTGTTTCTTTGCTGATTCTGGTTTTTTTTGTCTGCACCTCTTTCAGAAAATCAACCATTTTCCAGGCATGATAGAGATCTGCCGTAAGGACTTGTTGGCTCGCAACCTTAACCGCATGCTCAGGCTCTTCCCCAAGGAATACAATATCTTTCCCCGCACTTGGTGCCTGCCAGCTGAGTGAGTGATGTGCATTAATGCAGCTGAGAACAGGGGTATGAAATGAGGAAGTGGGAGCCTCTATGCTTGACAGCCAGGGCTGGGATGGGGGGGCCTCTCTGAGACCTCACGTCTTGGTCTGGGCCTTTGTAACCTTCCCTGGAACTGAACAGAGTGTTGAGACACTTTTCTAGTTTTGCACATATTTAATTCCTATTAGACAGAATTAGCCCGTGGAATGGCATCCTCTGTGGTGTGCGCCTTGCTGCTGGCAGACTGCATGCCAAAGGGCTAAATCTGGAGAGAGGGACCCACCCAGAAAGCCAAAGGGCAGTGGGCAAATGGGAAGTGTAAATCTGTGTTTCGGTGGGAGGTCTCTCTGCAGCAGCACCGGGTGAAGGGGGGCGACAGCCGTAGCGCAGCGTGGCAGGCTGCCTTCCCCCACCACCTGGGTCAACAGCCATTGCTTGCCCGGGAAGGGCGTGGGACAGTGGCACAAGGTGCTTCCGCCCCACGGCTGCGGTGGCTGTCCTCGGAGCCCCCCACCTCTGCCGTCCACTGCAGTAGAGCACACCGATGGTGGAGGATAGCGGGAGAGCGCAGGTCACTGTGCTAGTACATACACAGTTAGATGTAAACCATCACCAAATCACTCGAGCTTTGATGCAGAAGGCCTGGCTTCTCTGATCATACACAGGCAAGCAGTGATAGAAATGTAGCTGAAAGAGACCAGAGTACTCAAAGTTTATGTGGTTGTAAGGAGACAAGATACCCAATCTTAGACAGATTTTATTCTTACCGTTTCCTGCAGGCCTTGAAGTAGGGCACATGTTCTGTAACTAAAATCTCCTCATAGGATCATAGAATCGTCGAGGTTGGAAAAGACCTTTAAGAGTGCAACCATTAACCTGTCACTGCCAAGCCCACCACTAAACTACGTCTCTAAGTGCCACATCTACACATCTGTTAAATACCCGCAGGGATGGTGACTCCACCCCTTCCCTGGGCAGCCTGGTCCAGTACTTGACAAGCCTTTTGGTGAAGGTATTTTTCCTAATACCCAATCTAGACCTCCCCGATGCAACTTGAGACTGTTTCCCCTCATCCTGTCGCTTGTTACTTGGGAGAAGAGACCAACCCCCAGCCGTGCTACAACCTCCATGGTTAGCGTGATTTACTTAGTATTTAACCTAAAGCATCTTTGCTGAAATACTGGAACTTAGTACTTCTCCTGTTTGCACTGGCCTTGGAGAACAGTGGTTTGGCTGCATTTTGCTAATGGCGTGTGATGTCCAGGAAGGCTGTTGCCACGTGTCCTCTCAGTCTGCCTGTTTCTGGGGGAGATGGACCTATTTCTCCATCTTTCTTTCCAGGCTGCATTTCCTGGGCTCTGATTGCTCTGGGCACTGTTTTCAGGGATTTGTCCTGCTTGCCTCTCTCTTTCCCTAAATGTGGTGCCCACTAGAGAGATCGTGCTTCTCCAGCTACAGCAAAATAACCAATTGCCTTGACTCTTCAAAGCACCATACTCCCACTGGAGCTGTTCCTGAAGATCAGCTGTGTAATGCAATAGGTGTGCTCACCTCATGAGCCTCTGCGCCCTTCTTAGAATGCTCCAGCTGTGGCCTCCTGCCCGCTTGCTGATGAGCTGGCATAAAAGGGGATGTAAAGACTTGTGACTTCCTCCTCCTTTGTAGCCAGGGCTTGTTTATTTTATCCTGCTCTCTCTGCAGCAGCAGAGGCAAAATCTTACTGGGTCCTGTATCCACAGTGGTGACCACCTGCTATGAACTTCCCAGTAGAGGTGGAGATGTGTGCAAGTAAAAGGTGGAACCGGGAGAGCTTTGTCAGGTCACACAAGGACCAATTTGTAACTCATGTAAAACAGGAACAGGTGTATTGTTCCTCTGCTGCAGAAGTTTGGTCTGTACCGGCCCACAGCACCATAGGTTGAGTACTTAACTATATGAGAGAGTTCAGAGGCTGGGTTTTTGCAGCTTGTAACAGTCACACCTTCCTTGTGCAGCTATGGAGATTTCCAGGCCTACAGATGCGCAAGGAAAACCAGAACATTCATCTGCAAGCCAGAGAGCGGCTGCCAAGGGAGAGGTATATTCATAACACATAATCCAGAGGAGATCAAGCATGGAGAGCGTATGATCTGTCAGCAGTATATCTCTAAGGTAATGGGGACAGTCTCCAAGTACGGGTGGAGGATTGCCATCTCCTCGCTTTTCCAGCATCCCGCATCCTCCTTGTGTCCTTTGCCCTGCCATCTTCCTGGATCTGCCAGGGGCACCGGGGTGGCTGCAGCGCAGCAGAGGCACGGTGAAAGCTTGCCTTTCTCCTCGCTGCTGAGCTGCCAAGGAGCAGCACAAGCAGTGCAGATAGAGCAGCCATCCTCAAGGAATCGGCAGCACACCTAGCAATAGTTCTTTGTCTCATGTTTGCTCCTGCTTTTTTTCTCGCAGCCTTTCCTTATTGATGGCTTTAAATTTGACATGCGTATCTATGTGCTGGTCACATCTTGTGACCCGCTGAGGATTTTTGTCTACAAGGAGGGTCTGGCCCGGTTTGCCACCATGAGGTACATCGATCCCAGCAGCAGAAACCTGGTAAAAAAGGCAAGTTTCAAAAAAACTCGCATAGTATCTGTACGTGTTAGTCCCTAATTTCTCCTAGGGGCATTCCAGACCTTGAAAAAGCAGGGACTGGTGGGTTTCATGGGACCCAGCTTTCTTCTTTCCTGTTCTCTCATCCCTCTGTACCTCCTCCTCGTCCTCCTCACAGGAGGTATTTCAGGAGTGTCTAAAGTAGATCTACTCCCAGGCCCCACATTTGGGCTCTTTACTGGCATTATCACAGAATCATGGAGTTTTTTCACTTGGAAGGAACCTTGGAAGGTCTTGAGTCCAACCTTCTCCTCAAAACTGGGTCAACAATACATTCAGATCTGGTTTCTTGGGGTTTGTTCTTCCTGTGATTCTGTGATTCTTGGGGTTTCACTCAGTCAGGTGTTGAAAACCTGCAAGGACGGAGACCCCACAGTGCCTCTGGGCCACCCTCCTACTGCTTCTTACCCTTACAAGCATTCTCAAGTCTGCACCATTCTCAAGTCTGCCTGTGCTTCAGGCAGAAAAGAGGGACCTGGGGATTATCTGGTGGTACTGGAACAGCCTAGGAGAGACAGGGAGGGGAACTGGGAAAGCAAGGTGCGTGCAGACTATGGCCATGCCCATCTGCAAGCAGGGGTCTGTTAACCTGTAAAATCCCAACGGAAGATGGACTGTAGTGTTGGATTGCTGTGCTATGGTCACAGGCTGCCCTGAGATACCCTGGGCTTCTGGCTGTCTGCCCACTTCTCCCAGAGCTGTGCATGTATATACTTTCCTTTGCCACGATATGTGCATGTCTTGGAGAGGTCTTCTGCTTTTGGTGAACAAAGGAAGAGGAAGAATCTGCAGAAATTTGCTCAGCTTCTGTCCTCGGGAGTCCGTTGTTTATCTGTGAGGCTGTGGCTGGAATGGCATTTGCGGAGCTGACTCTGGTGCCTTCCCCCAGAGATAAGGACAGAGGTGCAGAGAGGGTAGAGCTCTGTTAGCTCTAGCTTCTGGCTAGAGAGCAGATCACCAGCATGATTAACTCCTTGCTGCAAGTTACTGCCACAGAGGGGAGACAGAAGTGGGAAAAGTTGGTGGCTAGGTTAGTGCTAATGGGGCTGTTTCTGTTTACGCTCTGTGGTTAAGAGTAAATAAAAGTCTCTTGCGGTTCCTCTCTCAGGATGATATCTGCATGCATTTGACCAATTATGCCATCAACAGACATAATGAAAACTTCATCCAGGATGACATGATGGGCAGTAAAAGGTACTGTCTTGTCCAGATACCGCAATGCCCTGTGCGCATCCTGTGGGAAAGCTGCATTTGGGACACTGGTTTGGTTTCATCTTTGTTTGGGACAAACATGGTATCACAGGTCAGCTTTTACTGTCTCCTGTCCTCCACACAGGAAACTGTCCACCCTGAATGCCTGGATGACAGATAACAACTATAACACAACAAAACTCTGGGAAGACATTGAAGATGTTATTATAAAGACTCTTATTTCAGCTCACCCTGTTGTGAAGCACAATTACCAAAGCTTCTTTCCAAACCATACTACTGGCTGCGCCTGCTTTGAGATACTGGGTTTTGATATTTTGCTAGACAGAAAGCTGAAGCCATGGCTGCTAGAGGTGAGGAAGGAGTCTCCTACTGTGTTGAAGCAACTTGAAGCAGCAGATAGCAGAGAGCTGGCTTATCTGTGGGAGGTTCTGGAACAAGGGGTGGTGGGATAAACAGAACTCGTTTGATTAAAAAGGGTCATCTCGTTCACAAAATTAAACGGGCTGTGAAGACAAGTAGCCAAGCAACCTGCTGTAAGCTAAGCAGGATCTAAGAGCCTGTTCCCTGTACACCCTCTCTAACACCAGGGAGTTTCCTGAACTTTAGGACTCCTTGACCTGTAACAGCATCCTGAATTTATGATCACTGCCCCGCTCCTGTAGTCCTGCGGTGTGGAAACTGAGTGACCTGTGGTGCAGATGGGCATTACACTGCAGGACAGGGCCAGCTGCTGCATGCAGCCTCCTGCTTTCTGTTGCTGTGACAGGGAAGAACATCCGTGGAAATTGTGCAGTGGGGCAGGCTGGGGCCAGCAAGCTGGCTGCCGGCAGCGCTTTCTGGGAGCTGGGAGTTGCCAGGTTAAATTAGCTGCTTGTTTTGGCAGGTGAACCACTCTCCCAGCTTCAACACAGACTCTCGCCTAGACCATGAGGTGAAGGATGCTCTTCTCTGTGATACCATCAGCCTGATAAATGTGCATGCCTGTAACAAAAGGAAGGTGCTGGAGGAAGACAGACAGCGGGCAAAGGAACGGCTCCTCCAGGCCCATCAGACTGTCCGCACATCCAGGTATTGCTCTTCCCCATAGTGCTGCAGGTCCCCAGTGGGAAGAGATGGGGCATGGGGGAGCAGGATGAAACCAAGGCTGTCTGTCTCCAAATTAAAGCCCCCAGAGGCCATGGCGCTATAGTGCCTCTGAGAAGACATCTCTGAGGCCATCTGCATCCTGCAAGGAAGAGTCTGGGCTTGTCTCTGGGTGCTAGGAGATCCAAGAGGCCTGGGGCTGTGGGCCCCATAGAGAGTCATCCCCATCGAGCTGTGCCTGCTTGTCACATCCTTCAGTGACTGACAGACAGTGCCAGCATCCCTCGGCTTACAGTGACGGCTTCAGGGACCGAGAGCACCCAGGGGCACAGGGCCCTTCTCCAGAGCAGGGATCCTTTCCCAGGGCTGAGGGGGTTCCCCCCCCTTCTCTGTCTGCATGTCCTTTCTTGAGGCCATGTTAGATGAGCCTGCTGCCCAGGCTTTTCCTGCCATGCAAGGCGAGGCAGGAACTCCCTCCAGCTCACATTATAATTAGGAGACCTGAGATAACTCTGGGCTGGAGACCGTGAGTGTGTTAGCCCTGGACTCTGCCTGCCCTTGTAGCCTGGGCTGCTCTGATCTCCCCGCTAGCAAGGAAAGCTCCCAGCAGCGTGCAGTGTGGCAGATATGCCTTGAATAGGCACATTTTAACCAAACTTCTCTTGTAACTGGGTTAGTTGGGTGAAAAGGCTGAGGAGCAGGGCGGCAGGGGAGAGATCTGGAAATGCTTTACCATCATTCTCCAGGTAAAGGATGAAGAAGTGTGGGTTGTGTTGGTTCCCCGTGGTGCACCCGTGTGAAACAGGCTCCCAAATGGGGAAAGATGGGGGAAAGCGCTAGCAAGGCCCTCGTCCCTCAGCCAGTACAGCACCTGGAGCCTCGTATCACAGCTCCCTGCCTGTGCTTTCTCCCAATTTGCAGACGCAAGGAGTTAGAGAGCAACCAGGCTGCCTGGCTGGCTCAGGCAGAGAAGTATGAGAACTCGCACTTGGGTGGTTACCGGCGCGTTTATCCAGCATGTGGAACAGAGAAGTATGAGCCATTTTTCAAGCACAGCAGATCCCTCTTCCAGGAAACAGCAGCATCCAAAGCACGAGAGGAGTGTGCCAGGTACGTTGCTCCTGCAGAAAACCCACTCCTCACAAGGGTGGCATAGTGACTGCTTGCTTCTGGTCCCTTCTTGGGAGCAATTCTGCTGCTTAACAGGTATAAGTAAGCTGGCGAGAGCTGGAAAGAGCCCACATGTGCTATGTCACCACAGCAAAGCAACTTCCTTTTGCATGTACCCTTGACAGGCAAATGCAATATTCCATTGACTTTTGGACTCTGGAGGCACCATGTCACAAGGATCCTCCACCCTTCTGGCAGTCACAGCCTAATTCAAGGGCATTTCTTACAGCAGTGAGAGTCTCTCTTAAAAGCACTCCTGGCCCATTTCTTGGCAAGCTTCTATCATGTCTGTTTGCTACAGAACTCCTGACTGCAGTAAAATGTCCTTGGACTGAAGGCCTTGTAATAGCTTTTTGCTATTATGGCTTATATTGAACCAGTGACTAAGACTACTGTTCTACGGCAGGCAGCAACGGGAGGAAATTCACCTGAAAAAAGAAAAGTTGGAAGCTGTTACCAGGAAGAAGAAAATGGAGAGGAAGGAAGACCTGCACGGAGAGTCAGCTGGGGACAAATCCCAGATCCATAATAAAACCAGAGCTCCTACAACCCACCTCACCTATAGAAGCACAAGGGCATGGGATAGAAAGGTACCTCACTCTCATCATTGTCCGTGGGTCTCTCAAAGGCAAAAACGTGGCTCTGGGAACAGTGCTGGGCTGTGAGTGTCTCCGAAGGAACAGAACTATGAGGTTTGGCTCCCTGTAGTCCGGAGAGTTGACAGCTTGTGCTGGGAGGTACTTGCAAGCACCCATGTTCTCCCTTCCCTGCTGTGCTCCCACCAGGATCTTTGTCCCACTCCACCCCGAAGTCTGTAATTCTCCTTAGGGCTTGGAGCAGTTTGTGGCTTTATCTCCCTTGCACATTACAACAGCTTCAACTTTGCTGTAACTTGGGTCTTTCTTTCCTAAGGTACAGCGTGTGCAGTATGACTCTACGCAACCCCAGGATATTGTGGAATATGAGGAGAAGAAAAGAGTCAATGCTCTTCAGCAGCGTGAGAACCTTATCAGAGGCCTGGGCATCATAAATCAGCTCTCCCAGCTGCTCCCCACAACGAACAGACCAGCTGACACCCTGAGGTCCTGCACCATTATCTCCAAGAGCCAGGTAACTGAAGTTTGCCCAGATCCATCGTGCAAGGCCAACACATGAGCCAGCCATTCACAGGGGGAATCACAAGGAACAAATCACGGGCATTGAGCATCTCTGGTGCGGCTCAGTTAAATGAGATCCAATGTAGTGTCTGGGTCTGTGAGTTTTCATACAGTTACCAACTTTGTCCCTTTCCAAATGGGCACGCTGGGAGTGTGCTAATTGGCTGTGGAGAGCCCCTGAGCACCTTTCCCCCAAAGATCCCTCTCCCCGCTATTCCAAAGAATAGACCACAGTGATATTGCCTTTTGGGCACCACTGTCCCCAGCGCACAGCTTAGTGTGAGCTGCTGCTTCAGGGCAGCAGTGTTATTCTCCTAGCTGAATCAAATTAATTCCTGGGTAGGCTAGGAGCACCGACGTGCTAGGCACACAGCAAAGAGGGACTGAAGGGAAGCGTAGGGATGCCTAAAAATTATATAAATAAGTCTTCAGGTGAATTCTGCAAACAATGCCTCTCCCTAAACATCTTGCCTTCTACACTACACCATTCCCCACACAGGGAAGGTGGTGAGGTCCACTGCACGTGTTCTGATGTGAAGTTAGGGCATGTGCCCAAGCCCCATAGGGCTCAGCCCTCGGTCTGGGGCTCCCCCTTCAGAGTCATCCTTGCTCTGCCAGAGCTGCTGCCGCATCCCACACTGTCACAGTGTGCCGCTGAAGAAAGCTGGGCTTCCCAGAGGATTGTGCCATAGGAACCGGGCTTTGGACCTAGAGATCTGCATGGGTGTCTCAAATAGTCTTGGCTACCACACCAGTTCCCAAACCAGGCTACTGGTCTAAAGCCAGACGAGGAGGAAGGCCACAGTCTGTGGTCTGTGGGCTCCATTAGGCTACAAAGATTGTTCGGGAGTGCTGATGATGGTGGCTGTTACCTGCTGTGTCAGGGAAGGGCTAGTTCTGGATCTGCAATTAGTGAAAACCCCTGCAAGGTCCATTGCCTCTTCCAGTGGCACTGTCTGCTTCCAGAAAGGCCTCCTGCTCCTAGCTGGAAGGGTGAATACACACCTCAGAAGGATGCTGACAAACCCAGGGCACCAGAGTTGCAGGAATTATTCAGGACCTAGGAGTCCTCTAGTACCTTACAAGAAATTTGAAATAGTCCATTTAATTTAACAAAAGAAATCTAAGATGGGATTTGGTCTGTCAGAACTGATGGTAGCTGCCTTTTCCTCTACCAGACAAAGCAGAACAGAATCCCAAACCCAAACTCTGCCTAAAGTCTGGATAATTCTTTCAGCAGTGAAGGATTATCTGGGGGTGGGTCAGATCCTTCATCACTGAGTCTTCCCAGCCTGCTCTGGCACATCTTTCCACAAACCCTGCTCTGGCTCAGCCCAGTGCTATGAGCAGAGGACATGAGGCTGCAGGCAGATCAAGGCAGGCAGCTGCCGTGACCGCTTAGATGATTTGAATCTGGGATGGTGACTATGGTGTGCCTGGGGAGAAAGCACAGGGCAATGCTTTAGCACGTGCCTGTAGATGACTAGAGACTTTTCCTTCCCGTCTTTTCCCAAGGCCTCTGGAGCTAAGCTGTGGCTGCTTTCTTTCCTTCCAGCCACAGTTTCTCTTGGATGCCCTCAGAGGCCAGGACACTCACCACTTAGTGACGGTCATCCCGCTCTCGCCCCTGGGAGGTGCGGTCCGGCCTTTGGGACAGCAGCTCACATACAACCTTAGAGCCGAAGCCCAGCCACCAGCCGGCCTGGGCTCAGACCCTGCCACCGCGGGCACCCTCTCCATCCAAGGCCAGAGCATCCCTTACCATGAGCAGCACAAGGCACTGCAGGGCCTCCGGGTGCAGGACAGGGGCTGGCTGCGGGGCCAGGCAGCGTGGACAGCAGCAGTTACCCAGCCCTGCACCGAACCCAAGGGGCTGCAAGCGAGAGGCCAGTGGCTCCCTGGTGCTGGAAACAAGGTGGAAGGCTGTAAGTACACATCGCCTTCCCTCGAGTCTGAGTGTCTGCATTGTGGGGGGCTCAAATCAGTGACCCGGGGCTGGGGGCAGGCGTGGGAGCTGTGGGATGTTCCTGGGCTTGCCAGGGTGGGAGGAGTGGGTGGGCTGGATGGAGCTTAGAGTCCCTGGGGTGCTCAGACCCTGAGGAGGGGATGCTGCACTCTTCTCTGGGAACTGGTGGATACTGGAAGCCTCTGCCCGGGGCTGGTAGCGTCCCATTGGCAGGGGCAAGGAAGAAAGTGGGTTGTTTCCCAGGATCAAGGGTTGATGTGTTGGGATAAGGGAGTGCGAGAAGCCCAGAAGTACTTGAGAGTAGGGTCAGAAGCGCAGCAGATGGGACAGCTGAAGGGGCACATTAGCTGTGGGAAGTACAGAGGAGACTCTCAGTGACACAGCCTGGCCCCCAGCCCCTTCCCAACCTTGCCACGCTGCTCCCTGCTGCCCACAGCCCCTCCTGTCAGTCCCTGCCTACAGGGCTGCACCCATATTCCCACCACCCACACTCCCACCACCACTCCATGTCTGCCTGTCCTCTTCCAGGTGAAGCTGGCGAGCTGTCCTTCCACACAGGCAGCTGTCCCCCGGGGTCCCCAGCCAGCACGGGGGAGGCCACAGACGATGGCACCTTCAGCCACGCTGCAGCCCAGGAGCTCCCCATCGCCACCGCCCGCGTGAAGCACACGTGTGCCTTGTGCCACGCCAGCGCCTCGCACCACGCCAGCGCCCTGTGCCACACCAGCGCCTCGCACCATGCCAGCACCCTGCGCCACGCCAGTGCCTCGCACCACGCCAGCGCCCTGTGCCACGCCAGCGCCCCGCACGCTCGCAGCCTGACAGGCACAGGTACCGCGGCAGAGGGGATGCCCACGCAGGACCCTCCTCTCCGTGGGCGCTCACCCAAGAACCGGGGCAGCTGGACGGGGCCGGTTGCCCCCAGCCAGACCCGGGGCTGGTTGCCGTGACCGTGACCGGGGCCCGGGTGCCAGCATGGGCCCCACCGCACGCCCCGGGCCGCTTTACCTCTGCTTGCCCCCCTGCTCGGCAGCAGCCGAGCCCCCCCCGG
>JAVJGI010000063.1:3220301-3239027 GCA_035590275.1 Ibycter americanus | reverse complement strand
TGCTGTGCTGAAGGTGTGAAGAAGCAATGTCGAGACGTGAAGCAATGTTGAGACAACATCCGCTGTGGGGCTGGTGGATTTCGCCGATGCAGTCTCTTACAAGAGCTGAATCAGCCCTCTACATGTGACTGACAGCAGAAACACAAGAACCCACAGGGTAAAGATGGTAGCTGAGCAATAGCACCTAACTGATGGACTCTGACCAAATACATCCAGAGATCTGGCTGTTTCAAACAATTTCAATGAGATATTCAATCATATAGTAATCTAATATTTCGTTGAGATAGTCAAAACACTCTTTTCAGAAGATGCTATACTGGAAGGTATCTAGTTGTACACCTCAAAACTGCCCTTCAACCAAAACCCACAACAGTGAGTGGGGAAAGAGTCAGGGGATTCACTCAAAACCACTCTTTTTCCAAACAAACATGATATTGTAGTACAGCCTGCCAGAATTAGCTCCTGAATTTTCTGACCTTTCCATTGTTACCAATCTATAAAATGGGGGTAGTCATTCTGTCAACCTGTGAATAAAGATTAATTAATGCTTGTGACACTATGGAAGTGGGAGACAACTCTAAAAAGACAGTTCTTTTACCCAAAGATATTGGGGCATTTCCTGCATTCTTACAGCTTTTCCTTTCATTAAGAAAGCTATGGAGTTGCAGTACTTTTCAATAAGCGTGGCTATTTCTGTCATATCAGTTACAATTTTAATAGCTACTCTGACAGTTACAGCTCTTCTAAGAACATGATTTGCCTTTTTTTTTTTTTAAAGTAATTTTTCTCCCTAAAGAATCCCATCTTGACCATATAACAAACAAGCCTGAGCAGAAACTAATGACATCTGTTTCTTCTATAGATTTGTGCCTCATGTCGGATTGGTATTTTTAACTGCATTATAACGAAGCAAGGCAAAGTTTATACAGAGTGGTAATACCTTATTAGATCAACTGATACCACTGAAAGAGCAGCGTAGTTTTGAGCACACAAGCCTTTTTCAGATCTGCACAGTTCTAAAAAGGTCCACAGTTTCCACAGTTCTGGAAAGTATAAGCTCACCTCTTATTAGACAGTAGAGAATCCAACAAGAAAAGCATGCTTTACTGGGGATTACTTCCTCTGACTTCCAATACAGCACATTATCTAAAAATTTTAGGTCACTATTAATAAATTTCCCTTTGGCAATTCTGTGGTAAACAATAGGGCTGAGTTACTACTCTGAACCCTCAGTTCCCTGGAACATAAAAGGATGTTTTCTTTGCTCAGTTACTTTTGTGAAATTTAAGGCAATCATTATCTTCTAGCTCCTCACCAAACAATTGGTGCCTAGCTCCTGTCAAACAATTCAGTCAAAATTTTGGTTACCTTAGGACTGCAGGTCGAAGAAAATCCCATACAATCCCCAGACAGACAGGAAAAAGTACTCAAGACTGGATTTATTGCCACTAATATAAGCCAAAAGACATATACAAGCAGTTACAACTGCTTGTAATGTTTCCAAGTTGTGGAATTAGAATCTGTATCTAAGCCTATAAAATCTCACATCTCAAATTACCATTCAGATATTACAAGCATGTAAAAAACAATCTACAGTGTAATGCTGTTTGTTCTAATATTGGCAGAAAATAGTAACTGAAATCAGTGGTAAACCTCAGGACACTAATTCTATAGACAGCTGAGTCTGATTCTGTACCATTAAATCAGCAAACATGAGATATTTTTTTTTTCCTCCAAGTAAAGACTACAGGATTCCATTCTTTGATATCTAAAGTGGCATTTTGAAAAATGATGTTAGTTTGGTTTGCAACCTCAGCTGACATGGGGAAAATCCTAAGATGAATTGCTAACATTTCTGCATGAGCTCTGGACAGGATGATGCAATATTCTGAAACAATCCAAACAACGGGAAGTAGCACAAGAGCAAACAAAGAGCAAAAGCAGCCCCTGTAGTCCATGAGTGATTAACTGCCTGCTCTGATAAAACAGGGAAACCCTTTCAGTGCCAGGTAGTTAGTTAGTTAGTTTAGAAACAAAACCCAAAACTTCATACTCTTGAACAGTCTGCCTAATCTTCATTACTGACTATTACAAGAATAGGTATGTCTGCAAGGCACAATACTACATAAATGGGGAAGCTGCAGCATGATTATTCAAGGAGAAAAAAAAAAACGTGAAAGATTTCAACATGATTTCCAGTGCAACCAAGCAACCAATTCACAGCAGCAAACAGGTAGATTTCTCCTTAGAATTTCTTGTTTAGGGAAGTAAGCTGGAAAAGGAATTAGTTTCTTTTTTTCTTTCCACGTTGTAGATTTAACTATCAGTGGTAGACACTAGGATAAACGTAGCAACCTTCCGGCCAGATCACACAAACAAGGAGAACGATCTTGGAAGAACCAAAGGGTATCAACAGGGGATGAAAAAAAAAAAAAAAAAAAAAAAATCAATCAAGGCAAAAATACCAATAAACCTGAGTTGATATTTAGAGTTGAAAGAAAAATAGAAGCTCTGCCAAAGAATAACTCTGTACATCCAGGAGACAGACAACAATTTAGATTTACAGAGAACTTTGACTAACAGGAAGCTAAGAAGTAATGTCATTGTTTATCCAATATCAACTTTTAGTGGTCAGATTAGGTGTACTTTCCCCTAATCATGGTAAGTGGAAAAAATTTCTCCCAAGTTTTTCAAACAGGGCTGGCAATCTTAGAACTAAGCCACAATATACCCTTCCTAAAAATGTTCTGCTAAGTTTTGTTTTTACATGCAGTGGAACCCCTATTGTCTGTGTTTTCCCAACCTTCAGTGAACGTGGGACTTACCCTTGCCTCACTCATTTCACACAAATTAAATAAACAATTTAGAGCTCAATTTGCTGTTGAGTGTTAAAATAAAAACAAACAAAAGGAAAACAAAGTGAGACATTATTATGTGCAATATGAGCTGCAGCTCTCGGGTTTATATTTCAAGTATAAACACCAATTGCTATATTATTATTAGAGTAAGCATTCTTCTGTCACCAGATAGGAATTTATGTATCTTCTCATGTGTTGAAACAGGACTGCATTGTTACTCCCGTGGCCTCACAAAAAAGCATGAAAATTCCTAATTATGGACAAGAATCCAGTTAGGCAAAGAGACCTTCATTATTCAGGATGTCCATTCAGGGTCTCACTTAACCCTTCCTATAATACATCTTACACAACCCCAAAGCAAGACACTGTGACAACACAGATTTTTTCCTGTCATTTTCTTTCCTGACAGGAAAGAAGGTAATCGAGAAAACAAGCAAGCAGACCGGCAGAAAGGGATGAGCGGAAAATAGCTTTCTGGCCTTTCACATGTGTTTCAGGACTACAGACATTACATGCAAATTTTTAATGCCTCATTTAGAGCTGACAGTGGCAAGAAATTAGGCCTCCTCTCCACAGCAAACATCAGCTGATTCAAGCAGATCAGTACACAGGTACCTCACGTCCTCATAAAATATTGAAATTGAACGAACTGGTAAATGAGTACAGACTGAAGCAGCTTGGCTAACTGATGAACTAAAAATTCAGACAGTTTAAGGCCTGGTAGGTTTTGTATCAGTATGAGCACAATACATCACTGTTGCTACCAGCCTTCCCTAAATCAGTACAAACAGGGAGCTGTGCTCTACAGCACACCACATAACCTATTTCCTTCATCATTCAGGTGGCGGATCTCACCAGAAAGGCTTCTCGGTTTCCTCACTCAGAAAATATTCCCACACCCACAAGTTTCAGATGCATTCTCCAAGGTACTGATCCTTTACCCAGCCAAAGAAAAAACTCTAACAGACCTATGTTTCCATACCTACCACACCCCCTTATATTTTCCTTTATTGCCTAGCCACCAGGCACCACTGCCACTTCACTACTACTCTCCCTTATGTTATCCTTATTACCATTGCCTTAATACATCTGTATGAGGTGTTAGTCATTAGAGATTACTCCTCCCCTACTTCTTAATACTACACTGTCCCATATGGTCAAGGGTCTCCCAGCTTGCCTAGTGCTGTTCCTTTCCTGTCTACTTCACCTCCCTAAAAGTGAAAAAAAGTGCTGTAAAGCCACTTTCTTAACTGAAAACACAATCCCTTTACAATTGTTACGAGGCTGCCTTGCCCAATCATCTCTCAGTCATTTTCAGGTTACAGCTTTGTAACGCAAGCATTACCTGAGTATTGTGTGTACCCTAGCAGGGAGAAGTGGTTGGTCAAGCTGTTTCAGATTTTGCCCAGTCAGTACTGTAGCCTAGGACTGTTTTTGTTTGTTTGGGTTTTTTTTCCAAACCCTCAAGCTACCTGGTCCTAGATTAACAACTCAGCTGGGCCCCTAGTATCTGGCTAATGATTTGCAGTGCTTCACTCCTGAAAGTCCAAGGCAGAAAAGGAAGGCAGAGATGAGGGAACTGCAGTGGTAAATGGAGGGAACTGAGGCTTAAAAACAGAATGGCATTAGTTGTCAGTAACACAGTGGACGCACATTATTTATCTTCACCATCTACAAATTCTCTGCTGGAAACGTAGCAGTGAGCCCAAGTAGCAAACTGGATCCAGATCCAAATTTTCTAGTACCACTTGTCTATCCAGAAGACTTCAGTCTTTAGACTGTGCTTTAAAAGGACAAGGAGTGTTTCTGAAGTCCTTTCCTTCTACAAAGCACGCTCACATCAATCAAAATACAGCAATCCATCTCCCACGGCCTGAAAGCAACTTGAAATATCGCACTCAGAACATCCATCACTCATACAGTTCCACTTCTAACACTATCATCAAAAACATCTGGGTTTCACTGGGTGTAGTTTTAAAGAGCTAGTAATGACTGGATTCCCTGTTCTCATTAACAGGTTTGTATAACTAATTCTAAATTTGTACATGACCTGGAAGAATATATTTAAACTCAATGATATGCAGAAATCCTTTCTTGCCAGAAAAGGAGGCTCTGGCACAGGGTGAATACATTGTGGTTTTACAGCAATGTGATACAGAGTTAGCTGGGGTCCACCTCCTTGGGAAGCACATTCCAGAAGTGTCACTTTTATCTATTTATTACAACACAGCTTCACCTGCCAAAGAAACAGGCCAGAAAAAGAGATGCTCATAACCAGGTCAATTATCAGAATTGAAAAGTGTCAGAAGCACAAAGGGTGAAATCTTCTCTGGTAAAGGAGAGAAGGGGAATATCTACATGAAGAATCTTCCGTATTAATTTTAGAAAGACACAGCTAAGGACCAAGACTGTCCAGGAGATTGTATCTCAGCTCTGGACAACCATGGGAGACAGCCTGGGAGTAGCTTGATTTGGCAGCCCGCTCTCTGAAGCAAACGAAAGAACACTTCAGAGTTAATCCTGAATCACAGGTAGCTTCTAGACAAAATATTCTTTAGTGCTCTGAATCTATCCCAACACATAATGACTGAGAAGAGCTTTGCAAAGCACTATAGAGTGGCATGCAAGCCCTCAACACTCCAGTCCTGAGGAAGGAGAGATCCTGAACAGGTGCCACATTGCGGGAACTGGCACCCCAGGGAAGGTCATCACCATTCAATGGTAACCCTGCACCATGAATATCAGAGAAAGACATCCTGCAGTGACAGGAACAAATCAAGTCTCCTTCAGCACTGAGCAGCAGAGGGGGAAAAGAGATTAAGGAAGACTATTAAATTGCAACATCAATATTTAAAATAAAGCATACTTCTGCTTCTCCTCTGGACATTGTATCTCTCAATTAGCAAGCTATGAATGAGAGACCAGTTGTAAGTGAACTACCCTATGACAGCAAAGATACAGGGCCACAAATGCAAATTAACAGAAGTCATAGAAAATTAAGGATAAATCATTTAATCAGTTCTCTGCCACAGCTTCCTTACTTGAAAGGACTGATGAGGTGAAAATCCATTCCTCAGAAGCATTGAGCACCTCTAGGATCAAAAAGGGCTGAGGACAACATGGATTGCAATTCACTTCAGACGTTACTGTCTCTGTAGAATAAGCAGCTTTAATTTATGCCAATATTTAACATAGTTACATTGTTCTGGTATAGGTAGGACTACAATTCTGAATCTTTTCAAGGTTGGCTTGGGGGGGGGGGCGGGGACGGCGGCGGGCCCGGACCCCTCCCGGTGGCGGCTGACGGCCGGCGGGCCCCGCTCCCCCAGCGAGGTGTTGGCGGCCGAGGCCGTGTCGTGCCTGAACCGGGCTATGGCGGCTCTGCGGGACATCTGGGAGGAGATCGGCATCCCCGAGGAGCAGCGCCTGGAGCGAACCGATGTCGTTAAGAAACACATCAAGGTGAGAGGCAGAGGGGGGGGTGTTCAGCGGGAGCCCCCCGAGAAGCACTCTGCCGGGGTCCCCGGGACAGGCGGCCGGTACGAGGCCAGACCAGGTCCGGCGGGAGTACCCGGAGCTCCCTGCTTGAGCCGGGAACGCCCTGGGTATCCCCGTGCCACCCTCACCCCGTGGGGCCCCATCCTGCTGGGCACCCTGCGCTGCCTGCCCTGTGCCCTGGCCAGCCTCCTCCTGCGGTCCCTGCTGGCTTTCCGTCCCTGCCACCTGTTTCTAACCGCACCTGTGCCACAGGATCTCCTAGACATGATGGTGGCAGAGGAGGAGAACCTGAAGGAGCGGCTCTTGAAGAGCATTGCCTTGTGTCGGAAGGAGCTTGACACCCTCTGCAAGGAGCTCCAGCTGGAGCCCATTGAGGTAAAGTAGCGCTTTTCACTCCTAGAGCCTAGCTGGCCACACTCTGCTGCTGCCTGGCCTCTGCTCGGCTGTCTCGGCGAGGCCGGAGCTCGCAGAGAAAACTCCTGTTTGAAACCACTTTTCCCGATGCCTGGTAGAGCCAAAGGTGCTGTGGCTCCTCGCAGGCCGGGTGCTGGGAGGTGGTTGTGAGGAGGCCAGGTGTCTTGCAGCACCTCGTTTTGGTCCTTGCTGCTGTGTTTACACTTTCCTGGGGAATGACTTGCTTGGCAGTAGGGCTTGTGTCCCAGGTTTTCATCTGAGAAGCTTAAATACGCGGGTCAGGTCTGTGAGTGTTGTGGCGAAGAGAGCTGATTTCTGGAATCTTCTAGATGGAGGAAGAAAGTACCATTCTGCAGATGGAAAAGAATTTGCGCACCCACGTGGAAGTGATGCTAAAGCAGAAGAGGGACAGGAAGCAGGAGCTGAAAACCTTGCAAGAACAAGATCGAGACTTGTGCGACATTCTCTGCACGACCCCGTTCTGCATTGACAGAGATGCTGTGCCCAGCCTGGACGACCTGGATCGTTACAGGCGCCACTTGGCCTCCCTGACCGCTGAGAAGGTAAGTGGAGAGGGAGTGAGGACCTCACTGAGGGTGGCATGCAAGGTGCTCGCTGGTTTCTAATGCCACTTGTCACTTCCAGGAGCAAAGGCGAGAAGAGTTTGTCAGCAGGAAGCGGCAAATCATCCTCCTCATGGAGGAGCTGGACCACACTCCAGACACAAGCTTTGAGCGGGATGTGGTGACCGAGGACGAGGAAGCCTTCTGTTTGTCTGAGGACAACATTGCTGCCCTCCAGAATCTGCTGCAGCAGGTATGTTGGCACACTGAGGCAGCGTTGCTTGCTGCGGAGGCTGTCGATGGGTCCTGGCACGGTTGGCATCGCGATGTAAAGAGTGAACGCTGGCTTTTCAGCAAGCCTGTGTGTTTGAACGTCGTTTCGGGAGCTTTTGCAAGGAGATCTTGGGAGATGAGTGAAAGGCTTTGCTAGATGCAGTAGAGCAGATGGTCTGCTCGTGCCCTTCGGGGCCAGGCTGCGCTGGTGCTGACCCTGCGTTCTCCCTCCTGTAGCTGGAAGTCCAGCGATCCCTGAACGAAGCTGTGTGCACAGAGCTGCGCTCCAGAATCGTTGCACTCTGGGAAAGGCTGCAGGTTCCTGTGGAGGAGAGAGAGCATTCTGCGGTGCACATGGCTGGGTCCAGAGCCAAAACCAGGAAAGCTGTAAGGACTGTTCTGTGCCCTTGGAGGGGCAGGGGCTGGGGAGCAGCAGCTTTGGGTTTTCCACTTGTTTGCTCAGCCAGAGTGGAGGAGCCACTTCCAGCAGTCAGGTGTGAGGTGAGCAGGCCAAATCCTGCCCTCATGCGTGGAAGAGCTAGGAGTTGGTGCTGGTGACCACCTCATATTAGGAAGCAGCTTATGCAGAAGATAAATTCTGTTTTGCTCCTCTTCTTCTCGTGCTGCCTTCTCTGAGTCTGTGCTCTCATCTTGTTGGCAGTTGCAGTTGGAAGCGGACCATCTGGAGGAGCTGAAGCTGCAGAACATTAAATCTGTGATTCAGGGAATCCGAGCAGAGCTGGCTGACTACTGGGACAAATGCTTCTACAGTCAGGAGCAGAGGGAAGGCTTCAGCCCCTATTACGATGGTGGGTGCTGGCTCTTCCTGCTCGTTGATTCCCATGTGGGAGCTGTGGGCTGCCTGCTGGCAGGCCAGCGGCCGAGAAGGGCTGCCCTCAGCTCACAGAGGCACGGGTGTCCCGGTTGCCTCCTGAACACGCTGTTGTATCCTCTCCAGAGGACTACACAGAGACCCTGCTTGAGCTCCACGATGCTGAGGTGGAGAAGATGAAGAACTACTACGAAACACACAAAGATCTGTTTGAGGCTGTCCAGAAATGGGAGGAGAACTGGAAGCTGTTCCTGGAGCTGGAGGTATTGTCTGGGCAGGAATGTGCTCTGTCCAGCTCGGTGCTAGGTCACCGGGTAGCGCACGCCTCCACTCCTGTATGGAATAGGGCTGTTGGGAAAGACCAGGGAGGCACTAGGAAACCACAGTGGGTCAGTGAGGGGACGGGGTGCCGTACCTAGAGCACTGGTGTGGTTTGTGATGGGGGCTGCACAGCAGGGATGGCTTCTTCCAGGGCCTCTGTCCCGTGGCGGGGGTGTTGGGCTGTGGGACTGGGCGGTGTGTTTGGCTTTCTCCTGACCTCCCTTCCGTATTAGAAGAAAGCATCTGACCCCAGTCGCTTCACCAACCGTGGGGGGAATCTGCTGAAAGAAGAGAAGCAGCGAGCGAAGCTGCAGAAGACACTTTCCAAGGTAGGTTCAGCCCTGGAGAAGCTGTAGTCCCAGATAAGCCTGCGTAGTGCTGACTGAGGAGAAGGGCAGCACCGAGAGCCAGCGAGGCGTGTCTCTGGGTGTGGAGATGCCCGTGTTCAGGAGGGCAGTCTCTTGACACTGCCCTGGTGTCTTGATCAGGTGCAGGAGGAGCTGGAGAGCAGGGTCCAGGCCTGGGAGCAGGAGCACGAGGGGGCTTTCCTGGTGAAGGGGCAGCAGTTCATGGAGTACGTGATGGAGCAGTGGCAGCTGTACCGCCTGGAGAAAGAGAAGGAGAAACAGGAGAGGGTGAGTGTGAAGCTGAGTGCTCTGCCTCTTGGCCTGGAGGAGCCTCAGCTGCATTGAACGCCAGCGTGTCTGTGTCCCCTGCCCTGTACAGGCTGGGGAACTGCCCCAGCTGCTGCCCGGGGCTCTGTCTTCTCATTCTCTGCCTGGAAGCGGCTCTGCATGCAGTCACCTCTCTTTGATGGTGTGTCTGGTGTCCGTTGCTATTGGTGTCTGTGTGCGTTGAGCCCCTTTCTCAGCCCCAGCTGTGCCACAGCTGCAGCTTGGCTCTGGATGCCTGTTGAAATAGCTGATGCTTGGCTGTGGCAGACTGTCTGCAGGGCATTGCCCGCTGCCAGAAGCTGGCTCTTCCCCTGGCAGCTCTGTGCCGGTTTTTAAGTGCAGATCTCTCACACAGCACCTGAAGAAAAGCCGCCAGATTGAGACCGAGATGATGTATGGCAGCACCCCACGAACACCTGTCAAGCGGCGAGTGCTTGGCCCCCACACGCCTGGCAAAGTAAGGAAGGTAAACGGTCTGTGTGAAGCAGCGTAGATGTGCTGGGAGCGGAGCGCTGTCACTAGGCTAGAGCCCTGCCCTGTCTTAGGCTGGCCTGGGTCCCGCAGGGAGATGTGGGGAGGGTTCAGGGCGTAAGGGAAGCAGGGAAAGGGCCAAGGCCATGGGCACCTCTGTTCTCCCTGGGGACAAGCGGGCCTGTTGCCCTGTGATGCTCTGGAGGCAGGAGGCTCTGCGCAGCTGGGACTTCCACCTTAGTTTCTGCACCGGTTGCTTCTTCCCCATGTGACACGTGCTCTGCTTTTCCCCTCAGCTCAACGGCACCTCCATCTCCAGCGCCACACCCAACAGTACCATTCGTTTAGCTTTTGGGGGAACCATCTACCACTCGCCAACATCACGGTTGCCACCTTCTGGAGGGAAGGTAAGGAGCTTTCCAGGGAGTCCCTGCCCAGCAGGGTGGGCTGGGGAGGAGGTGGGTGAGCGACTGCTGTCCCACTGTGTCTCACTGGCTCCCCTGCCAAGCTCCTGGGGTGCAAAAGCGCCCGTTTCTAGCCTGCTGCATTGAGCTGCTGTGGTCCTGGCAGGATGTGTCTGGGACCTGAGGGAGGAGGAGGGTAGTAGCAGCATTCGGGAAGTCTTCCTCCAGCCCAGATTTCTAGAGTACCTCTGTGCTGAGCCTGCAGCTTGGGGATCCTTCAAAATGTGGGTGTGGTGCTGTATGTTTCTGGGATCAGAACTGGGTCCTAGACCCTGGAGGGCTCCTGGAGTGTGAAACTATTCTGGCACCGCAGAGCAGCAGTGAAGCTAGCTCAGCTCTCCTAGCTCTACTTGACTTTTGTGTCCCATCTAACTGTCACTTCTTCCCGTAGATTGGCCAGGCTCGGACCCCCAGCCGCCCGGTTGTGAAGCCTTCCCGTCCTGGACGCAGGGAGCAGAACAAGGAGAACATGTCCCACTTGAATGGAACCACCCTGAGCGGTGGGTGCACCCCTACAGCCCCTGCCCAGCGTAACCACAGCGTTAATTCTGTTGCCAGCACCTATTCTGAGTTTGCGGTAATTCACCTCTTCTAACCCACCTCCCCTCACTGGGCAGCACTGAGGGTGTGCTCCCCTGTCCCAGAGCACCTGCTGTCCCCACACAGGGCGACTGTTCCTGCCAGTGCCTGCCAGTTCTACATAGAGAACTTAAAATTGAGGTTTGGTGGCTGTCCCCTGTCCCAGAGCACCTGGTGTCCCCACGCAGGGCGGCTGTTCCTGCCAATTCTCCATAGAGAACTTAAAATTGAGGTTTGGTGGCTGAGGCTGACTGCTGCTCGTGTCACATAAAGGTTCTGAGCAGCCCAGTGGGGAACAGACAGAAACAAGAAAAACACTGATGCTGGGTGTCACCGCCCAGCCCTGTGCAGGGGCAAAGCCCTACGTGGCGCAGCCCCCCTGGAAAACAGCCCCGTGCAATGATGCAGCCGCTCTCCCAAGGTGGATGTGTCTCCAGCTGCTTGAGCAAAGTCTCCCCCCTGCCCCTGAGGTCCAAGTTCCTCGATGTCGTGTGTTCTGGGGGTGGTGGTGCTCCCCCCAGCCTCTCCTGGGGCTGCAGCCTGGTGGCCTGGGTGGCTGGCAGCACACAGCTCTGTCGCTGCCCTAACCCGGTCAGTGGGAGTGGGAACGGAGGGTCTTCTGACCCCCCAGGTGGGGGGAAGCCTTTTCCTGCTGCCTGCACAGACTCATCTGTCACACGCTCGCGCGAGACCCTGCTTGCTGTCCCCCCACGAGCTGAGCCTGCAAAGGGACCCCTGCAGCTGTCCCACCTTTTCTCTCTGCAGTGTGCTTGGGGACCTGCCCCAGCTGCTCTGCTGATGGACAGGGCTTTGCTGTCCCTGGGGGACCTTCAGCAGCCTCTGCCCTTCCATTAGGATGGGCTGAGCCCAAGTTTTAACATCTGACACTAGAAAGTCGGGAGCATTTTCTTCCCTGTGGCAGCTAAGCTGGTGTGTGCCATGCCCTGCGTGCCCCTGGGGGTGTGCTGAGGGTTTCCCTGCAGCCAGGCTGTGATCCTGGACTCTGCACAGGGTGCTGGCTTGGGATGGAGGTGGATTCCTAACCTTCCGGCAGCTGGGCATGGCTGTCCCTGACCTGCTTCCCCTCCCTGGGCTGAGGGCAGCCTGTTTGCTTTCCCCGACGTGGCAGCGTGCTGCCAGGCCAGCCAGCCTGCTGCGGGAGGGAGCCATGCTGTTCCTGGCCCGCGGCTGTTTGAGCTACAGGTTACTCCTGTTTCCCGGAGGCTGAGGGCTCCGAGTTCTTTCTTGGCTGCTGGCTGCCAATGCTTTCCTGCCCTGTTCTGAAGCAAGAGCTGGGTGGGGAGCCCCAAACAAGCAGGAGCAGCCTGGCCTGGAGCCACTCCTTTCTCACAAAGCCATGAAGCAACAGCTCTGTCCCTGCTGCACCCTCGCTCCCCTCATCCCCATCTCCTGCTTCTTGTCTCCACAGCGCGAACTTTCAAAGGCTTCCAGGTGTGACAGTAACTCCCGCATCCTGAACTCCACCACCACCACTGCCTTCTCCTGAGACGCTGCCTGCCAGGCTCCAGCTCCTCCTAGTTGTAGTGAGTTGCTGCTGAGGCAGAGCGTTACGCAGCTCCCCCCGCACCCAAAGCATCCTGTGCTCTACGAGTGTGAACTTGTACCTGGGTGCCAGGTGTCACTCCAGCCAGCCGGGGTCTTTGTGGGGCAAGGGGGGGGTTCCTGCCTGCTGGGGTAGGGTGTGAAAGGGGCACTTTTTAAAAACTTGTTTTTATTTAGGGAATTCTTGCAAATATTTGTGATTAAAGATTTAAGTATGTTGTATTAGGGTAGTATAGCAGTGGGTGGTGGCTCCTCGCACAGCCCAGCTGCCTGGGGGAAGCCATTGGTGCTTGGTCGCAGGGGCTCTGCCTTGCTGAGCATGCTCGGGGACAGACAGGACCTATTTCACAGAGCTGGCCTCAGTGCCTTTCATCGCAGGCTTTTTTCCCCCTGCATATATTCTGTAGCCTCTTCCTTTCTCAACATCACAGCAGGCTTGTTTTACGTGAGGTTCCCTTAGCAGGCTTTGTTTGGGCCCAGAGCACTGGGCTTACCCCTCCTGGGGGGTCCTGGGGGGGAGAGCAGCGGGCTGGGGTTCCAGGAGAGCAGCAGGGCATGTCAGGGGAGGCAAGCCTGACTGGGCATCCTCCTGGAGCCCTGATGGCTGTACAGCATGTACCCTGCTGCTCCCTCTGCCCGAGCTGTGGAGGGGCAGAGTCTGCAGCAGGGCGGGCCGAAGCATGCATTGCTAGCAAGGAGGTGAGCTACAGTGAGATGAGACCTTCTTCCCTGCCATCGGGAACAGGGGGCAGCTTCTCCTACCCCCAAGACCTGCTCTGTGCCGTCCAGCGCTGCCCTCCCTCACCCTGGCAGAGGACAGTGAACCCAGTGCATTGGCGGTACAACACAACCCTGGGCGCTGTTTGGGGGGAACCTGTTTGCACCTTTGTTAACAAAGCTCTGTATATGTTATTTGTCCCTGGTCATGACTAATTTGCACCTTGTTATCACTACAGTCCCCCCACTTGCTGTTATTCTACCAGTTCTCTCCCCTTGTTCTGTATATATGTTAATGGAAATAATACTTGTATGTGTATATAGCTGCTGTTGTTTGTGTGTCTGTGGGGTGACCGAAGGCTCCCCTGGAGCACCCTGGCAGCCAGGGAGGAGGGTTGGGGACGGCTTTAAGCTGGGGCTGGCTCCAGGGGGAAGCTGGGAACATGCTTTGTATGCAAATCAAGCACCACTACAGCCGTTATGGAAAAGTAGATATAATAAATAAGTTCAGCCTTTTCCTTAGTTGCCTTTAGCACTCGTGCAGCTGCAGCCTGGGCGCTGGCATGTGAGTTCAGCTCACCATAGGCTAAACATGGCCCGATCCTGGTGCGGGGGGCATCCTGCCCCAGCTCTGAGGGCAGAATGCTGCTGAGGCTGGTCCTGGCAGGAGCGGAGCTTGCCTCTGTCTTCCTCACTGCAGGCAGTTGTGGGGGGGGAGCGCTTCGGGGCCTTCACGGCTCCAGCACGCAAACATAGGTGGTCCAGGGTCCGCACACCACCTTCTCTGCCTGCAGCCCCTCTGCCACCAGGTGTTCGACGCGGCGTGGCTGGTCAGAGCTGGCGTTGTCCCCGTGTCCCAGCTGCCCATATTTACCTGCAGACACCACAGGTGTGCCATGATGTGAGGGGGGGAATGTGAGAGCACCCCATAACACACAGCTCCAGCCAGGAACCCATGAAAGTGCTCTGCTATGGAACCTTACAGTGATAAAATACAAGTAAATATAAAGATATTTACTTGTATATATAAGTAATATAATGTGTGTGTATATATAGATATACACATTATATATATATATGTAATGTATAAATATATTGTATATATAATATAAAGTAAATATAAAGATATAAACATAAAACACAAGTAAAAGCAGCCAACAGCAAGGAGGCAGAAAACAGAAGTTGGCCCTGGTGTGTGTTGTGTTGTCCCAGAGCAAAGGCATCACTTACCCCAGCCCCAGGTGTACAGCTCACCGCCTCCTGCAAACGAGACAGCACCCATCAGCCAGCGCCCACACTGCAGCACAGGGGGCTGCCGGCCCCCACCAGCCACCCCCACCCCGCTCCCGGGCAGCACCAAAAGCAGGGTGCGGGCAGAGTGCTGCCTGCCACCCCGAGCCGGGCACTCACGTGTGACAACAGCCGTGTGTCGGGACCCGCAGCTGACCTTGCTGACCTCCAGGTCCTGCGGCAGATCCAGCAAGGCTGGGAACGCCTGGATGGAAATGAACGCGGTGCCCTCAGCAGCCGGCTGCTCCTGGCGGGGCGGCAGCTCAGCATTCCCTGGGGAAGAGCCAACTTTCAGCTCCCAGGAGCGACCGGGCCCCACCAGCACCATCCGCAGGCTTGAACCACACCGAGCTGCCGGTGCTGCCTGGGCCTTGCGGGACCTGGCAGCACCCACCACCAGCAGCACCCTCACCTGCACCTGTGTCTTCATCCTGTGCCCGCTCTTCGGCCAGCCCTTTGGAGGGCAGAGCCAGCTGGCCCGACTCATTCCAGCCCCACATGTAAAGGTCTCCTCCCTCTGTGTGTGGGGAGCACAGCAGGGGTGGCCTCAGAGCAGAGCTCAGCTGCTCCAGGGGCACCAGCACCCAGTACGCATGGCACAGCACCGTGCACCAGGCTCCCTGGGACCAGGCACAGGGCTGTACGCTGCCACCAGCCACCCTGACCACCCAACAAAGCCCCCTCACCACTAATGCTGGCCGAATGCCACCCGCCAGCTGCCACTGCCTGCATCGGCACACCGGCCAACGCCTCCACCAGCCGTGGCTCCTTCACTGACTCCAGGGTCCCGTGGCCAAGCTGCCCGTGCCTGTGGGGAGACACACACAGACAGACACCTCCCGTACCCCACTGCCCTTCACCCCTTGCACTTCTCTGTCCCACCATGAGCCCACAGCCCTGACCAAGCGCCCCTCCTGCCTGCTGCTGCCCCCAACCCAGCCCCCAGACCCCCAGGACCCCCTGCCAGGTCCCAACGGGGAGGCAGGAGGAGGGTGTCCATGTGCCCAGCCATGTGGGAGGCTGGTGGGCACTCGGCGCGCTGGTGCCCGGCAGGCTGGGCGGGTGGGCTGCGGCACGCAAGGCTGTAATTCAGTAGCAGCTGCACAACAGCCATGAGACGAGTCTGGGTTGTCATGCAACGGTGCAGTGAATGACAACTCTGAACTGATGAACGTGTTTATGAGTTAGTCCATTGATCATCTAACTGATTGCTGAGCTCGTCTAGCCCATGCTGAGCCAGGAATTAACAGCGCAGCATCAGCAATCAGTGCAGCCCCACGCCTATAAGTGAAAGCAGGGGGATCCCATGACAGGTCAAGTTTGGGCTCATCCCAGAGGGTGGCACCAGCTGGACCCACACGCTGAGGTGTGTGAAATCCTCCCTGCCTGGGCGAGCTGAGCCTCCACGGGTGCTGCCAGCAGTGCTGAGCACCAATGGCCTCAGCGTGGGGGGGCCAGGCAGTGCCAGCCCCAGCCTGGGAGAAGGCGAAGGCAACGAGGTGCACGCAGCGCCCAGCACCGTTCAGGCCAGCCGACCCTGAGCTGCTGAAGGAATAACCACAGCTGAGGGGAAGAGCTGACACCAGAAATAGGGAAAAGCCAAGCACCAGTGGGAGGGCGATGCCCAGCGCAGGGCATCCCATGCACAGGGCTGGGACTCTGACAGCCCAGTTATGTCTGTGGTGAGCAAATGGGATATAAAGCACCAGTGGCTTTAATAGTGAAAGCGTTGCAAAAGCAGAAAGAGTTGCAAGGGGCTATAAAAGTAAAATAAACAGCTCAGGCGCACATAGCAGGTAACTAGTGTTGCATCCTGGGGATCATCAAAGTGTCGGAACAGAACGTCAAAAACTGTGCTGATGAAACGATGCTGGAAAGACTTTTCATTTTCCTTCACGGGGGTATCAGCAGAAAACCAGGGCAAAGAGATGCACCCAGCGAGGCTGAGAGCAGGGCTGGGCCACAGGCACGGCCACAGGCACAAGCAGCAGCTCAGACAGCCCACAGGCAGGGTTCCCAGCAGCAGGGAAAGGGGCTCCCAAGCAAGTGAAGGTGACCACAGCCTGCAGTAAGAAAGGGGCTACAAAGGCTTGAGCAGAGCCAGCACCTAGCTGTTATACAGAAGAGCTATAACACTGTGGGACATGGCACAGGAACACGTTAGAGGATTCTCAGCCTTGTTGAACAACCAAAGCTTAACCACAGCATTTAGTTTTTCCAAAAAAGTTAATCCTAAAATACACATTCACAAGTGCAGAAACCTTTCCTCCAAAGGGAAAGCAAGGACAAGATAATGTGCTATCTGCAAATGCAACAACTGCTGATTTAAACTGTTTTACGTTGGCTATGAGAACCAGCTGGCCAAGACCCAAGCCACCAGCCAACAAAGAACAGGGAACCAGGCACTCCTGAGCCGATCAGAAACACCAAGGGAGGGCGATGGGCCAGGTCACGCAGCTCTGCTGACTACAACCGACAGTCTTTGATGGTTTTGTCTTCCCTAAGTAGCAAAGAAAGACGAACACGTAATCCCTTCCACCCTACGGGTATTAACAACTAATGGTTACTGCCGTCAGGACTGATCGCACACCAGCACCCTGACCTAGCGCCGGTGTGTCTGTGGCACTGGGGATGTACAGCCGCAACGAACGGATTTACGGAGCCCAGCAAGACCCAGCGATGCCTCAGCTACACCCAGTAACAAGCCCTACAGTAACGGAGCTTTAGTGGCCTATGGCTCCCAGCAGATCTTCGCAGCGCTGGGACCCAGAGGCTGCATCGCTGCATGCCGTGGCCCTGGCGGGGTTTGGTTTAGCCCCCTGTGCCAGAACTGATGGCTGGATGGGGCAGGAACCCAGAGCAGTCACTGCTGTGGGGCTGCAACGCTGTGTACAAGCAACGCGGATAGCAGCACAGGTAGGAATTGGCACCTTGTGCTAACCACACCTCGGCCTTGGAGCAAAGGGAGAAGCAGAAATCCCTCGGCAGGCGCCAGGCAGTAGAAAACACGGGATCCAAGGGAGGGACGGCCTGGAGCCGTGCCCTCAGTCATCGTCTGGGAAAACACTGCGGCAGCCAGGGCAGGATGTGCAAAAACAACTCCCAAACTAACCGAAAACACCTTTAAGAGATTAAACTGAACGATGCCTCTGGCTGTTCACTGCACCCAAGTACAACTGCTGGCAAGCCGAACAGGGAAAGGAGAAGGTGCTGTAACTCAACAGCAGCTGTAGTAATCAAGATGATTTAAAGAGTTATTAATTGCAGCTCAATAATTATGTGCAACACCATGAATAACAACAGGATCATGAAGTAATAAGCGCTGTGTTTACTAGTCAATTAGTTTACTGATCATGTACTCACTTCATTAGATTATTTTACTGTGTTGACTAATTCATCATCACTACAGAAACCTGAATCAGTCTATATCATGCCTGCAAGCTAACAGGGGGGGCTCAGACCCTGAGGTGACCCCCACCCTGACATCCTCTGCATCCCCCGCAGTCCCTCCCGTCCTCCCCAGCCTCCCTGTTACACCCCCCATCATTCCCTCTGCATCCCCCCCAGCACACTCAGCATCCATCCCTGCACCACCTGCCTGTCTTTTATGCCCCTCCCACCCGCCCATATCCTTAATCCCACACCCACCTTCCGCAGCCCTCCGGCCTTCCCTCGTAACCGCCCGGCATCCCACTGCCATCCCACCCACGGCCCCCTACCCCCACCCTACGGTCTTGTACCCCCACCCATGGCCCCGTACCTCCCCCTCACAGCCTTGCACCACCACCTATGGCCTCACACCTCCCCTCCACAGCCCCACAGCCTTGTACCCTCCCCCACGGCCCCATGCCTTCCTCCACATTCCCCTACCCACCCTCCACAACCCTGTATCACCCTCACGGCCTCACATCCCCCCTCCATGTCCTCACACCTCCGCTCTATGGCCTTGTAACACCCCCACAGCCTCATCCCCCCTCCCTGGCCCTGTGCCCCCATCTATGGCCTCATACTCCCTCTCCACAGCCCCGTAACACTCTCCTGGCCCCATACCCCCCTCTATGGCCCTGTACCCCCTCCCGTGGCCCCATAACACCCCCACAACCCCATGTTCCCCTTCTACGGCCTCATGCCCCCCTCCGCGTCTCTGTATCCCCCCTCTATGGCCCTGTGACAGCCCTACAGCCTCATACCCCCCACCATGACCTTGTA
>JAVJGI010000063.1:3199234-3210709 GCA_035590275.1 Ibycter americanus | reverse complement strand
CCAGCTCCAGCGAGGTGGCCCCTGCAGGGACACTGCGGCAAGGAGCCCTCCGCTGCTGCGGCAGGGACGGGCTGGGCTGGGAGCACCCCGGCTCCGGGGGGCCTAAGCACAGGAGCCCCCAGCTCAGCCCGTGGGGTGGGCTCGGGTGGTGGTGGGGCTCCAGCCTGGTGGGCAGCACTGCTGAGCACAGCCCCACACGGCACTGCCTGCTGGGCTGTGCGCCGTGACCTCCAGCGCTCGCCATGGCCCCACAGGCAAACACTGGCGAGGAGCGCGATGGTGGCAGAGGGGAGGGGAAAGCCCCTGGGCCAGCGGGCCAGCTCCCATCTTGCCGTGCCGAACCCCCTCCCTGTTCCCCACCACCCCACAGGGACAGCACCTTCACCCCACAGACATGCAGGACCAACCCTGGCACCACCACGCCTGGACCACCATCCCCAGTGTGGACCACTGCCTCCTGGCACAGACCCCCCAGTCTCCAATACAGGCTGTCCGGGAGCAGCCTACAAGGGACAAGAGCCCTGCAGGGATGGGGAGAATGGGGTCAGGGAACAGGAAGGGTGAGAGTAGGGCTGTACCTGTCCCAAGGAGGCCGGGGCACAGAGCTGTGGCAAGGAGCAGCCGGAGCGGGAGCCCACCCTGCATCTTCCCAGCTGACCCTGGGCAGAGGCAGCTCTGGCTCCAGCGGAGGCAGAAACCACAGCTCCTCCTGCTCCCGCCTCCATCGCGGCCCATCAAGAGCTGCTTGGAGCCATTAGAGCCTCCTGCACTCGCTGCCCGATCCGCAGGGACCAGGGCGGGAGGCGGGAGCATCGCTAATGAGCTTCTTCTCAGGGGCCAAGTGCGGGACGGGAGGTGCCACCCCCACCCCGCAGTGGGGCACCAGGTCCATGGGTACCGGTTGGGCATCTCAGCCCACCTGGGGCTCCCAGCATTGCGGGCGAGGGCCACAGGGCGAGCGCCTGGCCCTGGGGCTGTGGGCAGGCAGGTTGTGCCGCAGCCCCCCGGCAGCCCCTGGCAGGCAGCAGGCCCTGCACCAGCAGCCTGGCCCCCCGCCAGCTGTGCCATTAGCCAGGCTCCGCAGGGCTGTGGTGGCATGCTGTGCCACACAGGGCCGTGGTCCCCCGTTCCCCGGCACGGCCCCGCCGCGTGCTTGCACCCCCAGCCGTGCACCAAGCTGGGGGTCCTGCCCCACCAGGCTGTCCCCAGGGCAGCGCGAGGGGCTGAGCTGCCGGGGACACTCCACACCGGCCCCCCGCACTCTGCCCGTTCCCAGGGCTGTGGGTGTGCGGGGCCGTGGGCGATCCCATGGGATGCTGTGCAGGAAACCGAGACAGCTCAGCCAGCTCCTCACCCAGCCCTCCCTGCAGCCCTCTGCACTGGCACCCCCTCGCAGTAATTAGCCCCGGGGGGACCGGGGGAGCATGGCAGCCCCTGCGGTCCCCACAGCAACTGGGAGGATGCTCTTGGTGACGTGGCTTCCCGCGGCCCCTGGGATGCTGCAGATGGGCCAGTTGGGCTCCTTGGGCACCAGAGCATCGCCACCAGCTGAGGGCTTCGCACCACCCCATCTCAGCCTGTGCTGGACAGCCAGGCACAGCTGGCAGCGCCCCACAGCAGCACCCCACAGCAGCACCGCACGGCAGCACCCCACGGCAGCACCCCACAGGGTCTGGCTCCCCCAGCAGCTGCAGGCATTTCAGCCCTGAGCACAGCCGGCAGCCCCCAGCCCTGGGAGGCTGCTGTGCCAGGCGCTCGCCCCAGCAGTGCAGGGGTGCATGTGATGATGTCCCCCCCATCCCTTCCCTGCTGGGCTGGGCCAACCTTCCTGGGGTGCCAGGGGGTCCCCAGTGACTGTCAGCACCTGCCCCTCAGCTGCCAGCAGCCCCAGCGCAGACCAGGCTGCCAGGCTCACACTGAAAGGGAGCTAAAGGCACTGAATTTGACAGAGGCCATTCCCACACTTAACCCAGATGGTGCTGCTTGCATAGGGAGCTGCCTAACTTCGGTCCGCACCCCGTCCCCCTTGCTCCTGCCAGCACCAGGCGCTGCCTGTCCCCGAGCATGGCTGTGCCACCAGCCTCTCACATGTGCCGGAGGCCCCACAGCCAGCTCAGCCCCAGCGCACCAGCAGGGCAGGGATCCCCATGGAACAGAATGAGGCACAGCCCTGGCAGCCCACCCAGCACACCCAGCTGGGCCCTGGCCACAGCTCCGAGCCTGCCTCCATGCTGCCCTGTCACCCCACCGAGCACCATCCCACTCCCCACACAGCGTGAGAAACACAAACCAGACACAGACCGGGGCCCTTAGAAACAGCCTCGTATTTCCTACAAGCTCCAGGCGAGCTCAGACTCCAGTCCACAGCACCTCCCCGGCCAGCTGCCCCAACCCTACCAGGCTCCTGGCAGCCCCCGTGCCGCCCTGCTAGCTGGGGGACCCCAGCATGGGCCCCTGCCCCAAGATGCTGGGGTGGGCACCCTCCGGGGCAGCCATGCGAACGCAGCAGGGTGGCTGTGCCCACCCTGCCCGGCCCGCCGCCCCTGCCAGCCGTGCTGTGCTCAGGGCAGCGCTCAGCCTGTGGCCTCTATGCCCAGGCAGCATCCGGCAGTCTCTGCACAGCCCTGCCGCAGCAGTTCACTTTGGAAATCTATCAGAGAACACAGGACTAATAAATTAGAAGGCAGCAGCCTTTGCAAGTCCGGCACCTCCTGCCCAGCGCCCGCCTGCCTGCCATGGGCTTGCTGGCCCAGCCTCTCCCGGGCCGTGCTGGTGCCGCTGGGCTCAGCGGCTGCTCCCACGCTGCCCAGCCAGTCTTGCTTCTCTCCCGCTCCAGGAGACACTACCCCAGGCGGATGCGGAAAGTGGCAATTTCCATGGGGTCCAGGTGGATGTTGGTGCTGTTGGAGGCCGTGCCCAGTGGGTACATCAAAGTCAGTGACGTGGGTTGCAGGGAGCCCAGTTCCAGCCCCTGGAACAGGCCACCCAGGGCCAGCTAGGGAGAGAGGAGGGAGAAGGATGGGTGGCCTGGATGAGTGGGATGGGGTGCAGCTTGGCAGTGCAGCACCGTGCACGGGGCAGCCCCACACATGCTGGGCCAGCAGCCACTTCACAGGCCCTCCCCGGCACCCAGGGCACCATACTGGCCCAGCCCAGCCCAGGCTTTGTCCTTCCTCGCTGGGCATGCAGGGCTCATAGAAGGCTCCAGACCCACTTCATGAGAAACCAACACCCTCCAGCTTTGCCTGGGCAATGGGCAGAGCAGGGCTGCATGCTGCACCGTGGGATGCTTGACCAGCCACTGGTGCTGGGGTGCTGGGGGACCTTGGGCACCCTGCAGCCTCCTTCCTTGTTGGGCATGAGCACAGGAGGCAAGAGGCAGGTCTGGCGCCAGACGTAGCGGGGGCCCCAGCCTGGCTCTGACCCAGTGGTGGGTGAAGGCGGCAGCCTGGTCCTACCTTGCCCTGGCTGGTGGTGCAGTTAAACCCCAGGTTCTTGGCCTCCAAGCTGCAGTCAAAGCCTTTGCGGTGCAGGATCAGGGCTGCCTCAGCTGAGGGTAGGGTGTCATCCTGCTGGGGAGCCGGGGTGTGAGGTGCAGTGCTGGGGACAGCAGGTGCAAAGCCCCCCGGGGGGTCCCGCTGCCCCCGGGCCATGCCCACCCCGCTCACGGGGCACAACTCACCTCTGCCTGCAGCATCCGCAGGTTAAGGATGTGAAAGTCACAGGGGAGGGTGGTGGAAAGGGGCATGAAGGAGCGCAGGGCTGGTGGCTTCTCCTGGGCCACGGGCATGACCAAGGCTTCGGCATTGAGGTGCATGGAGGTGATGTGGCTCAGCAGGGAGGGGAAGCTGATCGGGCGGCTGTCCTGCACCTGCCGAAGAGCACATGGGTCAGTGAAGGCCTGGGCAGCGGCAGGGCCAGGCAGAGCCTGGACAGGGTCCATGGGACCTCCTGCTCCTCGAAGCTGCTCCAGCAGCACCCAAACAGGCACCTGTGAGCACAGGGCACCCAGAGCTGTCCCTGCCCAGGCAAGACCCCCCTCCCCAGCACCCAAACAGGGAGCTGGCAGCCCGCACAGACCCTGGCTAGCCAAGGCTTAGACTACAGGCCTGCTACAGGGGCTGGCTAGGCTAGTCACTAGCAGCTAGTGCACGAGACAGGGAGAGACAGCGGGGCCAAGCCGGCCGTTACCTCGGGGCTGCCAGTCCTGGCGCCAGGGAAGCCCAAGGCTTTAAACACGGAGGCCAGTTTGGAAAAGAAGCTGGAGCTCTGAATGGGTGACGTGGCGCATGCATAGAGAGCAGCGAGGGGATGGGACAAGAACACTGTGATTACGAGGGCAGCATGGCTCCACAGGGACAGACCCCACTGCACGGTCCCACCCTGTCCATACCCCCCCTGCTCCCGGCCTGTCCCAGCGCAGTGCCAGCACGACGGCAGGGAGGGCCACAGGACAGCGGGGGAGGAGACCCTGCACCCAGTCGCATGCGGGGCTTTCTGCAGACACCCCCACCCTGCTCCATCCCACGGCTGGGCTGAGCTCTCCGGGCGAGCAGCACTGCACCACAGCCCCGTCCCGCAGCCTTACAGCTCGTGCACCTTGTTGGCGGTGGCGCGGCGCTCCAGGAGGAGGCGGAACCGGTTGCAGGTCCGCTTGTTGTCCTTCAGCCCTTGGCCCAGGCCCCGGTTGTCATCTTGCATGAGGCGCCGGTCCAGGATCACCTCCAGCTGGCCTGTGGAGAATGGGTCCCAGCACCCTGGGCTTTACCAGGAGCCAGCCGCCCCACATGGCCCCTCTGCCACCACCGTGCATGGAAACGCTCCTGCAGGGCGGGGGGCAGCCAGACAACGCCCAGAGACAGCAGGACCAGGGCACCCTGTGCCCAGCCCTCAGCACCTCCATCCCCCGCCCAGGGCAGCCCCGGCTCTGTGGCAGACCCCCGCCTCAGCACAGCCCCTCGGCCCCAGCTCACCGCTGCTGAGGCTGGAGACCCCCAGGGCCTGGGCTGTGTGCAGGGTCAGGCGGCTCTGCATGTCCTGGATGTAGGCCATGGCGGGCATGGGGTAGAAGTTGGCCTGTAGCGGGAGCTTCCGCTGGTACCTGCGGGGCTGGATCTGCCGAGGGACAGAAGTCAGTGGCTGGAGGTGGCTCCTGTGGTGCCAGGGCACTGTCCCCCCATGGGCAGTTGCTGTCCCTCCCCAGGGATACCTGGAAACCATTGAGGTCTGTGAAGAAGGTGTCATCGCTCTCAATGTCGGTGCTGAAGCGCAGGGCCAGCTCCTTGTTGATGTGGTCACGGATGTCCACCAGGCAAGATATGTCCAGGGAGAGGCCCTCCACCCCTGTGGGCAGGCAGTGAGGGGCTGGGACCCATGGGCAGCATCGCCCAGCACCCCTGCGCCGGTGACCCCCCCAGCACAGCCTCACGCTGTCTCACCTGGCACATTGTAAAGCCGCACCACAGTCTGGACATGCTGGTAGTAGCTGGCAACCTCTGAGAAGAGGGGTCCCTCCGTCACTCGCACTACTGGGGGGTCCTTGGGCGCGTAGGGCTGGGGGGAAGGAGAGCTGCGCTGAGGCTGCTGCCTGTGGGACTGCCACGTGGCCGCGGGCATAGCTGCCAGCTGGCTCGCAGAGGCGGTCCCTGTACCTTGGGCTCGCCATCAGGCAGAAAGAGATAGGCTCCACTTTTGTCCTTGGAGGTCCTGGTGCCATAGACGAGGAACTCGCTGCTCACCCTCTGCTCCCGCTCCTCCCCAGCTCGGCGGATGCTCTGCAGGGTGCCAGCCGGCACAGCGGTGAGCACATCTGTCACGAGGCAGCACTGTGTCCCCCTCCCCTCCTTCACCCCCATGCCACCCCTCAGACCCCTGCACTCGCCTGCAGCAGGCCTGAGTGTCCGGAGAAGCAGGCCTGCAGGTGCTGGTTCTCCAGACAGAAGTCATCAGTGGCGGCTGGGAAGACGTGCACGGGTACGGCCTCCTGCTTGCGCACGGGCAAGTCCCGGCCATGCAGGTACAGGCGCATGGAGGACTTCAGCATGGCATGGCTGTCGAAGGACTTGTGCAACTGCAGCACACGCAGCCCCAATGCAGGCAGGCGGGCCAGGATGGACACCTGCGAGCAGCACGGAGACCTGAGCCAGCCCCTCTGCAGGAGGGCAGCTGGCATGTGGGGACCTGCCGGCCGTCAGTGGGGCAAAGACCCTGGCTCGGCACTTCTGGGGCCTCTGCTGAGGGAGGGATGTGCATGGGGGGCTGGGGGTTCACAAGCAGTGGGAGCTCGTGTTGTGGTGTGCGGACACTTGTTGCTACAGAGGAGGGCTCACGGAATATCCCGGCCAAGGGGACAGCACGTGAGGTCAGAAGGCTGGCACACATGGGCTGTGCAGGCGGAGGATGGGGACAGGCAGTGACACTGGGGCACCCTGTACCTGGTAGACGTTGGGCACCATGTCGGTGGCAGAGCCCCAGTGCGCACTGAGCTGGGAAGGCAGGGGCTGCCCCTCCTCGGAGAGCACACGCACGTGTGGGGAGTCCACCAGCACCAGCACGACGCTCAGCCGCTCCTGCTCCAGTGGGTTGAAAACCACCAGGAACCTGCAGGGTAGGGGCACACAGGGATGGCCACCCCAGCCCCACAGCATCCTAGATGCCCCATGCTACCCACGAGTCCTGTGCACCCACCCACTGCTTTGCAGGGTTCCAGGTAGCCCCTCACTGCCTTCCCACAGCCCCACAAGCCCCGAGAGCAAGGCAGGCAGCCCCTACCGAGGCAAGGTGTCCAGTCTGACCACTGTTCTCTCCGGGAGAGAGTCCTGGCTGGGGCGCGTGTCGTCCTGGGGAGAGGAGCGGTCAGAGCTGGGACGCACCCACCACCCCTGCCAGCCAGGCCCAGGGACACAGGCACAGGCTGGGAGGTCCTTTCCGCGGGCCCCCACCCAGCACTGAGCAGGCAAGCAGGGCTTTGCTCCCTGGGGACATGGGGACAGCTGCCCCAGTGTGCTGGGGTACAGGGAGCCATGGGGCTGGGAGCTGCTCACTGTGTCAAGGAAGGGTGCAGAAGGGTCGTGGTGGTAGGTGTCCTTGTCCCCCAGCACGAGGTAATGCGCAGCGTTGATGATGATGTGCTTGAGGTTCATGAGGGAGTGGAGCAGCCTGGGGCACAGGTAGAGTGAGCCACCCAGGACCGTCCCCCCGTCCTGTCCCAGCGTCCCCCCAGCATCCCCCACCTCCCCCCAGGAGAGAGGCCCCACAGAACCCCCACACCCAGCCACGCTCCCAGCCCCGTGCCCACCAGCCCCCATCTGAGACAGGCCCCTCAGGGCTGCGCCCTGGCCCCCTGCACGCACCGGACTCCATAGTCAACCGCCACGGCCTCCTTGGCGGTGCCGGTGATGGCATCGTGGTGCTGGAAGAGGCCCAGGTTGCGGCGGGCGTTGCTCAGCAGGGCGTAGTCAGAGAGCGGGTACCTGCCGTCGGCGCCAGCACGGCGAGCATGGGCGAGTGCCAGGCTGTACAGGATCTCTGCCCCCCTGTGCAGGGACAGAGTCACCAAGGGTCCCTGCCCCAGCACCCCAATGCTCTGGGCCAAGCAGCACCCTGGGGCTGGGCGAGGGTTTGGCACTGCCTGGTCCGTGCCCCGGCCACCCGCAGCGTGTTGGCAGATGGGTGCAGACTGCAGGACTGCCCGGGCTCCCCGGTGCTGCCTGGCCAACCCCTGCCCATGCCCCCTGCACACAACCCCTGCCCCAGGGCCCGCTTCCCCTCACCGGAGGTGGGCCTCCAGCACCCGGTCCAGGCTCTTGTAGAAAGGCCGGGAGGTGTAGTAGCCCGTCCAGTAGTGATCCTCCCGGTCCGCGTAGGAGAAGAAATCCCCACTCAGCACCGGGAACCCCGGCGGCTTCATCCCCGGCACGATGCCCATCTTCTTGTACAGAGCATCAAAGTAGTCGGAGAGCGTCCCAAACTGTGCCTGCAGGATGGCGCACACAGCCCTGAGCCCAATGGGGAATGGCTGCGGCTCCCACCGCCCCTCCCAGCACTGCCCACCCTCCCACTGGGCTCTGTGGGTGGCATCCCCACCACCCCTGCCTGTGGGGCCCGGCTTCCTCCAGCCCCCTGCGCTGCCCCGGACCTCCCTGCACATACCTGGACATGGAGGTTGGGCTGGGAGTTGAGGAAGTCGAAGATGCGCTGGTAGTTGAGGAACTGGGCATCCCACTCCTGCGGCTTGTCGTAGCGGAAATCGTCTCCCAGGGGCACCAGCAGCACCTTGCTGCGGTACAGCTTGGACTTCTTGCGGTACTGGTCCAGCAGCAGCTGGGCTCTGCCATGGGGGGCCAGGGCGTGAGGCTGGCTCCCAGACAGGGCTGTGGGGCTCAGAGCCACTCGCCCCTGCAGCACTCACCGCTCTGCCACGTTGGCATCGGTGATGGCTCGGGGAGGCACCTTCCACGGACAGTTGATCCGGCCACCCGGCAGGCGCTTGAAGTCAAACTGACAGCAGATCTTGGGGTCTGGCCCACAGGTGTGGGGCACATCATAGCTGTAGAAGGGCATCATGTGGCAGAAGATGTCGGTGCTGGCGTCTGGATCTGTGGGACCAAGGACAGGTGAGCACCAGCAATGGCTCTCCCTTGCCTATCCACAGCAGGGGGGCCCCACGGGCATGTGAATGGCTGCTGGGGCAGAGCAGACCCGGCACACAGGCTCACCCACTCAGAACCCAGAGAGCACAGCAGCCTCTCCCAGAATGCCGGGCACGGGCATGGAGGTGGTCACCCTGGGGCTGTCCCTCAGGGCAGAACAGCCGCAGGGCAGAGACATTCCCTCCCTGGCGCTCGGCTCGCCATCCATACAGGAAAGCGGTTGGTAGCTATTCCCTACTGCCCCCCACCCTGGCAGGGCCCCCTCTGTGGTCACCTCCCAGCAGCCCCTCACCCCACGTCTGCCTCCACATGAACTCCAGGTTCTGGGTGGCCGCAAAGTGCTTCTTGATGGCGTAGTGCACACGCTGGATGAGCATGCCCGTCAGGTTGGAGCGCTTCAGCAGGTAGGGCATGGTGGAGCTGTACCCAAAGGGGTCAACAGCCCAGCCCGACCGGGGTGTCACACCTGGGGACACAGAGACCCATCAGCCCCGCACTGGGCCTGGCAGCACCTCCCATGAGGAGGCTCCTGCCAGGGATGGGGGTGCCCGCCGGCACATCAAGCAGGCCCCCAGCCAGCACTTTGCCTCTCCTGCCCGGCATCCCACCCAGCTCTCACCGATGTTCTTTTCCAGCCACTGGTGCCCCTCAATCAGCTGGTCGATCATGGCGAAGTAGTGGGAATTGGCCTCGTCAGGCATCACCCAGCCACCAGTCACCATCTCCAGCTGCCCGTTGCCAACCAGCCTGCAAGGGGGGCACACGAAATGCAATCACCTCCAGGCAGAGCCCAGCAGTGAGCTGTGTGTCCATGGCAGAGCCTCTCCCTGCCTTTGAGCCTCCTGGGCCCCACCTGCAACCTCTGCAACCACTGGCTGCCATGTCCCACAGCCCACGCTGTCCCCACACAGACTGACATCCCTCCACAGAACCACACTGGCTGAAGCCTCAACCAGAACCCATCCCCACACAGGCCAACATCCTCCACCGCGTCCTGCAGCCCGTGTTGCCTCTGTCCTCCACCCACAGCCCTCCCAGGACAAGGGGGCTGACAAGACAGCCCTCTCCTACCGCACAATCTGACTCTCCAGGTCTCCTACCCCACTGAGGGTGCCCTGGGCCTCGCAAAGCACTGGCACTGCTCAGGCTGCACCGCGGTGCTTGCATACTCGGGGTTACAGTGATGAGAGGGAATTCCCAAGCCCTGAGAGCACAGGGAGCAGCGCAGGGTGAGACCTGCCACCCCTGGCCCCCCAGGCCCCCACAGCAGATGCCCCAGTGCTGGCAGCACCCTGGCTCTTACTCCACACTGCTGTGGTTTTGACGTCCTGCTGCACTGAGAGGTTGCTGGCAGTGGCAGGGCACCCCATGGCGAGCATTGTGGAGCCCACAGCCGCCACACTGCGGCCACAAGACAGCCTTCATCTCCCCAGGGCCCTTCCCTCATGCATCCCACGCTCACAGCCCATGCCTCCCACAGCACCCTGCCTCAGGGTAGGGGCAGCCCTACCTCCGCACCGCAGCCCGCTTCTGGGCACTGATGTTGTCCCACCACTTGGAAAAGAAGGAGATCTCGGACCAGATAAAGCGCCGGCGTGGGTCTTCCTGCATCTTCAGCACCATGCTGTTGAGGATGTGCTGCGTCTGGTCATAGTAGTATTTGTCGAAGGTCTTGATCCAGCCTGTCAGCACAGGTCGGGGGGTCACTGCGTGGGGCCCAACGCTTCCCCACCAGCAGGGCCTGGGCTAAGCCCTTCCCCTCCCCTTCACCTTCACCGGCTGCTCACCCGGGTCGTTGTGGGAGTGTGGCACCACAAACACTTGCAGGGGCTCAGTGTCCCACTCATTGGGCTCATAGGTGATATCGAAGCCCTGCTTCCACACGCCGCCGTCCTGGTTGTCGAAGGGCAGCAGGGAGTACACGGCCAGCATCTGCTGGGTGGGAGACAGGGCTCAGGGCAGACATCGGATTGAGAGACCCCCAAAGGAGTAGGGCCAGGACCCCCTCACACACCCTGCTGTGGACCCTCTGATGCTAGCAGAGGTGGGCCCTGAGCTCCTGGGCCGGGATGCCAGCCCCTCACCTGCAGGTCTGGGCTCTGTCCCTTGCCCCCCAGGGCAAACTGGCAATCCTGCGGGGAGACGGAGAGGAAGCTCGGGCGACTCTCGGGGGGCAGCACCCACGAGCCGTTGGCTGTGTGGTGGGGCAGCGCCGGCTGCCCCTCCGCGTGGGCTGTCAGCTCCAGCACCGAGTCCTTGATGTGGCTGATGATCTCATGGTTCTCCTCCAGCAGCTGCTCCAGCTGCTCAATGCGGTTCTGCAGCACCGAGATCTGACTCTGGGGACACAGATGCCACCGTGAGAGCCTCCGGTGCCCTGTGCCAGGGGGGTCCCGGCCCCCGCCTGCCCTGACAGCAGCGGGGAACAAGCCCTGGCCCAGGCAACCGGCTGGCCTCAGGCTGTGCGAGCTGGCTCCTGCTAGCCCGGGGGCCACTTGCCCATCCCTACCGCTCACCCTGGGGAAGTTGCCCCCACTCTGGTGGCGTGTGGGGTCATGCTGCACCCGGTCCAGCATCAAGTAGAGGGAGAAGACGGCCACGCAGAAGATGGCAGCTCCACACACTGTCACCTGCTTCTTCAGCTTCATCCCGGGGGCCACAGGGACAGACCTGCACCGGGACAGCGCCGTGCCGGTGCCGCTGCCCCTGCCAGCCCAGCCGCGGGGGGGTCCCGGGGCAGCGCAGCACGGTCCCCCCCCCGTCCTCCTCCTCCTCCTCCTCGCCCCCCCCGCGTCCTACTTGGCTTAATCCGGCGCCGGGTATT
>JAVJGI010000063.1:3188145-3198441 GCA_035590275.1 Ibycter americanus | reverse complement strand
CCCCATAGCCCAGTGGCCCCCCATAGCCCTGGGGACAGGCCCTGTCACCCCCCCATAGCCCAGTGGCCCCCCCATAGCCCTGGGGACAGGCCCGGTTGCCACCCCCATAGCCCAGTGGCACCCCCGTAGCCCCGGGGACAGGCCTGGTTGCCACTCCCATAGCCCAGTGGCCCCCCATAGCCCTGGGGCCAGGCTGGGGTGCCGGTTGTCCTGAGCACGGCGCAGGCGTGTGGCCCTGCTGGCTCCCTGGGGTCGGTGCCCTCGCGCAGCCCCCACCGACATGGCGCTGCAGAGCTCATTTATTTATTACACAGGACCAAGCCCGGCAGGAGCTGTGGGCACCACGTCCCCGGGGCATGCAGAGCCCCCTGCCCTGGGCTGGGGAGGGGGCACAGCCGTGTCTGGCCGCCCCACAGCACCCACTTCGCAGGCAGGCCCTTTCCAAGGGATGGACGCTCCCGGTGGGATGGATCCGGGGACATGCGGGGCCGGCGGGGGGCTGCCCTCAGCCCGGTGCTCCCCCTCACCGGTGTCTCTTGCGGATGGCGGTGAGGTCCTGGTGGATGGTGCTGAAGCTGGGCCGCTTGCGGGGGTCGTACTCCCAGCACCGCTGCATTAGCCGGTACACCTCCTCGGGGCACTGCTCCGGGGGGTCCAGCCGCGTGCCTGGGAGGGGGACATGGCATCCCTGGCCACTGGTCCCTTGCCACCCCCAGCCTCATCCTGCCTGTCCCACGGGCTCCACCGCAGAGCCGTTGTGCTGGACCCACCACCCCGCAGTGGCCCTCGAGACCCAGACCCCAGCCACGTCCCTTACCCTGCTCCACCGCTTCTCGCGTCTGCTGGTTGCTGAGGTTGGCATAGGGGATGGCGCCCAGGCTGAAGGCTTCCCACAGCAGGATCCCGAAGCTCCAGACATCGCTCTCTGAGCTGTATCGGCCTGGGGACACAGGGCGGGATGGATGCTGCTGGCTGGGGACACCCACGGCACCGCTGCCCTGGCTGTGCCCATGCTCACGAAGTCTGGGGTGCCCCAGGTGTCACTGCCTCCCTCCCCAGGACCAGGTGTGTGGGAGCAGGACAGGGTGCCCCACATTCCTGCTCCCAGCTGTGCCACAGGGCTGCCAGGCTGTGCCCGGCTCCATCCCATACCATAATTAAGTGCTTCAGGCGCGGTCCACTTGACAGGGATCTGCTTCATCCCCCCTGTGGAGGCGTAGATGCCATCCTCCTCCTCCCGCGACATCCCGAAGTCACTGATCTTCAGGGTGTTCTTTTCCGTCACCAGGCAGTTGCGAGCGGCCAGGTCCCTGGGATGGCCCAGAGCCATCAGCCGTGCACCTGGCTGTCCCCAGGGGCCTCCGCCTGGCACGGGACAGGGGGCAGCGAGGGCTCCGGGGTTCACCCTGCCTTGCCCGGTGCCCACCCACGCTGCCAGAGCCCACCTGTGGATGCAGTGCTTGCTCTCCAGGTACTCCATGCCAGCGGCAGCGTTCTCTGTCATCTTGATCAGCTCCTTCACTCGCAGGTGGGGCCCCTCGCTGCGCAGGAAGCTCAGGAAATCCCCCCCTGCACCCAGATTTGGGGAGCTGGTGGGTGGCTGCCCTGGCATGCCGTGGCGAGCTTGCACCGGCTGCAGGGTGCCCTGGCGGCGCTGGGGCTGCAGGATGGGGTCACTCACCCTGCACCAGCTCCATGACGATGTAAATGGGCTGCTTCTGGGTGCAGACACCGATGAGTCGGACGATGTTCGGGTGGTTGTACTGCTTGAGGATCCTGTGGGGATGAGGAAGGGCACCGTGAGTGCACGGGGGACACGGCTGCCCTGGGCACAGGCCACCTCTGTGCCATCCCCAGTACGCTCTGCCCAGCCAGCCCGGGACACAGCCCTCAGCACAAGGATGCTGCAGATCCAGTGGGATTTGAACAGCCGCAAGTCCCGAGGATGGACAGACGGGCTGGGACAAGCACGACGGCCACACAGACCTGGCTTCCTGCAGGAACTTGGCCTTGAGTTCGGACGGGAGGGTTTCCCGGCAGGATTTCACAGCAACGGGGGTGTTGTCAGCACGCAGGCGGCCACTGAACACCTCCCCAAAGTTACCCTGCCGAGAGACGTGGGTACACTGACCCAGCTTGTTGCGGCATGGCCCGAGGCAACCCCTGCCCACCCACAGATGTGATGGGGACAGCCCTGTCCTCCTGCAGACCCCCTGGGATGGCCCTGCCCTCCCCCAGACCCCACGCAGGCAGGGACCAGAGCACCCTGACTCACCCGGCCGATGCGCTCCCCCAGCAGCACATCCTCATGGTTGAGCACCCATTTGTCCTGCAGGGAGCAGACACCAGGGGTGGTGAGACAGTCCCCAGCCTGTCCCAGGCCCACATCCCTCCTGCCCCTGCAGCTCCCTCTCAGGCAGCCCAGGAGGGGGTTCCCTAGCCTTCAGGCCCCCCCAGGGCTGAGTCACCATGTTGGGCTGGAGAAGCATGCTTGGGGCTCCCAGCCCAGCTGTGGGCAGGAGAAAGGGCTGGGCAGGGCTGCCCTGTGCGCAGGGGACTCGTCCCCCTCCCCACTGCCCGCCGTCACCTTGGGCACAGCCCTGGCCAGGATGATCCCGCTCTTCCGAGTGATGGGCTGCTGGCTCTGCAGGAGGTTCTTGATGAGCAGCGGGATGGTGGGGAAGCCCTCCCCCTCCAGCCGGTACATGTTCTGTGGGGAGGGGAGCTGAGGGGTTGTGCCTGCGCGCTCGCATGGGTGTGCTCACGAGGGCTGGGGTGCATAGGTGTGCATGCACGGGTGGGTATGCACGCACACAGATGGCACAGGACATGCACACACACCCGGCAGGGCAAGCACACACAAGTGGGAGTTCACATGCACGATGCAGGGCTCACACCCCACGCTCCACGCTTAGCCCGTGCAAGGATGGGTGCGCACAGCTCGTACCGTAAGCGCACATCCTGTGCACTCACACCAGGGACCCTGTGGCTGCAGAGCCAGGGGCTGTGTCCAACACCTGCCCATGCAGGGCCACCCCTGGCCATCTCCCCCAGCCTGTGGTTACTCACATCGGCTGCCTGGATGATGAAGTGCCGGGGCTGCCCGTCCCACAGCACGCTGAGCACGTACTCCTGCTTGCCCTGGCTCTCCCGCACTAGGAAGTCCCCATTGCAGCTCAGCAGCTCCTGCACCTCCGAGCGTGGGATGGCCCCGTGGTACCAGACCTGCTGGCACAGCGGCTTCTGCACCTCCGGGATCAGGGGCACGGGGGGCGGCAGCTGGATGGAGACAGGGTGAGCCCAGCCGTACCTCCGGGATGTGCCAGAGGTGGGGACAGCAGTGGTGCCTGGAAGCTGTGCCCAGGGCAGGGGGGAGCAGAGGCTGGAGGGGCTGGAACATGGAGGGGAGGGGGCTGTGGGGCCAGAGAGGGGAGGGCAGCGGGTGCTGGGGGGCCAGGAGGATCAGCAAGGCAGCTGGGTGGGAGAGCAGGGTGGTCAAAGGTGCCCAGGGACTCACCGAGTACTTGGGGCTGAAGATGCCCGAGATGTGGTTCTTTAGGGTCTCCAGCGCGGTGGCCCCGCTCCGCTCCTGCTCCTGGGGGGAGGTGTGAGCTGTGCTCTGGCTGGGGGGCCACCCGAGGCCAGCATCCCTGCAGCTCCCGGGGGCACGGTGGGGCAGGACTCACCACGGAGGAGACTGAGTGCCGGTCATCCTGCAGAGGCAGGGCGGGCAGGGGCTCCCCGGTACCCAGCTCCGCCAGCTTCCCGGCCAGCAGGTCCCGCTGCGCCTGCAGCTTGGCCTGGGTGCAGAGGCAGCCCTCGAGCTGCTGCTGTGCCTCCTGCAGCCCCTGCCGCTTGCCCAGCAAGTGCACCCTGGGGACGGGACAGCGCGGTCAGACCCCGCCACCCCCGGCCCCTCGCCCCCCACCCATCACACCTCACCGCTCCCCAGGGCTCCGGCCCTGCTCCTCGCCCCGGATCTCCGCCTGCAGCTCCCGCACCCGCTGCTCCTTGCTGCTCACAGCCTCCACGGCAGCAGCCAGCTCCTCCTCAACCGATGTCAGGCTACAAGAGACACAGGTGCCGGATGGTGCTGAGCCGCGCTGCTGGTGGCGGTGGCCCCTGCCCATGGCCCAGCCCTGCTCACGAGTGCTGGACGCTCTCGACAGTCAGTTCATTCAGCTGCAGCTCCCCCGGCGCCAGGCTCTCGGTCTCCTCCAGCAAGCTCTCATCAAAAGACACGGTTGGCGGCACCTCGGAGCCGTACCTGCGGGCACCCAGCGTGGCTCTGCCTCCCACCTGCCCTGGGCTGGCCACCGGCACCCATGGCCAGCAGGACTGTGCCCAGCAGAGAGATCGCAGCCGTGCGGGACCGTACCTGTGGTTCTGGATGAAGCTGCTGTACTCCGTGGCAGGGTCGATGGCCTGGATGGCACTGGCAATTTCCTGGTGCACGGCCAGCACGTCCTCCTGCACCAGGCTGCTGATGCTGTAGTACTCCCTGAGGATCTCCTTCCTGCGGGGACACGGGTGCTGGGGGCTGCCAGGCTCCTGTGCCCCCCAGCCCAGGACACCTGTGGCCAGGTGCCACCACGCCTGCTGCAGCCCTGCCTCCTGGTCCCCAAATCTTGCATAGCACTGAGGGGCACAACCATGCGGGCTGCAGCACGAGGGGCAGTGGGTACCGGGGCAGGCGATGGGGCAGAGAAGCTGCACGTGGCTGGTGGGGCTCTGGCAGGAGAGGGGTCATGGGAGTGCCCAGGAATGGGCATCAGGGCACGGGGCAGGCAGGGCTCTTACAGGACGAGGACCATCTCCTGCTGCAGGCTGTAGAGGGACTGGTATAGGCTGGGCAGTGCCCGCTGGTAGTGGTGGTGGTGGTGGAACGTGGCCGCCTGCACAGCCAGCACATACTGGTTGTGCAGGGCATAGAGCTTCCAGAGGCTGCGCACGTACTTCTCCTTTGCCTTGTCTCGCTCTTTGTCTGAGAGAAGAGGCCATGGAAAACACCTGCTGACACCACACTACCGGTCCCTGTGCTGCAGCGCATCCCCCTGCGCAGCCAGCGAGGGGCACGGGCACCTGGCGAGGGTAGGGCAGGGGCAAGGGGGGTGACAGGGCTGGGACGGGGTCCCATGGCAGGCAGGGGGCCAGGGCCAGGGCGGTCACATCACACCTCCCCCTACATAGGATGCTCCTGACCCACAGCACGGTGTCCCAAGGCTGTAACCCCCAGGAGTTCTTCCCGGCTCCCTAGGGCCAGGCTGTCGCCCACCTCCAGAGCCCCCACCCAGTGCAGGCTGTGCCGTGGGTCCTGCAGGGCGCGGGGTGCTCAGCCATCCCTGACCCACAAGGGGAGCTGGGGGGAGACAGGGACAGGGGCAGCAGGGGGCCAGGCACCTTTGCTGGCCTCCTGGTACTTGCGCTTGGCCTGGGCACTGTCCCGCGCCAGGCTACGGTACTGCGCCTTCAGCTTCTCCATCTCCTGCTGCGTGGTCTGGGGAGGGAGATGCTGTCAGGGGCGTGGGGCTGGGACGTGCCCCCCGCTTTCCCCACCGGCACCCACGTACCCGGGCATACTCCTGGCTAAGCTGCTGCCACTGCTCACTGAAGGCCTTGCGGAGCTGCTGCTTGTCACGGATGAGCAGGCTCAGCTTGGCCAGCGGCCCCGCCACCAGCTCCTCCGCATGCCGCCGCAGGATGTGGCTCAGTGTCTCTGTCTGGCTCGCCAGCACCCACCAGGACTGTGGGGACAGGGCATCAGGGACGGTGTGGGGACAGCCACCCTCCAGCCCTGCACCGCACTGGGCTCCTGCGGGGTACGTTCCTGCACTCGGGCATCCCTACCTCTCCAATCTGGCTGCTTTGGTCCCCGGTGCGGAGCTGCCCGGGGCCCTCCTGCTTCTCCAGCTGGGAGAACATGTGGTGCAGCATCCCTGCATACTCCCGGTCGCTCTTGGCACGCTGCGACATCCACTTCTTCATCAGCTCCAGGAGGCGCAGCTCACTGTCCTGCAGCCGCAGCAGCGCGCTGTGCCCCTGCGGGCACCAAAGCTCTGGCCCGAAGCCCATGGCACCGCCGTCCCGGGCGGGAGGAGGCTGCGGAGTGCCGGGAGAGCCTGAGCCGTGGCTGCCACCCCACACCACGCACTGCCCTCGACAGTGACCGGTGGCTGGAGCCCTTTGCATCTCACACCCCCATCGACCTGCCATGGGAGGTGGTGGCCAGGCCAGCTGGTGGGTGGGGGGCAGAGTCCTTCCTGCCCCACACAATCTGCCTTGCAAAGTGCATTCAAAGCAGGCAGGAGGGCTGAGCGAGCCCCGAGCCCCGCAGCAGCTGGGGCCCGCAGGGAAGGTGCTAGGGAGGAGGAAGTGTGGGGGCAAAATCAGCAGCATCGCCTCTGCTTTGCGCGGGGCTGCTCCCCCCGGGCAGCGCAGCCGTGACCCCCACCCTGGCCAGGGCACTGGCCCCACGTGCTCCGGCAGCTCCAGCCCCGTCTTGCCTGGTGACACAGTCACCCCTGTGCCCACGGTGTGGGAGCTCCCGGGGGCCAGGGCATGGTGGGAAGCCGTCAGGAAGGGGATGGGGTACTGAACCGTGGAGGAAGGTGCTGAGCTGGGATGCGTCCCAGCGCCTGGGACTCCAGCATGGCCACTGCAAGCCAAACTGGTCCCAGCCGTGGTCCTGGGGTGCTCTGCCCTGCGGCAAGGGCACAGCAGGAGCAGGAGGGTGCTGGGCATGGCTCTGTGCCGGGTAGGATGTCCCCTGGCAGAGCCCTCCACCCCACAGAGGGCTTGGGCTGAGACCCCCCCAGCCCCACAAAGGAGTCCCCTGTCCCTGCCAGTGCCCCGCTGGGACACGGCCCCTCTAACCTGTGTGTGCCGCGATGTCCCCGCCGTGGGACTGGTGCTGGTGCTCCTGGGGCCGGGGCTGGCGCAGTCTGGACCTGGTGCAGCTCCGGCTCCTGGGGAGGAACAGGAAACCCAGTGCTGACCATACAGCCATTGCGAGATTTCCTGCGTTTCCTCCCCTCCCTGCCAGTCCCTGCGCCTGGGGCCAATGCCGCACACGACTCCACCATAGCTGGGCAGCCCCCAGCCCCACTGCCTCTCCCGGCTGCCTCGCACCAACGCCTGGCACTGGCAAGATGTGGCCATGCAGGAGCCCAGGGCACTTCCTCGCCCCGGCTGTGGTCCACAGCCCCCAGCCCCACAGTGGCTGCACCCAGCAAAGCCCCTTCAGCTGTTCCCGGTCCTGCCCGTCCTCCAGCCCATCTCTGTGCCCCTGCCTCCCCCAGGGGCTGCAGGAACTGGGGGGTCCCCGGTGGGGTCCCCAGGATTCTGTGCAGCCCTGCTAAAGGGCGGCCATCCTGTCACCAACCCCAAGCCTGGCCCTTGTGACCGGGAAAGGCCACGGGACAGAGCATCCACTGCACGGACACCCACGGAGCCCTGCCCCAGCCCTCGCTGCCAGCATGTGTCCGCATGGCCGGGACCCTGTTCCTAAGCAGCTTCACCGGTGCCACGGTGGGATGGCTCAGCCCCGGCAGCCACATTGCAGGGGCAGCTGCCACCGCCACCACCTCTGCCCAGCGCTGCCACACACGTCCCCGTCGCTGGTGCAGCGTGGCTCAGCTCCTCTCAGCTCTGCTCAGCTCCACTCAGCCGCCTCCTGCATGGTTTGTCCAGCACCTGGCAGGGAGGTCACGGCCCCACAGGGGTGTCACGGTCACCTGCAGGACACAGCTGAGCTGATTCCACTTTTAGAAAATTGGGGAACAAGCGTGTCAGGCAGGACTTCTGCTGGCTTGCCTTCCCACGGGCGAGCAACACGTGGGTGGTTACACCAAGGAGCAGCACAATGGCATGACATGGCATGGCCAGGGCTGCCTCGGTGGCCCAGCCACAGACCCCAGGCAGCACTCCAGCTGGGCTGAGTGAGAGAACCCCCTCCCAGAGTCACCGCAGCCCCCCCGGTTAATGCCCCATTTGCCACCTGCCTGGATGAGCACTTCCAGAACTGCCACATGCTGCCAGGGTCCCCAGTCACCCACCAGCTGGCCACCCTGTAAGTGACCCTGATCCCCAAGGGGTTCTGCTTGCTGGGGGGGGCCCTGCTTCCCCATCCCCACAGAGTCCTGCCTGTGGAGGGGGCTCTGCTTTCCCTGTGCCCATTCAACTGCCCGCAGCACTCGGCGCTGCTGATGCTCGCTGGCACCACCAGTGCCACGCTCCCTGGAAACAGTAATTTTCATGGCACGTTTGAAGGTGAGAGCTCATCAGTGACCACCAGCACTGCAGCTGCCACCACCTGCAGCAGATGACAGCCCCCCCGACAGCCCCCCCGCCCCCAGCCCCAGGACCTGCCCAGGAATAGTTTTATTTCCTGCTTGAGCTGCGGGTCCCACCGGCAGCGTCTACACGCCCCACCGGCTCCAGCGATGCTCACAGCGCTGTCACAAGCTTCACAAGTGTTTTGCAAGCTGGGCTGAGGCGCTGCTGCTCCCCAGCATCCCTCCAGCATCCCCTGGCAGCTCCCAGGCAGCGCAGGCCCCCTCCCCGCCTGCACCAGGCTGCGCCAGAGACACCAGGGACATGAAAGCCTGGGGGCCTGGGGGGCTACCCCCCGCCCCGGTGGTGCCAGGGTGGTCAGGATCGTGCTGCAAGGCTCTGGGTGCAATAGTGAGTGCAGAAGCTTTCCTTCCTTGGAAGCCCCAGCCGCTGCCTGCAGCAGGAAGGTTACTGGGGGCCACACTACAGCTCGCCCAGTTTCACATCCTCTGTCCGCCCTCCTGCAGCCTGCAGAGCCCGGCGGGGCTGCGGCCGCTCTGCCTGCTTCCCCCAGAGCCATCACCGCCGACCCGATGCCCGCAGCCCACCCGCCATGCCCGGCTGCCCACCGCCAGCTCAGGCCCAGCAGCCCTCAGCTTAGGGGCGGCAGGATCTGTCCCTGCCCTGACCCGATGAGAGAAGGCCGAGCGGGCTGAGCAGCACCTGCAGTTGCCACCACACCGCGGGGAACTCGCCCCTGACCACAGGAAGCCACCACGGCCACAAGCGCAGCCGAGGCTGAGGAGCTCTGCAGAGAGGTGCTGCTTCTGAGAGTGTGAGCACAGCCCCAACACATCCTCCTGGGGGGCTGGGACCCCATGGGGGGCTCGGGGGGGCTGGGGTGGGCTCTGCCTGGGGCTTGGCTAGGGCATGAGAGGGTCCTGTATCCAGCCTGGCCATCCCTGTCCTGGGGCTGCCCTGCGGGCATCATGCTGCGGCTGCAGGGTGGTGCTGGACGCGGGGGCTGCAGCGTGCGAGCTCAGCTGGTCCCCAGGCTGCTGTGGAGGGGCTCAGCCCACACGCTGTGGGACAGGGGTGCAAGTTCCCCAGGCTTCTACCCCCCCGCCACCTCCATCCACTGCAGCCGGTTCCCAAATTAACTCCTGTCTCTGTGCGTTACCAACGAGCGGCTGCTTCTCATGGCTCAGGTGAAGGGGCCAGTCCCCGCCTGGGTGCTGAGTCCCCAACCAGCAGCCCCTGCACAGCACCTGTCACCCGGGCAGGGCAGCCCATGGCTCTGGGGGCTCTTTACCTCTTGGGGGGTGGGATGGGGGGCTTCTCTATCCTGTCTGGGGGGTGCAGCTGGACCCAGTGCTGCAGCTGCGCTCCGGCAGCAGCGCAGCAGTGGGGCTCCCTGCCTGCACAGCAAGCATGCATCCCAGCAAAGTGCTCCCCCCCAGCCGCAGGCAGGACCCCAGGCCCCCTCCCACGGCTGTGGAGCAGATCTGGGCATCCCACGGGGGGCTGCAGCGCGGGGTGATGACCCCCAGCCTGGCACCCTCCTGGCTGGGGCACAGAGCACAGGCAGCGGAGCTGGTTTGCATAGTTCTGAACATTTAATAACTCAGTCTCTCTAGCGTTATATCCACATCCATTAAATTAAAAACAGGCTCAGGAGGCAGCTCCCGGCTGATTAAATTACAAGAAAAAATTACTGTGCACCAAAAAGTTATTATAGAAAAATAGTCCTGTGGCCCCCCCGGCCGGCGGCTCCATCTGTGGCAGGCCGGGGCTGGTGCTGGCACGGGGTGGGCAGAAGCCCGTGCCACGGCCCCGCTGTGCGGCAGCGGACGGCAAAGGGGCTCGTGGCACCGGCCCCCAGCCCGCGGGGCAGGGGCAGTGAGGGCAGGCGGCACTGGGAGGGGGCTCCGGCAGGGAGCAGAACGGATTGTCACCAAGTGGGGGCAAGGCACGTCGGGGGGGGGGGGGGCAGGGGCACTCTGGGGGCCGCTGGTGCGGGGCGCC
>JAVJGI010000063.1:3172661-3188051 GCA_035590275.1 Ibycter americanus | reverse complement strand
CCACAGCCCTGCCCAGGGGCACAACACAGCGTGGGCTCTGTGCCAGGGGTCCCTGCCCATGCTGGGGGGGGGGCTGAGCCTTGGGCAAGAGGGAAGGCGCCGCCCTGCCCCCCCGCTCTCCGGTGCAGGGGGGTCCCGTCTGCACTGCGGGCAGCACAGCCACGGTGGGATGGGTGGGCGGCGGGCAAGCAGGCAGCAGAGGCTGAGGCCTGGCCATTATTGCTGTTGAAGGGCAGGGGTGGAGGCAGACAGGCCCTCGGGAGGTGGCGGGGAGCCAGGACGCAGCGGGCCGAGCCAGGGAGGCGGGCAGAGGCCCGGCGGTGCCGCGGGCGGCAGGGGCAGGGGGCTGCCGTGCTGCGGGCTGGGCTCAGCCCTGGTGGGGCAGAGCCACCCCTGCCCCGGCCAGCCCAGCCTGAGCCATGAGAAGCCCGGGACCCCACACGCTGCCCACCCTGGGGGACTCACGTACCCCCCGGCAGCAGCTGCCCAGCTCGGGCAGGGGACGCAGCTGCCAGTGCAGGGCCAGTGAGCGCCTGGGGCCCCGCTGCCATCGAACACCCCAGCATGGGGTGCAGGATGGACGCGGGGCCAAGAGAGATGGTGCAAGACTGGGACGGTGCTGAGCTGGGGACGGTGCCAGCAGGGCCGTGCCCGGCAGCCCAGGCCGGGGCTGAGGGACGGTGCCGGTAGGTAGGGAGCCCTGGGCGGCTGCGGTGCGGGAGGGGGACAGGGACAGAGTCCGGGGCCCCTCGGCCTCGCCTGCCCCGGCCCTGTGGTGCTGGGCAGGGAGGAGGGAGGGGCGGGAGGGCTCATCAAAGGGCACTTTGGTCTCTGATGAAGGCAGTCCTCTCGCTGTGGGCCTCGTACTCCTCACCGTCCGACTCGGAGGGGCCCTCCTCCTGCCAGATGTCGGAGGGGAGCCCCTTGTAGGAGATGATCCCGCTGTCCAAGGCGTAGACCTTCACGCCCCGCAGGCTGAAGCCTGAGCGTGCCTGCAGCACCAGAAAGACGGTGACGAAGATGACAACGATGAGGACGCAGCTGAGGCTGGCGATGAGGACGGGCAGGTTGGCTGGAGAGGGGGCCTCAGCCAGCCCCTCGCTGTCTGCCAGCGCAGGGGACGCACGGCTGCTCTGCGTCTGGTGGGAGCAGGAGAGGTCCAGGCTGCTGAAGTGGGAGTGCGCGGGGCAGGTCAGGCACTGGTTGGGGCCAGGCCCCGCGCAGGTGGCGCAGGAGGGGTGGCAGGGCAGGCAGAGGTGGGGCGCGATGGGCTCCACGCTGTTCTCCAGGTTGTAGTGTGTGTTCTGGATGCCAGGCGCGAAGCCGGGAGGGCAGCGCTTCAGGCAGCTCTTCTGGTGCAGGTAGTACCCCTCCTCACAGACTGCGGGAAAGGCAGGGTCAGCACAGGCTGGGGGGCCGCCTGCACCCTGCGCCCTCGGCCCCTCCCCACACTCACCCACGCAGGTCTGGCTGGGGGTCAGGGTCTTGCAGCCGCTGCTCTCCAGCTGGTTGGAAAGGCTGGAGGAGTCAGTGGCTGTCCCGTACAGCACAAGCGTGAACTTGGTCAGCGTGCCTGCAACGACATGGGGTGAGGACCACCAACGTGCCCGCCAGACCACCTGCACTTGGGACAGGCACAGGGAGGGGCACTGGTCCCCACCACGGGCTGTCAGGGGACAGTGGGGCTGTGCCCACCACCTGGAAGAGCACCCGATGCAGGATTATGCCCCAGCGCAGGGCCACCCATGGGATGGGGGGGCCAGGCCAGCTGGCACAAGGGGCACCTGCTGCCTCAGCCCCCACCTCCCCGGAGCAGCTGCGTCCCCACCCCACGTGCCCAGCTCCAGCCTCTCCCCAGCCAGGTCACTGCAGAGCATCTGAGGTGTCTCTGGCCCCTCAGCTCGGGGGATGTGGGTGCCCATGGTGCTCCAAGCCACCCTGGGCTTGGAGGGAGGCAGCAGTGGGAGCGAGGCTGGCCCAGCCCTACCATAGTTGTTGGCATCGCTGGTGTTCTCGATCTCCAGCACCCATTCCCCAGAGGGGTCCTCATCCCATGAGTGCGTCGTCATGAAGGCCCAGTCGCTGAAGCCATCAGCCGAGAAGTCGTGGGGCCTGGGTGAGGAGGGGGCGAGAGGTGAGTGCCAGCATCCTGCAAACCCTCTCGTGCCAGCCCGGGCCGGGGGCCACTGCGGGGCACCCTGCAACCCAGCACCTACCTGGCGGCCAGGAGGGTGGAGCGGGTGCCCATGGGACTGACCAGGTGGATGGCCAAGTCCCCCCGCCGGTTGTAGGACAGCGTCAGCCTGGCCTGCGCGTGCTCCAGCCGGCTGATGTAGTTGGCTTTCCCCAGGCAGGCGTCCACCTTCTGCCGTACCTCCAGGCGCTTCCCGATGTCCCTGCCGAGGACAGGCAACAGTGAGCCCCGTTCCAGCCTGGGGGGCACGCAACAAGGTGCCTTGGCTCCCACCGCGGGGCTTTGCGGCTGCCCTGGGAACTGGGTGCTGTGCCCCAGGGCAGCTGGAGTGGGAACTGATCCCGCAGCAGCTGGCAGTGCCTCCTCTCCATCCCCAGACGGGTGCAGGCACCAGACGGAGCTGCCCCAGTCCCCTGCCGAGCACACGCTGCCCGGTGCCGCCTCCCCAGCCGCCGCTCCATGCCAGCCCTGAATGGGCCCTTTCTTCACCCGCTGCCGGGCCAGCTACACCCTGCCTGCGCGGCCAGGGAGGGATGGGACGGGCACAGACATCCCATCCTGGTGTTTGTATGCAGCCATCCCCCCTCCGGCAGTGCCAGCGCAGGACGCCGGTCACAAGGACTGCCCGCTCAGGATGGGCAGGGTCATGTCCCGGGGGACTGGGGCAGGGCAGCAGGCAGAGGCTGTGGCTCCATCCGTGCCCAGGGATGCCCCCCCCCCACCTCCCCAAGAGCCCCCGGGGAGCACCCCAGACGCACACGAGGCTCGGCACATGTTGCGCTGTGGCAGGGGCAGCCAAGCGGGACTAAAAGGAGCTTCTGTCTGACCCCTGAAAAGCCCCTCTGTCTGGGGATGACTGTGCTGGCAGCTCCCAAACCGCAGTGCCCCAGCCTGCCGGCACCCCCGCTGCGCCCAGCCCGGCCCCAGCAGGAGCTGGCAAGCTCGGCAGTCGACCTCAGCGCTGGATGACTGGAAGGCACCTTCCCCAGCTCTCCCCAGGCTCTCACGGGAGGATGGTCTGGGGTCTTGGGGGCAGCTCAGCCCTGCAGACCCTCCCCACTCCCCGCCCTGGACCCAGAGGTGCTTGGGCTCCTGCGTGGACACCGGGCGATGCCCTCCTGGGCTCAGCAGCCCTTACTTTGGCGCCATGACGATGTTGATGACGCATTTCCTCTGAGGTCCCACTGTGGTCCAGTTCTTGGCCAGGCTCACCATGGCCCCGGCGTCCAGCAGGCCATAGCCGTAGGAGTGGCTGACTGTGGACAGAGATGGGGTCAGCACCACTCCCGGGGGTCCCTGGCAGGGGACGTGTGCCCGGCCATGCTGTGCAGCCCACCGGGGCCTCCTGCCTCCTTTGCCCCACAGGGTGCTCTGCCCCAGCCCCGCCAGCTTAGCAGTGCCTGCAGGAATGGGGGTCCCTGGTCCATCCCTGGCACCCCAGTACCTTTGCGGCCGACGCCATTGGTGACCCAGTCGTTGGCGTTGAGGTGAGCCGGCTTTGACGTCTGCACCACCAGGTGCTGCATGTCCCGCCACGTCAGGTTCTTGCTGCGGGGAGACACGGGGCTCAGGCACCGGCGTCAGGTCCTGCCAGCCCCAGGCAGGTCCGTGCCCAGGCATCGCTGCCTTGTGGGGCTTGCACAGCCGCCCCCAGCCCAGCCCTGCTCCGTGCCTGCCCTTACTTGGCTTCCAGGGCGAGGGCGATGATGCCGGCGGCCAGGGGTGCCGAGGCCGACGTCCCTGTGTGCGATTCGGTGCATTTCTGTCTGAGGTCAGTTGTCACCTGCGAGGAGGAGTGCTGGGGTAGGAGGTGCTGTGGGCACCAGCCACGTCCAGGATGGAGGGGTCTCGGGGGTTTGTGTCCCCATAAGGGCCACGGGAGGCAAGGCAGAGCCACTGCTCCTGGGGCAGCTCAAGAGCTTCCCTCCAGAAGCCGACAGCTCATGAGACCGCAGTCCTGGGAGCAAAACCTGGCGGGCAGCAGCGTGGCACAGCGGGGCCAGCCCTGCTCCCGGCACCGCAGCCCACTCGGTCCCCAGAGGGATGCCCACAGCACACCCAGCTCACGGCACATCCCACCCCCACGAGCCCCCCGCCTGCAGACACTGCAGCCCTAACTCACAATCTGCTTCTCGTTCTGGTTGCCGCTGCTGTAGGTGGTGGCGAGGGTGGAGGAGCAGGCCTCGCTGTACCAGGGCACGTTACCATACTGCGTGGTGCTGCTGATGGACAGCGTGTAGATGCTGTTGGTGTAACCGTCACAGTTGCAGCTGTCGTGTTCGCGGCCCCCGTTCCCAGACGCCCAGACGAAGATGGAGCCCAGCCCCCCTCGGCCCTAGCAACAGAGGCAGGGTGAGGGCCAGCGCCGGTGTCACCCGTGCTGCCGCAGGGCAGGAAGCCCCAGGCTGGAGCTGGGGACAAGCAGACGATGCTGGCCCCAGGGTTCTTGCAGCCTGAGTGGGAAAGACCGAGCAGATGCAGCTGGGACACTGGGGGACACCACTGGTCACAGCCCACCAGCCAGGGCACCCAGTGCTGCCATTCCTCACCACTGCCATGCCTACGGAGGGTGCTGGGGCACCTCTGCAGAGGCTCTGGGGGCTGCCCCACCATGTAAGGCACCGGGTGGCAGAAGGGGCTTCCAAGAACTGATGTCTTTTTCCGCTTGGAAATCACCCAGGCTGACTCTGCCTGTGTGGGATTTGCAGCCGCCTGGCAGCACCGCGGGAGCTCAGCAGAGCAGTCCCAACTGGCAGCGCGGTACCCAAAAGCCACAGCTCCACTCGCAGCGTTTGTGACAGAGCTGGCGTGGCACAGCGGGGCGGGTTTGCAGCATGCCTTGCACGGCACATGCGTCTCTCCGCGCAGGGAATCCCAGGCGGAACATAGGGCACAGCTAACCACGCGGGCTGCTGCACCGCAGCGATGCCAAGGCACAGGCTGCACCGACAGCACGTAGAGACAGCAAGGGGAGGACAGGCGGAGGAAGCAAGGGCAAGTAGCTGGTGTGAAACCAGGCAGGAACCAGCACAGGGCTTCAGAGAGCAGGGAGAGTCCATCCCAGCGTGGGGATGCACAGGGGCTGCTCAGAAAAGCGAGACAAGCATCCGGCACGGGAGGAGCCCTGACTCAGAGCAATCACACAAGAAGAACAGGAAAAACCAACAGAGCCTGATCCTGGAGATGGGCTGGAAGACAGCTCATCACGGGAGGGCCAGGACAACAACCAGGGCAGGCAGAGCAAGGGAGACCTGGGGGAAGGGGCAGGAGCTCAGCCGGCGCTCCCCTGGCAAACTCTCCTGCTCACCTGGCTGACCCCTCGGAAGAAAGCCTCCTCTGCCAGCCGGGCCGGGCCATCCACAGTCTTGCCGTCATCCTCGGGGCCCCAGCTGGCACTGTAGATGTGGATGTGGTTGGGATTGAGGCCCAGGGAATGGGCCTCCACAGCATCAGTCACCTCCCCATCCAGCATGCGCACGCCTAGGGCCAGAGAGCAGATGTCACGGGCGACCGGACAGGGCAGGGTGGCCACGCACCTCAGGGCAGCGGTGCTGCTGGCGAGAGCCCTCCATCCACTGCTGCCACCCTGCGCCATGAGCCATCTCAGGGCTGCCCTGGCCAGCAGCACCGAGATCCCCGGGCACAGCCCACTCCTCCGGCCACCAGGCACCCGCGGAGCCCAGCACAGGCTTTGCTCTCTGGGCAAAACACACCTTTGCAGGCTGGCACCCACCTCCGATCCTGGCGTTGTAAGCCACACCAACACCGCAGATCCCATTGTTTGCCACAGCAGCCACCTCCCCAGCGCAGCGCGTGCCATGTCTGCAGTTGAAACAGGATGAAGCGTGCTTGGATGGTGTGCAAGGGGCACAGGGCTGGGCACCAGCTGCAGCAACCAGCATCCAAGCTGCCTCCTATCCCTCCCAAACCAGAGAGCTGACAAAAAGCCCTGCAGGGCTCCTCCGTCTACCCTTCTGCTCCAGGGCAGGGGGGACTGAACAGCCTGCACTGGCACCACGCAGCCCCAGACCATGCTGCTCGTATCAGAAAGGGAGGCAGGGGGTTTCTCCATGGGGCAGAGGTGTGCCGCCACCCATGCACTCTCCCACAGTCCGTGAGGGATGGCACTGCTGCTGAAACCCTGCTGTAGCTGGGCTCTGCCGCCCTTGCCTCTGCCTCCTGCCTCACCTATTGTCATTCATCTGCGTGTAGCGGGGCTGTGGGTCTGGGTCCTGGTCATTGACGTCAAAGCTCGCCCCTGGATCCTGGAAGACAGATCTGGCAGTTAGAGACTGTCCACCTTGGCCACCGAGCCCCACCGTCCTGGGGCCATGCCTGTGCTCCATGCTCCTGAGGCGAGCTGAGCAGGGGGGAAGGCTCCAGTCCCACCTACATCACTTTCCTCCATGTCCCACCATGGCAGGCACAAGCCCTGCACCACGCAGCTCCGGGGCTGCACTGAGCAGCCACAGCCATCCGGACAGGTTCCCGTGGCACAACGTCCTGCGGCATTGCCTCACACTTACGTAGTTGCCCTCCAGGTCAGGGTGGTTCTTCTCGATGCCATCATCCAGGATGGAAACCACGATACCCTTGCCCGTGTAGCCCTGCTCCCAGGCCTGACGCACATTCAGGTCCCGCTGGTTCGTGTTGTACTGCCGAGAGAAGCCCTAGCAATAGGAGCTGCGCCCAGCTGCTGGCACTGCAGCGGGGGTGTGCCCGGACCCCTCCCAGCCCTGGCTTACGGGAGGGCAAGAGGCAGCCTTCACCCTGCTCCGCTGTGGCATGGGAATGAGGAAACCCCCAGGGACCTGGGCGCAGAGGGCTGGGCACAGCCAGCCGGGAGGGCCACTCGGAAAGGAGACTCAGCCCCAGGCTGTGCTTGGGTCCCACAAACATGGCTCCCTTTGCAGGGATCAGGGATACTGCTTCTGGGCCCAGCAAAGGGCTGCTCCCCCCTAGTCCAGCCCTGGGCTCTCCCCAGCCCTGCAAGTGACCCAGCAAGGAGCCACAGCTCAGCGAGCACGGCCTCTTCCCTGGGCTGCCCCCGGACACACAGCACCAGGTGGCTGCCTCAGGCCATCCTCCTCCTCCCTGCCAGATTGGCTGGCAGCAGCTGCCTGGCAGCAGTTCCTTGGGTGTCATGTCTGCATCCCCAGAACTCACACCCGCTATCCCAGCTGCATGGCCTCCCTCTTTGCCTGGCAGTGCACAGCCCCTGCCCGGCACTCACCAGGTACCACTGCTGCGGGAACTTGGGGTCTGTGGGCTCCATGAAAATGTCTCGCTTGGTCCTGCGCTTTGCCACCTGCTGCTCCAGCCACTGCACCTGGGGACAGAGAGGCAGCTTGTGCCCGCCCCAGCAGCTCCCCAGATCCCCTGCCCCACAGCCAGCAGCCTGCCCAGAGGGGCTCTCCCTGGGGAACTCACAGCCACCCCTGGGCTGGCAGAGTATCTGACCCCACCAGAGCTACGGCAGCACCCAGACCATCCCTCCTGGCCAGGGTGTCCCGCGACAGGCTGCGCTCCAGCGGAGCGGGCAGGTCACAGCACAGAGCTCTGCCGAGCAGCAGGGCTGCCAAGAGCCTGCCAGCTGCTGCGACATGCTGCACGCCCCACTCTGCTGCCAGCCTGCCAGGCCCCTGGGCCAGCGCCAGGGGACAGAGATCACGGCAGCCCTGCCACACAGGGATCTGGCACTGCTGGCACTGCCCTGCACACCTTGTCCTGTATACGAGGACTGAGAACCCTCCAGGGAGCCACAGGCTGCCCCATGCCCTGGGACCACAGCAGCCCATGGGCCAGTGGCGCTGGCTCCACTGACCCCCTGCCCTTGCTGGCCACGTGCCGGGCTCCTACCCAGCTCTGCCAAGGGCCTCAATGCCAGGGGACGGTTCAAGGCAGCTCAGCCCCGTCCTGTGCCCAGCACTGGCTCACATGCCAGCGTAAAGTGCCCAGGACCAAAGCCAGGCCCCCCACGCATGGCAGGCAGGGCCCCCCTGCTGCAGGTACCTGCGGTTCCCTGGCCAAACGGCTGTGCCAGGGTTGGTGGGGCGAGAGGGAACGCTTCACCACGCCGCTGTGCCGAAAGTGGTAATAGTCGCCAAAGATCTGCAACAGAAAAAGGAGAAGGATGGACTTGAGAGCCCCATCTCCCCAATTCCCCATCCCCCCACCTGCAATCCCGAGCCCCAGGGCTGCCATGGGCAGGCCGGGCCCCCCACTCTGGAGTGGCTGGTGGGGCTTGTGTCCGGGTGCACAGGGCAGGACCTCCTGCGAGAGGCTGCAGCAGCTGGTGACAAGGCAGCTGGGGAGACCCTGGGGCCACAACACCACAGCCTCTGCCCACCTCAACCTCCTGCAGGTCCCCGCACGGCAGTAAGTCCCAAATTGTCCAGCAAAGCTGCTGCCCTGGCAGGGCGGTCCCAGGCAGCAGCGCCAAGATCCCCAGGCACAGCCCACTCCACTGTCACAGGTGGCAGAGGGACAGGCCTTTTGGAGCCAGCCTGGGAGAGGCACCAACCTCAGAAGCCAAAACCACCGCTCCTCTCCCAGAGCCGACCAGCACCCCCTGCTACTGGTGGAGGAGGGTCCCGGGGGGGCTCCCAGCCCTGCTCCCCAGGCAGCCCCAGGCACAGCAGGGAGGGTCTGAGCCAGCTTCTGCCCCTCTGGACAGGCTGCTAGCAGAGCCCTGCTCCCCTCGTGCCCCACGCCAGCACCCCACCGGAGCACCCACCCAGTGCTGGTCTCTACCCTGGGGCACAGCCAGCTCCAGCTGAGCAAAGCGAGGTGGGGAACGCAGGCGCCCGACCCCAGCTGGGGACAGCCACGAGCCAAGGCACCGTGCTGCGCTAAGCCCAGCTCAGCTCCCACGCACACCGGGACAGCCCAGCCTGGGCAGGGGCAGGACAAGACTCCAGTACAGCCCAGCTGGCCCAGGAGGCCATGCACCCACCCAGATGGTTACTTTTAAACCCCGAACCAGCAGCCTGCCTGGCCAGGGGGAGAAGGGGCCGAGTGCCCACCCTGTCTCCCTGGAAGCCACAGAGCCTGGGCAGTGACTGTGGGCAGGATCCGACTGCCCAGGCTGCGCCATCGCCTGGAGGGCTGGGCTGCAAGGGCTGCAGGGACAAACACGATGGGGAGGACATCTCGCCCTCCGCCTCCCCAGGCTGCCACAAAACAGTTTGATTGCAGCTAACGAACCCCCGCAAGCTTATCAAAGCTCTGCAGATGTGCTGCCACCCTGGCCAGCCACGCAGCATCCAGAGCTGAGCAGGGGAGGAAAGGTGCACCCGGCGGAGCAGCACCCTCAGCCCCAGGGCAGCAAATCTGGGCTGCAGCTCCCAAGTCATGCACTTCACCCCAAAGCTCCCCCGTGCTCCACAGGGTAAGGGAAACACATCCCAGCACCTGGAGCCGGGCGTGCACCACACCTGCTCAAGGAGCACTGTGTGCCAGCAGGCTAAGCCCCCATGTGCTGAAGGGAATTGCTCTGCTCTGCAGGGCTCCCCCCGCAGCACAGCCCCCCATGCTCTGTGGGCCTGAAAGTGAACAGACCTGACTCATGGCAGCCCAGTACCAACATCCCAAGACAGCAGGAGCCCAGCATCAGGGTCAGGACTTGTGTCCATGGCTCCATTACCAGGGCAGTCTGACGCTCACAGCACGCCAGCACACACTGGCACACACCAGGCAAAGCCCCTGGCTGCCAGCTCAGAACCTCACTCCTCTCTGTGTGTCCCCCCCAGACCTTGGGCCATGGTGGGGAGCAAGCCTGTGGCGGGGGACAATGCAGAGTGCAAATCAACCCCACGCTGCGCCAGCTGGTGTTATCCAGGGAAGCCACAGACCATGCCGGCTCCCCAGGATGTGGTGCTTGCGATGTGGGGCTGCGCTTTGCGGTGCCGGTGGCAGCTGGACGCTGCTCCTGCCCTGGGCTGGCAGAGGAAGGGCCAGCACTCAGCCTGCAGCTCTGCACCCCTTCCCTGTGGGGCACGGGCAGGCAGCTGGAGCCCTGGCACAGCCGGCTGCAGAGCTGCAGTCCTGCCTATTACAGCAGCATCGTACCTCCAGCACTGCCAAAGTCACTGGGGACAGATGCGGGCCTGTTCCCCGTGGCACACCGCATCCCCCCAGCACAGCCTGGGATGCCCGGCAGCTCGGAGCGCCTGGGGAGGTGCCGAGGAGGAAAAGCCTCCGCACACACGAGGAGAAAGCAAACTGCCCTCCCCCAACACCCCATCACCCCCTCCCGGGGTAAGGACAGAGCCCCGATTGTTCCTGCACGTAGATCACGGCTCTGTCTGGTCATCCGACTGGATTAGGTCTGCACAGACACTGCGGTGGCATCCAGGAGCCAGCCAGCCCACACGCTTCCACCCTAATCCCCACAGTCCCTGTCCTCAGCAAGGACAGAGCTGCCCCTCCAGCCCCGTGCCTCTCCAGGGCAGGCGGCGCTGATCCCACAGAGAGCAGTGCCAGCTCACCGTGCCCCGGCCACCTCAGCCAGCCCCACGGCCAGCAGGCTGCCCGCGCTCCCACCTACGTCCCTGGGAGCAGGGCGACAAGCCGGGTGGCAGTGGGGGCTAGTGGGGACCAGTAGCCCAGCGATATGGGAGGTGGGAGCATTCACCCCTCCCTGGGCTGGCACTGCCGGTGACCCACCAGTGCAGCCCAAGGCTGGCACCAGCAGCCAGGCCCTTCCCCGGCTGTGCCCCCTCCTCTGCACCAGCCCCAACGGCATGAACCGCTGTGCTCCCACCTCACTGCTGCATCTGTCCCTCTCCTCTGACCCCTGCCTGCCCCACGCTGTCCTTTGGGTCCCCTTCAAGGCCACTGGTATCAGACGCGGGTCCTGGCACCTCTCTGCCGGAGGCATCGCTGGCCCAGGGGACTGCCCGCCTGCCCCGGCTCTGCAGGCAGCGGCGGAGCAGGGAGTACACCAGGACAGCACGCCTCCGAGGACAGTGTCCAGAGCCCATGCTGAGGCCAGGATCCTCTCAGATAAGGACCCTGGGGGCCTCACACTGGGGTACTGCCAGAAGCACCCAGCTCCCCCCCTTCCAGCCTGGCTGCCACATCCTGTCCCAGCGGCACCCACCCCCCAGGAACAGCAGCTCAGCAACCTCCCAGGAGGGAAAGCCCAGCTCCTTCCAGCACTGCTTTTCCCACCGGGCCACCACGGTCCCTCTGTGGGAGCGGGCTGCCCGGGCCAGCCAAGCCTTATCCCACAGCACAGACACTGGGATGGGCTCCAGAATGGGAGAAAACATGCCCAGACCAGCAGCTCCTGCTGCAGCCCAAGCTGCCACAGCCCACGGGGCTCTGCCTGCAGGTGCTGCCTCACCACTGCTCTGCCGGCAGCCACATGGGCTGGGAGAGCCGGGGGCAGAGGTGCCAGCCTCTGGCGGCAGAATAAACGGCATGGGGAGAAGGTGTGCACTGCTGGGCAGAGCTGGCGCAGAGCCTCCATGGCTCACAGGGACAGACCCCAAACAGGCCTGGGCCACGGGGCTCTGCACCACGGCACAATGGGAAATGCTGTCGGGAGCAGGCTGATGGCACCTCAGCCCTGTCCCTGCTCCCAGGGGTCTTGGCACAGACCTGGCCCAGTGGGACACATCATGGGCCACCCTCCCAGTCCCCTCTGCATGGCAGCAGCCATGGCCCGACACATCCTCTGCCCCAACATCAGCTCTAAGACACTTCCATGCAAACAGCACCTACGTGAGGCCACCCCATTGCCCCCACAGCACAGACACCCTTAGTGGGGCCTGGCCCCAGCCCCCAGAGTTCCCTCCAGCACAAATCCTGGAGGACTCACGGCTCCCTAGCCCCAGAGCCCTGCGCACCCCCTTGCCCCACGCAGGGCTCATTTTGGGTGGCAGGAGAAGGTGCCCACTGGTTCCAGCAGCAGCCACCTTCCCCGCCCGCCATGGCTCGCGGCAGCTGCTCACAGCAAGGTCCTGACACCGCAGCCATGAGTTGTGCAATTTCCTCTGGGATTTTGCTCCTTGCTTCCTTCCCGGAGAGCCAGCCCAGCCCGGCAGCAGCATCCTGCTGTCGGGGCAACAGACCCCCAGGCATGCTGACAGCCCAGCCGGGGCTGGCAGAGCCACACAGGCTCTGCTCTGCTAGTACCAGCCTCACCTTGCCAGAGCAGCGCCAGTCCTGCTCCCATGCCTGTGTGGGGGCTGGGGGGGGCATTCCTCTGGGCCAGCCATGCTGCAACCACTCCCATGGGATCCCCTTGGCCCCCGCTGTGGCCACGGCAGCTGTGCTGGCGCCAGTTCCATCAGCAAAGTCCCCACCTGCCACCAGTGCCGAGGCCAGCACCCTGCCCGTGGCACAGGGCAGAGAAAAGCCCCACAGATCAGCCCGTGCTGAGAGCACGGGGCAGTGGCATCACGCTATGACAGTGGCATCAAGAAGCGTTGCCCTGCAAGACGTGGCCTGCCAACAGAGGCATGTCTTGCCCGCAGCACCACGCTGCCAAGCAGGAACCCAGCGACCCCCCCGCAGCTCTCAGCTTTCACGCCACCGCGGCGGGAGTCAGACCTGCGAGCACTCTGGCTACCAGCGAGGGCACAGCCCACGGCCAGCCAGGGAAAGCAGAGCCAGCTGCCTGGGGCCTTGAGCACAGGGGAGCTGGGCTCTGCCAAGGCTGCCGGGAGGACAGCACTGGGGAGCTCCTCCCGCTGGGGACAAGGCTGGGAACAGCCAGGATTGAGGGGAACACAAGGGCTCCCGATTCCTTCACTGTCACCCCTTTCTCTCCACTGTTAGGAGGGAAGCAATGGCCCCAGCACAGCCACGTGTGCTGTCCCATCCCTGGCTGAGGGCAGAGAAAGCAAAGAGCAGTGAGGACATGCTGACACACCTGTTTAGGGCCAAGGACACGGGGCTGTTGTCAGACCACCTGCTCTGGGGACACCCAGGAGGTCCTGTGGCCCCCCAGCCAAGCCGAGGCTGTGCCGCACTGGGGCAGCTGGTGGCAGGGAGCACCATTGTGAACGGGCAGCCCTCCCCTCCTCCACCAATACACAGCACTCCCAATTTTTTCACGCTAGGATGGGCTTTTCCTCCTTCCCCCTCCTGCAGTCAGTGTGCCCTGTCCTATCATGCCATGCCACCAGACCATCCCACTGGTGAGGGGAGGCCCCTGCTCCACCCAGCTAATTACCGCCCTTCAGTCAACACAGCAGATGCTGTAAGGCTTCAGTGAACAGGCGTGAACGCAGTGGTCCTGGTGCCAGAGAGAGCATCCCCTGAGCTGGCTCCAGCGCCAAGCCCAGCGCCCACCCAGACTGTGGCAGAGGATGCCACTTCCATGAGGACAGGGAAGCAGGGGACTTACCGGGCCCAGGTTGAGGAATCCATGCTTCCTGGCCAGCCTGTCAGCCTCCCGGGGCCCCGCGGGGACGAGCACAGCCCAGGTGTTGGTGTAAATACGCTGGGCCAGCACCTCCTGGGCCAGGAGAGCGAGGGCAACCACCAGAGTCCAGAGCAGGAGCAGCGAGCAGGGCCTCAGATCCATCAGAGTATCGGGGTTCCTCTAGCTGGGGAGCAGGAGGGTCCTGGGAGCGGCGGGTCCAGCAGCCTCCCTGCGTCAGTACCCCAAGGGGCACCGGCCTCTCTGCCCCACTGGTCCCCACTCAGCCCAAGCAAGCATGGGGACGAGCCCGCAGCAGCCGGGCCAGAGAGGCAGCAGGAACAGACCGTCCAGGACAGCAGCACGATCTGCAGAGAGATGGAAGAGCAGTCAGGCCCTGCGGTGCCTCTCTTCAAACCCAGGGAGGGCAGGCTCTGCCAGACCAAGCTGCGGCTCCGGCACCGGGGCCTCGGCACACAGCACCCGCTGCCCACCGTGGTTCATGGGCAGCCACACGGGACCTGGGGCCCCCAGGAGCCACGGCAGCAGCTGGCCCCGCAGGGTGCCCTGGCACGCCTGCCCCGGCACAGAGCCGCTGTTCACGTTGCCTATTGCCCAATGTGTACTTACACTGTGCTTACAAACACATGAAACAAACTGGGAGGGGAGAAGGGCACCAAAGGGGGAAAGAGGCAAGGCGAGGGAAGCCGTGCCTCCTGCCGCCACGCTCTGCAGCGGACAAGGGCCCCTTCTCCAACCGGGACAGGCCTGTCTGGGCACGGAGCTGGGAGCAACTGGGATGGGAAGCCTGTCTCTCCCGTCCCAAGTAGAGACCAGAGGAGATGCCCCCAGATGCTGTGTGAGGAACCCCAGCTAAACAAGAGACTGGAAGGAGGAAGAGCAGGGAGAGCCCTTGCTCTCTGGTTAGCCCCTGGCCCCGGCACCTCCACAGTCAGCGACTGCCTGGTAGCGGTGCCGAGCACCGTGCTGCCTGTCACCCTCAACAGCTCAGCTCTGCCCTTCCTCCAGAGCACAACACGGTGACACCGGTCTGACTCATCTTCACAACTGAAACCAGCACAGGGACTAGGAAAAGAGGCACACTGTCACCTCCAGCGTGCACCCCGGGATGCCTGGGGATGGCTCGCACCGCGTCGGAAGGCAAACACAAGACGCGGGGAAGGCCGGTGGGGAGCAGGGCTGGGACTGACGCATCCAGCTCAGAGGAGCCCGCGACTCGATGGTGCCGGTGCGAGCTCCACGCACGGAGCTCCGCAGGGACCCTGAAATATCTGGTTGTGGTTTAGAGACAGCGGGAAAGGTGAGAGCCTGGCAGTGCCCAGAGGAGCCCCATCCCCCTCCGGCGAGCAGCGGCCGCGGCAAGCAGGGAGCCTGCGGTGCTGCCAGGGGAGGAGAGCAGCTCCTGGCAGCCGCCGGAGCCCTCGCCGCAGGCTGCAGCGCAGACAGTGCCGCGATTCAGGCACGATGGGGCTCTCCCTGGGCGACCAGGCCTCGGCCAGCCGTGGGCCTGGCCAACCTGCCGCGGCACCGGGAGCCGCCAAGTCCCAAATCACGCACCCACCGGAGGCTGGACGGGAGCCTGGTTGTGCCAGGGCCCAGTTTCCAGTGGGAAAGGGTCCTGGAGCCCCCAGGGAAGGGGAAAAGCTGCTGCAAGAGTGGAGAGAGCAACAGCAGGGCACAAGGGGACACGGTGTGCCACGGCCGGTCTCCGTGCCAGCACCTCGCCCCTCCGCAGGTCCCCAGGCCAGCGGCCGCCCCGCTGCCCGGTGCTGCCCGCTCCATGGAGGCCGGCCCCGGTCGG
>JAVJGI010000063.1:3148174-3158377 GCA_035590275.1 Ibycter americanus | reverse complement strand
CACCGCGCGGTGCCGCTGCCCCCGCTGCCGGGGCAGGAGCAGAAGCGCGGCCACCAGACGCGTGGGCAGACCTGGGCGGCGGGACCCCGCCCTGCCGGGGGCGGCTGGGTGGGTGCTGGGTGGGCCCTGGGGCCGGCCGTGGCCACGCAGGGCTGGGGGTGCCGGGAGTGCTCCCCCCAGCCCGGCCAGCCCTGCTGCCATCTGGATGCTGCCTGTGTCTGCCGGTGCCGTGCCAGCTCCTCCGCCCCCTGTGCCTGCTGTACCACGCACCGCATCTGCCTTTGCGGCAGCTTCCAGGGCCTTTTCCCCATCCTGCTCCCGGCCTCCCGCTGCTCCTAGTGCCGGGATGTGCGTGGGGCTGAGCCCACCCGAGATGTCCCCTGGGATCCCAGGCTGGGCTGACCCCAGCCAGCACCCTGGCACCCACACAACTGCTCACGTCCTGTCCCGCTCCGGGCTGGGGAGAGAATAGGAAGAGCAAAAGCAAAACAAGTCATGAGCTGAGATAAAGACGCTTTAACCTGTGAAGGAAAAGGGAAAAACAAACCAAACCCCAGCGCTGTGAAGGCAGGCGCTCATCGCCTCCCACCCGCGGCCCGGTGCCCAGCCAGTCTCCAAGCAACGGCCGTGCTGGCAGCCAAAACCCTTCCTCTGCCTCCAGCCTCAGCGGCGAGGACAACGCTGGGTGGTGGACTGTCCCTTTGGCCGCCAGGGTCAGCTGTCCTGGCTCTGTCCCCTCCCAGCCTCCTGGCTGCGGGGGAGAGCAGGAAAAGGGAGAGCCCCGGCGCTGGGTGAGCCCTGCGCAGCCGCAACACCCACACCTCATCAGGGCTGCTCTAGCTGTGGAGGAGCTGAGGGAGGGTGACGCCAGCCCCAGCACAGGGCCCCTGTGGTGGCAATGAGCCCCCTGCCCCCCCCCCCCAGCTTGTCCCCAGCTCCTGCCCACTCTGGGAAGATCTTGTCCCCAGCTAGATGTGCCTCATGCCGTCCTCCTGCCCCGCAGGGTGCCCGTGTCCCTTGGGTGCCTCAGTGCCTGTGGGTGCCTTTGAACCCCTCCAGCCCTTTGGGATCCCCGGCCACGCCGCACCATGGCACCACTCTGGGACCAGCCATCACCACACAGGTGACAGCACCCCATGGATCCCCACGTGCCACCCATGCCCAAGCTGGCTGCCGTGGCCTCATCCTGCCCAACGAGGGGCCAGGGTCCCAGGCGGGGATCTCCATGGCCAGGGGTCACTGGTGGACCCTGGACAGACTCCCCACAGAGTGCCCCAATGGTGGCTGCCAGGAGGTAGCAGTGAGCAGATGGCGGGGCAGGCCGAGCTGACAATCCCCCTAATCCCATCAGAGCGGTGGGGGGGCCAAGCAAAGCCAAGCCGGGCCATGGCGGGCACACGGGCACACAGCCGCCTCCTGCACTCCCTACTCTGCCAGGTGGGACTAAGGGGACTGCTGGGGCTGGGGGCTGCGCTGGACCGGGGTGGGGGTGCCAGGCCAGGCTGGGGCGTCAGCTCTGGCCCATTGGGATTCCTGCTGACCATGCTCCCCCCAGCTGTGCTGCGGCTGTGGCTGCAGCTCCTGCCGTGGGCTCCGTGTGTCCACGAGCACCCGCATCCTCTACACGCTACTGCATGTCCTGGCCTCTGCCGTGTGCTGCCTCATGCTGTCCCGCACCGTGGCCCAAGCCATTAGGGAGAAGGTGACGGTGGGAGCTGGGACGCCCGGGGTGCTGGGGTGCCAGGGGTCCTGAGGGTCCCAAGGGCACTGGGGGTGCTGTCGTGCCAGGCATCCCAGGGACACTTAGGGGTCCCAGGAGCACTGGGGGTGCCAGATTTGCCACAGAAGCCTGGAGTACTGGCATACTGGGGCTACTGGGAGTAATAGGGCTCCTAGGAGTGCCAAGGGTGCTGGACATGTCAGAGGGGAAGGGGTACCAGGGGTACCGAAGATGCAGGGCTTGCCCAGCACCCTGGGTGCTGGGGGTCCCCAGGGTGCTGGGGATAGAGAAGGTATTGGGAATGCTGGGGGTGTCAGGAGTGCTGGGTGCTGTGGGCACCAAGGGGTGCTGGACACACCAGCAGCCCCATCCCAGCGCTCGCTGTGCCTGCAGGTGCCCTTCTCGGTGGTGCTGTGCGAACACCTGCCCGTGGGCACAGACTGCGAGCGGCTGGTGGGCTCCTCGGCCGTGTACCGGGTCTGCTTCGGCACCGCCTGCTTCCACCTGGTGCAGGCTGCCCTGCTCCTCAACGTGCGCTCCAGTGCCGACTGCCGCGCTCAGCTCCACAACGGGTACAGGGGTGGGGTGCAGGATGGGGCTGCGGGGGGGCTGCCGGGGGTCCTGTCTCCCTGATGCACTTTGCCCCACAGGTTCTGGCTCCTGAAGCTGCTGGTGCTGGTGGGGCTCTGGGCTGCCAGCTTCTTCATCCCCGAGGACACCTTCATCCGAGGTACATCCCCCACCCTGCCCGAGCTGGCACCTGGAGCCTTGCCCGTGGCCCTGTGCTAGCCCCCTCTCTGCCCTCTCCCCCCAGCCTGGCACTACACGGGTGTCTGCGGGGGCTTTGCCTTCATCCTCATCCAGCTGGTCCTGATCACCGCCTTCGCGCACACCTGGAACAAGAACTGGTGAGTGCCGGGGTGCCGGCTGGGTGCCTGCCCGCTGCCAGCCCTCACCCGCTCTCCCGGCAGGCTGACCGGCGCCGCGCAGGACAAGTGCTGGTACCTGGCCATGCTGCTGGCCACGGCTGCTTTCTACACCCTTGCCTCTGCCGCCTTCTCCTTCCTCTACAAGTACTACACCCACCCTGCCGCCTGCCACCTCAACAAGGCACTGCTCACCGTCAATGGCAGCCTCTGCGGCATCATGTCCTTCGTCTCCATCACACCCTGCGTGCGGCTCAGTGAGTACAGCACGGCGCAGGGTGCCACAGCGCAGGGCTGGGGGTGGCCAGGGGCTCCCAGCTCAGGGCCAGCACTTGGGCACCCAGGGGGGACCCGGCTCCGCAGGGCTCCCGCTGATCCATCCTGCACCTTGGTGCAGGGTGCTGAGCAGGGAGGGGGCTGCCCGGGGCCCATGCAGAGCCCATTTGCCAGCTCATGGTGCTCTGGGGGCTCCATGGACACCTCTGACCCCACCCTTGCAGAGCAGCCGCGGTCAGGGCTGCTGCAGTCCTCAATCATCAGCTGCTACGTGATGTACCTCACCTTCTCTGCGCTGTCCAGCCGTCCCCCGGAGAGAGGTGGGTGCTCCCATCTGCTGCCAGCAGCCCCCCCGCCGGGGTGTACGCCCGTCTCACCTCCACCTCCCTGCAGTGCTCTACAAGGGGCAGAACCTCACCGTCTGCTTCCCGGGCGTACGGCAGGACGAGCTGCAGACGGAGGACACCACCGTCGCTGTCCTGGGGGCTGCCATCATGTACGCCTGCGTGCTCTTCGCATGGTGCGTGTGCCTGCGGCGCAGGGTGGGCAGAGCACCTGTAGCACCGTCCCCTCTGAGCACAGCCACCGTGTCCTCAGCATGGGGCACGGCCAGCAGAGTCAGGGATGTCCCGAGGGATGGCAGGGCCGCAGCAGGTGCGGCATCGGTGGATGGGCAGGGGCAGCGCGGTGACCCCAGGCATGGCACAGCAGGTCTCCTGCAGCCGCGTCGGATCCGTGGGATGGGCTGGTGGCCTGGCACAGGGTGGTGGATGCCCGTGTTACAATTTCTGCCTTTCTCTTGGGCACAGCAATGAAGCCTCCTACCTTGCTGAGGTCTTCGGGCCCCTCTGGATGGTCAAAGTCTACAGCTTCGAGTTCAAAGTGAGTGCAGATGTTCCCCCTGCCCAGCTGTGCCCTGCACCCTCCAGCCACAGGCACCCCAGACCTGCTGCCCCAAGCCCCCGTCCCCACCCCGGGCCTGGGGCAGGTTTGTCCGGCCAAGCACGGGGGGCTTCTCATGGCGCACCCCAGCCTGCGCCGGCTCCTTGGAGCCAGGCAGCCCCAGTGCCAGGCAGGGCCAGATCCTGTGGCAGGGCTCAGCCCTGCAGCGGTGGCCGTGGGGCCAGGCGGCCCTGCCCTGGCAGCAGTTGCCACCAGACTGCTGTCTCTGCAGGAACCCTCCTGCTGCTTCTGCTGCCCCGAGAAGATGGAGGAGGAGCTGAGAGGTGGGTGCGGGGTGGGGGTCCCGGTGGGTGGGCAGAGCCTGCCCTCAGGTGCATGTGTGCAAGCCCTGGGGTGCTGGCGAGGAGGGGGTGCAGGAGCTGCCATGCCCCTGTGCTGTCACAGGCACTGAGCAGACGTGTGAGCAAGCAGAGGAGCCTGCCAGGGGACAGTGCCTCATCCAGGATGAGCGGGACCGGGTGGTCTACAGCTACTCAGCCTTCCACTTTGTCTTCTTCCTTGCCTCACTCTACGTCATGATGACCCTCACCAACTGGTTCAGGTAGGGCTCTGCGGTGCTGCCCAGCCCTCCTTGCTCTTGCTCCCCTTCCTTCTTGCTAGTGCGACCCACCCAGGCTGGACTGCAGCCCTGTCAGCGTCATCACCCCGTCAGTGTCATCACCCCACCAGCTCCAAGCCGCTCCCCACGTGGGCTCAGCCTGACTCCGGGCTGTGCTGGTGTCACCGAGCTGGTGCCTGCTGGGGAGGCGCACGGCTCTGCACCCACAGACACGCACCGCTTTGACCAGGAGCAGCCGTGCACTGCAGTGAGATGGGCTGGGGTCTGCAGGGTGGGGGCAGCTCCACAGCAGGTGGGACGTGCCCAGAGCCACGTGGCTGCTGGGCCATGGGGTGACCTGGTGGGGTGGCTGCAGCTGGCACTGGGATCCCCTGTGTCGGCATCCAACACCTGCCCTCTCCCACCAGCTACGAGAACGCCGTGCTGGAGACCACCTTCACGCATGGCAGCTGGTCAACCTTCTGGGTGAAGGTGTCCTCGGGCTGGGCTTGCATCCTGCTCTACCTGTGGCTGCTGCTGAGCCCCCTCTGCCTCCACGGCTCCCCCCAGCACCGGCGCAGCAGGCCAGTCCTGCGCGTCCTGCGTCGACGACGAGCTTCGCAGCGCATCAACGTCTCCACGTAGTCCCTGCCAGGACAGACTGTGCTCAGCCCCACACCCGGCAGCAGCCAGGGCTGGTCCCTGCCATGCCCTGTGCCTGTGCCCTGGCCCTGCTGGGTCCCGCTGGCCCCCCCCTGACACCCTGTCCCAGGAGACAGTGGCATCTGAGAGCCTGGGGGTGACCCGAGGGGTGGGTGCTCCCAGGGACACTGGCCCTGGCTGAGCTGGGGACAGCCGGAGTGAGCCGGGTGGTGGGTGCTCAGCCCGGGTTCCCGCTGGGCAGGGGGGCAGCCCCTGTCGCACACCAGCTCCCAGCCCAGCCGCCCTGGCCCGGGCCCGCTGGGGGAGGAGGTCCGTGTCTCTGCCCACCCGCCGGCCATGTGCTCATTGTAAATAGCTCCTTGAATACATTTTTCTATAAAACTCTGAGCTGAGCCTGTGCAATCCACCCACACACAGACCGCAGCTGTGGGGCTGAGCATGGAGGTGCCCACGGTGCCCCAGCATCGGTCCCATCCATGTGGCAGCCACCGCCAAGGGCACCTTTGGGGCAGCTCTGCTGGAGAGGGGGGACAAGCTGGGGGGTGGCAGAGCAGGGAGCACTGGCCTGGAGCTCCAGGAGGGCATTCAGCCCATGGCTGGTGCCCCCAGCACGCTCCCAGCTGAGCCCCTGGAGGAGCCAGGCCCCCCCCCAGGACACAGGGGTGGCTCGAGCACAACGTGGTGCTGGGTACACAGACCCGAAGGGTGCCTGCGAGCCCGCAGCGGGGCCAGCACAGGGACAGGAGCCGCAGACAAGCATCTGCCTGGGCAGCGGGGACTGCCCCGAGCCGCCTGGCCAAGGACCTGCCCCAGGATGCTGGGGACAATGCCAGGCCGTGGGGTCCTGTGGGCACCATGCCCAGCCCTGGCTCCAGCTGCTCCTGTCCCGTCCCTTCCCATGCCACCACAGTATCTGCCCCTCTCCCTGGGTACCGGGCTCCCACCACCCCCAGACCGTCCTCCATCCCGTCCACTCTCTGCAGCCAAGCAAAGCCCCGGGAAGGACGGAGGGACAGAGCCCCCAGCACCCGGTGCCAGAGCATCGGGGGGTCCCAACCCAGCCACCCTGGGGGGCACAGCACTAGTGCTGCTGCAGGACCTCAGGCCAGCCCTGGGCCCCTGCCCCACCAGCACAGCAAACACACCAGGGTGGCCCCACAGGGCCCAGCAGCACCCGATGGGCCACATGCTGCGGTGGCTGGTGCAGGATGGGGACCAACACCCATGGCCAGGGCTCCCAGCAGCCTGCCACAGCCAGCAGGGTACGGTCCTGCAGGAGGTGAGGGTGGTATGGAGGGGTGGGTGGCAATGGGGTCCAGCCGGTCCTGGTGCAGCCACCGTGGAGTCTCCCAGTGAAGCAGCATGGGCTGCACTGGGAGCGGTGGGGATCTGCAGTGCCCAGTACCCTGGGACTGCGGCTCACACCTCCATCCTTGGCAGATACAGGGACCCGTGTGGGGCTTGGGGAAGGGCAGCAGGCTGCTGCAGCACCAGCTTGGGGACATTGCCCAGGTAGGGCTTGGTGGGGGCCAGACGAGGGTCCCTGCAGCCCCTGGCACCCCAGGGCTCCCTGATGCACTGAGCTGTGCCCCAGCGGGGATCCGTCTTGCCCTGCCCATGCCGCACCCTGCATGAAGCCGAGCACAGCCTTTCCCAGCTGCAGGAGAAGCTGGGGTGGCTGCGGGGGGACTTCTCCAAATTGCCCCAGCAGCAACAGAGGTGATGCTTTGGGGCAAGGGGACAGCAGGGCTGTCCCCAGCTCTGGGGGACACCCTGCCCGCACACAGCCCAGCGCCAGCCCCATGTGCTGCCCCGCAGGCAGGGGGGCTCTGCCAGACCCCCTGCGCTCCTGCCTGCCCTGCCGCCACGGGGAGGGCCAGGCACCCATCGGGGAAATGCCGCCTTGCTCAGCTCCATCGTGAGCACAGGCAGCCGGGAAGCCTGCCCGGAGCTGCTGGCACATCCCTCCAGGCCCTTTGCTGGCAAGCCCTGTGCCTCTGGATGTCCTTGGGGCTCCCCAGCACCCCCACGGGCACAGCTGTGGCCCCAGATGCAGGCTGCTTGCTGAGGTGGGCTGCAAAGCCCCACACGGCCCCTGCACCAGCCGAGGGGGCAGGTCCCCGTGGGGGCCATGCCATGAGGATGCTGTGTCCCTGCAGGGAGCATCTGGCCCCGCAGGAGATGGCAGAGAACCTGGCATTCACGAGCTACGTCAAGATGCTGCAGCACACCCCAGCCTGGCCAGGCAGCAACACGGGAAGCACCCACGGACGTGCTCCTGCCTGGGGTGCCACTGCTGTGGGTGCAGCCCTCCCCGGGGGTCAGCCCCTGCTGCTCCCTCCCACCAGAACGATGAACAGGAGCCTCTGCAGAGCAGCCACAGCCCACGCTCAGCCCCGCAGCTTGGCTTGTACATGGTGTGCCAGAGGGAGGGCCAGGACTGGGGATGGCAGGGATGCTGGGTGCTGGCCACCCCCGCAGGGCGCAGGGGCGGGCTGGCTCAGCTACCCTCCCTCGCCCTGCCAGCACCCCCAGCCTGTGGGCACAGCCCTGGGCTGCTGCGGGCACTGTGCAACCTGCGTGAGCCCCTGGAGCTGGAGGCCACCCCCTCCCCATGCTGAACACCTTCCACCCCACAGCTATGCCACACAGCCCCCTTGCCACCAGTCTGGAGAGCTGTGACCACCCCAAGTGCTGCTCCCTGGCACAGGAGCGGGGACAAGGACACCCCCCCACCGCCCACTCCCCCACACAGCCTCCCAGGCAGATGGAGACCTGGGCTGCAGCAGCACTGGCACAGACACAGCCTCCTTGCTCAGCAGCGGGAGCAGCCACAGCCCAGAGGACAGGCCTCCCCCCAGCTGCCACCCAGTCATCAAGGTGAGGGATCTGCCCCTAGCCTGGCACAGAGGACACGGGTCTGCTTGCCCACAGCTGCCAGGCTTGGGCCCCTCACCATGGTGTCTGTCACCCAGCAGGCCCCCAACCCCCAAGAGGCAAGGCAGAGGGACGCCATGGCTCTGCCAGGCGCTTTGGCAAGAAGCAGCTCCTGCCCTTGCACCGGAGGTAACCAGCAACTCCCCATGTGGAGCAAAGGGCCAGGCTTGGGGCAGGATGAGGAGCTGGGTCTGTGCTGTGCCAGCACCCCACTGCCGCTTGTCTCACCAGGGCTGAGAGAGGAACCCACAACCTCTGTCCCATGTACCGGCAGGGGACAGGGGCACAGGGAGGTCCAGCTTCCCACTGTGCCTCAGAGGAGACATCTCCAGCACCCTTGGCACCCCAGCAGGGACAGAGGCAGTCTCTCCTGCCAGGGGTGGACTTCCAAATTGAGCATCTGGGGAGCAAAACATATTACAGATCTGGGACACAGCCAGGGAAGAGAGCAGGGGCTGGGGGTCCTGCTGCCATGCCATGTCCTGCTCCAGCAGTAGCCCCATGGGCTGGCAGTCACCACACGAGCAGCAGGGCAGCCCCGGCTCAGCCCCGCAGCAGTGACACCCCCAGCCCCAGGTACTGGAGCATCACCTAGTCCTACTTCTGCAAAGCCCATGGCATGCTGCTCCTCCACAGCATCAGCTCCCCAGACAGCTTGCTCAGCATCTGCCAGTGGATTGAGGACATCTAGGTAGTGGGAAGGGTCCAACAGGCACCGAGCCCCCATGGGGAGGGGCCTCCTCAGGGAGAGCTGGGCTGTGCCAAGCCCCAGACAGTCTTTGGGGAGCAGGAACCAGGCTGGAGTGAGCTGGGCTGCTTGCTAAGCAAGGCTGGGGGGCCAGCCTCCCAATTTTCTCTTTTACTAGTGGTTGTTGCAGGTCTGGAACCACACTCTGCTCCAAGGCATGATGCAGCTGGTGCATGAGGCAGAGCTCTGCAGCTCTTGGAAGAGACAGGCCACAGCAGCAGCTAGAGGCTGCCAGCCCCACAGAGCCTTGAGCCACTCTCTCACCCACAGGCTACCAAGAGGCTGAGGCCACTGATGCTGGTGGGCAACAAGATGGACCTGCAGCCCGGCCTGCCAGAGGCAGTGGGGGTCCACACAGCCCACGGGCAGCAGCTGGTCACAGTGAGCAGGTGTGCCTTGGGCCCCCAGGGCAGCAGGGACCCCACTGACACCTACTGCTGCCCCCAGCCCACAGCTCCCTGTGCTGTGAGACCAGCACCAAGGATGGCACCGACATGGTGGAGGCAGTGCTGCACCTTGCCCAGTGAGGAGCCCTGCCTGCCGCAGCACCCGGCTCTGGGCTGCGCTGGGGCGCCCAGGCTCTGTCCTTCTGGGGTGGCAGGACTGGCTGCTGCCACTGCTCCTGGCACTGCAGGGAAGCAAAGAGAACAGTGGGCCACTGCAAAGGCTGCAGTGCCGGGCTGGACATCAGCATCCCCCTGGAGGCAGCTCCGCTCTGCTGCTGGGCCTAGTGAAGGAGATGGTCCGGCTGCCAGCTTGACGTCCTCTCCACAGGCAATCCCCCGCTCCAACTGTGCCCACAGCAGTGGTGCGGAGCAGGCAGTTCGCCCAGCTTCAGCCCCTGCACCTGCTTGTCCCACCAGCTGCAGGAGCAGCTCAGCCCCTGCGCAGGCCTGGCCGCCATCTCCCCCCCGCGCCAAGCCCTCCTTCCCGCCCTCACTGCAACCCGGCTCTCTCCGGTGCAATCCTTTCTTGGCTTCATTCCTCCGGGCTTCCAGCAATCCCATCCTCCTGGGGGCGTTCACCCCGAACCTCCCTTGCCCCCCTCGACCCGCCAAGCCTCCCCACAGGGTCCCACCGGCTGCTGAGACCCCCCCAGGTGATGCCCACGGGGGGGCCTCCCAGGCCAGGCCCCATCTTTGTCCCTCACCATGAAGATGCAGCTGCTCCACAGCGCAACGGCCGTGCTGGGTCCAGCCGTCCCTCCTCCCCATCAGCACGGAACAGGGCCACGGACGCTCCCTGCCAGTGGGGGGGGGGGGCACGACGGCAGAGCTCCCTCCCACTCCCCGGGCAGCCCCAGCCCCCCCCGCCCCGGCCACACGGAGGGAGGAGACAGGGCCTGCACGGCTCCACAAGCTACTTTAATAGGAGACGGACCCGAGGCGGGCGCAGGGTGCTGCCGGGGTCCCCGACGGGGCGGCCCGGCCCC
>JAVJGI010000063.1:3129696-3144548 GCA_035590275.1 Ibycter americanus | reverse complement strand
CCGGGGAGCCCAGGGCTGCTGGGTCGTGGCGGGTCATGGCGGGGCAGTGGAGGGACGAGAGAAGGGTGAAGAACCCGGGGAGGCCAGGCGTGGGGGCATCGGGGGACTGGGGGGGTCAGGGTCCCGCCGGTGGGCGCAGGGGGCGGCGGGCAGTGTGGCAGGGTGGATCCGCCGTGCCCCGGGGGACGGGGGGTCTCAGGGAGCCCCAGCCCCGACGGCCTGTCCCTCCGGCAGTACCTGACGGTGCCAGGAGGCCCCGGGACCCCCCCGCGGCTCTTCACCTTCTCCCTCTCCCACTGCAGCCGGGACGAACGAGGGGCCAGCTCTGAGTGTGTGCGGCTGGCCATGCCCCGGTGAGCCCACCGGACCCTGGCGGTCCCGGCCACCAGCCCTCCGGTCTGTCCGTGCTCAGGGCTGTGCCAGTGGCACAGCCTCGGGGTCAGCCCCAGCCCTGCTCCCACCAGTGGGATGGGTGGGAGCGCTGCCCTGAGGCACCGGTTCCCACCAGCTGGGTCTGCTCCCACTCTCCTCATGGTTCCCAACGTCCCTGGTCAAGCAGCCCAGTGCTTTTGGCATCTAGAAGTCCCCACCGCCCTCCCTGAGCTCACAGCATCCCAAGCTCCCAGTACCCGTAGCGGCATCCCGAGGCCAGGGCAGTGGCCTCTGTGGAGACAGGGATTTTGGAGACAGTCTGGGGACAGGCTCCCTCCTCCCTGGCTTGCTCAGGGTGCCCACCTTGCAGGGCCATCTCCGGGCATTGCGCGGAGCCCGGGGAGCGGGCTGGGCTTGGCTGGCAGGAGGTGATATCTTCTCCCAGACTAGGTCAGGGCTGGCTGGACAGCCTGGGCAGCATCCAGGCGAAAATCACGGTCGGTGCCTGGGAGAGCAGCTGCCCACTGCTGCAGGAGCCTGTGTCCCCGGCGAAGGAGCCCCGCAGCAGAGCAGTTGTTGAGCCCGATCCAGCTGTGCTTGGCTACGGTTAGTGGGGTGGCCCAAATGACAGCGTGTGCTGAGCCTCCGCTGCCTGCCAGGCTGGGGTTTGATGGCTGCTGGGGACCCTGCTCTCCCCTTGGGACAACAGCGCTGCCTCCTCTGGGACCAGCTGGTCCTGGGATGTGGTGGCCGCTGCTCACAGCAGCTCCGCACATCTGGGGGTGTCAGGCTGCAGCAGCGGCACTGGGAGAGCTGTGCAGTGTCCCTGTCCCTCAGCTGGGGGGGGGCTGCCGTGGAGGTGCAGGGGCTCCAGGGGGCTGTGTGCCAGGACTGATGGGGGAGGAAAGCAGAACCTGGTGTGATTCTCCTCGGGGGCTGACGCCGTTCTGTCCCGATGTGTCTGCAGGCAAAGGTGTCACAGCTCCAGGGAACGCTGGTGTGAGCAGACTGCCGATCAAGGGCTCTGCCTGCCACGTCCCCAAGAGCAGGAGCCACAGGCCTGCCCAAGCCAGCCCCAGGGTGTCCCTTCGACGCCTGGCTCAGCCCCGTGCCCGGCAGCCCCATTGCGAGCACGAGCACGTGCAGCAGCTGGAGGGGATGCTGGCAGGCAGGCCGTGGCCGCCCGAGGAGGGCAGGGTGCCAGCTGCGGTGCCTGCGCAGGTACGGGGGTGCTGCACCATGCCCACCCGGCTGCGCACCCCCAGGGGCGCAGGGCTGGATCCCCCTGCCTCCTGCTGCTGCCTGGACGGGACCCTGCCAGGCCCGGTGCCGGAGGACTGGCCGCGGAGCACGGCGCAGGAGCGGTGGCAGAATGCCCTGCAGCAGCACAGGTCGGGGCAAGCAGCAATGAGAGCAACGGGGTCTGGGGGTGCTCGGTTGCTGCGGGGGTCTGGCCGCGGGCACGATGCATTTACTCCTGGGTACTCAGCACCCTTTGGGCAAGACTGGACCTAGCCCTCTGCTGCCCAGGCACTCGGTGTTTGGAGACACTTTCCCCAGCCTCAGTCTTTGGTTTCCACTGTCTCTCGTGCCCCAGGAGCCAGGACCGCAGACCCTTGGCCCCATCCTTCCCGGTGCCTCTGCCCCAGCCTCCGGCGCACGGCTCCCCTCAGGCCACCGGCAGAAACCTTCTGGGGGTGTTAAGTGCTTTCGGGCTTTGGCAGCAGAAATCCCCCAGGGTTGGGGGGTGTGGGGAGAGCCTCGTTCAAGGCATCAGGATGATTCTTCTCTGTGCCTCCTTCCCTGCAAAGGCCCCCTTGCCCCTCAGCCCAAACACCCCGGGGCTCTGGACTCAGCCCCTACCTTGTGCCCCAGCACCCTGGGCACGGTGCAGCAGTGGGGTGGCTGGTGCTGCTGCGACCCCCCAGTGTAGCCCAAAGGACAGGGCATGCCTGAGCACTGGCAGGGGACCCTGCAGCACCGGGTCCCTGGCAGGATCCCGGGACAGGCCTGCGGTAGAGTGAGTTTGTCTTTCAGAAGTGCCTGGCACTGCTGGATGTCTCAGATCTGAGAGCCAACAAGAAGCCCCGGACTCCAGTGCCCAGCCCTGGCCTGCCAGAGTGGCACTGGAGCTGCCCACAGATGCTCAGCACACAGCAGCCGGGAACGTGGGGCCAGCAGCAAGCCGGGCTTCTGCCCCCCGGCAGCCGTGCTGGGGAGCTGGAGAGCCCCGGGAGCGAGGAGGTGGCAGGCAGTGACTGGGAAGAAGGTGCCCCATGCCCAGAGCAGCACCTTGCTGCTCCTAAAGGTGAGGGGCTGCCTGGGGGTGCAGGCAGCCAGGGACACAGCCCCACCAGCTCATGCAGCAGAGGCTGGGTGAGACCCCAGGGGGCCCTGGGAGGAGGTGGGTGGCCCAAACCAGGGCTCCTGGCAAGCAGAGAGGCTTTGGCCAGGAGGCCAAGGCAAACACAGGGACAGCACAAGCCTGGGTGAACCACCCAGCCTCGCAGCCTGAGGCCAGCTCTGCCACAGCTGGGTGGCCAAGCAGGGCAGCCCCTGTGCTGCCATCCCCCGAGGCTCCCCAGAAGGCCCCTGGGATCTCCCTGGTGGGCCAGGGGCTCTACGCCCACCACAGCCGTGCAACTGCAAGCTTGGCTGTGGAGAAGGGGCCTTCCAGCGAGCCCAGGCATGGGACAGGTCCTGGCCGAAGTGGAGGAGAGATGCTCCAGAGCACGTTAACCCTCATCATCTTCTGCTCCTTGCCAGACGCCAGGTCCCAGGCTAGCAGCTCCACCTTAGCAGGGATGCCAGATTACTTGCGGTAAGAGCACTTGGCACTCGCTGCCATGGGGCTCCCTGTTGCTTAGTGTAATTTGGCTCAGCTCCACAGCATCAGGCGGGCTGAGGCGAGCTACCTGCCTCCCCTCCAGCGGCAGCTGCCTCCAGGGCACAGCCCTGTCTGCTCACCACCCCTCACGCCACAGCCTCAGCAAGATGATACAGCACTGCCAGCCCCTGCCCCGCCAAGGGCAGGGGCTCAGTTCTGCTGCAGGGGTCTTGCAGGTCCAGGGAGAACAAGTGTCTCCTGGCCACGGTAGGAAATACTGTACCATCTGCTCAGTGGAGCAGCGCAGAGCTTACGAGGCAGCGTTCAGCACCGACTACACGGAGTACTGCCATCTGCACGCTCGCGTTGGTAATGTGAGCCAGAAATTCGTTCAGCTGGGAGCCAAAATGAAGATGTTGAAACAAGGAATGGAGGAATGCAAGGCAAGCGGGAGACCTGGGGCAGGACGGCACAACGCAGCCATGCAGTGGTTCTGCTCACCTGCTTCTCTTGGGTTTCAGGCACTTGAAGCTACAATCATGCACGAGTACACCCACTTCAAGAAGGTGAGGCTGGATGCAGGGCAGGGGCCGGGTTCCCTCCCAGAGCTGAGCTGTATTTTTTTTTTTTTTTGTTCTCCTCCAGACTTATCCTGGCTACCACCAGGAGAAGAATCACTGTGAATACCTCCACCAGAAGCTGTCTCACATCAAAAGCCTGATTCTACAGTTTGAAGGAAGCGGGAGCTCCTAGGCAAACTGCTGCTGCAATTCTTTTTTCTTTGCTCATCAGGACCAGTCCCTGAAGTGGTGGAAGAAGCAGATCCCTGAGGGTGCATTAGGTTAAGGATGAGGTTCGGGAGTGCCCTGCTGCAGTCAGTGCTTCCCCCAGGGCCCAGGTGCATGGCTAATGCACAGGACAGCTGCCGGGCTGCTCCAGCCGCCTGCTGCCCTGCATCGCCTGGGGCCAGCTGTTTCCACCTCCCTGCAGGAGTGCTGCAGGAGAGCAGGTGGCCTCGGCTGCAGGGGGGAGGCAGAGCTGGGCATTCAGAGACCCTTTGCTGAGGCTGTGCCAACCCTCACAGATGTGTTTCTTAAACCTTTAGGTGGCGGCTGCCCTCTCACAGGGTTGGGCCAGCTTTCCACGCAGGTCTCTTGCTGAAAGCAAAGCCCGTGTCAATCACGCTTGCTGAGTTAACCTGAGTTCTTGCTCAGATACCTGTTTCTCCTCAACTGAAGCCTCATTAGCTTCAGCTTAATTGCAGCACACAGTAAGGGACACCTGAGCAGCCACCAGCACAAGGCCCTTTCCCACATCCTTTGTCCCTCTTGCCAGCAAGCTTCACCAAACCTGTGCTTACTTCAACCCTGCTGGTCCAGGCATGGATGCTTACAAAGAGGGCTCTGGGCCAAACACAATGAAGAACTGAACTTGTGCTTAGCTGTACACAGCTGCCACCGGGTCTGAAGTCTCAGGCTAGGGAGCAAAGCAAGGATCAGAAAAGCTTCCCTTGGCTCTCCCTTGCCTGCCTGACAGAGGCTAGTACCCTGTCCATTAAGGAAGCAACGCTCCAGTTTGCTGATGCCTACCTTCTGTAAAAGCAGGCAGAAGCAGAGCTTATGCTGTTCCTTGCACTAGTGTCTGAGGTCTGCAGGGGTGCTGCCAGCCCAAGGTACAGGGACCACTTGATGTCACACATACACACACTCCTCCCCCAAGGTGCCTTGGTGTCTGTTCTGTGACAGAGAGCACGCGCTAGCCAGCAGCAGAGTGCGGAAGGTAGATGTGGGTTAAGATGCTGACATAGCCTAGGAAGAAATTCTCGTACTGCATAGCTGCTGTAGACAGAGAACCATGTGCTAAGCATTGTATGATCTAGTGTACCTGGAGCATTCCAGCAATAAGTAATTGCTATGTAGCCTTTGGAGCTGTGGGGGAGGAATCCACAGAGAGCAAGCACTGGCTCTTACCATGGTAACTGCTGCAACACAGCAGTGCCTTGTGAGCCTGCTGATCCTCGCTTCAACACACACGCAACCCAAGGAGTTCGGAGCGCCAGGGCCACAGCCCATCTCGCTCCTGACTTTCCCAGTCAGCACATTCCGGGCCAAAGGAAGTTAGGACTGCCTGTGCCCCGAGATGGTCAGCTACAGCCCACACCACCCGACCCCAGCACAGGATCCTATTCTTCTCCCTCCTGAATGGAAAGCCACAGCACCCAGCCTGCTTTCTGCCAAGATGCAAGTAATGATCTTCTGGTTAACAGGTCTTAATTGTCCTAACCACACACAAGCCACAGACAAGCCCAGTGGCTGTGAGAAACACCCTCAGCACTTGCCCTACCTGTGTTTGAGTATGTAGTTGCTAGTGCTCCTCCCCTATGCTTCTGCATCAGCTTAAAAGCTGATTTATTGCTGCCGCTTGTATGCTGCTGAGCAAGCCCTATGCCAGCCTGCCCTCTATGCCTGTGCTTGTCTAGATCCAACAGTCACATTAAGTACTACATGCATCTAAACTCGCTGACACAGCGTGCCGACAGCAAAAGGATTTGAGACCAGAGTCCCTGAGCCCAAAATCTGTGTAAATGTAGCACCCAGAGAACAGCACGTTGGGACAGCTGCTGCTACTATGTTCTGGAAGGACTCTTGTTAGCTGACGAAGGAGAACAGGCTAAAGGCTGACCTTAATACTTAGAAACAGACTTCTAAAGGCTTGCTGAAGGAAACTAGACTCACAGTAGGAAGTCGCTGCCTACAAAGAGCAGGATCCTGGTGTTAGGTTTGACAGGTCTCCACAGGACAGGGACACTTGGTCTTAAGGGGGTCATTTTATTGTTTCACTTCTCCAAATGTACAAAAAAAATTAGAAAATAACCCTACCCCCCACCCCCTCCCAAACCACAAAACAAACCAGTCTGGGGAGCCCCACAACAGTGCAGCTAAGAGACGGCAGGAAATTAAACAGAACTAGATACAGCAGCTGGGTCCCCTCGGCCCACATGGTCACTGGCTCTCCACAACCCAGAACTGGCCCCAGTCTGCCCAGTGCTTCCCCGATTCACACAGAGCTCATCCTGACCAAGATGGCAAGTGGGTACTTTACAAATCCTCCTTCGCCTTCTTCTTGGATTTCTTGGTTTTATCTTCCTCCTGCAGTACGGGAGTGTTGGTTGCCTCCCGCTTCAAGTAGCTAATGAAGTCACTCACTTCTCTGCCACCCTGCAGAAAGCACAAGACAGTAAGGCAGTGCCTGTACTCCCCGTGGGCTTCCCCTCTAGTAGAGGGGGAGTTCAGGTGCCAGGCAGGAGACCAAAGTGATGGCAAGCTGAGCTCTCCCTGTGGGTCTGCAGCATGCAGCACCACGTTCCCAGCAGGTACCACTGGGTATGTTCCCAGGGTAACGGGACAGACCACCAACCACAACTCCAGAGAGGACTGGCATTATTTGGACAGCTGAATGCTGCTTCACTTCTTTACAAAGCAGCAAGAGCAGCAAAATACTCACCTCATACTTCTTTGGACTCTGCTTCTTGCCAGCTGGAGCAAAATAGATGGTGGGGAAGCTGGGGAGAGAGAAGAGGCGTATGAGCTCCTATGTGCTCTGTTTTCTTTCAGACCAGCAGGCCAGCCCTCATGGAAGGGACCCGCACTCTGCATTCCCCTGGTTTAACACACTAACAACTTCAGCAACTCTTGACACCAGCAGGTGTGGCCTCTGAAAGCCTGGCCATGTCCAAAGAGTTGTCTGAGCCCAAGTATGGCCAAGTTTTCTAGCTAAACTGTTTTTGGAAAAGCGAGCCATTTTGACACTGCCAAGAACTGAATCACAGCAGATTCAAAAGCAGCAAGGCAGGCCTCCAGGCACAGCCAGGACACCAGAATCCCAGAGAAACAAGGCAGATGAATGTCCTTTGTTTTCACTCTTGATTTCTTCACACCGAGCAAATGCCTAGTGATCGCATGCCAATCACCCCCACCCATCCTCCCCGTGAGACTCTCAGCAATTCTGCTGTGGTTGCTGGCCAGAGACAGAAGTGTGAACTCACACGCTGACACAGTGGTATAACAACGGTAACACCTACCCTCTGACTTCATACGGAGAAGGCACATCATTGGCTGTAGCATCCATTTTGGCAATGATGATATTGGGGTCTTTACTGAGCTGTTGTTGGTAGAAAGAGCTTATTAGCACCCAATCCACAACAGTTAACACCAGGAACTCACCGATCAACATCATCTAAGATAGCAACGTCAGAGGACAGGGCACACAGTATGCTAAAAGGTGAGCAAATTTCTTCTAAGCAATTTATTACTTCTGCCTCAGCAGGGGCACAGGGAACAAAGTCCCTCCTCAGCCAGCTGTATGGAGCCCACATCTCCCAGTGGTACCTGCTGAATTGGTCTGGTACAAGTTCTGGAGAACGCTTACCCCAGAGCAGCTGCTTACCTTCCATCTTAGAAAGTGAGCTGTGAGGATATGCAGTACTCAGGAAGGAGGGGTGCTGATTGCCAAATAGCAAAAGGCTGGTCAGATCTGGGGGAACAGATTTACTCCACTTGCGTGCAGGGCAGTGTTAGCCTTCACCAGAAGGGAGACTATAATCACGCAGAGGGAAAAGACCCAAAAAGGAACTTTGGTAGCTGACGCCAGTGGCTGAATCAGGGAATATTTATGTGCTGCTGCAATGCGCATAGGCTAAACCTACTAGTGTGGCTGCTACCACATTCCAGATCTTGCTAACGCACTTCTGCATTCGCAGGAGATGCTAGAACTCATAGTCCTCAGGAAGGTGCAATTATGTCCTGTTATCATAAAGGCTAGACAGATAGAACCCGAACAATTTTTTAGTACTGCAAAATTCTAGTTTGAGATTCCAATAGAGTCCCAGACTTACCTTCTCCCCCAATTCTTTGTATTTGGGCTCCAGATTCTTGCAATGGCCACACCAGGGTGCATAAAACTCTATCAGGACATCTTTGTCTTCTGCATTAACAATTTCATCAAAGTTCTCAGCAACCACCACCTGATAACGTTTGATCATACAAGTCAAGTTTTTTCCTAAGTCAAGAGCGAGGTTGTAACATGACGTGCTCCGTATACTCTGCCCAAGAAAGCCTGGCCCTCCCACAGCAAGAGTCACACTGCACCTACACAGCAAGCAGCACAATCACCAAGCACACAACTCTTCACCAAGCTGTAACACCCCCAACTTGCAGGTAAAAACCCATCATAAGGTACCAGCACTACCTGCATGTGAGATTTGATTCTGGTATCCTTGCAGGAAGAAGACAAAATAATTTCTTTTTAATCCCAATAGGTTCCAGGCTGAGGTATCAGTCTAGCAAGACTGGCTGAGGCTATCCCCATCCACACAACGCCACGCAGTGACTTCCACTCCCTTATAAGGCCCTCATCATAAAGCCAAACCATGCAACACAGGGCAGAATTTACAGTGAGGGGTGGGGTAGGAGTTATACCACCCCCCCCAGTGATGAGATAAACACGTAACTCCTTAGACATAGCACAGTCACGACCAACTTGAAGGCTGTGCCATGAGAGAGCACAAGCCAAGACAGCAGGCCTTTGCATAATCCCTGTAAATCTGGACGATCCTGCACTTGTTAGCACATCACTAGTGTGCTCAAGCAGCAGCTACTATGCCAAGATAACAATAGAATCAAAACTGCAAGTTGCATTTCTCCCTTGGCTCAGAAAACTGCTGTACGACAAGGGACTGAATTCTTCTTCCATCTATCACAGCAGAGGCTTCTCAAGATGCCACAACACAGCGTGCGCAGCATGGGATACTGGCATATGAATAAAAGCTGCTGCTGAACAGCATTTCTACATCCACTGGTAGGAGCTGCTGCTACACTTGATGTGGTGCTCACCTTCACAGGGCCATCATTGCTTTCAGGGACAGGCTCTGATTTCAGATACTTTTTCAAGTTTCCATCGAAGTAATCCTGCAGGAATCTCTCCAGAGCCTTTCCGTCACGGCTGAAAGTGGAAGTGACATTTTACAGCCATCACCACACATACAGGATGAGAGGGGAAAACTTTCAAGGCTTATTTAAGCTCCTTCCACCCACAGAACAGATGCCACCTGTATCTCTGAGAGCACCAGTCTGGGGCTGGTTTAGAAGACCCCAGAACAAGTGCAAAGATGCTCTTAGGAGCTTTGACAGGAGGCTGGATGCATGTCCCATTCAAAGTTTTAGGCCTTCCAGCACCCTTACATTTCTTTTTTCAAGAAGAAAGGTACAACTATTTCCTCTGCCCTTTAATGCATCTTAGCTCCTAACCAGACACTTAAGTATCTTGAATTAAATTCTCTACCTCTGTATAACAGGAGGGGCTGTAAGCTCTCTAGAGGGCAGGAAAACCCATGAGTAGGAGCTATTCTGACCCAGCAGTTTCTTCCAGCTGGAACATCCAGCTTTCCTGTTTCCTCCAAGCTAATGACATTGGTCTGAAGGTCTCTGACCAGATCATAAGCCTATCAAGTGAGAGGCAACATGGCTAAGTTCAAAAACTTACGAGAATTCTTCCTGCATGACGTATTTATCTCCTTTAGCAGTTCTGATGGCAACAACTGGAGCCTCACCCACGCTGCTCTCTAGACCAAACTCTGAAAGCTCATGGCCAAAGGTTTTCCGACTAGCAACAGCAAAAGACAGTTTGTGCCCAGCATCTAAGAACTTCTTTGCAATCATCATAACTCTGAGGGGAAAAAAACCACAACAAAACAAAACCCATAAACCACAAAGCATTATTTCTCGGAACATTTTCTGACATAACATCCTTCAAGTGCACACCGGGCAATCAACAGTGTTATGTGTTCTGCACAGGCTAGTCCTATAGAAATGGTGTTAAGACGCAGAGGAGTAAGCTTGTGTGAATGAGGCCTACGCATATGTTGTGTGCTTTCATCCTCTACCCCTGTCAGTGTGACCACGACGGTCTCAGGCACTGGGAAATACAAAGGATGGAATCCCACACAACACCAGTAAGTAGGTTTGTCTTTAAGGTCTAAGGACTAGGGATCTGTGGGAGAGAAGGATATAGAATGTCTGAAGAGAGATGTATGAGAGGAGGATGGAGAATGTCTGATCTGGCAGGAGATCAGAGAACAGCTAGGTGCTGTGAAGGAGAGTGAGAAAGATAAACATGGTTATCTAGTAGCAAATAGGTGTCTGCATGCTTGTAGTGATATGTAACTATGTAACTGCATGAATAGTTTCTGCCCTGAGCCTAGTGGTACATACAGCTGGAATTTGTATCCGGGCTCAGAGATACAAATATGAGCTTCTCTGTACAATAAAGTGTCTCTGGTTGCACCACGTCCCCAGTCCGTGCCTCGCAGGCCACAGGCATCCAAGACTAAGCAGGTGGGGTTTCAAAGGATATGCGTATTGCATGCTTTGGGCTCTGCAGGCAGCAGCCACCCCAACAGTTCCAATTAGAAACTCAGCTGGAAGCTTTCTGGGAGAGAATTCATGTATGAACAATAGGAGAAACTCTGTCAACTGAGCTACAGAACAGCACCGAGGAAGGGAACAAGTGAGAGAGGCTGATTAACTGCCACCACTGCGTACCTGTTGCGCCAATAGTTGGAACCCTTTGCATTCTTCTCATAGTCCACATCATAGTATGCCACCAACAAGTCCTTACCCTGGATCAAGTCTTTGTTGTCTTCAGTCATGTGTGGGCAGATGCCAAAGCTATCAGCAAGACAGATGTTAGCAACTTCAGTTTGAATGCCCAGAACCCATCACCTCCCAGGAATGCCCTTGATGCAGCACAATCTTGTATCCCACCCAAGAAAATTAAACGCCAGTAAGAAAGACATGAGGAAGGTATCTTTGCTCATTCACATATCATGCTATTCTAAGTCAAATCTCCATCTCGAGCCACATCAGGGGCCATATCTGACCTAAATAAGACCAAAACTGGCATACTTCTCAAGAAGTTCAGTTTTTAAACTGAAGTGTGGTTGTTGGAATATGGAGAGTAAATGCCAACAGCCACGCCAGGATTTCTAGAAAGGAGGTCCCCAAAGGAGACAGCAGAGGCAAGAAAGCTCTTTTGGAGACTAAGCCAGGAAGCGGCAGCAATGTCACCTAGAGAAAAAGTTCGTACAGGGCCAAATCCAACTGGGGCAGGTCTATCAAATTCTCTGGTGAGGAATCACTCACATGTTCTCCTGGATGAATTTCTTGATCTTTCCATTGGTGATTTTGTCTTCTGTGTACTTGATAGAGCTGTCCTCAAACTTGTTTGTCAGGCGCAGAGGGCGGAATAAGACTATACCCCTGAGGGGAAGCAGGTATTGTGGATTAGTTTAAGTATCCCTGGGCTTCCAGGGATGGCAGCTAGATGAGGCAAGAGCCCAGTCTCCAGTGACTATCCCCACTCACTGTTCACAGTTTCAACGAAGACCGTCTAGTTCCTTGGCAGCACTACTACAGATCTACCTGTCGGACCCCTCTCCCTTACTTGGACAGGCCACAATGAGAAACAAAAACCCCACCATAACAAGCAAAGGGTAAACAAAATGCCTCTATTGAGATACTTCCCACCCAGAGGCAGAGATTAACCCTCCAGAGCCTGCAACCATTTGCACCTTTCTATCTCAACTCAAAAGAGATAAAAAAAAAAAGATATGCCACTGGCAGCTGGGGGAGAAACAAGAACTTAAGCTATGTTCAGAAAGTGAATCCAGTTCACAACTGGAATCCAAGAATTTTTCCAGGTAACAAGATTCCTTGTTATTGAGACAAGTAACTTACTCTCCATCTTCCTCATACTTCTGCACCAATTGGTCCTCACTGGTGTGTGCAAAACGGTAGTTATCTCTTAGGTTGTTGGCAGCTTTCATGAATTCTGAATAAGCATCACCAGATGCATCTCTAAAGAAGCCTGCAGCAGAAAGACAGATGGTGATCCTAAACGAACTCAGCAGCAGTCACTGTGCAGCACTCATCATTTATCTCTACAATGCACTGAAAGATCACTTCTGAATCCAGTCCTCCAATGCACGTTCAGGCCTTCATCTCTGACAGCTTCTCTCCTGTTTTTACTGGAACCTTTCCATACTCCCTCCCTTCCACCAGCAGAATGTTACCCAAGAGTCTGTCCAGCTTAGTCATTCAGGCAAAAGGCAGCTGTCCTCCGAGCACAGAGATACCCACTTGCAACCATGTGACACTAGTAGCGGTAACAACTGCCAATGGTACTTCATAAAAGTAAGTTCGGGAACGCTGATCAATACTCATCCAGTTATGCTTGTAAGATGGCACCTGATCAGCACAAAGGAAAGTGGCTATCGCCACTTGTAAACCACGGTCAAATCACATGATATTGACCACCTACCTGTGTCATGAGACAACACCTGAATGTACTTTATAGCAATCAAAAACTATCTGTGGTCAGCCAGCCAAAAGAGCAACAAACTTTAAAAAAATAAGACACTATGGTGCCAGGAAGTCTGACAGACAGTCCAAGAGTCACAGGGACAAAAAGAAGCCCGACAAACAGAAGGGGAAAAAAAAAAAGGTTGGAAGGAATCCCCAGAGGCCATTGATTCCAAGCTCCTGCCCAAAGCAGAAGCAGCTTCAAAGTCAGATCAGGTTGCTCAGAGCATTGTCCAACTGAGTTTTGAAAAACCTCCCAGACTGAATGTTTCAAAATCCCTCTGGGCACATGTTCCAGTGCTTTATCGTTCTCATTATGAGAAACTTTTCTGCTCATATCCATCTGGAATCTCTCTTGCTACAGCTTGTGATACTGCCTCTTATCCTTTCACAGTACATTCCCCAGGACATCTCCCAGAGCCAAGCATCCACTCATTTCAGCGCTGCACCGCATCTACTCACCCACTACTGAAGCATCTTTATCACCAATGAATTTCTCAAATTCAGCCACAGAATTGAGAGCCACTGAAGCAGGTCCCGCCTGTTTCTTGAGGTGACTGACAATCCCATCTTAAAAGAAAAGTTAAAGGATTAAAGTGATCTATACAAAGTTCCACAAGACATTCTTCACGCTTCCGAAAACAAGTTGTTTCTGCAGAATCCATACACCTCTCCTATATAATAAATATGATGTTAACCAAAGGAGAGCTACCACCAGCTTCACATAGGAACTTTCTAGCATTTTGCAGATACTACCCACCAAGGGTACTAGGAATTAATGTGGAAACCTTCACTTTTAAAGAAGGGTTTTAAGGGATAATAAACATCCAGGGCTCTACCAGCACAAAGAGTTCTGGAAAGGGCAAAGGGGGGTGAGCGTGTAGGTGGGGACCTTCTCCGTGTCCTTCAACACACGTAGCATCCCTGACACAATTCTACCACGCATGGGCCTTCTTTCCAGCACCACTTCTGCAAGCCAGATGCTTGCTGATGAGCTCTTACCTGCTGTCCTGGGCCCATCATAGGTTCCTGCCTCTTCTCCATCTCGAAAGATCTTTAAGGTGGGGTATCCACTGACTCCATACTTATTACAGGTGTTTGAGTTTGCTGTACAGTCAACCTAAAGGAAGAGAAACATTGCTGCTTGGAGATCTAGCCACACGGATGCACAGAAGAAAGCAGCTTTGCCATTGCCCACATTATCAGGTACAAAGTCTAGAGGGTCTGAAAGCCCTCGTGTGTCTTTAAACAAGGCTAGATTCCTTTCACATGAAGTGCAAGGAGCTGCAAAGCATCCAGAAGACCCGCGTGTGCAAGATCAAAAGTCAGGCCTAACACGCTCGATCAAGGGGTTGGAAGGGATCTGTTATGCAGCCTACTGCGGGAGAGTCAAGACCGGGAAAGGAAGTAGCATGGGTGTAAAGACAGGCCCAGCAAAATGTTTAAGGAGATACTGGAAAGATTACATAGTTGCGAGTTTGGTCAGAGTATGTACAAAAAAATACTAGAAAGGGTAGATTCTTGTGATCAATGACAGGCTTAACAGGAATCAACTGTTCTCAGCACCTCATCGTTCCTGAAGTTCCTACAAAGCCTGAAGAAATCAGGTTGACCTCAACCAAGAAAGAGGCCACAGTGTCAAGAGTCCATGCGACTTCCCATAAAGGAAGAGGAAGACCCTGATTTGTGACAACAATACAAGTTTTCCAGTGGAAGAGAAAGCTCTCGGACACCAACCCTTACTTTGTAAGCTAAGGGCCAACCCTGTGGCGTACAGCGCAAGGCCAGTTCTCAGACTGGGTTACACAGCTCAAAGGTGGCTTCTTCCTCCCACTTCGGGTGAGCCCTCTTCACGCCCTCGCACACACCCACTTCACGCTCTGCACACACCACCCCAGCAGCAGCAGCCCTCGCAGGCCTCACCTTCCAGATCGTTCCCTGGTGTCTAGACCCTCAAAGAGACGAAGCCCCTCAGAGCTCTGAGGCCCCCCGAAAAGGCCCGACGGGCACAGGGCAGGCGCTGTGGGCCGACGGCGACAGTGAGGCTTTGACGTGCCCCCAGCGCCGCCGCAAGCGCCGGGCCCAGCCCTCACCTTCACCAGCGGTACGATCCCCTTCAGCCTGGTCGCTGCCGACTCGTACTCCGGCGCCAGCCGCTTGCAGTGCCCGCACCTGGGGGGACCGGAGGGGGTTAGGCCGGCCCGCAGCTCCCCGGCCCTGCCCGCCACCCCCCGCCC
>JAVJGI010000063.1:3109906-3127259 GCA_035590275.1 Ibycter americanus | reverse complement strand
GAGATGGGATGGGACAGGATGAGATGGGATGGGGTGGGATGGGGTGGGATGGGATGAGATGAAATGGGATAGGATCAGATGGGGGTTGGGATGGGAAGGGATGGGATGGGATGGGATGAAATGAAATGGGATAGGACCAGATGGGGATTGGGATGGGAAGGGATGGATGGGATGGGATGAAATGGGACAGGACCAGACAGGATGGGATGGGATGGGATGGGATGGGATGGGATGGGATGGGATGGGCATGCTGGGTGCCCTGGTGATGGGGCAGGATAGGACGGGCAGTAGGGGCACCTGGGCTGCAGACAAGGGGTTCCTCCAGGGCAGGCAGGGCTGCAGTGGGCAGCTCTGTTGGAGAGGGGTGCTGGGGCTGCCCTGGCCAGCATGGTTGCTGATCTGGTCTCTGCCCTCCAGGGGCTTCCACCACAACCTCAGCTGGGATGCCCATGGCCTGGGCTTCACAGCTGGGGTGCTCCCTGCTCCACCACCCCTCCCCAGCTGCCTCCAGCCTGTCCCCCGGGCAGCGGTGGCCGTGCCCCAGAGCCAGCTCTCGCTCCTGTCCCCAGTTCTGGAGGCTGTGTGCAATGACAGCGTCCCAGGGCTGCCGGGTGTCTCCAACTTCACCATCTACCTCTACTGCAACCTCTTCAACAGCTCCCGGGGCCCCAGCCAGCGCCCAGAGGACCTGGGGGCTGCCTGTTCCAATGCAGCCTGGTACCTCTCAGTGGGCGAGGGGGGCTTGGCATGGGCCTGGGCCTGCCGGGAGCGCTACCCTGCCCAGTTCAACAGCACTGTCTGCAGCAACACCTCCTTGAGGGAGACCCCTGGGCCCCAGCGGGTCTTGCTGGAGCAGCTCTGTGCTGACCTGGCCCGGCCCCGCAGCTGCAGTGCCTGCGCACGCTGGGAGGATGCCTGGAGCTGCTTCCTGGGAAGCCCCATGCTCTGGGATGCCCGGCTCTGCGGCAGCAGGAGCTGTGAGTTGCTGCTCACTGACCCCTGGGCCTGGCTCTCCCAGCTGTGTGGTGGTCCCAAGCCTCGGGCACAGATGCCCACTGTCTCAGAGCCTGGGGGCACAGACCCTTGCTCCTTTGGGGGCCAGAGCCTGTGGGCATGGGGGAACGCCGGTCTCTTGGAGCTGTGCAGGACTGTGTGTCCCTGCTGCTTCCAGGAGCTGGTGTGCACCAATGCCTCCCTCCTGCAGCTGCTGGGGCATCCCCAGCTCGTGGTTGGGGCACACTGCCAGGGTGCCCTGCCCAGTGGACGCTGCCTGCTGCAGCAGCTCCTGGCACTCCTGCCCATGCCCCGCAGGCTGGACACTGTGGAGCTCTGCCCAGACCTGGCTGCCTACCTGCTGGGGTTGGCCTTGCAGCTGCCGCGGTGCCAGGAGGAGGCTCCAGGCTGGGCCCCCCACGTGAACTACCTCCTGCGCCTGCTTGACCGCAGCCTGGCTGTCTCCAGACGAGAGGAGGCTGGGCAGGCGGCCAGGGAGCAGCTGAGCGAGGCCATCCTCCTCTCCAGCCTCCTGGACAACACCTCCTTCTGGGGCTCGCTGGGGGCGAATGCATCCGCAGGCATTCTGCGAGCCGTGGGCCAGTACCTGGGGTGGGAGCGCAGGGTCTCGGCCAAGAGGGAGCTGCTGAACTGCTTTAGCGTGAGTTGGGCAGTGTTGGGGCAGCGAGAGAGGGCCTGCTTGGGTGCAGGGCAGTGGTCTGGGTGCCAGACACGGGGTGCCAGACCCGGGAAAGCCCTCCTGCCCGCTGTGGGGTCCAGCCAGGGCATGCACCCCAGTCCCAGGGTCCCTGTCCAGTGCCAGCCATGGTGGGAGCAGGACTGGCGCACATGCTCTCCTCAGCCACCAGCAGCTGGGAATGGCTAGTCCTGGATTGGGGTCTCAGGGCTAAGCCACCCCCCTCTTTGCCCCTGGGTCAGCTTCCTTGCAGCCAGGCTGCCCCAGACCTGCTGTGGGGCACTGGGTGAGGAGCTCTGGGCCAGGGCAGGGAGTGCAGTCCCGCTCTTTCCTGCAGACAGTGCTCTGGGACCTGCTCCAGGACAGCGAGGGTGCGCCTGCCTTGGAGATCCTGGCGCAGGTACTGCCTGACCCAGCCAGGCTGGCTCCTGACCCACCCAGGATCCTGTGGAGCACAGGGCCTGCCTGCCCCCAGCACTCCCATGGCCCGGGTCCCTGCCAGCAGCTGTGCTGAGTGTGGCCTCCCCGCAGGAGTACCTGCGGATGCCAGAGGAGAGCTTCCAGGGGCTGCTGCATGCGGCGGGGCCCGAGGCTGCACAGCGCTTGCTGGCCCTGCTGCACCGCGCCTGGCACCGGCTGCGTGGCAAGGTGCTTACAGGGGCTGCGACAGGGCAGGGTGTGCCGAGCCCGTGTGTGCTGGTTGCCTGTGTGTTGGGTGGGAAGAGCTGGTGTGTGGGGCGTGCGCAGCATGTGGGGCGTAGACCCACACACGGGGGTGTAGACCCTGCACTGGGGTAGGTGCAGTCGGTGCTCGCTGGAGTTCAGAGCTCCCATGGGTGAGGGGTTGGAGAGCCTGTGCATGGGGAGGGTGTGTGTGCAGAGCCCAGGGGTGCAGAGCCCGTGCACAGGGTGTGTGTGTGCAGAACCCAGGGGTGTAGAGCCCATGCACAGTGTGTGTGTATGTGCATACCCCAGGGGTGCAGAGCCCGTGCACAGGGCGTGTGTGTGCAGACCCCAGGGGTGCAGAGCCCATGCACAGTGTGTGTGTGTGTGTGCATACCCCAGGGGTGCAGAGCCCGTGCACAGGGTGTGTGTGTGCAGAGCCCAGGCGCAGGGGTGCAGAGCCCATGCCACGGGGTGCTCTCCCAGCGCACAGCTGGGCGGCACTGGGCCTGTGCTGGTTGCCTGGACTCGTGCAGCTTTGCAGGCGCCATCGCCCGTGTCCGGGGAGGAAGCACTGCCGTCGCTGGCTGTGATGCTGCTCCGCAGATTGCCCCATCTCACCCCCCAGCTGTTTGTCAGCCTGTCGCAGTTCATCCCCTTCATGGCCGTGTCTGACATCGCGAGGCTCCCACCAGCCCTCCTGGCCAACGAGAGCGTGTAAGCAGCGCTGGGTGCCCGGGCTGCCTGCACGCATGTTATGGCCAGCTCTGGCCTGTGCCCTGCATTGCCATCGCCTGCAGAGACCCCAGCCCAGCCCCATCCCGCCCTGTCCCCTGCAGAGCCCCAGCCCAAGCAGACCATGCAGCAGCCATGCAGAAGGCCGCTAAGTGCCTCAAGGTCCTGGGTACTGCAGGGCATGTGCTTGGTGATGGTCTCTGGGGTGCCCTTTGAGGTGGGTGCAGGCTTGGCATGGGCCTGGGAGGTGTCTCTGCAGCTGTGCCCCGGTTCTCTCTCCCCACAGCCTTGCTGCCCTGCGGACTCACAGCGCGCGCCTGACGCAGGGGCAGAAGGCTGCCTTTGCCAGGCGCCTGCTGCAATCCCCCTTCCTCGGGGCCGTGCCCACGTGGCCCCTCGGCTTCCTCCGTGCTGCCCTGCCGCTGCTGCCACACTTGCCGCTGCGCTGCTTCCTGCAGCTCACGCCCCAGCAGGTGGGATGTGAGCCCCGGCCCCCCATGCAGGCTGCTTTGCCTGGCCAGCGTGCCCTCACCCCACGGCCAGCGGGGATCCCAACCCTGCACCCCGTGAGCTGGAACCCCTGCACCCCCTGCCCTGCCCAGCACAGGCAGGGATCCAGAGCTGGGAATCCCACCCTGCCCAGCCCTGCCCCCCTGATGCTGTATCCCCCTGGCTGGGACCCCTTCCTTGGCCTTGCACGCTGAACCCACAGCCCTGGCTGGGAGCCCCAGTTCTGGTCAGGAGGCCTGAGCCAAGTTCCCCTTTGCCTGCGCAGATCTGGGGGCTGGGGGACGGCTGGCAGCCGCTGCGGCTGGGCCTGGTGCAGGGCCGCCATGTGGCAAGCAGCCTGGCAAACAGGAGCCATGCGGCTGGCCCCGAGCTGGGGCACAGGTGAGTGTGACGGGGGCCGCCGGTGCCGGCACAGCCATGCCCTGAGCTGGGCTGGTGCAGGACCCTGGTGCCGCTGCGAGGGCCATGGCCCTGCTGCAGAGTGGGGCCGGGATGGGTGCTGGCAGGGCTGCCCTTGCCTGCTGACAGGCTTTTCTGCACAGGCTGGGGGCCCTTGCCTGCTTCCTGAGCCCTGAGGAGCTGCAGGACCTGGAGTGGCTGCAGGATGCTCGGGGGGCAGTGGAGCAGAGCCTGCTGGCGTGTGCAGCCGCAGGGACCCTACGGCAGCACGGGCGGGTGAGCAAGCCCCCGGGAGGGATGCGATGGGTACGTGGGCTGTGCCAGGCACCCAGGGGTACCTCATGAGCGGGCACCCTGTGGAGTTCAGCTCCCATCCCCTTGCTCTCTGTGGGAGCCTGGCCACAGTGTGCCGGCACAAGCAGAGGAGCCAGGGCAGCGACTCCTGGTCAGGCACCAGCACCAGCTCCATGTTCATCCTGTGGCTCCTCCTGTGACAGGGACAGGGGCAAGCTGCCCGCCAGCCCTGGGCTCATGGCCTCTCGTGCCCTATGCCGGCAGGTCATGCTCACGCTGGCAGACTTGCTGCGCTCCACCAACCTGGCCATGGTGAGCCCCAGGGAGCTGCCAGCATGGAGGGGCGTCCTCCCCGAGATGGGAGTGGGCTTCCTGGAGCACCTGTCAGCTGCCCAGCTGAATGCCCTCCTGCCCCAGCTGCAGCCGATGCAGCTGACGCGTGCCCAGGTGAGTCCAGCCTGACTGCACATGCCCTGGGCTGGGGACGCCCAGACCCTGGACACCATCGGACACTGCAGCGTGATGCAGCTGGGCAGCCTCCAAGCCTCGCCCCCAGACCCTGTCAGGGCTATGCTGGCCCCGCTGACCACCGCTGCCTTGTCCTGCCCCCAGGCATCCTTCCTGCTCGCATGGGCTGTCCAGAGGGACAACGTGAGTGTCCGAGGTGCCTCTGCAGGAGAAGGACGGGCTGTGGGTGCCGTGCCCTGGTGCCTGAGTGCAGCCCCAGATCTTGCACCCACACACCTGCCCCGGCTGCCGCAGGGTCCCCAGTGAGGCCAGCGTGTTTCTCTGCCAGGTGACGGCAGGGGAAGCAGCCTGGCTGTGTCCCCTGCTGCCAGGCCTGGGACCCACGTCGCTGGCAGCCGTCCTGGCCCTTCTCCGGGTCCAAGGCTGTGGGTGCCTGGGGCCAGCCCTACCCCTGCTTTTGGCGGCGCAGACGGCATCCCTGCTGCAGGCTCTGCAGCCCCTGGACAGCTGGCTGCACTGCCTGCTGCCCCTGCTGCCCCTCCAGCTTCTGCGTCCCAGCACCCAGGCTCTGCAGGGGACTCCGCGGGACCCCAACCTGCCCTGGTCTCCGCAGCAGGTCAGAGGCCAGGCACAGGGCTGTGGGGGAAGGTGCTGCACCCCCGTGCCTCCCACCGCTGCCCCCCCAACAGGCCCAGCTCCTCTGGAGGGAGGTGGGAGCCGACACTAACCGCAGCCACCGCACTGCTGGGTGAGAGCAGCTGGCCTGGGCTGGCCAACAGGCACCAGCTGGGACACGGGCAGCTGGGAACAGCTTCTGGGGTCCCATGGAGGGAAGGGAGCTGGGAGAGGGCTGGGTGCCCTGGGCAGGAGGTGGGAGCCGTGGCAGAGCCCTGGGCAGGGTGCAGCAGGTCTCGGTGGGGCTGGGGGCAGTGAAGCCCCAACGTCATCGCCCTGCAGTGCCCTGGGCTCACTGGTGGTGGGCATGAGCTGCGCCGCGCTGCAAGAGCTGGGCCGGGAGGATTTCCTGGGGGCTCTCCGGACCCTCTACGTGCAGCCTCGCTCCCTGCCTGCCAGCCTGGTAAGGAGGAGGCTCCACGATCCCCCTGGCTAGCAGGTAGCCTGTCCCTGTCCTGCGCTCACAGCACGGTGTCCCCAGCGGCGCTGCGTGCAGGAGGAGGTGCTCAGACGTCCTGCACTCTCCGAGGAGGAGCTGGCATGGCTGGGACCTCGGTTCCTCATGGAGTTACCGTAGGTGTTGGGAGCAGCTGGCCCTGGGATGCAAGGACACAGGCCACCCCTTCTGCTCCCACTGCTTTTTTCCCTGGGGTGGGGGGAAAGAACCGCCTCCTGGCCTACAGCCCCCTCCTTGAGCCCATCACCCTCCTTGTGTCTCCAAGGGGCCAGTGAACCCCTGCCCTGCTGCCCCCGAGTGTGGAGCAGGACTGGTGGCAGGAGCCTGCAGCAGACACCGCTGCCCTCCTGGCACCCCCAGCCCCCAGTCCTGGCTGTCCCTGGGGCAGCCCTGCCGCCAGCCCCTGCCTGGCACCCCTGCCGTGAGGGGGGGTCTGCAGGATGCGTCTCGGTGCCCCGTTCATCCCTGGGCAGAGCAGCCCCTTGCCCTGCAGTGCCCAGGTGTGCTCGGGCTCCTGCAGGGCAAAGCTGGTGGAGATGCTACCTGACGCCGTGATGCAGCTGGTTCTGGACCACACAACCCGTGAACCCCACAGCCTGCTGGCCTTGCCGGCCACCCGCCGGGCAGCCCTGGCACGCAGGGCCCTGCACTCCCTGGTAAGGGCAGGGAGCCCAGCACGGGGCGTGGGGAGATGCAGCTGCCCACCCTTGCTCCTGTGCTCTCCCTCCTGCAGCACCTCCTGGCAGGGATGGAGCTTGATGGGGAAGACCTGGACCGGCTGGGACCGCTGGTGGGGTTCCTGGACCGGGAGATCGTGGCCCGCATCCAGCCTGAGAGCCTGCTGCCACGGCTGGGGGACCTGCAGGACACCTGCCTGGCCAGGGAAGCGGCCGCTGAGCTGGGGCGGCTGCTGCTGTCGGAGCAGGCGCTGGGGTAGGTGGCAGGCAGGGGGGCACAGGGCCCCACCAGTGCCACCTTGACGCCTGCTCCCACAGGCCCCCCCCCGGCTGGCACCTGCCCACCCTGCAGCAACTGGGGCGCCTGGTCTTCCTGCTGCCCCTCGAGAGCCTGCGTGCCATCCCCCAGGTGAGCACCGTGTCCCCTCCCACTGCCACCATGTTGCCCCATGGCTGGCCATGCCCCGGCCTCTCCGCCTGGTCCTGGAACTGTGCCACCCTCCGGGCACCCCATCCCCATGGTTGTGTTGTCCCCACCAGTACTGCATCCTCCTGGGTGTGCCATCCTCAGTGGTGTCCCATCCTTGTGGCTGTGCCATCCTCAATGGTGTCCTGTTCCCACGGCTGTGCTGTCCCCACCAGTACTGCGTACTCCTGGTTGTACCATCCTTAATGGTGTCCCAGCCTCATGGGTGTGCCATCCCCAATGGTGTCCCACCCCCGTGGCTGTGCTGTCCCTGCCGGTGCCCCATCCTTGTGGCTGTGCCACCACACCAGCACTCCCACCCCCATGGCCGTGTTGTCCTCGCTGCTCCCCGGGGCCTTTCTGCTGCTGGGGTCTGTGGTCTGTCCCGGCCTCTCTCTCCACGTCTGCCTGGTGCTGCCCCAGGACTTACTGAGCAGAGACACGGTGGAGCAGCTGCTGCAGAGCCAGAGGGACTGGGAGCAGAGCAAGGTGGGACGTCTCTGTCACCCCCTGGGCACCCTGGGTGAGGACCCCAGCCCACAAGAAGTGCTGGTGGCCCCGCTGGTGGCAGCTGCCAGGCCAGGGGACCGAGGTGAGACTGTGCACTCCCCTCCCCAGCTCTGTCCCCGCTGGTGCACCTCCTGTCCCTGGTGCCCTCCCAGCACTCTGTCCACACACTTGGTGCTCCTGGTGCCCAGTGTCCCCATGCTGTCCCCTCTCTGGGCTGGCCCTGTGTCCCCATGTCCCCGTGCCATCTCCTCTCCAGTTGGTGTGTCCCCCTCATGCACGCTGCAGTGGGTGTTGTGGGGGCCCTGGGGCTGGGGCCAGCCCGCTCAGGCTGGCCCTGCAGCCCCCGTGCCCAGCTGTGCCGACATGCGTGCCACCTTCCCCGCGGCATGGAGTGCAGCCCAGCTGGCCGCCATGGCCCCCCAGCAGCTGGAGGGATGCCTGGGGCTGCTCAGCCAGGACCCGGCGCTGCGCCCTGACCAGCTCCAGGCTGCCCTGGGCCAGGCCTGGCGGGTGAGGGGGGCCATGGACGGGGTTGGGGGGGACATGGGGGGCTGTGCTGGTGGGGCTCTGCTGAACTGGATGGGCTGGGATGGCCCTGGTGGGGAGACGCTGGATGCAGGGAGATGTGCTGGCCTGGGCGGGGCGGGGGGAATGTCCTTGGGGTGGCTTTGAGGGGCTGTCTGTGGGAGGGCTGTGCTGGCCTTGTGGGGGTTGTCCTTGGGGGGGGGTCTGCTGGCCTTGGGGTCTGTCTGTGGGTGGCTGTGCTGGCCTTGGGGTCTGTCTGTGGGTGGTCGTGGTGGCCTTGGGGGGCTGCCTGTGGGGAGCTGTGCTGGTGCTGCCCAGTGGTGCTGGGCTGTGTGTTGCTGGCAGCTGGTGAAGCTGCTGGTGCCACAGCTGTGGGGCAGTGCCCGGGCGCTGGAGCCAGCCCAAACCCTGAGCCTGGGCCGGCTGGCCACCCAGCTGGGTGAGCCGGAGCTGCTGGAGCTGCGGCTGCCGGACTGGGGGGCCCTCTCTGCCCTGGGGGAGCTGGACAGCTGGTCACAGGGGCAGGTGAGGTCCTGGGGCTGGGGTGGGCAGGGACCAGCTGGCCCCCTGTGACGGGCGCTCCCCCAGATGCGGGCTGTGGTCTCTGCTTTCCTGCGGCAGCGTGGGGCGAGCGCCCAGCACCTGAGGCTGCCTGAGCTGGTGGCACTGGGGCACCTGCTTTGTGGGCTGCTGGTGGCTGAGCTGCAGGACCTGGACAGCCGGGAGCTCAGGTGGGTGTGTGCCCATGGGGGGCACGGCCCAAGCCCCCCGTCAGGGGCCAAGAGGTGCGGGCATCACTGGCTGCCTTGGTGCAGACAGCAGTGTTGCGCCCCGGCGCTTGGCTGTCTGATGCTGCCTGCTCCTCACAGCAAAGCTGCCCCTTTCCTGGGCTCGCTGAGCCTGCGCTGCACGGAGCAGCAGGCTGAGGTGCTGGCCACCCACTTGACCTCCAGCGCTGCCTTCGGACCAGCTGCTGCTTGGGGACCTGAAATCTTCGCGGAGATCGGGACGCTGGCAGGTGAGTGCTCGGATGGGGCTGTGCCCTGCGGTTGCTGCTGCCAGCCCCTATGCTCAGGGATGGCATCCTGACCCTGCCTGCTGTGCACCAGCTGGGCTCCCCGACATCGTCCTCTCTGCGCTGGTCCCTGAGCAGATTTGGGCGCTCACGCCCCGCGCCATCGCTGCGGTGCCGGCACCCAAGTTCGCAGTGAGTTCCTGGCATCCCCGGCTGGCGCGCTTGGCCGGGCGCCCGTGGCACCGTCCCCCTGCATGCAGGGGAGGGGGATCCCTGGCTGGGCCAGTGGGGTGGGAGTTCCCCACGCCGGACACTGAGGCAGGGAGGTGGGACATGTCCTGACCGCGCCAGGGAGGGCCTCACCATGGCTGGCTGCCCTCTCCCTGCAGGTGGTGTTTGGCCCCGCGCAGCTGCGCACCCTCTCCAGCGCCCAGGCTGCGGCTGTCACCCCGCGGCAGCGCCGGTGGCTCGGCAGCGCCCAGCGCCAGGCCCTGGCCAGTGCCCAGTGTGAGGGAGAGGCTGCCCAGGATGGTCAAGGTGAGAGCAGCAGGGTGGCTTCTGTCCCCATGTGGTGCTCAGCCTGCGTGCCGCAGGTGGCTGCTCCTCCCGGTCACCCCTTGTCCTGGCTCTGCACCCCCAGGCTCAGCACGGGCACCCCGGGATGCTGGGAGGGCTCGGGTCGTGCGGGTTCGGCCGTGGGGATGCTGGCCCCGCTGCCTGCCCAGCTCATGCTCCCTCTTGGGACATGTCCCACCCCACCTCTGCCCAGAGGAGACCTCCCTGCTGCTGCCCCTGCCCTGGAGCCAGGTCCTGACCGGCCGCTGTGGGGGCCGCAGCGCACAGGGCTGCCCCTGCCCAGAGTGAGGGCTCCCGGCAGCAGCAGGGATGTGAGCCCCTCCGTGCGGTGCCGGGGCTAGCACGCTCAGCTCTCACCGGGCTTTTCTCTCCTGCAGGCAGGAGCAGAGCCGGGCCCCAGGCTGGCTTCACCTTGGCTCTCCTCCTCTGCCTGCCCCACTGCTTTCTGTGAGCATCCCAGTAATAAACCTGTGACGGGCACAAGCGACGAGTCCTGCTCCCTGCCTGCCTGCAGCGACACGCGGCCCCAGAGCACCTTTCTCCACCTGCCCTTGGCTGTCCCAGCAGCTCCTGGCACCCTGCAGCAAGAGGCCCCCCACCAGCTCCCCACCCACGTGCAGTCCCTCGCAGCCCCCCAGACCAGGGCAGCCCCAGCAGCCCCCAGGACCCTTCCCCAGGGCAGCAGTGGCTCAGGGCAACCCCAGGGAATGCTGCTCAGGGCAGGCGCAGGAAACCCAGATGCGGGTGGGTGCCTCTCTGCAGGGACACAGGGCACTGGGGACATCAGCCGGGTGGTGGGTGCTGGGGTAAGGAGGAGATGGAGCCACGGCTACAGCAGCGCACGTTTACGGGGTCTGGCCTGGCGCGTTGCAGTAACAGGACTCAGCGACATGCTGGGCACAGGGATCACGTAAGCTATGGCAGAAGCTGGGTTCCGCGGGGCTGGCGCTGCCTTGGTCCAGCTCAGTGCCGGAACTGTGGCACTGGGGAGGGGATGCGGATGTCCTGCCCCTTCTCCAGCCGCCGCTCACAGTCAATCAGGTAGTTCACACCGTCTATCACCAGCTGCACCAGCTCCACCTGCACCGGGAGCACACACGTCCTGGCTCAGGGGCTGTCCCAGGAGCCACGCCGGCGAGGCGCCCCACCGGCCCCACTGCCAAGGGCAGGCGCTGCCACCCCCAGCACCCATGTGCTGGTCCCAGCACACGTTCCAGAGCTGTCTGGGCACCGTGGGCCCATCATGCACACTCACTTCAGAACCCCCCTCCCCAAAAGCGGCTCTGCCCAGCACCCACCTCTGACTTCCCCAGCCGGTCCAGGTTGGAGATGTCAAAGACGCTGCCAGTAGCTGCGGTGTCCACACCGCCCGTCCCACGCTTCTGTAGCCGGAGGTTCTCCAGGATCTTAGGGAAGCGGCTGTCCTGGTGCCCAGAGAAGGTGTCAGTGCTCAGCAGGACCATCAGCAGGGGGGTCGGGGCTCTGAAGCCCCCCGGGGCAGCCCTCCCACCGCTCGCAGGACCCTGTCAGTGGGCTCATAATCCCCGCAGAGCCCTGCCCTGAGCAGACCTGGGTTGACACCTGGGTCCCCAGACCCTCCAGCCACAGAAGCAGGCGGGGACTGGACCGTACACTTCCCGGGGGAACCTGAGAGAGGTCCAGAGCCGGGTCCCACGCAGTCCTGCACCTCCCGCGTGGCTGGGCTCCCTGTGCCCTGGAAGCCGGCGGTCCCCGCAGCCCTGGCTTGGTTCCCCACAAAACTGGCCATGGTAATACCTTGCTGAGCAGCGGCAGCTTGATGTGGACGCCTGCTCGTAGCCCAGTGCCCAGGTTGGAGGGGCAGGTCAGGATGTAACCCAGCCGCTCATTCCACATGAACTCCCAGCCTCGCTCCTGGATTAGCCGTTCCACCTGGGTTAGAGGCACCAGGAGCCGTTCAGCCCGCAGCCAGGAGGTGCCAGCCCCATCCCTGCCCACCCGTTTGCCTGCCTGTCCATGGGGCTGGCACAGCCCGGGCTGGTGGGCACTCACCTCCTTCAGGCCCCGACAGAACCGCTCGAAGACGCGCTTCATGTTGCCACCCTTCTCCATGGAGATGATGCGCGTGTGGTCCTCCTCGTTGATCCAGATCAGGAAGGTCTTCTCGTTGTTGTGCCTAGGGACAGGGCTGCATTCGGCTGTGCTGGTGGCCAGCAGAGGCCCCGGGCCAACCCAGCCACCAGTGCCAGCCCCAGCCATCCCCTTCTGCCCCTGCCACCACGGTGGCAGTGCTGCCCCGCCGTCCCGGTGCTCTGCCTGCACCCATGGCTGGGAGCATGTTGCCAGAGCACTGTCCGGCAGCAAGGCAGCCAGGAGATGCTCCTGGTGACATGCCAGCATTTATCGACATATGCCGCTGCAGGCGATGGGTGCTGACTCCGGTGCTGTGGGTGCAGGCAAGTGCTGCTGGGGAGGAGCAGCATGGTGCCAGCGTGGTGGCAACCCTGCCTGAACTGGGGATGGGAGCACGGCTCCTGCACCATGCAGGCAGCAGGAGGGGGCTGTGAGGCGTGGGGTTCACGTTGGGGTGCTGGGTTAGGGGGTGGCTGGAGCTGGGGACCATGTGTGCTGTGGAGGTGTCTTCCATGAAGCTGCTATAAAGGCGCTGTGCCAGCGAGGGCGGCATGGGCGGGTGCGTGTGCCGGCTGTCACTCTGCGGGTGTGTGGGATGCTGCGTGGGATGTTGCATGGCTGTGCAGAGATGCTGGGAGGATGCAGTAAGATGCAGTCGTGGCAGGCTAAGTTTGGGGGCAGGCGGAGTATGCAGAGAGCCAGGAGGAGCACTGGGGATTGCCTGGGGAGCAGGAGGCAGTTACGGGTTTTTGGCAGCCTGGGGTGCAGGGTGCTGCAGGATGGTGAGAGTGGGCAGGACTGACAGCAGGGGCTAGCTCTGAAGTCCCACTTCTTAGGAGGATGCTGTGGTTTGTGAACAGAGCAGCTGGCTGCTGATGGCAGCACACAAAGGACTCCCAGGTCAAGCACAGAGCCCAGGATGAGCACAGCCCAGGGGCACTGGTGCCATATGCGCTGGGGTCTGTGGTGCAGCCAGCATGAGGAACGTGGGTGGTGGGGCTGGGGCAGCCGAACAGAGCAGCAACACCTCCCGCCTTTCTGCCCTGCTGGCTGCCCGATGCTGGAGCAGATCCTCACCAGATCCCTCGGGCGTCGGGCCAGTCCCGGGCCATTCCTGCTGCTGTCAGGAGCGGGGACACTGGCTTGTCGAAGAGGAAGTGGTCCTGGAGGGAGGCAGAGTGCATGGGCTCGCCAGGGCTGCACGGCTGGTGCCAGGGCATCCTGTCTCACTGGTCCCAGCCTGCCGTGCAGGCCATGCACCACAGCTGTCCCAGGCAGGGCAAGGTCACCCGCTGTCAGCACCTGTGGGCAGGAGTCCCTGCCTGCCTGGCCAGGGAGGCAGAGGGCTGCTGGTGCACAGCCCACCCCATACCGGGGGCTGGTGCGGCACCAGTTGTGTGCCACAAGCCTGCTGGGGCTGTGTTCAGTGAGCCCCATCCTCTCCTGGCTCAGGAGGTCTGAGTGGCACCGTGAGCATCCTCTGCACCGCGGGGCAGCCTTGCTGGAGAAGGGGGTCCTGGTTCCACAGGACAGCAGGGCTGGGAAAGGAGGCTACAGCCTCCCGGAGAGGCAATGCCAGGGAAGGGGTCCTGCTCCACGGCCACCTGGGGTGGCTGGCTGGGAGCTGCAGCGACTCACGTCAATGAGCTGCTGTTGCTCCTTCTCCGTCATCTCGCTGAGACGGTAATACCGGCCCGCCAGGTCTCCGGTGAGGCCGTTCAGTGCCTCCACAGCCACCTTCTCCACCTCTCGTCGCTCAGCACGGGTGCAGGCTGGTGGCAGGCTCAGCCCGCGGATGCTGCGCCCAGTCCGGACCCGGGATGAGAGCACGTAGCGCTCATCGAAGTGGCCAAACTTGATCTGGAACAGACAGGAGCCATGGGGATGCTTACGGGGCAGCACCAGTGCTAGCAGGGGTCCTGTCCCCTGAGTCCCGGGGAAGTTCCCCCGTGTGCAGCACCACTGCCTGGCTCGCGCACCTTGCTGGCATCCAGGTCTGTGACGTGCTTCATGGTGCGGGGATTGTACCCATTGTGCCGCTCCTGAATCACGGGGTCGAACAGGTCAGCAAACACCTGGAAGCAAGCGGGATGATGCGCAGCACTGCAGACCCAGCACCCCACGAAGCCCCTGCCACAAGTGTGGCACAGTCCTGCTGCCAATGTGGGGGACGTGGCAGCAGGGGGGCTGCAGAGGGGGGCTGGGGGCCAACGGTGTGTCCTGCAATGCAGTAGCAATCCATGGGGCTGACACTGCCTGGGCAATTTGGGCTTGGGGACAAGGAGGAGGAGGTTGCAGGGCTCTAGGAACAGCTGCTGTGAAGCAGCCCTGTGTCCCACTGGGACACACTGAGGCTGGCCAAGGAGCGTCTCCAGCTGCCTGGGTCGGGCAGGAGGAGGTGGGCAGTAGCATCCTGGGTTGCTGGATGTACCGCAGGTACCGGGACTCCTCCAGCTGCTGCAGGCACCCTGGAGAGCCTGGAGCATGGCAGGGCTCCAGCCACTCACCTCATACGTTTCTTCATCACCAGCTACCATGCCCACGGTCTTGATGAAAGGGTGGCCGGGGTTGTCGACACCTGTCTGGATGCACTGGTCCAAGGTCCAGCCGTTTGGGGTTGCTTTGTCACAGAGCCTGGCATAGATGGCTGGCGTCAGGTTGCTGGCCATGCAGTTGTTGTGCTTCCGCAGGTCGGGGTACTCAGCGCTGCGGGAGGAGAGACTGATGAGTCCTCCGGGGCCAGGGGACCCCAAGTGCTCGTGCCCTTGCCCCACAGAGACCCTCAGGGCAGGTGTGGGCAGGGGAGCTCTGGGGAGGGAGGTCAAGCTGCTCTGCTTGCCCACTCCAGCAAAGGCCAGCCGGGAGCGGGAAGGCAGTTACAGGCATCACATGTCGAGGGCAGAGAGCAGCCTGAGCCGAGGATAAAAGCCCATGAGAAAATCTGGACCGGTTGTTAGGGTGCGGCTCCTTATCAGCCACGTACCAGGGCCACGGGGTTGCTAAAGCTTGCCGGGCAAGCAGCGGCAGCCACGTCAGCCCCAGCTCTGCGCTGGGGCGTGGGCAGCCTTCAAGAGGCTGTGCACGGAGTTGCCAGGGTGGCCATGCTGTGGAGGGGGGGTTCTCGCTCCCCTTCTTCTCCCCGAGGCTGCCCCGACGCCAGCCCAAGCGGAGGGTGGCTGCTCCCGCTGCTCCTGCCCAGCACCAGGGTCTGCCCGTGCAGCGAGTGCGGGAGCAGGGCACGCAGCCCGTGGGGGTCCTGCTGTGTCTGGCCCCTGGGTCCCAGCTGGGCACCTCGATCCCCGTCCCCCCAGATGCCACAGGGCAGGAGATCGGCTGACCTGGATCAGCAGCCGGTGGGAACCGCACTGCTCCAGCGCAGTTTATTGTATTAGGGGGACGCTTTCGTCTAATCAGCTTAGCAGGAGGCCTTCCCTGACCTCATTCCCACTTTAGCCAGGCTTTGTGCTTGTTCTGCACTCACAGGGGGATCGGCAGGGCAGGACCCCGACAGCACTCTCCTTGGCCAAATCCTTCCTGCTGGGAGGTGGTGCCCCCGCTTGCCTTAGTGGGACAGGACTGGCCTCTGTCAGCCCAGGAGACCTGGCTGGTGGCCACAGGGGGTCCCGCAGCCCTGGGGACGCCTGTGTCCTCTGCCTGGAGGGGCACTGCTTTGGAGGTGGCACAGCTGGCGGGGGCGATCCATGTGGGAGAAGAGATGCTGGAGCTAGTGCAGGTCTGGAGTGGTGGGAGCAACACCCAGCCACCATCACCAGCAGCGAGTCCTGGCATCCTCCTGGCACTCAGGTCCTGCTCCTGGGCTGAGTGCCCACACAGGGCGCCAGGTCTGGCTGCCAGCACCCGGCCCCCATGCTGCAATGCAGAGTGCTGTCGCTGCTGCCGCCTCCTCCCCTGCGTCTGCAGGCCAAGGAATGTGCATTGGCCCTTTGCCTACAGCTTGGTTACTGCTTGCTACTTCCTGAGCTTTGCAGAAAGAAAGGGAGGTAGGGCTTGCATTGTCTGCTCTGCGTAGGGAAGCACTGGCAGCTCCAGCCTGGACCAGCGCAAGGAGGCGTTTGCTCCAAGGCAGCAACTTGTCCCAGGCATGGAGGCTGAGGGCTGCTCCCCCAGCCCACACACATATCTGGGCCACATTGGGATGCTCCGGCTCAGAGGCTGGCTCGTCATGTACAGGGCACAGCCGGTCCCAGCCTCCCGCACCGCTCCTGCCTCCGCCATCAGCTAGCTACTGACCCGTGTCTCCCCAGGGGGACACACTCCCATAAAAGCACTTGCTGATCAGAAGGTGACACCTGGACATGTAACTCCTCTGCCCTCAGCATGGCTAGTGCCGCCTGGCGTGCCAGGACCACAGCCCGCGGTGCTTTCTACCCTGGTGGCAGCAGACTACATCCAGAGCACCAGCAAAGGTTGCTAAGGGAAGCAAGCCTACTTCAGTAAGCAGAGGAGTGCTGTAGGTTTAAACATGCTGCCTGCCATGGGCAATCCATACCGTCACTGAGGTGTTCAGACTCCAAAACCCTGAGATTCTGGCCACTGCTTGCAGGCTCTGTGCCTGCTGCAGTGCTGATTCATCTCCTGGTCCGAACACACCCTCCCCCAAAACAGCCCCAAACCACAGCCAGCAAATCTGGGGGATCTCTCTTCAGCCTTTCTAGAGCGCCCGAACTGAGCTGGATGGTGCCAGGATCAGCAGGGCGATGCAGGGATGAAGGTGCTGAGCGCTCGGTGCTGTGCTCACAAGCGGTGCCCCACACAACCAGAGCAGCGTGCAGGGGAGATCACCCAAACCTGCAGCCCAGGCTGGTCCCGAGGCTGGTGTGGGAGGGCTCCCACTGTGTTCTTCTGGGTGTCCAGGTGTCCTCTGCCACAGGCACAAAGGCGACACTGCACTTGGCCTTACTCAGGTTGCCTTGGCCCCTAAAGCTGGTTTTAAACTCATGACACTTTTCAGCATCATATTTTGTTCCCGGTGCCGTGGTACCGGGCAATAGGCTGTGCTCCCCCCTGCTGCAGGGGCTGGCAGCATCTTCAGCGCAAGGTGGACATCTGCCAGGAGCATCTGCTGGGCTGCCACCTGCGCCATCCTGCGAGGCTGCTCCGCGCTGCCAGCCTGCCTGTGACCTCGGGGTGCAGCCGCCGGCAGCACCCACCCTGCCTGCCCTCGCACCAGGAGCTGCTTCACCTGGGCAGGGACCTGCTAAGCTCCCCGCAGGTATTACTGGTCTGTCTACTGGCTGGGCAGCCTCTCTGGGCTCTTCCCCGCTAATCCAGCAGCCTCCGGCACCCTTCCCGGCACCACCGGCCCTGTGGGTACCATGCTGCGGGCAGCCCCGGCCGCACGTGGCCTCCCGGGAGGTGTTGGGGGTGCGTGGGGTGCGTGGTGGGCGGCAGGAGCGGGGTGCTGGCAGGGTGCCGCAGGCAGCGGAGCATGCGGCTTGTTTACGTAGGGAGGAGGGGGCTCGGGCTTTGTGTGGAGATGCTTTGGCAGGGAGCCCCAGCGTCACCGTCCAAACGTGGCGCGGTGCCAGAACCGCCGGCCCCCCCCCCCCCCCCCCCCCCG
>JAVJGI010000063.1:3054311-3105557 GCA_035590275.1 Ibycter americanus | reverse complement strand
GCCCGGCAGCTGCCCCCGGAGGAGCCTTCGGGCGGGCCCGGGCCCAGCGGGCTGGGCTGCCTCGGCCCCGGCCTGAGGGAAGGGGCGAGCCGCGGCCGTTCGCTCGTTAATAAACCCTCATTAAGGGTTACAGTCCCAGGGACGTTCTGATGCTACCGGGTTTCACGCTTCACGTGTGTGTAACCAGAGTTACCTCGTCACTCTCATCTCAAAATCTCATTAAAAACCATCTCCGAAGATGAGGATTGATCTCACTGCTGCGGTTGCTACGTGAGCAGCAGAACGCTCGCCCAGATGGAGAAGCGATAAGCCGAGAGGTTTTTTTACTAAATTTGCAAAGGGCATTGTGTGGCAGAAGCAGGTCCTGCTCAGGAGACGTTTGGTGTTTGCGCCCCGGCTGTGCGCTGGGTTTGAAGGTGTCGATAGATCTGGAGTTACCGAAAGTGCCGCTCGAGCGCTGGGAAGCTTGCCTCCGGCTGCCTGGCCGCGAACGCGTTGAACTTCTGCCTTAACAGAACACAGAGGGCTTTCTTTGACACACCACATCGAAATAGCTTTTAATTATTAACTCCGGAATAGGAGTTCTTTTTCTTCTGAAGCAATTAAGTGTCTACGATAAGAGTACAGCTTTCACCTTTTGTATGTAAGTATGTAATTAACCTTAATACAAATAGCCCTTGTGACAAGGGGAGTAACTGGTTGGGCAAAGGTACTTCCCTGATCAAGGCCTAAGCTTTCAGGGTTGGAGTTTTTTTGTTTGGTTTTAGTGCCCACAGCAGTTTCAGGTAGTTCAACAAGACGTTGCCGGCATTAATATTTTAAAATGCCAGCTATGTGTATTCAAGCTTGCAATCCTGCAAGACACTTGACCTGGCTTAAATCAGGCGGTGGGTCTGTAATCATCCTTGCAGCCTGTCTGCATGCAGTGGTACCCTGTGCTCCTTGGCCCTCCCGCCTAGTGCTGCCTGGGTGCGCAGACCTGGTCTCTGCTCCTAGAGCTGCCTCTTCCACCGCCTGTGGCTGCTGCCACCAGTGATGGGATCAGCCTTGTTGGGTTGCTGCAGTCCTTGGCCCTTCAGCCCTCCACCGCAGGGACTGCGCTTTCAAATCATGCATCTGCACCTGTAGCAGGCTGTGTTTAAAAAACGAAAGGGAACAAAACCCCAACACCCACACCCACTCTTTTGGTGGTTGATGCTGCACTGAGAACAAAGTTAATACAAGACCTGATCATAACTTTCTTCTTTCTTAAATTTCTGGTACCTCAGAGGCGCGGCGTAAAGAATAAGTCTCTTTAGTCTGTGAGCGTTCTTATCTGAACAGCACCAGAATGGTCTGCTGGGGAACTGGAAAACAACTTACTATCCCATTTGTTATCACTAATATAGGGAGCTGAATTAGTCCCAGGACACTTAAGAGACAAGGTGCACATCTCGGTTTCAGGTTGTGTGTTAGTAGCTTCTTATTGCCATTAGGTGATTATGGTAAACTTTGTTATGGTTGCGTAGCAGATCATCGCTGCCCTTCTTGGAAGAGAGTGCAAGAATGCCTTTAGCTGTAGCGGCTGCTGTGTACTTCCTTCTGTATCTGTGATGGGACTAGCAAGCCTGAATATGCTGTACTCAAAGCCAGAACCATCTTTACCTTTCTTGCGTGCATGCCAGAGCTGTGTTAATGCTTTTGTTTCTCTTGGACATTACAGCATTAACTCAGCGCTTAAGTTTTCTTGCTGTGATTAGCGAAAGGTGAGGCCTGCAGCACTCTCAGCAAGTGGGGACTGCTCTGAACGTATGACCTCTAGGAGCAGTTAGCTCAGGAGGCAGCGAGAATGATGCAGAACCATCAGCATTGCGTACTGTCGGCGCCTTACGTAGCTCCAGGTTGGAAGAAAAGCAGTAACGGTGTGGTGGTGTTGTGGGCTGCACACTGTACAGGAACCTTGCTGGTACCGTTTCTGCTGTAAGGGAAGGTGCCACCCTTCTGGCATCATAAACTCCTTGAGAGCCCAGCACTAGGGCTGATTCAGTCATGTTGGCAAAACCTCCTGCTATTAGCCGTTGATACCAGAATAGAGCTGCACTTGCCTGTTTCCCTTTAAGAGCAACAGTCTGTCTGGGTTTTAGATGCCTTAGTTTTATGCCTGTAGCTAAAACTTCTGTTTCATCAAGAGTCTGTAGTCTCTCTTGGTATAAATCTAGTCAGATGAGGGATCTACTTGAAAGAGAAACTTGAAAAAGGTTTTGGTTATACCCTCGTCCTTTCTCCGCACCAGAAACAACCTGAGATCCTGAGGCTTTCCCTGTTAATCCTGAGGGCATGCCTGATGCATCAGTGGCTGTTGGCTTCAGTGAAGCTCTAGGTTTTTTGCCTGATTTGAATATGGCATGTCATGGCCTCTAGAAATAGCTGCAGAGCAAGGCAGAGGCTTTTTTCTGGGTTAGGAGCAGGGATGTAGAGAACTCATTGCTTACTTCTTAGGGCAAAGGTTTTCCTGCTGCTTGATCTGTTTTTTCCAGGAGGGAGGGGAGAGTAAGGGATTGGAGGAAACAACCCTCCTCCTCTTCTTGCATGGTTTACTTCATTAAATCATCAGCCCTCAAGCTGATAGCGTACTTGCTAAGGTCTCGCTTGGCACTGGTGTGCTGAGGCAGCAGAGCACAGGAATGAAGATGATTCCTGAGCGTGTCAGGAATCCCGCTCTTGTCGTCCTGTGGAAATAGTAGGGCTATATGGAGCACACAGTAGCATGCCTGTATAGCCTGGTCTGCCAGCACTGTTGCTTCCACCAGTGGAGAGCACTGATGGTGAAATTACAGCTTTAACTCTCGCTGATCGGGACACTTTTCTGTGCTGGGTGTGCCCTGTGCCTCCAGGTTTGTGTAGGAGCAGGCAGCACTGGGCTTGGTGCACAAGTGGAAGACCGGCGTGAGCTGGGAGTCAGGCAGTGGAGATTGTCCGTCGAGCGGTAGGTGCAAAGTCGGGGCTTGCTGTGTCACCTCTCTGGTTTCTGTTGGGTTGGTGTCGGCTCCCCCAGTAGATCTGGCGTGGTAACTGATGGGCTTGCTGTCAAACCAGTGCCTGATAGCGTGGCTGCAGGACCTTGTCCCGTGTGCTGCTGCTCCAGCGCTTTCTCTGAGCCCTTACCTGTTACATCTCCTGTCCTTTCCAGGAGCATGCACAGCCTTTCTGTGTGGAGACGTGCTTTATTTTTACCCTTATTTCCAAGGCGGATTTCACAAGCAACTGAATTGCTCTGTCTGTTTCTTTTGCCTGTTCCCACCCTGCTCGAATGGATTAAGGCAATCTCCCTGTGTTGTTCTTGGTGACGGGATTCTCACCTGCAGTGGAACGGTGCTGGTGGCAGGCTGATGGCATTGGGTGTGCTCCTCTGTGAAGAAGAGCTGCCAGAGGACTGGGAACTGACAGCTGTATGTGGCGGGACAGTCTCCTACGGTGTACTGGCTGTAAGGGAAAGCATGCTCAGAAGAGGAGGAAATACAGTAACTCAGTCTGGGGAATGCTGGAAATCATGTGAGAGCATGAGAAGCAGCGGTAGACAGTGTCTCATGTCCATTTTTAGGAAGTACTTAACACGAGGTGTTCACAACGTCCTCTTGTCAAGGTTGCGCTTACTTACATGGGAGGAATGCTTTTGACCACTTTATGGTGGGGGAAAACACAGCAAAGGGCAGTTGCTTGACATTTATGTATGTGCAGCTATGGTTAGAGGTAAACAGCTGTGTCCTTGGTGTGTCCAGGTCACGCATACTGTGCATTCAAACTCTGTCACTTCTGTGGCAGACCGTGCTGCTATTGTAGGTGACAGTGCAAGACGCACTCCTTCCCTGGTGTTTATAAAGCAGAGCTTGTATCCTGATAATCGGCTTCCATGGTCACAGAGTAAATCAGAGCCAGCTTGCAAACCCAGATGCCCTGACCTGCAATCCAAACTGTTGCTTCCTCTGTGTCCTCTTTCCTTGCCAAAGAGTTGTCACTTCTTCCTTTTCCCTCTTCCCTGCAAACTCACGTACCTCTCAAACTGGTCTCTCTGTTACTGTAGGTCTTCTCGAGCTGAAAGGATGAAAATTGATGATTGGAAAGTCACCGTCACTGTCCTAAGCTTCATCCTAACTTCTGGAGTCCCGGTTGATGCCTTCGGGTGTACGAGCCTGTGAGAGTGTCCACTGTCCCCCTCCATGATTTAGACAGCGGCTTGGAGCATGCATCATTGTAAGGTTTTACATGATTTCAGCACTGGTGGTGACACTGTCCCTTTCCCAGTAGGGGCAGAGAGGTTAATTGCACAATGGAGTTGCCTGTCTAAAATGATTCTGAGTCTGGATCCCCTCCTACCCCGAGGGTCCCTTCCTGCTCCCTCCTTTTGTGCTGGGCAGCACTGTCCGTGCCAGATCAGTCCCTGCCCTCCCCACCATCACCTGCTTCCAGTAGTGCAGCCAGCCCCTGGCTCGCCCTGCAATCTGACCTTCTCTATCCCTTTTTGCATGCTGTGATTCCAGAGCGGGATGGTCGGCCACCGAAGCTGCAATGTCGTCCCTGACGACCTCCAGTGAGGGAGACAGCTCCACTCCCAGGTTTGTTGTTGGTTCCAGGGATGATGAGACAGACTTTCTGGGATCAAACATGAAGACAGACGAAACCGATTTCTTTGAAGATGATGAAGAGGAGGAGTCGGTAAGGAGGTCCTGGGTTGGAGCATCTGTGCAGAATTCTTGGGTCTCAGCCGGGGTTTGTATGGTTGCTGCTGAGGCTGCAGGCAGTTGGGACTTCAGGGGACATGGCACCAGGCTGTGTGGCACAACCATGGGGAGCAGTGCTGTCATTTCTGACGGGGCGTATTGCATTGTCATGCTGCCATACTCACTGCCGCGTGCTGCAGTAAGTCCTAGCCTTTCCGCTTGCAGGTCTTTTTCAGGTACAATAGTGGAGTTCTTTGTCCTAGCAACTTAACCCTGGCACTCCTGTAAACCGTTCTGTTTCACCAGGGAAATTTTTGAGGAAAACTCTGGGAACTGTGAGAAGGGCAGAAGTGTGTCTGCAGAAAGGAAGCATTTGTTCTTTCCTGTAACCTCCAGGAACAGGGTGCAGAAAGGAGAACAATCTCCAGCTCCTGACTGCTTTTGGTCCCTATTCAGTGTTCTATTAAATGTTACATTTGCTGTTTTGCACGTGGGACTCAGATGCAGCAGGGACATTGCTGCTGGCTGTGTGAATTGCTGGGACCATACACCAGTGCAACAGTCGTTTCCATTGCTGCTGTATCCTGAGTCTCCACTGCAAGTGGGTTGTTGACCTAGGAGCCCACAGGGGCGTCCTTCAAACCCACACAGTGTTGTGTACTTTGACACTCAGTGAGGAGCTATTTATCAGGTGTAGTGAAGGATTTGGAAACCCTTTCACTTCTCAGATGTTGGTTTTGCCAGGGAACCTTGGCTTTGCAAGTCGTGCAGTAACTTCTAAAGTCTCGGCTTACGCTTTGAAGCTACAATTGTTTGTGCTGGGTAACCCACAGTCCTGTGTGTGTCACTTCAGATGATCTCACTGCGTTTAATCTTGCTTGGGCCAGAAATAATCTGTCAGGAAATATCCAGTCTGGGGTTTCTAGATGGTGGAGAAAAGTCTGCCACAGACCTTGGACTGTTCCTCTGTTACGGTTATCAATGCTTTTTGAATGCACACCTTCTCTCTTGACCTATTCAATTTAGCCTCATCCCACTGGATCTTGTTGTACTTTTGTCAGATATATGGAAGAGCACTTGGTACTGTTTCTTTTCTACTCATAGCTACTTACTGTTGTAATCTCCCCTTCGTTTTCTCTCAGATAAGACAAACAGATTGAGCTCCTAGACTTTTTTGCTATAAAACATTTGCAGCTGTTCTCTGAGCCTGCCTAAATCCATCAACTATCTTGGTGAGTTACGGGCCAGAGAACATGGTGGGGGGCTCCAGTCCCTGCTGCTTGTTCAGGTGTCAGATATTTATTTCTGACCTTAGCATTAGTGCCCAGTAAAAGGAGGAGGTACATACTACCTGGCAAAGATGCAGTTGTTTTGGGCTGCTCCTTAATGATGTCCTCCAGTGGATGCTGCTGGGATCTGGAAGCATTTATGGGTTCGAGTCTAGCAAGAGCTGTGAGTGCATAAGGTTGGAAGAAAATCCCTTATCCCTTGTTTGTTCTGCATTGCTGCATTTCTACACTGTAGTAGTTTAAAGTCAGTGAAGTAGTTGACCCTGTACTAAACTGATCTCTGTCTTCCCTTAGCCACCTGAACGGCAGATTGTGGTTGGAATCTGTGCCATGACCAAAAAGTCCAAGTCAAAGCCCATGACACAGATTCTGGAGCGTCTGTGCAAGTTTGAGTATATCACAGTGGTGATTATGGGGGAAGATGTTATTCTGAACGAACCGGTGGAGAACTGGCCTTCTTGTGACTGCCTCATATCATTCCACTCCAAAGGTAAAAAGCCTGCGGCAGGCTGTAGCCTACTTGAGATCTGGGCAAGGGATCTTCCACTCATTCTTCCCCCCCTCCCCTCCTCCTGTATTTCAGGATTCCCCCTGGATAAAGCGGTCGCTTATGCCAAGCTGTGCAAGCCATTTCTGATTAATGACCTTGACATGCAGTATTATATCCAGGACAGGTGGGTGTCTGTGATCCACTAAAGCTCCTTCCCTCTTCCTGGGTCTGATTCCTCTCCTCAGCACGCTGTGCAAACTTTGTCTTCCTGGCCACAAGCAAATGAGTGAGCTGGGGAGGAAGGGGACCTTAGCAGTGGCTTTTTAGGGTTTTTTTCTTCAAAACAAGGCGAATAGATTTGGGGGTAAAACCATTGAGATTCGGCATGTTTCGTTTTCTGGTGCAAATGTCTTGTAAGGAATGGCTAGATGAAGTAGGAGGTGGAAGAGGTCTCACAGAATGAGACCGCCACAACTAAGGCAAAAGGACTAGTCTCTGAGTAGAGAGCCAAGTAGTGGGATGGGGTTCTGGGACAGAAATTGGGAGCAAGACCAGGTCAGATTCAGGTATGTCTGACCAACCTATGTTGGTCAGAAGCTTCCAGAGGCTTCTCAGTCGGCTCTTGGTAGAGGCCACCTGCAGCCATGTACTTCAGTGCATAGAGCCAGAGTGCTTTGGCTCTGTATGGGTAGGACTCATACCAGACCCCAGACCTCTGCCATGCCTTGGGTTGTGAGTGGCATCCCTGTGGGTGCTGACAGGCACCCTGAGGTGTAACTCTAGTGAAAAATTGCGGTTTCCTCACTGACACAGGGTGAAAAGAGGCTCTGCTTCATCTGCCTGGCCTGGGTGTTGGGTAGCTTGGGCACCCTTTGAGAGGGCAGATCTGGGTGGGTGGCAGGTGCTGAGTATGTTACTGTGGATTGGGCATCTGTTAGTAAATGAGCATCCATATTTATGCCAGGTAGAGATTTACTCTGGGACATCTCTGTCGGGAGTAGGACTGAGGCGAGCCCTATAGCCTGTAGGTCTTATCTGGGGAGCGTGTGCTGAGAAGTATTTGCACTCTGTCTTTGGGACTTTTTTCTGTTCATTTGACTTTGTTCTTCATCAGTGGCAGTGAAGCCTTTCCCCTGGCACATACTGAGGACCTTCTAGACTCTTCTGACACTGTTTCTGTCCTCTACAGGCGTGAAGTGTATCGGATCCTTCAAGAAGAGGGAATTGACTTGCCCCGCTATGCTGTGCTCAATCGAGACCCCGACAGACCAGAAGGTCAGTGCCCAGGCTCTACTGAAAGTTTTCACATACTGTACTACTTAAGATAGTCTGAAGAGAACAGGTACTGATAATCAGCTTGAAGAGGCCTGATTCACAAGTCTGTTGTTTTTTGCAGACAAAGGTCTCAACAGCAAAACTGGCTGACTGACCAGGACTGAAGGGCTTCAGCTCTGCCCTAGGGCTGTCGCACTCACCCTTTCCTAACATGCTGCTGCTGTGCTTTATCTTCAGAGTGCAACTTGGTGGAAGGAGAGGACCACGTGGAGGTAAATGGAGCTGTTTTCCCAAAGCCATTTGTAGAGAAGCCAGTCAGTGCTGAAGACCATAATGTGTATATTTACTACCCGACGTCAGCAGGTGGGGGCAGCCAGCGGCTCTTTCGGAAGGTGAGGAGGGGGACACCAGTTTTGGTGTTGGAACCAACAGGTCTGTGGCTCTGAGACCCATGTGGCTTCAGGAGGGAGTGCTGGGGCAGGTGAAGGGGAAAAGAAGATTTTGTGTTGGGGAAATCTAGACCACCTTAGAACTTCTAGTTCAATCCCATCTACCTGGGAATTGCAGAAGGACGTATTTTAGTGGTACTGCTGACTTCGCCTTTCCCATCCTCTATTTGACTGGTGTCCCATGTAGCAGTCATGGAGAACGGTGTCCCTTACTGAATTGCATGCTTTTTTTTTCCAGGTCACTTCCTCAGTTTATCAAGATGATTTATTTATTTTTTTCAAACTTGGGTTCCTGTCCTCTAATATCAACTGTTGCCCTTCTCAGCTTAGCGTAGCATGCAAATGTGATAAATGCAGTATTTATTCCTATATTCCACGGGTAATCTGCCCTTACTCCTTTCACTTTGCCAGTGAACAGTTAATAGCTGTGATATGTCTTTTTTTCCTATCAGTTATGCATCTGTCATTAATAATATTAAAATGGTTGTTTCCTTAGGCAACATGTAGGCCGGCCATGTGAGGTTATATCCAAAGCCTTACCAAAAATGAAAACATCATCCTCTGCCCATAAGATCGGCCACCTGTCTTAGGAGGAAGTTAAATTGGTTTGATTATTACCTGTCATACTTTATTTTCATTTGCTTTTTAGCTAGGCTCCTTGCTTTCTAGGTCTTTATCCACTATTTTTTGTTCCATATCCTTGAAGTGATTGGAGTCAACCTAATGGTCTATAATAAACTTTTCTCCTCTTTAAAGCCTGGAAAAGGGCATACCTACTGTCTGCATTTGGCAGTCTCTTTTGTCCCCCATAAATACGTGTGCTGTAATAGCTGGAGGTTCTGAGAGGTGTTCACTAATTCTCTACATACAGGATGAAACTTAGGCTTTTTGTTCTTCCGTCTAAGAAAAGAAGCCCCCATGCTCTTTTCTGAGGTGTTCATTCTGTGCTTTCAGATTGGCAGCCGGAGCAGCGTGTACTCACCAGAGAGCAGTGTGAGGAAGACAGGCTCATACATTTATGAGGAGTTCATGCCTACAGATGGCACTGATGTAAAGGTAAGGAAAAGCCTGGCGTAGCTCTTTCCTTGTCCAGACCTGGGATAGCTGAAGGTTGGGCAGTCCTGCTTAGTCCTACTTAGGTTCTGGAGTATTTAAGCTGTGAGGTGCTGACTGTGCAGCTTTGACCCCAAAGTGGGGAGCAGATGTTCTGTAGGTCATAACAGGGCAAATGCACGAGACCATCTGATCTTCTCTCCATGTCTGCAGCAGAAGTACCTTCTGGAAGCTGCAGTTAGTCTAGGTTATATCAGGTGTAACTATTTCTCTTCCCAGGTGTACACTGTTGGGCCAGACTATGCCCATGCAGAGGCTCGCAAATCCCCTGCTTTGGATGGGAAGGTTGAACGGGACAGCGAAGGGAAAGAAATCCGTTACCCAGTCATGCTGACTGCCATGGAGAAACTAGTTGCCCGGAAAGTCTGTGTAGCCTTTAAGGTCTGTGTTTTCTCTCCTATGCAAGCAGGATACTCCATGAATGTCTGATTCAAATCTTGGTCAGTGTTAAAGCTTGAGCTCTGTTACTCCGATGTGTCTCTGGTGTGGCAGTCTTCTGCACCTGGTGCCAGTTGCCATCTCTGCTGGCCTGGTGCAGCTGGTCCTTCTGGCCGTGGCAGTTTGCTGGTCAGAGATGAGTGGGAAGGCAAGAGGGCCTGCAGCAAATGCCTTCTGTGCTGCCAGGTGGCTGGTGTCCAATGTACAGCTGAGCATTTAATATCAGATTCTGAGCATGCTGCAGTCCGTCTGACCTGTGGTCGCCCTGCCTTTATTGTTTCCTAGTTGCGTTTGTGTGGAAAACTTGGTTTTCTGAAAAAAAAAAAACCCCAAACAACGCCAAACCTGATTTTTATTTTTTTTGATCTGGCTTTAGTGCATATTTGTGTTCTATTTTACAGGACGGTAGAGTGAGTGTATGAGTCTAGGTATGTTTACATGACATGGTCAGCAATGTCAGCAGAAGAAGCACTTGGCTACTTGTTCCTGCCCTCACTGCAACCTGCAGCCTGTGCAGCTGTGCTGATACAGCTGTGGGCTTGTTCTGCCTTGTAGCCTTTTACACATAGTGATGGGTGTCTTTGCCTGCACCACTTACTGTCTGTACTTGTCAGTCTGGTTCAGAATGGTTGGCTTTAGAAGCAAGAGCAGGAGAGTCAGGAGCTGCTCTGTCTTAAGCCTTGAGAGCTCTGGGAGGTAGGGGGGCTGCCCTGACAGCTTAGTATGGGGGCTCATGGGTCGGGCCTTTGATACAGCTGTGAGGGTGTAAAGGTTCCTCTAAAGGGCCTGTTACTGCTGGCTAGTGGCTGTATTTTTGCACTGCTTCAAGGCTGGTGAGGTAGCTGTAGAGCAGAGGGCGGCTGCAGCACCAGTGGAGCTGACCTGGGCAGCGTATGATGGCTCGGTCTGTGTGTGTGCCGTGCTTGGCTGGGTGGTGGCTGTCCCCTTGCTGCTGTCCCTCGCAGCCAGCCTGAATCCTGTGTCCTCTGCTTCCTCTTGCAGCAAACGGTGTGTGGGTTCGACCTCCTGCGGGCAAACGGCCACTCTTTTGTTTGCGATGTGAACGGCTTCAGTTTTGTCAAGAACTCTATGAAGTATTATGATGACTGTGCCAAAATCCTTGGGTATGTAAAATTCAAGTTTTGATAGTGGGTAAGGTAACTCATAGCAAAGTAAAATGAATGTGGAGCCCTGATCCGTATGTCAGAGAGGTCTGCAGGTGGTTCGTGTGGGGACGTTTGTTGAGCAGATGAAGGCTTGGCTCTGGGAGGAATGGGTTAATTATTTTTAGCCCCTGGAGCTCCTGCCTGCATTGGCATTAGCTGCCTTCATCTACAGCTAGATGTATCTTACAGGACTTTTCATTGCAGTGTTGGTGATGTAATTGGTGTCCCTTTGGGGTGCCCTAACTAGCCCGTGGTGTGATAGATGTCTCTGCGAGGAAGGTGAGGAGAAATTCTGTGGCTGTCTTCAAATCTTTCAGCTGGGCCACTAAGGAGGAGGTGGAGAAGCAAGGGAATGGAATTTCTTGTGAGTTTTGTATTCCTGAGTTTTGGATTCTAATTTCTTCCAGAAATATCATCATGCGGGAATTGGCTCCCCAGTTTCATATTCCCTGGTCCATCCCAACAGAGGCAGAAGACATTCCCATTGTCCCCACAACTTCAGGCACCATGTGAGTATCTGCCATCTTCTCAAAAGAGTGCCAGTGATGGCTACGTGAGGGACAAAGTGCAAACCCTGTCCAAGGGACTGACATCACCCAGCAGCATGGTGTTCTCCAGCTGCTGTGTGGGTTGCAGCCCTGAAATGCCCATGGAAAGGCTTAGCCATGCACGTGGAAGGGGTGACAGATGGTAGATTAGTCATAGGTTTGATGAATGCAGGTGAGCAGTCATTGAAGGAATTGCAGAAATTGCTCGCATGGCTTTCAGAAGGCCCAAATTCTTGATCAGCACAGAAAACAGATCAGGGCACTGCTATAGCTGGCTCACTGTTCAGTACGCTGCTACTCACAGAAAATGCGTGTTGACCTGCCAATGAAATGGGTGGAAAACAATTAGCTGAAGTATTCACATTACCTGTATGCTTGGCAGACCCTCATTTGTTACTGTTGGCTTTACTAGTTTTCCACCACATAAAGCTAAAAGACGAAAGGCAAAACTTTCTTTGCAATCCTCAGCACACTTGTATGAAGTGAACACAGTAGGTACTACAGAAAAGACAGACTGAGAGTATGTATTCATCCTTCCTTTACTGTGTGATGATTTGGAAAAAGTTGGCAAACACAAACACTGCACACCTGCCAGGACTGCTGGCTTTAATAATACCTTGTGACAATGAGGCTGCTAAGAGTTGATCCCTATTTCTCTGGGATCCTATAAGAAATAGTTGGATATTATAGTATCTGAAAAAGCAAACTCATGTAGCCCTTCTGAAATTAGCCACCCTAACTACTGGTTGCTGCTGGTGGCTGATCGCTATGGGATCTTTTTATGTACATCTCTTATTGTTCGTTCAAAGACAGGATCACAGCTATATAACCATTCTTCTGTTTTTTTTCTGGGTCTTTCTAATTGGTCCTATGAGCATTGCGCAAGTTGGGCATGAGAACAAGCTTGGCACAATTCAAAGTGCTGTTTCTGTAGAATCTGTAACATCCAGCCTCATCCTTTCTGCTGTAGATGTGGTTCTGCCTGTCATATTATGGTACTGTGGTGCTTTTCCCTGATAGGAAACCAGATGACCTGGTAGTGTCTGGAGTGCTTAGATTGCTTTTACAGCCTTGGCACTTGTGCTTGGTTTAGTCTGGGAGAAGTTCTGCCACTGCTGAGGAAAGCAGCTGCCAAAAGGATGGAACAGAAAGAACAATGGGAAACTACATTCTGGTGGGAATTCTGGAGTGCAGGGGCACATTTATCAGGTGTGTCTTGTGTTTTCCCAGGATGGAGCTTCGTTGTGTTATTGCAGTCATCCGGCATGGAGATCGCACCCCAAAGCAGAAGATGAAGATGGAAGTTAAGCATCCGCGGTAAGAGTCAAGGCGAGAAGACGCTGTGCTGCTGGGAAGTGAGGTGGGCCCGTTTGCTGAAGCAAGAGGAGGAGCAGAAGGGCTGGGTGCATGGGAGGCAGTGCTTTTGCCTGGCTCCATTCAAGCAAATGCTTTCTGTCCAGTTGAGGGAGCCCCCTTTCTCCATAAGCGTCCTCACACCTTCTGTGTGAAGCCTGGAAGAAAGTATGAAAGTCTGCTAGGTGCTGCAGAGGGAAGTGCCCCACTGAATGGGAAGCTAGTGGCTGCTTCCTTTTTGTACCTGCGGCTGGAAACACTTGTTTTTGCCATAGTTTCTGAAGCACAGGAAGGAGCCAGGGGGCCTTCTGGTTCTCCCTGAAGAACAGAGCGTGAATGTGTATGTAGGGATGACAGTTGTTGCAGCATTGAAACAGCAGAAAATGGATCAGGATTCTTTGTTGTCTGTTCAGGTTCTTTGAATTATTTGAGAAATATGATGGCTACAAGACAGGAAAGTTGAAGCTGAAGAAACCAGAGCAGCTACAGGTAAGGAGAATCCTCTCTGGGGTTACTGTGTGGGATGTGCAGGTAATATGGATCCTGGTGTGAGGCAATTCTATGGGGGGTGGAAAACCTTAAAAGGGCCACAGTCTGTCGCACAAACGCTCCCTTTCTCTTTCCCATGCACTCTCAGCTGGGTGATAGTATGAGAGCAGCATGGAAACTGTTCCTGGCTGATGTGAAGCCTGTGGGATGGGGATGACCTGATGCAGCTTGCCCATCTGTCGTGGTTGCCTCTGGTGAAAGATGGGTCCAGGCTAGGGAGTGGGGCAGGTGGAGGCACCTGCTTGGTTCTGAACGGGGCTGGAGCACAGGGTGGGGATGAAGCAAACTGCAATGTGAAAGTTTGTCCTGCCTGAGCTGTGTCTTATGAAATGATATGTCTCTGACAAGTGTCTGTGTGGACCTGACACTGGGTGAAGCCATCTGGAGGCCTGGCAAGAGTACAGTGGTGAGTCTGAGGCAGGATTGTGGGATGCTTGAGACTGTCTGCTCTCCAACAGGAAGTGCTGGACATTGCACGGCAGCTTGTGGTGGACCTGGGAACCCAGAGTGACTGTGAGATTGAGGAGAGGAAATCCAAACTGGAACAGCTGAAGAGCGTCTTGGAGATGTAAGGGTTCATATCTTGGGGCACCATCAGTTTGCCTCAGAGCTGTGGGTCAGCATGCAATGTAGAAACAAGCTGTGCTGCTGATGTCCTGGCCAGCTGGCTCCTCAGAGGTCAGAGTCTCCTCCATCCCCTGTTAACAGCTGTACGCGAAAGGTGCCATGCTCTTAACGTTTTCTCCTTGGCATCCAAACCACTGCTGATTCTTGTTCCAAGTGTGTCTGGTGTTTGGCTAAACAAATAGAGACAAAACTGAGCTTCCTTTGCTGCAGGAGAGGAACTGGAGTCCTGCAGGGACCACATTGATATGAAGGAAGCATTTTGATAAATTTGGAACAAATCTTGTTTTAAATAAGGTTGTCCTGGTGCCAAAAGCTTAATAACAAGGAGTTTGGAAAACATGAAGAGATGTTTTTGTCCTCTTAGGTTTTGTACAGCCAAAATAAAAGACAATATGGTGACGTTGACATCTCAGTAACAAAAGAAGGGTTTTCTCAGAGCTATAGCTCACTGTGGCACATGCAGGCAGTGTCTGCATTCAAGCCATGTCTGTGGAGCACAGAGGATGAACGTTTGCTATGATGCCTTCCCCTGCTCTTTCTGCTCATTAGAGATGTGGTTATCCTCAGAGCAGCTGATTGGGGTTTTTTTCTGTGATCTCATTAGTTCACTTGTTAAAGATGTAGACAGAAATTAACTAAGGTTGATTAAAACCCTGGTGAGGTATGGCAGCACAGAGTGCTGTCAGCTGAAGAGCAGGCAAGTAAATGGATCTTTGAATTTCATTTGGGGGAGTTGTTTGGCTTTTTTTGAAGGTGCATGCTGGGTCACAGGTAGATGGCAAAAATGTTCATGTTCCGTGGCAATTGGTGTTGCAGCAGAAAGTCTCTTGCCTGTGCTTGCCTGTAGTTTTGCTGTGTGCTGCATAGGGACCTCTGGGCAAAGGGTGAGTGGAGTTATTTGTTTAAATTTCTGCCCCCTCTTTCCTTCTCACAGGTATGGGCATTTTTCTGGCATTAACCGTAAGGTTCAGTTGACCTATCTGCCTCACGGACATCCAAAAGCTGCAAGTGAAGATGAAGGTAAAGAAACTTGATGTTGCTGCCATGATCTTCAAGCAGTGCATGCAGCTGTCCTATGTATATAGGCCTCTGGATGTGCAAGCAAAATTAGTGACCCATACCTTAGCTTTGCTCACATCATTGAAGGGTTGGAGTGATGCGTAATGTAGTGTACCAGTATACCCTGGATGGTGCCAGAGGTGTTATGCTTCCAATTTCATGAGTGTCAGCCTATACCTTCAAAAAGAGGTGACTTTTAATTTCGTACTTGCTGGTTTCGTTCCTGGGGATTTTGGGTCAGGCTCTGTAAGGTGCTGATGACAACCTCTTCTTCCTCCCCTCCTCTCCCTTTGCAAGCTCAGCTTTGAGATCTGATGTAGTGAGTACCTGTTTATCTTCTAGAAGGTCGCCGGGAGTCTTCCCCATCCCTTCTGCTGGTGCTTAAGTGGGGTGGAGAGCTGACACCAGCAGGAAGAGTGCAGGCAGAAGAGCTGGGGCGAGCCTTTCGCTGTATGTACCCTGGTGGCCAAGGTAAGCTTTGTCCTTTTGTCTCCCGTCCCGTCCTGTGAGTTGTGAGCTCAGAGCTGGGAGCAGTTTTCCTGTCTTGTCATGCAACGTGACTGTGTACCGTGGCAAAATCGTCATGGGATTCCAGGCAGCAGCAAATTAGTCACCACTGCGCTGTCTTTGGAGGGTCAGACTCAAGAGCTGCCTGAGTTGCTTTCTCCCATTACTGATCTCACTCCTGTGGTTGACTCAGCCATCATAAATTAACCGGCATTTTGTGCTGCAATTGTAGCTCTACAGCATATGCTTTGGAAGTCTGGTGCCTCCCTACTGAATAGCTCTGCCTGCAGTTCTGGTGGCAGCAGTGCCTGCTCTTCTGCAGAGGACAAGCAGGAGGAGGCAATTTTTCGTGTGCATCTTTATTCTGCACAGGGGTGTTGAGGCTAGGAGAACAATTACAGACTGTTCAGAGAGGGTTGCTGCAGAATTTGGGCAGCATCAGACTTGACTGGTGAATGCTCACTTTCTTCCTTAAAATGAACTTTCCCAAGTTAAGCAAAGCCTGAACCAGACTTCTAGTCATCACGTATAGATAGAACTATTTTGGAGCATCCTAAATGCTGGCTATGAAAGTGATTAAATCTCTACGTAACTTTGTTACTACAATAAAGTTTGTTGTCTAAAGCAGCGTATTCAGCTGATAGTTTTCCAGGTGTCAGAATATTAATTTTGAGTTTGTTCTCTGTTCCAGGTGATTATGCTGGTTTCCCTGGATGTGGCTTGCTCAGGCTGCACAGCACCTACCGTCATGATCTCAAGATCTATGCCTCGGATGAGGGACGAGTTCAGATGACAGCAGCAGCTTTTGCAAAGGTCCTTCCTTTCTTTTAGGCATCTGTTAGTTCTGCTACATTAGTGTTAAAATATGCCAGTTCTAGAGGAAAACTTCTGGTGATGAGAAAAAGCTGTTCTAGGAGCTTTGCCCTCTCTGTTGGGAGGACGGTGGTACACTGTGCTATTAGCAAGTGTGTGGGGGGGTACTGGAAACCTAGCATAGCTGCACATGTATGATACCTTTAGTATCCTGTCCAGGATAGGACTCTGACCAGGAAGGAGTTATTTATGGAGTATTGCTGATGTTTGATGTTAAAGCACATCAAACCTGTTGCTGAGTATTAATTGCCTACAAAATGAGTGTTTCTTGTATGACTGCCCAGCCAGAGGGGTTATTCCTTCGCTGCTGGATTTAAAAGGGGAATGAAATGTCTTTGGTGCAGTGTGGGCTGGGAGTTGGGGAGAAGGCAGGTCCATCTGCAGTTAAAGCTTGAGCTAAGGGGAATCCTGTAGTGACCTTAGCTGTGCTTCAGAGCCTCTGCTGTATCAACATTTTCCAGCAGAGTTGGCTACTCAATAATTACCTAGATAAATCTGGGGCTGCTGCAGGCAGAGCCTGCCTTTTGCTTCAGATAGCTCTAGAAGCATGCCAGAGTCACTGGTGACTGTAGGTGCTGTTGCTGAAAATCTGCTCTTCAAGGACAGCTGAGGTTCCACTCGACTGAAGGCTGGCCATGAAACTGCCAGAAGTGTTTGTTGCTTGTGTTGCACATGGCTGAAGTCTTGTCCTTGTGTTGCTTTAGGGTCTACTGGCCCTGGAAGGCGAGCTGACCCCCATCCTGGTGCAAATGGTGAAAAGTGCCAATATGAACGGTCTCCTGGACAGTGACAGTGATTCCCTTAGCAGCTGTCAACACAGAGTGAAGGCACGACTGCATGAAATCATGCAGAAGGATGCTGAGTTCTGTGAAGAGGATTACGAAAAGGTAAAGCACCTGTGTGGCTTTGTTGTTTCCTGTATCTGGAAGGACAATAGCATTGCTCCAGTGGTTTGTTGTAAAGCCTGCTGGTATGTGAACAGTAGTTTGGTTAGTCTGAGATCAGTTCTGGTCAAAATTACAGGATATAAACAGAATTTAAGAAGGGAAAGGGCTGGTTAATAGCCCCTTCTCCAAAGGAAAACAGCCCCTGCCCTTCTTCAAGTGAAAATCCTCAGTGTTGCTCCACTATCCCCTTCACGAATCATCATAGTACCTTCTTCTCCCTTTAGAAGTCCCAGTACATTTTATTCTCATGGGTGTGCTAAAAGAAGAGTTTGTGTGGTTTACTGCATGCTGCCCAAAACAATCCCAATTTTTGTAGACAAGGAGTACGCCTTGCCGTATTCTAGATTGGTGCTTTGTGCATGTGTGAACAGATCTTTTGGACACAAACCCTTTTGTGGTCCTGTCAGTGTCTGATAACTGCAGCGTAGAGAGCGTGTGCTACATCCAGCACAGCAACCAAGAAAAGCACTATAGCTGCTTCTCCAACAAGTCCCCAAAACACCGTTTTTCCCAGACTGAGATCTGATTACCAGACTGAAATCCATTACCATTAAGGAACATACTTATCACCTCGAAGAACTACTTGAAATTTCTATGAAGCCCTTCTGTTCAAGCACAGAAGCAAAGTGAGACAAGAGTGGATATTGTAGGTGGAGGTCTGATCGGATATGAGCAGTTATTTGCTCCCTCTGAGCTTGGTCCTGAGGAAGTTTTTAAAACATGCCTAAATACATGTAGGAACAGGCCAGCTTATTACACTCAGCTGGGAGCGCAGCTTTTTTACCTAATCAGAAAGCAGTACAGCTGCAAAAGGCAGACATTTTGTGTTGCCAGTTGGTAAAGATACTAACTAATCTCTGCTGGTATCTTCTCTCAGCTAGCACCTACAGGCAGCGCTTCTCTGCTCAATTCCATGACATTTATCCAGAACCCAGTAGAGGTTTGTAACCAGGTGTTCACCCTGATTGAGAATCTCACCTCCCAGATACAAAAACGCCTGGAAGACCCAAAATCTGCAGGTGAGCATCAGAATGGGAAAGGGTCTGGAACAGATTCATGTATTGTTACATCTTCAGAGCGCCTAAACACCACTATGGTTTGTGTTTATCTGTAGCAAAGAAATTCTAAAGTGAAATTCTCTGTGATGTAGAAGGCTCCTATTCGAATCACTTTCAACTGCTGTTAAACAGAGCCTTAATGTAAAGGAAATGATATGTGCATCTTAGGTTTAGAGTGAATGTGAACGGCAGCAGTATAGCCTAGAGATGTATGCCTGATTTTTTTCAGGCATTTCCTGGAGGGAAGCTTAAGATTATAAACAGCAAACTTTTCAGTCATGTTTTGCTCATCTCTAAGAACTTTCCTAATAACAGTGCAGGGATATTAAAAGGCATCTGTGGAACGTTTCACATGATTTATGGCAGACGTAAGTCAACAGGCAAGCAGTTTTACTTTTTTCAAGTATTTTGGAAGTAGCTTGTCCCTGCAGGTTAAAACTCCTTGCGACAGGTCCAGTGGCTTTTCCAGTCTAGGATTCCTATGGGTGACATACTAATCAGAGCTGTTTTGTGCTGGGAGAAGTTGGTTACAGCTGTCACTTGAAATCTACACAGGTCAGGGCGTGAATGTGGTTTGGTGTTCTTTGCTGTTTAGACCTGCAGCTGTACCACAGTGAGACTTTAGAACTGATGCTGCAACGCTGGAGTAAGCTGGAGCGAGATTTCCGCATGAAGAATGGGCGTTACGACATCAGCAAGATCCCTGATATCTATGACTGCATCAAGTATGATGTACAGCACAACTGTGCGCTGAAACTGGAAGGCACAGCTGAGCTCTTCAAACTTTCCAAAGCCCTGGCAGATGTGATCATACCCCAGGTATAGCCTGTCCTGCCTGTGTGACGATGTCTTGTGGTGTCAGTTTCTGACCCTTTCCCTGTCTGTTTTTTCTCGATTCTCTTGCACATTAACTCTCAAGACAGCATATTACAGGTATTTCTCATGTATATTTCTTAGTGGTTGTATAAGGCCAAAACCATTTCTGACTGAAGGTGTGGGCAGGGTTCCTGGCTTCCTGGGTTGAGGATTCTGACAGCATCAGAATAATGAACAGCTGATGCAGAAGCTTTTCCACGTCCATCCTAGCGCATTACAGCACAGATTCAAGCTGCGTGTGTGCGCTATAGCAACATCCCATTCTCCACATATAAGATTGTACAGGGGAAGAGAGATTTCTGTGTTGAAGGTGAAGGCTTGTTCTGGCAAGTATGATATTCTTGTCAAACTAGAACTTGTTCAGTTTGCATGGTGGGCTTGCTTCTCACAAAGTTTATGCCCATGAACGTGGGAGGGGAAAGGAGGGCCATGCAACGGATCTCTGTATTTACCATTGTTCTGGCAGAAATGGTTCCTCTATATGGGATGAGCTTCTGCCAGCAAGGTCCAATTGCACTTGTGCCCATGTAGAGCAGAAGTGGTCTTCTAAGCTTTCCCACAGTGTTTCTGATGAGATGCAGTCTGGCTATTTCCAACATAGGACTTCAAGCTTAATCTTTGCAAATAGCAGTTGTTGCATTAATGCGTATGCCAGGTGAGGGTATAAGTTTGTGTGTCATGAGAGGAGGTTCCCTGATGGTACTTGTCCCTCTCAGCTGCTGGAAGAATACTGACAGTCATGTCTGGTCAGACTGGGATTCTTGGAGGAGTCTCTGTCCTCTGTTACCCTCTGCAATATGTGGGGGGCGGAAAAAGAGAAAGGTGCTGAGTGACATTTCCCTTTCTGTCCTTGCTTAACTGTAGGGGTGCTTGCGGACAGGACTGCTGAAGTCCAGCCTCCTTTCATATGAGGATGTGGCAAAGAACCAGGGCTGAAGGGTGTCTATTGTTTTGTTCCTGCAGGAATATGGGATTAATAAGGAGGAGAAACTGGAGATTGCTATTGGCTTTTGTCTTCCTCTCATTAAAAAGATCCAGCTGGACCTACAGAGAACCCATGAAGATGAGTCTGTCAACAAACTACATCCCTTGTAAGGATTGTGCTGCATGCTGCTGCTGGTGGGGAGGGCAGCTTTGGAGCAGGGTGTGGGAACCACACCAGAAGAGTGTACTGGTGTGGAAGGAGGCACTGAACATACACTGAAGGACACACCAAGATGGAGGCATGTTGATGCTCCTAGAACTAGAAGGGAAACGGAAAGGCACATTGAGACTGCTGAGCAGGAGCAGTGTGCCAGAGAAGCTTAAACCTATTGTAGTTGGTTGGTGGTGCCTTGATCCCTGTCTCTGCAAGGGGCAAGTGCTAATATGATGAGGCCACTGCTGCCCCACCATGTGTCTTCGTTAGGATACCAAAAAAGTTGCTGCTTCCGTGCCCAGTGCTCTCACTGTTTGTTCTGCTCCTGCTGCTCTTTGACAGTTCCCAGTGTGGAGTTATCTTACTCCGTTAAGCCTGCAGAAATGCTGCTGTATGGTAGATGGCAATTCGTTGGCAGACTATGAGTAACACTGCGCTGATTTTGGTTTAGGTACTCAAGAGGAGTTTTGTCACCAGGTCGCCATGTTCGGACACGGCTCTACTTCACCAGTGAGAGCCATGTGCACTCTCTGCTCAGTATCTTCCGCTATGGGGGGCTCCTGGATGTAAGTGTCCCAGCAATGCTCACAGAGTAAGCCTCCCTGCTTTTTTTCAGTGGCCCCTTTCCCAGGTGGACAGTGTATGTTCGTAGGTTGCCCCTCTAGCCAGCTCCCCCAGTAACGATGTGCATGCGTGGCCTCTGGCCAACTCCATCTCTGCTGTGTTTGCATGCTGCAGCTTCCTGCCTTTCTGGCATGCAGGAGGGTTGTTCTTCCTCAGTCCTGACGCTGCCTGCCTTGCTTGTACAGAGGCATGTTTTCTCCACGAGCTGTCCTGCTGGTTTGAGCTGAGTAGACAACTTACCTGTGTAGGAGGACAGCAGTATGAGACAATGGGGATGAGGGAATTTCTTTCCTCCTGCTTCCTTCAACCCTGTATTTCAAGAGCTTGGCCCTGTTCTTTAGTGACTTTCTGTCAATTTGAAGTCAAGAAATCAGTTTGCTTACAGAGGAAGTGATTTGAGGTTGCAAATGCATAGTGGGTGCTCTCTACCAGAGGGACAGATGACACATTTTTAGGGGAGTGACTCATCCAGTCTAACCTTCACTTGCTATTATAACCTGCTTCCTGAAGGAATTGGCATGCAGACCCTGAGAACAGCTCTGCTTTAGACTCCTCAAGAGGCTTTCTGATTTATCTTCCCATTTTTAAGCATGGTGTTCTGAAACTCCTTGAGAATTTGGGCTTGCTTAGCAGGCATCATTTCTGATGTCTGTGGAAGCTCAGTGTATCTGTAGTCAGTGATCCTGCAAGTACCTCTGAATTGCTCACTGAGTAAGATGCTACTTTACTCCCCAACTTGAGTGTCAGAGGATGCTGTGTTGCCAGCACGGGCATATTAGGCTGCATCTGGGTTTGTTTGTACCAGTGGGGTTTATTCCATGTCCGTCAAGGTGGTGAGATGCTCCACAGCAAACATGAGTGGCACTTCAGGTACAGCCATTCCCCAGCGGTGCTGGGAAGCAGTGAGGGGTGGGCTGCCCTGCCTTGTCGAGCCCAAGGGTCCAGTGAGGCTCTGTAGACTTTTCATTCAGCATCGTGTAAAAGCAGCTTCACTTGGTCCCTTATTTAGCACAAGTTCATCCCTTGTGCTTTTTTTTTTTTTTTTGAGATTTCTCTAAAATGCTCCATTCTGGAGGCCACTGTTTAAGAGTAATTGTGTTGGGGAACCTGCTGTGGGTTATGCTTTTCTCCAGTCAGCATGGCACGGGGGGGCTGGCAGCTGGATGTGCTCAGATCTGCATGTGGGTTGTGTGGGTAGCTGAGCGTCCCTCTATGCAGTTGCTCTTTACTGTAAGCACCCCACTGCAAGGCCATCTCTCTCCGTGCAAGTTAAGCAAGGTGGTTTTTGTCCTGACAATGTTGTTATCTTGTGGAGAGACAAAGTCTCTCAGACCCATTTCACTGAATGCTGCGAGGTGTCTGCTGTTGCTTATTCCATGCGACTGTTTATGTGTATATATCAGGAAAACAAAGACCAGCAGTGGAAGAGAGCCATGGACTATTTGAGTGCTATCTCAGAGCTGAACTACATGACCCAGATTGTTATCATGCTCTACGAGGACAACAACAAGGTGAGGGATATAGCTGTAGGATACAATACTTCCTGCCGTGATGCAAGGTACAGGCACCAAGAGGCAGTTCAGCTGGGAAGTCTGTAACCTGAGCGCTCTCTGCTTGTGAATAAAGATGGACGGGTCGTTAACACAACTGCTAGTTTTTATTTTTAGGTGGGGGGCAGTGACCCAGTTAATGCTTGTTACGTGTAAGCAGAATGCCACCCTGAGCAGTAATACCAAACTTAAGTGATCGATACTAGCTGTTTTAAAGCATTTCCTACCACAAAATAATTTGCTGTTTCTTAATATGAATTACAAATGAACAGTAGAAAAAAATAAATAAAACCAAATGATATTTGGCAGTTTTTCCCAAATATTTCTAGCAAATATCCAGAAGTTCCACATTCGTAACCTTTTTTTATTTTAAAAATATACTGATATAGTTAGGGAAGTATATACTGGTATCTTCAGGAAGTAAAGAGAATTAATTTAAAAACCAGCCAGAATGTGGAAGCTGATGGTGATGACCGTAAGTTGGTTTGGCACCGAATTACATGTTCTGAATTCCAGGTCCTGTGGCTCAGGTCCTGTGCTGCAGGAGGCTGTGGTGGGTGAGGGGAGCAGTCCTGTTCCTCCATACACTACAGTTAGAATCTTGTATTCACAAAGCTGATGTGGGGTTCTGATGGTAGAATTGAAGTGCTTCCTAGTGTTGTTTGTCAGGAAAAAAAAAAAAAAAAAGGTAGTCTGGCTAGAATAGAGCTCTTCGGAGTGGCGTAAATCTTTTAGTAAGAAGAGATGGTGAAACTTCTGGTTTTGCATCATTAGCTCCAGATACTGTAAAAGCTCTCGCTTCCTTGAAATAAAAATAATGAAAAAATTAGAGACCTAAATCTTGGAACAAGCTGACTAAAGGTCGAGGAGGGAACCAGTCTCTCCCTGCCCCAGTGTGTGCTGGTTTTGCAACAGGAGTGGATTGAAAGGGGCTGTTTTAGGTTTGTGTGTATCTTTCTACCTATATACATACATACACACACACGTATAGCCCCATTCTGTTTTGGTCCTCTGGTGGCTGTTGTCACAAAATAACAACAATTTGAATGCCTCAGCTTCATGCTAATAAGGGCTGTCCTTTTGGATGAGACAAACCTAGAGCCATTATGTTCGTGGTTTCTTGTTGCTTCCGCTTTCCTTCCAAAAGGATGCGCTTGGGATGCGTGCTGCGCCGGCATGGCAGGATGGCCCGGGTCCCGACATGGCCTGTGCTGACAGCAGGACTGATTTTGGTGTATTTATTTACTCCCTCTGCCTCATGTTCACAGGACCCTTCTTCAGAAGAGCGTTTCCACGTGGAGCTGCATTTCAGCCCCGGCGTGAAAGGCTGTGAGGAAGACAGAAATGTGCCCACAGGGTTTGGCTTTCGGCCCGCCTCTGCGGAGGTGAGCACGCTGCCGGGGCACGGGCTGCCCTGCCCGCCGGGGACGTGGCGAGCGCTGGCCTGATGGCCAGCTCGCCGCTCTGCTGCCGCCCGGTCTCCCACGGGAGATTTTCCTTTCTCTTGCGCCCACAGGCTGTTAGCGGGTTGTGTTCCCTGCCTCGCTCCGAGGGTTTGTCGAGGCAGCCTTTGAGCGCGCTGGCATCCTGCTGGGCTCCGCAGAGCTGGGAGATCCAAGGCTGGAGCCAGTGGTGGGGCAGTGCTGGCGAAGGCCACGTGCCTGTAGGTGTCAATGTTTCCTTACTGCAGAATGAGGACAAGAAGGCAGACCAAGGCAGCCTGGAGGACCTTTCCAAAGAGAAGGGCGTGGATGAGCCCGACCGTGCACAGCAAAGGTCCCCGCAGCCCTCTGAGCCGGTCAGCGTTCATCGGAGATCGCCGCTCATCAGGAACCGCAAGACAGGATCCATGGAGGTAACAGTGTGGTGGGCGCTCTCGGTTGTTCTGATGAAGTTCTTTTGCTTGTTTTTGGTTTCCTGACTTTCCTTTTAATGTGCCAGAGTTGCGTTGATTCTGGGAAAGGATCTGCAGAAATTAAAGAGGGATTTTTTGGAAGGTAGACCTCCCAGACTCATCCTCATTGAGGAAGGACGAGGGGAACACAGGTCAGAGGAATTGATGAGGAAGAGCAAGTAAGGAAATGCTTGAGAAACAGGAGCATGGCTTGGATTACATGCTCTGTAGAGGCATCAGTGTAACCAGCAATGAGATTACGTGCAACCTGTTCACCTAGCCACAGTGACATCTTTGTATTCCCTTAGACTCCAGCCTTTGCCTCACACAGTTCAGCTCCATGTATCTTGTTCGGGTCTCCCATCTAAGATCTCATGCAAACTGGAGATCCCTACTAACCAGTGAGTTTATTACGGGGTGTTTCAACTGTCAGGGTTGTCTGTCCCATTCACTGATCTGCTGAAGTAACAAAGATTGATTTTACTGTTTACTGCTCTCCTTCGGGGCTGTTATGTGTCATAAGGCTAGCTTCACAGTCCGCAGGTAGCTGGCACCTTCAAAGTGCTCTAGAATTGCTCCTCCTTTTGGAGGGGTTTCACAGACATTTTTGCCATCTGTTCTCTGAACCAGTAAAAGCAGAGAGTTAGGGCTTGAGGTATTTGTAGCTGGCTTCCATCTCTGTGTCAGCCATGATGTAATCCTTCCATGCAGCGCTCAGGGGCTCTTTGTAACAGGCACATACTAAGTTAAAGGGGATATACTTCCCTGCAGCTAAAGAAGGAACTCTATGTCCCAGTGATCCCAGCAAGAGTCTAGGGAGACAGGGAGCCCTTCATACTTTTGAAATCACTGCTCTTCCGCAACCCAACACAAACTTGAAATTAAAATCAAGCAGGCACTGTCACAATCTTAGCATATGAGTACTTTTATGCTTCTTGAAAATTGTGATTTTAAGGAAGAGACATACTTTTCTTTACCTTCCGTTGCTGTATCAAGCCTTTTGAGACCAATGGGTACCTTAGAGCACAACACTGATTATACTGTCTGTCTTTGCAGGTGCTATCTGAATCTTCTTCCAAATCAGGAGGGTATCGCCTCTTCAGCACTTATTCCAGGCAGTCTTCCGAGATGAAGCAAAGTGGCTTAGGTACTGTACTTGACCTGTAACCAGCCTGCTCACCTGTATCTCTGTATTTCTGTGGGCATCTGTCTGTCTCGCTGCATATACATCTGGCTCAAGTTCCTTGTATGTGTCTCTGTGTGTATCATGTCTTCTTTTAGTGTTACCGTTTAGACCACTGTGGAGACTATCCTGCTGTATTTCCTTTTGTTGTATGATCTTCTCCTTCAGCTTCTAGCAACAGAAGATGCACTTTTCATCCTTTATGGTATGGGAGCAACAGAGCAAGCTGCGTACTTGCAGGTTGGCCTTCTGGTTCCATGTTGCTATCATTTGTTATATTATTTCTGAACTTAGTAGGAAGAGATCTTTTATGTGAGAACTAGCGTGCTTTCTGTTCTGCAAAGCAGTAGTTTACATGCAAAGCTACTCTTCATGTAAGACTATTCTATTTCTACTTTGGTTGATAAAGACCTCTTGTATGGAACAGATCTGTCATCTGCAACAGTGTTTGACAGCTCCCTAATTGAGCTGGAATCCCTGGTTAGCCATTCTTTGCATGGTAGCCAGCAGAAGAGAATGTTTTGGGGTGCTTAGTGTTTGCTGCCTGTCCTTGAGAGTGCCATTCCCTGTATTTGGAAACTGGAGAGCTGTATTTGCTGTCATGATGTTCAGATAGCTATGAAACCTGCATCTTGCAGATGACTAATAAGCACCGGGAGGTGGAAATGCCCAAGTTATGCCCACTTTCCTTTTCTTTAAAACCATTTTTGCATTATGGCAGGGCTGTAGACTTGCAGCAGTTCTGACTCATCGGTTCTTTACTCTGTTGTGTGGATATCCTGCAGCTAAGAGATTTCTGAAAGGCCTGGTCATTTCTTTGTCGCTTTTGAATGAGCTGCTGCTTTGGAAGCTAATCCTTACCAAGTAAAGGGAATTTTCTTCAGAGTGGTTAGGAAGCATCCCTGGAGGCTGCCAGCTATGCTCCCAGCCAATTGGAAAAATCTAAGAAGGAATGGCTGATGCATATTATTTTCACAAAGGCACAATAGCCTTGGCCATAGTGGTTTTTGAATGTGTTATTTCATGTGGTGCATCTACTTCTGCCTTTCACAGACCACCTGCAGGATTAAGTGAGCTGTAACAGACTGCCTTGCTTAGTCTTCAAGAAACCTGTGGTTATTCTGTGAATCCGTGTGAATCAATACGCGAATTTCTGAGATGGCACACAGTCAAGGAAGTGCATCTGCTTCGAGAATTACTGAGTACATCAAATGCTACATGCAAACGATCTTTGCTGTTTGGATGTCTGAGTACCAGAAGGCATGTGCTCTGGAAAGCAGATATTACAGCCTGTTTATTATAGCCTTTTCCAGGTTTCTGAGGAATGTCTGTTTTGGCCATAGAGAAGACTACTACTCTGCTGGACCCTTGTACAGTACTACTTTTCCTTGACAACAAATTTTGTAATGTGATCCCAGCTGGTTTAGTTTCAGGTTCTTGCCTGACTCGCCTTGCTGGGAAGCCTGTGCTGGTCACTCCCAACTGTGAAGCTCTGCAAAGACGAAACTTTGGGTAGGGATTGATAGACCTCATCTGTGACAGTAGACCTCTAGCTGGATACTCAGTCCAGCCATCATTCTTCTCTCTGGCAGCTGCAGACACAGAAGGGTTGAGCAGGACAGACCTGTGGTGCGACACCAGCTTGCACAACCCCCAGTTATTAGGATGTCTGTGTTTCTGGGAGTTTTGCTGAAGCTGAGAACTGTTAAGAAGAATGTTGCCTCTGTACCTGTAAAAGTCAAGCTCTTCAAGGAATCTTCCTGATTCCTTTCCAGTTTGTTTTGTAGAAATCTAATTTCTTCCCCCTTTAGGATCTGAAATGGGCGCTCTCTGTGAGAAGTAATACAGAACTCACAGGAGCTTGAACTGTGGCTTTAATACTTGTCTCAGCAGCTGTGCTGTGAGGGGGTTCATTCAGATACTGCCTGCTGTTTCTGAGCTTTTCTGAAGTTGATCCTATCTCCTGTTGCCTGACCTTGTCAGTGGCTGGCTATCGCTATCCCTGGGAGAATGGATTCTCTGGAAGAATGTCTGTTCAGGTATAACCTCATACGTTTAGGCATGCAGGAATGGGAAGCAGGACAGAGCTCCCGTAATCACCCTGCTGCTATACCTGCCAGAATTGTGTCTTTACTGTAATTTTAAAAAATGCCTTGAAATGTCTGCTTGGAAAAGGGGCGGGCTGCAGCTTACTTTGTCTGTGCAAAGTGGTGCTTCAGAGTATGCCACGTTTTTCTGGGCAGGAGCAAGCGCATTATTGTGGATTGTCTGCAATAGGTTGTATGCTTCTAGGTTGAGAAGCCTAGGGAAGCTTCAGTGCCTTTCTTTGCAAGAACACCTTAAAATGGGGTAACATCACTCCTTGCTGTTTGACCAATGGAGGTGTTGTATTGCCAGTGGGCACGAAGCTTTGTGCTGAGACTCCCATAGGGAAATAAGGGATGTCCATTTTTTAAACATCTGAAATATTGAAAGTACATCTGAAAATTAAGTACACAAAAAAGATCCAGCACATACAGTAGCAAATGTTGCTACATTCTGGGTAGCAACGGCTACCGTATAAACCGTATAAAATGGCTAGTATACCGTTATGTTCTTTAGGACGTGTGTGTGTGTGTGTGTGTTTACTTTGCCTACAGTGGTCTCCTAGAGTTCACTGTAGACAATTGCTGTCATTCATAGTCATTTTTGTAAATTCTCTTCTGGCATAAGGGTGCTGGCAAAATGCCTCTGCCTGCTGTAGGAAAGCAGAAGCACTGGGGTATCCTTAGCTTTATAATTAATGGCTTGCCGTTGCTCAAGATAGAAAGTCATAAAAATCTTCTGTTCCATTTTTATCTGCCAGTAAATGAGTCTGTTGGGTTTGGAGGGTTTTTTTGGTTTGTTTGTTTGTTTGCTTTTAAGCCATGGAAGGATGATTAGGAGCATCATCCTGGCTGCTGCTTGACAAAATCTTGTTTGCGTTGTGACAGATTCCAGTTCATGCTGAGTCAGCACTGAGCTTCCATTTAAGGCATTAGGAAGAAATTTTCTAAGACTTGTGTATCAGTTCTTTGCAAGAGTTCTTTGCCTGTTTGTCCTGGGACATGTGTGTGTTAGTCTGTCCTGTGAAAAGCTACCAGCAGTGTCACGGTGGTGGAATAGCTTAAATTCAGTACATATGAGAACCCTTTTGGTCATCCTCCACTGTTCCCAGCAGCAGATGTCATCAGCTTAGTCTGAGCTTACATGTGAATAGCTCAAACCTCAGGAATTGTGTGTTTTCTACAAAGAAGCTCTGGTTAAAAAGGAGCTTTGCAGAGAAAGAGCTGGGGTCCTGGGACATGAAGCAGCAGTGTGTCCTTCCAGCAGCAAAGGCCAACAGCATGCTTTGCTGAATTAGCAGGAGTGCAGCCATCAGGCTGAGGGATTTGGTTCTTCCCCTCTATTCACCCCTTGTGAGACGGTCTGAAGCGCTGCTGTCCTGCCCTGGGCTCCCTAGTGCCAGAAGGGTGTGGATATAGCGGGTGTAAGCCTGTGAAGGGGCAGTGGGGGCGGATGGGGCCGGAGCACACGACCTTGGAGGAGAAACTGAGAGAGAGTTGTGCTTGTTCAGGTCAGAAGCAGAGGGGAGCGGAGACCTTAATGCTGTTCAGCCACCTACATGGGAGGTTACAGAGAAGACAGACAGTCCTCCAAGGCGGGTGGTGATAGGGTGAGAACCAACAGACACAAGCTGCAGCGTGGGAAATTCCCATTAGCTAGGAGGAATAAATTTTTCACCATGAATGTGCCAGATGTTGGAACAGGGGCCCAGAGATGTTGTGAAATCTCCTTTCATGGAGCTATTCAGAACTTGACTGGACAAACCCTAACAAGCTGATCCAAGTTGGCCCTGCTGGGGTGTTGGGAAAGAAGCTTCTAGAGCTTCCATCCAACCTAAATTATGCTCTGATGCTGTATTTTAGAATCAAGAGCTGCTTGCAGTATAGGCAGGATCTTTTTAACAGTAGTAACAGTTGCACTGTTCGAGTTAAATACTAATAGGCAGTATGTCAGTTTTTTTGCCTTGGCAGACAACGTGGAACGAGATCAATCTGCTTTTTTCTGGAAGCCTTTTGTATGTGGGAGTAATGTTATTTTTAACAGTTGGTATTCTCAGTACAGAATGCAGCATCAAGATGGTTTAGCGGAGAATTTATAGCCAATCAGTGACTTTGTCTGGCCCATAATAAAAGTTTTGTCTCACTCGCAATTGCTTTCCTCAGTCGAAAGAATCCTGTTTCAAATGCCTGGTGTTCCCTAAATATCACATAAAGTCAAGTCACTCTACAGAACGCTGTGCCTTGGAGAAGCAAACACCAGCAGTTGCCAAAGCCATCGCTGTTAGGTTGCCTTCCTGTGCATGAGCCCGTCTTGCATGCCGTATTCCTTGCCATAGGGTAAGCCAAGTTCCATGCTGTGTGCACATCTGGTGCTTTGCAAGGGTAGTTCATGGAACGCTTGGACCTGCTCTGGAGGAGCAAGACAAGACCGAGTGGATGTGAAATATCATCTGGGCAGCAGCTTGTGAAAGAAAGCTCTGTGGTCACATTGCTTTCCTTACTGCTTGATAGAGTGATTAGTCCACATTTGCTGATTAACAGATCAAGCAGTCCTTTCTTCTCGGTGTCCTACAGAAATAGGAGCTTTCCAAAGAGAAAGGGCAGAACAGCAGAGAAATGAAGCCCTGTGACACGAACATCAGTGCTTTGTCATCCTGGCTTTTCTGACATGAGTATGTAGATTTGCTGACTGGAGGGGTGTCAAGGTGTTTCCCTCTGGAAATAAAACCCTGGACGGAGTTAGGAACTTTCCTGGTGCTGAGTTTTGGGCTGCCTGTTGTGCATTTGGCACTGCTGAATTTAGAATGGGGAACACTGCCTCCCTATCCTCCCCAGCATCATTTTTTTTCCTGAGATTGCCTGTGAAGTGGCCAGTTCATTCCTCATTCTTTGACTAACCCTGCTTTTCTGTAGTTGCATGCAGTGGAGATATAATACTAACACCTTCCATGCCTTTCCAGGGTCACAATGCACCGGCCTGTTTAGCACCACTGTGCTGGGAGGCTCCTCCAGTGCCCCCAACCTCCAGGACTACGCACGCAGCCATGGCAAAAAGTTTGCCAGCAGCCTGACATACAAAGACGGTATGTGTGTTCCCTGTGCAGCAGGTGATTGATTTGTGGACTTTGGTGTCTCAGGATGCTACTGAGGCAAAGACTTAGCCTGCTAAGAAGAATGACAGTTCAATGTGTATATTCGCTGCATCTACAGTAATGCACTTTATCATATCCCAAGAAATCGTGGTCCTTGCTAGGACAAGACAGGAGCTGACATTGTGTGAGGAGTTTTATGCTGATGTATGGTATTGCTGGGGTCTGACATTTTAATACTACTTGCGGTTGTGGAGCAGGATTTATTGGTCTAGATACTAAATAGGTTTGTCTTGGTATGGAAATCCAGCATGTCACATCATCTTGCTTACCTTGGTGATCTTGCTGATGCTAAACAAAGCTTTTGTGAAGACAGTAATCCTCACCCTATGGAAGATGGAGCCGTCCCAAGGGCAGAATGATGTGCTTGGGGGAGTGGATGAGATGGGTACTAGAGTAAGGCTGGGCACACAGAAGGGTCCAAGGTAGCTGTCAGAAGGCAAGTGTAATATGCCTGAAATGCTTGAGGTAAGTGGGATACTTGGATGAAATACTGCCAAAGGACCGGAAAGTCTAGTTGTTGTGGAGTTCTGTAGAAACTGCCTTAAAGTTCAGCAAGACAATCTGGTGAAATGTGTTTGGGTCATTAGTATAAACGTTGCCCGATGCACACAGGTGAAGGGGTGTTGCCAGCTGCGGACTGATCTGCAGTCAGTACTAGTGCATTACACTTTGAGAAGCAGAGAGTGTGTTGCTACTTTCAAGGAAATCGGAGCACAGGGAAAGACTGAGATATCCTGGAGGGACTGGAGGGGTGTAATGCACAAGTGCAAATGTCTGTTGTGATTCTGGTGAAAAAGGCGTTCGGACTCCGGAAGTGCTGATTAACGTGCCATCTGTTGGAATTTTGAGTTGAGCAGCATTGAACAAACTGCCCCATGGATTGGATCTGCACAGCGTGCTGTGCCGTAGTTGGAAAGCCACCTAATGTTGCACAACTTGGGCTCCCAGCACCTGAGTGACTATAAGATTATCTGTCCTCTCTTCTTCCTTTTTGTTTTAGTTCAAACAAACGGTATTTTACTTCAGAGTCCGAGTGCCTTTCTTACCAGGATCATAAAGAACACTAGCACTGGTGGGTTACAAGGCGGGGAGATGATCAAGGCAGTAATTTGGGGCCTTTGGGGAAAACAGGAGGTTGGTTTGTTTGGATTTTTGTCCAGGTTTGAGGCAAGGAAAATGGCCTAACAAATCAGGGAGGAAAGATGCTGTCCAATTCTCAGACCTATTGGAACCTCGTGAATGCTGTTGCATCCTGGTTTTCCGTGCTGCTTTTCACTGTGTAAGAGAGAACTGGTTTGCTTCTCACCTCTTCAGGGAGCTCCCTAGCACACAACAGGCTGTGAGTGATAGAGACAGGGAGGGTGAACCGGCAGGATTTTAAACCCTGCGGTAACAGTCTGTGCTGCTCAAGGCAGCACGTGCTGGCTACTCATAGTTCCCAGAATAAGCTCATGGGGTTTGGCACAAAACTGGGGTGTGAATACCAGGAGAGCCGCTGAAAAGGCCAGCAAGGGCTCTGGCTGCTTCTCTTCCATAACTCTGCAAGCAGCGTGAATCCAAGGCAGCACTAATTCTCAGGGAAAAGCAGCAAAAACTGCTTGCGCTTTACCCAGCTGGGAACAGAACAGATTCTGCTCAGTCCTGGTGCTGCGCTGCCTTTCTCTGTAGGCTGTGTAGTAGGAGCAGCCTGCGTGGCTGCTCGCATTCAGGGTCCAGAGCAGAGTCCTGCTGCATTAGCCTAAATTCAGTGACCAGGTCTCTGTGTGCTGAGACACAGTTGTACCCTCAAGTACTTAAAAGGCAGACTTATTTAATTAGTGTGTGACTAACACAGCCAAAAATTGTTCATCTTGATGTTACCCTTCTTTTTTTGTGTTTCATAGCGTGCTATGGCACTCTGTGCTACCAGCACCTTGCTGCAATAAGAACAATTGTGAGGAAGAAGCGGGGGCCTTGGAAAACAAGTAGGAGGCAGAAGGGCATTTAGCTTCTCGGAAGGTAGTCTGGAATGTGAAACAAGCCCTTGGTCTGTCTGTTCCTGCTTAAATGAGCACCGATGAGATGCCGAACAATGGCGTTTAAGCCAAACATCACTAGAGCTGAACACAGTGACACAGCAGCTACAGCAGACTCTTGGAGTACATTTGTATCAAGGCCTTTTTCACAGTCATCAGGCTAATAATGTTTAAAAACCTTCAGATTCCAGAGCACATCTTTGCATGAACTCTGATATTTTTCCATGGCTGTGATGCTTCAAGGTGTGGTGCATAGCTTATAGCACTTCATCAAAGACTTGCTCAACTGAAGTTAAAATAGCCCTCAATTCTGAAGTCTTTTTTTGATTGGGACTAGAAGAGGGCTAAGGAGCACTTCAGTGGAAGGTTGTGTCCCAATCTCAGTTTGAGGGAAGGTCGGCTGGTGGTTGTGATGTGAAGCTGGCTTGCCTGGAGCCAGGGATGCAGTAAGCGGTGTTGCAGTGCCATTTACATAGTTGTGCTGTAAAGGCAAGGGGGTGATGTGGGGTGGAGTGGAGCTGGCTGACTGCAGCTCCAGGACCTGGACACTTCTAAGGGATTGCATGTGCAGGGAAGATGGTCGTGCTCTATTTGTTGAGTTTAAAGAAAGGAAAACAATGTTTAGTGCTGTTAGGCTAGCGAAGGAAGTTACAGCAAGTTTGAGGGATGGTTTAAATATGTTATTTGGCCAAGTCAGTGGATGTAGCTAGAGAAGCACAATGCGGGTATGGACCATAAATTGATACATGGATCTCCTAACCTTGGTGTAGAGGGAGAGGCGTACAGACCCTGTTGAGTAGGTAGAAGTAACACATGAAACGTGAAAGAGAAATAAAAGCATTTTCTAATATTTCCTAAAAATTCCTAAATAGCAGCAAAAGGTACAGTTGGCTGGGGTCTCACATCAAGTCCTACAAACAGCTGGTCTGATCTGGGCCACTCTTTCCCATGAGAGCTGAGGAATTTCCAGAGTGAGAATGAACTGGAATTTTCAGCCTTTTTTTTTTTTTTTTTGTGCATATGGAGACTAATCCATGTATTTTAAAGCTCATCTGTTTGCACCCATTAGATACATAGAATCTGTCCTTGCACTGTCTTTCCAATATGTGATTTCTATGGGAAAGCTTGGCCTGGCCTGGGACATGACAGGAGAAGCCCGAGGACCACTCTGACAGGTGTATCCCAAAACCTCTTCTGTACTGAAATGCTCTGAGCAACAGAACTGTAGAGGCATGTCTTCATGGGTCTTCTGCTCCCTAATTAGTCAGCTATTTACCTCTAAACTCATAAATAGCTCTGTTTAGTTTGTGTTAAGAGGATGTTCTGAACTGAACTGAATTGAACACTTACCTATGCCAGATCTCTTCAGTTCCTCTGCAGAACGGCTGTTGTTTTCCTTGGGCAGAGGTGAATCCTGAGAACTGTCCTCCTGTGGTGCTGCTGCTTGCTTGGCCGTGTGCTCCTGTGGCTGTGGGCATGGCCTGGCTGCATCTTGCACTGGGCTGAGCCTGGGTTGCTCTCAGGATGGCTGGAAGTATGGTGGGAAGGTGTGAGATGTTGTCTGTGACTGAGAGAGCGTGGCTGAGGTCTTTGTAGTGTCAGGGGAGGCCCTGGCAGGGCAGTGCAAGGGAGCGGGGAGCTGGCAGAGTGTGAGGAAGCCGAGAGGTTCAGCCAGACCCACAGACAGAGAGTGCCCGGCGTGCTGCAGCGGTGCCACCGGGACCACGTGCTACAGGGGTCAAGAGGAAGGTGAACCTGAAAGGGTAGTTGCAAGCATATGAAGGTTGGGGGATCCTTAGAAGCAGGCTGTTAACTGAGATGATCTGTTTTTATTTCCTCAGAGCTCTTGTCTATGCCAGCCGTAAAACGATTTTCTGTGTCGTTTGCAAAGCATCCGACTAATGGTACGTTTGCTTCCTTGATTTGACGTTCCCTCACACTTCTAACCCCATGCTCACATTCAGTTCTCTCTGCACATGTTCTCCTCTCAGCCTTCTTGTAGTTTTTTTTGTGTCTGTGTATCTGGTGTCCAAACATGCTTCACCTTCCCCCATTGTCTTGTTGTGACTAACGTGTCCATTCATCCTCTGTTACTGCTCAGTGGTTCCTCTGCTGTCCCCCAAGGCATTTGTGTCCCAGGTGAAAAAGCAAGAGCAGCGGCTCTGTGAGTGGACTCCTAAAGCAGCCTTTAATTCCACTGCTGACATTAAAGGCCTTCTTTCACACTCCCTTTTGTGGGGGTGGGTGTCGGGGGAGAATACCATTGGATTTGGGGATGGGGGGAATATCCACTCCGTATCCTAAGAGCATCAGCAGCTTAGGTCCTCGGTTTCTACAATGCAGATGTGCAGGACAAGGATAGCCTGAGGCTGCCCATGTGTCACCTGGAAGAGCTCAGTCTATGGTGGGAGAGGAGGTGCTGACAGCATTCCCCCTGTGCATGGTGTTCCTCAGCACAGTCGTTTTAGGAGTACTGGTAACCTCCTGGCCTCCTGTTGGCAAAGATGTCTGTTAGGGTGGTCCCTTGGGGATGTTGGTGGGAATAGGCTCGCCTTTCTTGCAGAAGTTATCCTGGCAATGGTGTCTTTCCAAGAGGTTTCAGTTGTCTGCTCATGGTGGACAGTGCTGGCTGGGGCCTGCCACCTCCTGAGGTAGGAAGGGATCGGCACCATGTCACCCCGGGCGATGTAACCTGCTGCACTCCTGTCCCGCTCGTAGCTATGGGAAGGCTTGGTACAGGACCTCCGACTGTGCTTCTGTTGACTCACTGCCTCTGCTTCGTATTGCTGCTAACCTGACACCTGAACTGTGAGTCTTTTGAGGTTAAACACCACTAGCTCTGTTGTAGAAGGTGCCTTGAACTAGTGTTTATTATCCAAGTCTTGCACTGAACCTTTTGACAAGGTTTCACAGCACCGCTCCTACCTCATGGCTCCTGCTGTTGAAACAAGGTAGAACCAAAGCAGATCACTGGAAGATACCAGGTTAAGTATTTCTGTCTTATGTGATCAAGGCTGCTTCTGCGATCTTGTTGCTTAGTAAATACAAAGATACTCTGCTCTGTGTGATCTGGAAGGTGAAAGAAGTTCAGAAGACTGTTACGAAGACCAAAGTTTTGGGAAAGACGAAAGGGGAAGGGGCAGCTAAATGCGGCTTTATCATTTCAAATAACTGAGGGGAACCTATTTTCTGTGTTTGCTTGGTTTTGTTTTTCCCAGAGTGGCCAACTGCTCAGTTTGTTTGTATGTCTGGATACCATCTGAGCTCACATGGTGTATGTCAGCAGGACGTGTTGTTCTATCTTACCAGTAAAACTTGTACCAAGCACCAGTCTTCCCTAAGCCACACGATGAAGCAACTGCCCCCACCCCAAATACAGTAAAGTGAAACTGGGCATCAGGTTTTTTCCCAAGAACCTAATGAATATTTCTAATGGCAAAGTGCTCCTTATTTCGGAAAACAAAGACAGAGGTCCCGCAGGTGTGAGCTTGAAGTTAGGCATATTTGGTCTAGGCTTGGCACTGGTCTTAACAGGAAGCATGTTTAGCCACAGGAACCACTCGCTTGAGGATGCAAAAGCTATTCACAGCTCTGAATCTGGATTTTGTTTCTGAAGAGCTGCCTCCGTGGCGAAATGGGATGGGTGAACCAGAGCAGTGGCCAAGCACAGCATCAGGCCAGGTGGTTTATGCCCTGGTCTCGTGAGTCCTCGGAGCATGGCTTGGGTCCTGAGGCTGTATACATGGAGAAGACATGCCTGCATGCTAGCATCTTGTCTGCCATGTGCGGATATCACAGAAGATTGCACAGGGCTCTTCTGAGAGTCTGGAGAGGAGAGGGCAGCCCTTCTGTGCCCCCTCTGTTCTTCAACACTCTAAGCACTATGCTGTCGGTCAAACCCTGCTTGAAACCCGGTGTCCCTTTCGCAGCCTCCGGTCGTGTGATGCTGGGCCATTTGCTCTTTTCCGTGTGCCAGGGTGGCTGGCTGCCTTCGGTTGCAGGACTGGAACGCTCTGTTGGCAGCCTGGATTTCTTGTCTCAGCTGGGGGAGGGCGAACGTGGGCCTGACCTTCTTATCTAGCCAAACCTGAGCTGTGTTGGGCTTGGAATGTGTCCTAAAATTTATTGGCTTGTCAGACTGACAAAGATGAAACCTCGCTGCTCAGGGGCTGCAGCTGCGTGTGGCGAGGCTGGGCCGGGCGGGAGGCTGGCCTGCTGCGGTGTGCCTGGGGTGTGCGGAGCTGAGGGTATCCCTGGCCTGCTCGCGGCGGGGGGGACTGGGCTTCAGCGTGTGGTGTGGGTCTTTCCCACCCAGCATCCCTGGTGCTGGCAGCTCCATCCCCACACCTCCACAGTTTCTCTATCCACAGCTGCACTTGCCCCTCTCCTCTCACTCTCTATGGCCCCCTTTCCTCCAGATGCGTTTGAGCACCACCACGTTGCCCAGTTGCTGCGCCGTTTTTCCTCTGACTATGCCACGAGCCGGAACATCTCCCTGGATGCCACTCTAGCCCATCACCTGCAGCAGTGCTCCTACCACCTGCGTCTCTTCAGGAGCTGGCTGATCTCAGGGCAGGATGACTTGGAGTGTCTTTACGGTACCGCACGCTGCAGCTGCCTTGGTCCCGTGCTCTTGTAGCTGAGCACGGACCACTGTCTGCTTGAGAATGCAAACTATGCTTTGCTTCTAAAAAAGGAAAGCGTTTCCCTCACTGCATCCCTTAAATCTCTGGGCTGCTGCTGCAGCAAGCTGTGTGGGCTGTCGCACCCGGCAGTTTTGGAGCCTTAGGCAGTGGCCTTTCCACGTGGAGCCAGAGCTCTTCGTGTGGCTGTAACCGTGCTCTTTCCATCTCTGGCAATTGTTCGTTGCCTCCTTCCTTTAGCCAGGGTAAGCCCTTAAGCTTCCTTCAAGTTAGATGCTGAGCTTCTACTGATACGATGCCCTGCTGACATGACAGCCCAGTGCAGGTCTCCGCGGGGTGCCCCGAGGTGCCCCGTTATTAACGGAGGAGCCAGAGTGAATGGTAAGAGTATGGGAAGAAAGAAGATTAAGGAGGCGCTGCAGCTGGTCACGTGCAGAGTGAACTTGCTGTGGAAATTTTGAGGAAGCGAGTGCTTGTGGGATTGTGTTGTTTCTAGAGAGACCAAGTTAAGATAGGGCAGAAACTGAGCTGCTGTGTGGCTGCATTGCATGGCATCTGTTCTGCCTCAGGACCTTTGCAGCGTGTCGTGTCTCTGGTGGGAAGAGGTAGGCGATTTCAGCATTGAATCAGATCAGCATTATAAATCAAAGCTTGCTCCCGTCTCTCTGGTATTTTTTCAGCCTCTGGCATGGATGGGAAGTCTGATGCATTGAGGTCTCAGTGCTTCTAAGACAAGTAGGAAAGATTCCTCTCTGAGGGGGACAGCTAGCTAGGGCCGGCTGTTGATGTTTACCTTGCACCATAAAACCTGCTTGGTGCATGTGGCTTGCTGAGCTGTGTGGTGTGATGCATGGACCTCCTTTTGCATTCAGACCCATAGGCAGACGGGGCACAGACGCTATAGCTTGTCATGTAGTGAAGCAACAGCATCAAGGGTTTTCAGAGCCTGGAAAATGAAATTTTTCTTACGCAGTCTGTTTTTTCTTGATACAGCCCTTTGTGTCAAGTAGGCAATTTGGAGATGGCAGTTGCTTTTCATATATAATTAGGACAATCCTCAGTCTCCTAGCAACAAATACTAAAGAGGAGCAAAATTGCTTCAAGGGAAGAGATGCTGGAACACAGCAGAGTGCTCCAAAGCCAAAGCTGAGCTTCCCCTGCTGCAGATCTCAGCTGTCTCCTGTGAGCTCTGGCAGGGAGAGGGAAGGAACTCGGTGCTTTGGGCAGCGAGTCGCCAAATATTGCAGCACGGTGCTGGGTTGCGCAGCCTGCCCCAATGCAGCCAAATGTATCAGCTGCGTACCTCGGTGCGGCAGCCTTCCTGGGTGGGAATCAGATCTCTGCGATCACTGAGTTCGTTCTTCCTGTTTTCTGACTGTCATCAGGCCCACAGTTAATTAGCATGGTTGGGATTCCTGCTGGGGTTCTTCTCAGAGCAAATGTTTCTCTGGTCTCTGTAGCTGAGAGTGCAGGTTCCCCCCTGCTTGTGAAAACTACATGCTCCTATCCTTTCTTTCTTGGCTTTCAACCATATCCACACAAAGGAAACATGAATTAGAAGATAGAATCAGAGAGTTCAAAGTATGCAGTTGGCATCCATAGCTGGAAGGATCAACGGTGGAGCCCTGAAGCAGCCTGTCTGGGAGCCTGTGCTTTTCTGTGTGGTCGTAGCTGGGAAAAAGAAACGCGAAGTAAGTCCACGTTGGTAATCAGTTACAGTGGTGCTGAAGCCAGAGGGCAGCTGTGGAGAAGCAGAAGATGGCTCTGTGATAACGAGTGGGCAGTAAACCAGCAGGTGATGTTCAGTGTAAATAAATTTAAATGGCAAGGGGAAACAGCCCCAAATCCATATATAAAATGGTGGGCTCTGATCTGACCATCACCACTTCAGATGACGTGGAAAAGGCAGGAATGTGCAGTCTGGGAAAGATGTTTGTGATGTGGTTGGGTTGGCCTGGAGAGGGGTGGGGGGACCTGCAGGTCAGTGCCTGCTCCCGTCCAGGAGCTGGGAGATTTCTAGCAGAGTGAGTAGAAGCAGCTTCAGCCAGAAGGGATTTTTTTCCCCGCAGTACATGGGGGTGTTAGGAGCTTAACTGGGTTCCAGGGGAGGCTGGAGATTATGGAGGCGACACATCAGGTTCAGAGCAGTTCTGAGCCGTAGGTCACTGCGGTTTGGGGAACTGCTGGGGGAAGGGCTCACTACAGCTGTCTGGCCTTGTAGCCTTTCATTCATTGCCGCTTCTGGCACTGTGGGCAGAGAGGTGCTGAACTAGGACAGACCTTCAGGCTGACTGTACAGGCTTAGATTTAGAAAGGCTGGTTAGCAAAAATCCTAGTTCATGTCAGTAGCGTGTATGCATACATAAACATATGCAAATATACACGTGGCATATTGCAGTTCTCCCAACAACATAAGGCTGGACTGGCTGAGCAGGCTAGAGGGGAAGCTGCTGAGTGTGCTTTCCCTCGTGCCCTTCAGAATCTCCGCTGAGACTGGGCAAGTGCTTCTTCACTCCCGAAACGCTGGCGTGCGGCCCTTTGGCGTGCAGACCTTCTGGGGATGTGCCAGGTGCTGTTGGTCGGCTTGCTGCTTTCAGGAGCTGCGTTAGAAAGGAGCAGGCACCCTCTCCACCCCCATGCGGAGTTCACAGCTGGAGAGCTGGGCAGCAACTTGGCAACTTCTGCTAATCAAATTGTGCGTAATAATGTTTGGAACTCTCAGGCAAAAAGATAATACGCAAAAAGGATTGCTTCAGACCAGAAAGTCTTCTCATCTGAGTCTTCCTTGGGCTCTGTCTTTGTTGGCTGGCAAGGGTTTGGCTGCTTTCTACTTGCCAGCCTGCTGCAGCAGCGAGCAGCGAGTACATTCTCTCTTTTAACAACCCCACTCTGCTAGCAGAGAAGCTTGCTGGCTTTGGGACCTCAGGTCAGTCTTAGTAAAGCTGAGGAACGTGCCATGTGGACTACTTGACAGCTGCTCCTTTGTCGTGCCCACTAGCCAGGAGGTCTGTTGGCTCCCAGCGATCTGCTGAATTACCAGCTCTGAGGGTGATAACACTGACACTGATTTCATTCAGTGGGGGGCACGTGATCCGTATAAACTCAGCTTTCTCAACTCATACTACACGGGAAGATTTCTTCTTGTCTCTCTGGCACATACATAAGACTTAGGAAACCGTGGGACCTCGATTCAAATTAGGTGTTTCCTTTTAATGAGATGGTATTGATTTCCTCTTGAGGGTTTAGACTGGGACATCTCCTGCAGTAATCAAGAAGATGCAAATGAATTCAAGGTCTTGATCTTTTCCCCTTGTTCTTCCCTTTTCCCAGTATAAAAATCCACTTATTTTAGTTCTGCTGCTAACACCTTTGGTTGAATTCTCCTTCAGACCTCAGGGTGACTGAAGGAAATACAGCTAAATGGATGAAAGTACCTGTTAGATCTGCAGCGAAAGAGCTGTAGGGTAACACAGCATATAGGGCTCGCTCAGAGAGCTGTGCTGTTTGCTTGGCGTTCAAACCATGTGATCGTAAAGTAGGTGTTGGCTGTTTCAGAATTCGTCAGTGTGTAGTCCAGGTAAGAAGGTGGCACTTCTTAGCTCTTTCTTTGAGGTCATCTGTTCACAAGAGTTCTTTGTGTACCTGCAGCCTGCTGGAGAGTCTCCTGGAAGTCTGGGATTCTCTGGTTTAGATGGAAGATGCGAGACAGGTGCAGGTCTCCATTTGCTTTATATGGTGTAGTCTGCTAGGTGATCTCTGCAAAAGGGTCCTTACACCCAAATCACTTCCTTAATACTCCTATGAAGTGCTGTGTGTCGGCACTAGGCAGCTCTGAAACACTCTTGCTCTCAGGAGAGAGTCACTTGCCTCCTTGAACATCCAGAAGACTTCTTCATAAACCCTGATTACGCCAAGTAGATTCTCTGACAGTGAGCAGTAAAGCGTGCACATGCCAGGAACCTGGAGCTCCAGGGAGAAGCGCTCGGACTGGAACATAATTAACTCAGCTGTAATGTGAGCGGCCCTTCAGCTTTGGCATCAGCATCCCTGGGAGAGACAAAACAGGACTTGTAATCCTCCAGCTGGATTGTACCTCCGGTGCTCTCACCGGCAGAGTGGCAATTCAGGCAGCACCATTCTCTCTGCTGCTGGGTCAGGATGCTGCTGCGTTAATGATTCTGGGTGGACATTCCCCCGTAGCTGCTCCCCTACATCTCACACTGTCTCCTTGGACATCCCGAATAATGCATCCTCAGCAGACTCCTCTGCCTTGTGTATCTTAAGGTTTTTCCCATAACCAAATCTTGTTTTCTTTACTCTAATAGATGGTTTCTTCCTATTTTACTGAACAAAAATTTTTGAGACATGATCAGCTGTACTCCTTGCCTGGAGAAGGTTCCAGTTGACTTTGGGATTCATTTTTAGCTACTTTGGTCTGCAGCCCCCCCGAGGTACCTCTCCTTGCAGGGCAGACCTAACTCAGGAGGAAGCAGATTGCCTTCTGCATCCCTAATGCAGCTCGTGTAGTCAAACCTGAATGAAATGAAAAATTAAACTTGTTCCCCTGTGGGCTGCTGCTGTTTGACTTTGGTACAAAATGAATGGAATTCTGCCAAATTTCTTGTGCCGGTGTCCACATCACAGACTCCTGCCCCGCAGGCCCCAGGAAAAGTTTCGGGAAGCATCAGCAGGAGCCGAGCAGTCAGGCTGTCAGGCTGTCAGGGTTCCTGTGGTTTGCACTCCTGCTCTATTTTTGCTGCCCCTTCCCAAAGAGGTCAGTTCTTTGCTAAACGTGTGTGGTGCGGCAGCGTCAGAGCCTTCTCTGGGGGCTCCGGCGGCTGCTGTGACACACGTCAGGGTTGCGGGCTGTAGTGGTAACGTCTGCTTTGCCCCTGCCGTGGTGGCGTGAAACTGCCGCCGCCGTTCTCTCCCCAGCAACTAAGCAGGTCAGGGCAGGTGTGCAGGGAAGTGGGCTGCCGTACACAAATGAGAGGGATTTCTTGGAAATACTAGTATTTCATGTTGAGAAGGGAAACTTTTGCCTTTTTCTCTACTTGCCTGAGACTGGTTAAGTGGCATAGTGCTGAGCAGAGCTGTGCAAGCAGGCATTTGGCACTTCAGGGATATAGGTGTATCGTTTCACATCAGTAACATTGTCGATGTCCCGTGTTTCCTTTAATGCTGGACCTTTCATTTCCTCTTTTTATTAGAGGATTGCCCAAGCACTCAGACCCCCATCAGTGCCTATGATGTATCTTCTGTGTTGTTTTGCCCTATGTTATGTTCAAACTTCTTTTTCTTTGGAGATGCCAATAGCTGAGACACCTTTGGCCCCTCAGCCAGGTTCTGTTGTGAAATGACGTTAGCCTCATACTATGCTCCAGAACCATCTCCACACGGCTGTTCATTAAGGCTTGCCCTCCCCATTTGCCTTTAGCTCTGTCTCCCAGAATGCCTATGAGAAAATAATGAACAGATACTCTTCCTTATTCAGGACTTCCACTCTAAGGACCTCTCAGCAAGGGGACAGAAAAGTACAATATTTTTCTTGTGTCTTTCTACATTCCTCCGTCGTAGCCAAGGATTTGTTGTCCTTCATGTCTTGAATGGATGTTTGTAGGCCCTTTGTGGCATAGGTAACCCCTCTGGGCTGTCGGGAGGGTTCTTTATCTCCAGTAGCCGTTACGGCAGTGAATGTCCCTGCAGCATTGCAAACTAGTGATGATCGGGTCTGCAGCCTCCTCATACTGCATGTGGAGTCACTAAATACCATCTGCTGGCTCCTGCTCCTTGCCCCTTGGAGAACGGGGTTAGGTGAGCGGATTGGAGCCAAGACTATCCTGGAGGTGACTGGAACACTTAGCAGATAATTCAGGTGCTCTAGGTCTTCTCCTTAGGCACTGTCAAGTGGCAGGGATCAGGTCAGTGTGCTGGGCAGAAATCCTGACTCAGTGCTGCATCAAGAGTGCTTTTCTTTCTCTGTATGAACAAACCCAGTTCCTTCCTGGGGTCTTTTTGAGCTCCTTGGAGGGAGGCAGGGAGTCACAGAATGGGAAACCTAAGCTTAAGGAGTTTAGAGGGCTTTAAACTCAAGAGGCGCAGAGGAGGAGGCGGCATCTTTCTCGTATGACCAGAGACTCATTTGTTACTTCCTTGCTCCTCTGACAGTTTCAGGTTGGCTTGGTCCCACAAAACATCACCAAGAAGTTTGGATGAAGAGGAAGACACTTTGCCGTAATACTCTGCTGGTCTGAGTAGCAAAGAATTTATTGTGATGCAGCTTAGCTCTGAGCAAGTGTCTGTTCCATGCTGAGATGCCTCTTTCTGCTAATTCTGGGTTTGCTGGCAGTGATGTCTTGTTAAGGGAACAAGTAATTCAGACCGTTTCCCAGCCTTTCCTTGGGATACGGTCTGCCAGGCGTACACCGGAGGGTCTTGCTGTGAGAGAGGGAGGTTCTGCTGCTCCCCGCGTTTGTAGCAGCGTGCACCACCGCGCTGGCGGGAGGAGGGTGGACTGTGTGCCAGGCGGGGTGTCACTAGTGGTGGGAGCCCTTCTGTGGGAAATTCTGTTGACTTCACTCAGATTCTGTTTAGCTTCTGTAAAATGTGGGCACCGTGGCAAGTTCTCCATCACAACCATCTACTTTAGCAAAAGGGTCACAGGCTTTGCAGCAAAGACGGCTGCTGCTAGATAGGTTTCCTCCTCTTCCCCCTCCTTCTGCGTGTGCCTGGATGCTTGCTTTCAGGTCTGTTATTGCATGTGATTGCCTAGTGGCGATTTTCTTGGCCTCCAAGAGGTGACCTTAGGCCTGAGTGTGCCTGTTGTTTGATTCCCAGACTGCCCAGCTCCTTCAGCCATGAGTGGTCCTGCATGGATTTCGGTTGCTGTTTGCTCTATTCATTTTCTGATTGGGTTTCTTTCCAGGTTTTGAGGGCTGTTCCATGGTTCCCACCATTTATCCCCTGGAGACCCTGCACAACTCCCTCTCTTTGCGACAGGTCAACGAGTTCCTGACAGCTGTGTGCAAGAGTTGCAGCGAATCGCATGTCCAGTCTACTGCAGGTACTGGTGAGGTGGGCTTGGCGCTGGGTAAGCCACAACAGTCGAGGCAAGGAGAGCTTTCTTTTACGTTATCAGGACAGCTCAGCCTGACAGGACTGACAATAAGCGCAGTCTCTGAAACCTGTTCCAGAGTGTTCTAGCCCAGGAGTGAGCTATGGATCCAGCCCAGAGCCATCCTAGGGCGCTTACTTGAGAGACAAGTAATCGGTCAGGTCCGTCTGTAGCTGACAAGTGCGGTGATGTGGATACAAACTCCAGCTTGGGAAATCTTGGCCTCGTATTCCCAGCAGCTGATGGACAGGCATGGCTCTGGATTTGCACTGTTCTTGAGCTCTTCCCAGAGTGCCTGCTTGTGGCTGCTGGGCTATGAGCCATTCCTTGATGTCTGTCTGAGTAGTACTGATCTGTGTATTTTTTTTTTCTCAAAGCTCTGTTTGATTCAATGATTGGCAGCCAGATACCAGGAGACCCCTTTATGTCCCAGCGAATCCTGTCATCATCCTCTTTGCCGTTGCGCCAGCGTTCGGATAAGCCCCCTTGGTGTGAGTGTGCTCCCTTTTTCATCGGGGTGAATGTGATGGTGAGGGAGGGTAGTAAAGGATGCCAAATGGTAGAAGCCAGGTATTCGTGCTCAGGGTTTCTGTGCTCTCCCCTTGGAGGAACAGGAACAGAAGGAGGAAATAGGTAAAAGGGAAGGTAGTCATGTGCCCCGTGGAAGAGCTTCCAAAAAAAAATATGCAAAAAGGGGCTCTCTGTGGGATTGTATATCACAGGGACATCTACTGTTGGATGGATGCCGTCCCTCCAGACATCCTCTGTTTTGTGTATTAGGACACGGAGGGCCTGAATGCACTTCATTTTCACTTCAGGTTTTGTGATTCTCCATGACACGTGGCCAACTCAGTGCTGGCATGTGGAAGTGCCTTCTTTTCCTAACCAGCCACGTACGTGCCTCACTCAGAGCTCCATATGGGACAGCCAAGCATTTAGTTCTTCACTTAAATGTTTTTCTGCAGCTCCTGGCCTCGCTTGTCACAGCCTCTGCAGAGCTGCTGACTGCTGTTAGTTGCCTTTGCAGACTGACTGGAGCTCGAAGGCAAAAGCGTTAGCCAACAGTTGCACAGCAAGTGCCTTAACACAAGTCAGGCTGCCGCTGGAGGAGCAGTCCTGCTCTTCTCCAAGCTGTACACTCCTTGTGCCAGCAGCAGTGTGTGTTTGTGTAGGCAGCAAGGGCAGGGAACAGATCTGGCTGAAAACAGTTGTTTAATCCTCCCCCCCTTTACTGGACTAGCTCTAATTTAGATCTGTTCTCTAGTTTTGCTCATTGTACAATATAAGACAAGAATAAGCATTAGTGCAGAAGCACTATTTCTTCTTCCAGTGGTGACCCCAGCTCAACATTCAGGGGTTGTGTGTGTCAGGAACCAAGAGGAGCAATGCTGAAGCTGTGTTCCATAATAATGAGGGAACGAAAGAAACTGCTTTTCAGCTCAAAGCCCAATGCCACACTTCATATTTTGCTCTGTAATGACAGCAGAACCCACTCTTGGCTGTATGCCAACGTAGCGCTGTGTGACGAGGTGTAAGTGTGGTGTTTGTGCTTGGGTTTTCGTCAGCTGAGCTGTCAGAAACACACCTAAGAGCAGCTGCAAGCCCCGGCCAGTTTGCGTGGCATGTAGGCGACCCTCACCTACTGGTTGTAGAACTGTGGGACTGCGACAGCTTGGGTCTGCCCAGGCTTTGGGCTGGGGAAATATCCGCTAAATGTTTCATGTTTTTTTTCCTCTTTGCAGACAGCAGTGGCCCCTCCAGCACCGTCTCCAGTGCAGGCCCATCCTCCCCAACCTCTGTGGACAACTGTGCTCGTTTCAGCTTCACGGAGAAACTTTCCGTCAGTCCCCCGAAAGGCGATGAGCAGCTGCCCAGCCAGTCCCCTGAGCAAGACGAGAGGCAGCCTCCAGGCGGAGGGCTGGATGTGGAGGTGGGCATGTCTGGGCTGGCGCTGGCAGAGCCAAGTGCCCCCGAGACCCTGACCTGGAATAAGGGCCCGGAGCCGGGCAGGGTCCTGGAGCTGTGCAAGGAGCTGGCGGAGGAGGACTTTAACCCAGAGGAGAAGAGCATGGTGGAGCTGGATGAAGAAGAATCAGCTGGGGAAATGTTAGAGCCAAGTAACACAGGGAACCCAAAGTGTGGTGCAGGGTCTGATATGAGGCTGGCTGGGGAGAGCGTGAAGCCAGGTGAGGGGCACACGGGGGGAATGACTGGCCTGGATCAGTCAGGGCTGTCCAAGGAGATCGTGGTGCCCTGTGAAGAGGAGCTGCTGGGAGAGGGGTTGGACCCAGAGCATGTGGGCAAGGAGCTGCTGGGGGACAGTGCTCAGTCAGGCCAGCTTCTCTCTGGTCACCTGTGCCAGGTGCAGCCACTGCCTCCTGAGAAAGGCGTGGAGGAGCTGCAGCCGCTGTGTGGGGAGGATCAGCAGAACTAGTGGCTCGCAGGCCAGCACACTGCACGTGCTTCTAGCCTGGAGGCAGCCCAGCCTCCTGCACAGCACCTCATGCAGCTGGCTGTCCGCAGCACAGAACAAGCCATGTCCCAAGGCCACGGGACTCTGGGGTGTGGAAGAGTCTGCTCGGCTCCTCCACAAGCCAGCTCTTTGCCACTTGGCAAGAGACAGTGCCCCGTCTGCCTGGTTAAATGAACAAGAAATGCAGTCTTGGTACTGGCGTGGCACCTCCATGGAGCAGGGACATGGGGCTGCGTTTGGGTCCCCAGGGCTGTATAGCTCGCCGGGACAGCAGTTAGAGGATTGGTACAGCCAAGGCATTTGGGGTGGTGAGTCCAAAGGGGACAGATGCTCCCTTGAGATTTTTTGGCTCGTAGCCTTCAGAGAAAGGCTCTCTGGGCCCAGAGTAATTGGATCTGTCATGACCACCAACCTCCTCTCTGTTCCTTCCTTCTTCGTCTCCCAGTTCCCAACCCTGGCCACCAAAACCAGGTCCAGAGAGTCCATGGCAGAAAGACTAGGAAGAGCAGAAAGCATTCTGAGTGAGTGTGGGAAGGAGAGTAATGAGGGGATCGGGTTCAAGACTGCTACTTGCAAGAAAACGTCTCTTTGGTGTGGACTTGGATGTTTTCCTGCTGGGCTGGGGCAGGCAGGCAGGAGCCTGGGGGTCCAGCCTGAGAGGTGGGCAGGGAGGACACACACGGGTGTTTTTTTTTCTAGTCCCCAAGGGTCAGGCAGGGTACAGCTCTGAAGTCTTGGTGACAGAAATTAAAAGAAACTGCTATTTGAACAAATCAGGATTATTAGAAACCAGTAAGGAGAAATCTTTATTATATATAAAATGAAAAGTATTTAATACATATTTATGTAAATGACTTGCGAGCACAAGCCTGAGGGCAAGATTGATACGGGTGTCCCTGCTGCATCCTGAGTGCAGGCCAGGGCTGCGCCTCCTGCGCCTCCTGTATTTATGGACAAGTCTGCGTGTTCGTCTGTAGCTAGGTTCTGTGTTTTTGTGAAGCTGTGCCCAAAGATTTCCACGCTGTGTTGTGATGATGTGTGTTCACAGTAAATCTATGCTGTGGGTCTGGTGTCTCTGTCTCTGATGCCGACTGGCGCAGCAGTGTGTGTGCGTGCCGGAGCTCGCAGGTGCCGGGACAGCCAGCCCTGCCTGTGCTCCACCAGCCTGGAGGAGGAACTGTGGCAGCAGCCACGACTGAAGTCCGTGCACAGGCACGGGGCTTTGCTCAAGGAGGCCAGATACCTCTTTTTTTTTTCTTCCACAGAAGAACTGGTCATACTGGGCAAGAGGTCCTGGTTCCCAGGTTCCAGGGTGGTTTGCGGTAGAGTGAAGACACCGGGGTGACGTGTTTGGCTCCTTTCACTTGGTCCTCACCTTCTCGTCAGTTCCAAGCGTGTTTTGAGTACAGCGTCCTCTTCCTCATGCCTGATAATCCCTGGCTGCCAGCGTGGGTACTTAAGAAAGGTCATGTTTACTTGCACTTGAAATGCAGCAGCTGTACAGCTGCCTTGAGTGCAGCGCTGTGCTGGGAGGAAGCCTGGCCCCCGCTCCCACAGGGCTGCTCCGGTGCGGCTGTGCGCCGCGGTCCGGGAGAAGGACCTGCCTCGTGCTTTCGTTGGCGTTAAAGACCTGGAGGAACAGGCACCTTGGCTGGTGCCGGCCGGGCTGAGGCTGCGGGCGTGCGGTGTGCCCCTGCCCCGAGGGCTGCCTGAGGGAAGGCACTAGATCCCGCTCGCACCCCAGGCGATGCCGGTGCCCCTGGTCCCGCCGTCGCAGGGTCAGTAGCGCGAGGCACCTGCCGCCAGCTCCAGCAGCAGCATCGCTGCCGCGCACAGGGGCTGTGTCTGCTGCCACGATTTGCCTGGTTTTGTCTGGGGGCGGCAGCGCCCACCTCTGCGCCCACCGAGCAGCGGCTGTGGCCCAGCTGGGCAGGGGGGTTGCCCTGGCGGACCCAGCATTGCCCGCCGCAAGCTGTCGTCGCGGTGGCCTGAGCTGTGGGGTGAGGGCCTGGCTCTCAGGCACCCTTTATTTTAAAAGAGCTGCTTAATAGCTGCCCCTGTTGATAAGTTTGTGGTCTTTCATGATGCTCTAACGCTTCCAAACGAACACCTGCAGAGTGTGTTGTGAAATCTGAGCACTGACCATCTGCTCTTATGCAGTGTCTTTGCCCTGTTTTTCTTGGCTTAGGCAGCAGTGAATAATGACAAAGCCCTTTCCAAAGAGGAGAAGTGTGGTGTAAGGAAGTGCTGTGAGTCACAAAGGAGGAAAAAAAAGGACAGTTCACAATTTCTGGATACAATGGCAGGAGCCGATGGTTTTGGCTTAATCCTGCCAAAGCCTGTTCTGGCTCCTCAAACCTATGCTGATGCAGAAGCAGAGCTTGCAAATGCTTTTGGGCTGCATAAGCAGTGATATGCACAAGTGGCAGCTGCGTGGGCCTGCGGCTGGCTGGGTGCAGCCACAACCTTTGCCTACAGTCGCTGGGACAGACTTGTCAAATCTCTGGCCGACGCAGCTAAAGCAAAACTCTTTTCCTGAATTGTGTCACTGTGTGCAATGGGAAAGCTGTACAGAGAAATGGGTGGGGGTCGTGTGGCAGAACAGGCAGGGCACGCCAGCTGTCTGCACCCAGGAGCAGTGTACGGTGCTGTCTCGTAGGCTGCAGTGTGACAGGTCCTCTGTCACTCAGCACGTATGAGCAAAGTCCTTGGAGAGCCTGTCGGGCCGTACGGCGTATGCAGACGCTGGGCATTGGCGTGGCGGGTCCGGGCAGCCCCAGCTGGTGTAACGAGACCGACCTCAGCGTTGCTGCTGCTGCCTCGGACGTGCCTCGGGCTCAGCAGTTTGCAGACACTGAAGGAGCGGATTAAGGGAGGGCCGTGGCAGCGCCCTGCTGGGACCTGTCTTCTGCTTATCTGTTCTTCTGGTTTCTCAGAGCCGTGCCACTTCCCCACAAATTACTAACCCTTATCTCCCCGAGTCCTACGCAGAAGTGGTGGACTCAGCTGGATTCTGTGTGAAAGGCCCATTCCCCCCACTCCTGTACTCTCCTGTGCTCCAGGACTGTTGGCTCCAGTGCTGCCCAGCTGGTGCCTGCTGTTTGCTGGCCACACGGGAACAGCAGGCCCAGGAGTCTGAGGGATTGCTGCTTGTTTTTGTTGAGAGAAGTCCAATTTGTTGCGGACCTGTAGCCCTGGCAAAGCCAAGGCTTACTTTGGAGGTCTGGGCTGATCCAGTTCCTCCTTGCAGATACCTGCCCATGGATCAGCCGTGATGCTTCTATCCAGGCCTCACGGGCACTTGAAAGCTTCCCAGCTTCTTTGCTGGAGGAGCATTGCTTCCTCGGGACATGCTTACCTGACTTACACCACTTCCCTGCATGCCGCTGCTTGCGTTTTCTGCTACAGTAACCCGATTTTGCCTCCCTTCTGCAGAACAGCCTGTAGTAGGTGCGTTCACCACAGCCTGCGTGGTTCACCTCAACAGCTGGCCGGGGAGCTCTGCTCTGCAGGATGGTGCTGAGTATGTCCTCAGACTCCCAACACTGTACCCCTATGGGAAATGCATGCATGGTCACAGCCTCTCGGTCAGCAGGAGCACGGCCGTATCCGTATGCTTGTTTAGCTGGAAAGCAGCTGTGGAATTAGCTCCTGGTTTATGGTGATGGTTTGTGGTTCCTCCCCCACCAGTAAGAGCGCTGGGAGCTGCCCTGAGCTCTCCATTCCGTGCTGCACAAGCTGTGGGACGCTCCGTGGCCACGATGGCCTCTCTTCGGAGCGTCGTAGCCCTGTACCTGCTTTCCTTTTCCCTTGCATTCAGCTGCGCCATGGTGTTACCTCCCGAGGACAGCCAGGCAGGAGCAGAGCCGAGTGGGCAGCAGCCTCTCCTGACTGCTCCCCCAGTTCTCTGCCGAGTAGCTAAAAGAGCTGAAGTAAAGGGACTTCCCCTTTGGAGCTCGGCTTGGAGTTCGGCAGAGGTGCGGAGGGGCCCGCCGTTGCGACGGGAGCGGGCAGCACGTGCTGCCCTGGGGACAGCTCGTCTACTCGTCACACTGCACGGGC
>JAVJGI010000063.1:2985648-3054091 GCA_035590275.1 Ibycter americanus | reverse complement strand
CAGGGCTCGAAATGTCATCTGGAGCAGAGGTAGCTGGCACTGTGCATCGCCCTGCTGGGGCCGGGGAGGGAGGGGTGGGTGTCCCGGGCGGGCTCACTGCCCCTGCGGTGCCTGTCCCTTCCCGGGGGCTGCAGGAAGGTTTCGCTGCTGCCAGGGAAGGGGGGGTGGGGGGGTAAGCCGGGGCTCACCTGAACCCACGGCTGGGAGGCAGCTGGCCGGCGCCGGAGGGAAGGGATGGCAGCCGTGCCTGGGCTCCTGCCTGCGTGGACTCAAAGAACAGTTTGAAACCGTTGGAAGTGTTCTTGTTCGCAATTAATGTGGCTTTATTATTAATGTGTTGGGCTCCTCTCTTGACAGCAGTTAGTTACAGAGTGTTTCACATGGAAATGGGCAAAAGGACAGAACTCAAGGAACTAAATTCAAATAGAAACATGATGCTGAAGAAAAGAATCAGGGCTCTGGTCTTAAAACATTTAGCATAGAAGAAGCTAGGAGCACAAGTTGCCATTTCAATACAGTTAAGACGTTCACTTTTTTAATTATAGGTTTAAAATAGTATTTTGTACCTATTACATACAGGAAGATTACGCGTTGTTGCCCACATGCAGAAACAAGCAAAAGCAGAGTTTAACTGTTTCTCTCTATAGTGTTGTATTACCTCTGGCTCTGGATGGGTTTGGCTGGCTCCTGCAGGCTAAGCAGGGTCAGAATCTTTACAAATTGGCATTTTTACAAGTTTTTTTGCCCGTAGTTTTTTAAGATGAGGGTGGGGGAGGGGAGGGAGGGGGTGAGGACGAGGGAAGGAAGACCAGGAGGGAGAGAAGCTGAAGGCAGAACAGACTGCCACAAAAGACTTTAAAAAAAATTATAAATAAATAAAATTGTGGAGCCTTGAGGACAGGGAAGCGAACTGGTGTAGGATAGAGCTGTCCAAGCAGCATAGCTGCGGAGGGCAGGAGCACAGCACGCGGAGGGCAGGTGTTTTTACTGGAACACATGCCAATGGCCGCACTCCTGCCTGGAGGACGCAGGCACCTTGCAAAGCCTCACTATTACTGCTGCTTAGTCGGAATTGCTTCAAGTTTAAAATTGAGAAAACATTCATGTGTGGGTCTATCTAAAGTTAGTGCATTAGCTTTTACACCTAGCCACGCTTAGGGATCCAGGGAGCCAGTCAATGAGGGTCACGTTTGTTCCTCTGTCGCATCTGGCATCCTGCGCCTGCGCTGGCTGGCAGCCAGCCCCGTTGGCAGGTGAGCCAGGCTCTCCCCCAAGCACTGAAGGCAACCCCCCCACCCCCCCGGCAGTGTCCAGGGCAAGCAGGAGCATGTTGCTGCTTGCAGTTACTTGCCATAACCAACATTCATGGACGCTGACCCCATCGGGTTACAGAGAATGACATTTATTCTTCTGGCAGACGCACCGTGATTCCATGGTTAAAATGCATACAGCACAGGGCAGGGATTTGCTAAATCCCCGAGTAAGCTCACATGCTCCTAACAAGGGCTGTGTCAAAAGGGCTGGCTGCTCCTAGGGGAGGGGCTGCGAGCCTCTGGCTTTGTCCTGCAGCTGCTGGGTTTTAGACACAGCCTCGCAGGCTGCAAGCAGAGAGACCCCTTTCACTGCCAGCATGTTCTCTACGGTCTTTTTAGGTCATTGTTATCATTTAAATTGCAGCATCTAAGTATTTGTACCAAGAAACCTCTCAACTGACACTAAGAGCACATGGTGTCCATGTTAACATGTATAAATTAAAATAGTAAATCCACACAAAATGCAGCTTAACATCAAAAAATAAATATATAAATTAAATGCAAAATAAACCATTTCCCTAGAAACTCCATTTTAGTCCTAGGAGCAGGTTTCTAAGCAGCATTTTCTTTATGGCAGCTGACAGAAAACTAGCGCTGAGACTGGAGTGTCCCAGGCAAGCACAACGCAGGGTCCTAGGATGCTTGTTATGGAGTCAGACCTCGGCTCAGGGCCAAGCACAGTGGGTGACACAGCAGATGGAAATACCTTTGAGCTGTACGTCAAGCCTTGCTGCATTGCTTTCCATCTCCTCTTGCCTTCCCCAGAGCACACCCTACTGCCACTCTTTGTCTTTCAGGAGGAGAAGAGCTAGCTTGGTGATGAGATGCTCTTGCAACGCTCTCAGATGCGGCAAAGGCTCACAAGTGCCGCAGGCTCAGCGCAGCCGAGCGCTACCACTCCTGGAGCTGCTCTGCCCGCAGGGGCTGCCAGCCCCACGGCTGCAAAGGGGTTTGCGTGCTGAGGAGGAGCTGGGTAATGGTTCTGCAGCAATGGTGCACTCACGGCATACAGCTACGCTTCTGCTGGGATGGCCAGAGAGCAAGGCCGTTCGCCCACGATCCGTGCGCTAGCGACAAGCTGCGAGCTGCAAGGTGTGCACAGCGCAGTTGGGACAGCACCTCATCTGTGCCGGCAACAAGAGTCTGCACGTCCCTGCCACGGGTGTGGAGGAACTAAGAGCAACTACGCTTACTAAACTGCTTTCCCCGAGTGTTTTTGGAAGGGGGTTCTCTTTCGTCACGCCACAGGTTCTATTCCCTGCATCCTGGACACTCAGGGGGACAACAAAAAGCTTGAACACAGCTAAGAGGCTTGGACCGCCGGCATACAGGCGGTGAGGAAACTGCTGCTGCCTGCAGAGCTGGCGCACATCAGCCGCAGCGGCCAGCGAGCCTCTCTCAGTACGGCACGCGGGTTCCTCTGCTGCCTCACCGCAGTCCTCCAGAGAGCCTTTGGTTTATGAGGACAGGGAGGTTTCTCGTACATCTTAGGCCGACAGCGGCCAGGGTGTTTCAGCCCTTCTGCTTCAGAGGGGGCTGTGGTTGTGCGTTTGGATACTCCTTTTGTGTGACTGCTCAGGCAACGGCCCCTCTGTGCCTCCTACGTCACACTGCTCTTGTGCAGGAGTAGGTTGGCCGCTCTATGTGTGCAAAGCTCAAGTTAGCAGGTTAGGAATGTGCTCTTTGTAGCAAAGAAGAACAGGCTGAACCCTCCCCTCCCCTCCCATCGCTGCCCCAAACAAACGTGTCCTTCATCCCAGCTCCTTGAGCATAGCGAGCAGGTGTTGCAGGATGCCGCAACCAAACGCCTGGGACAGAAACCTGCAGAGCTGGCAGGCGGTGGTCCTGCCCAGCTGCAGTACAGGTCCCCTTGCTCAGACCACCACCTGTATGTTCAGGATGGGAGATGGAAGAATGACCTTCGCTGTCATGATGCAGTTGGAGGGTTTCGCCTTCCCTCATCTCCTAGGTGCGTTTTCTTTGCAAATTAGTTTCCTTGTCTGCCCCCCCCCTGCCCCCCATGCACTGTCTACATGCAGCAGCAGCACTTCAGCCCTCACCAGAAAGATGAGGTTCATGGTGCTACACGTTAAATGGCAAGGCAGCCAGGAAGAGAGTAGAACAAGCTCTCACAGCAGCAAGGCAGCCAAGATAGTCTACAGAAACTGTACAGGCAGCAGAATAAAGCAGGGAAAGTGAAAGTGCCCCTGGCCTGCAACTGCTCTTGCACAAATTCTTAGCTCAGTCCAGAATATTACAGAGCCCTGCACTTCTTTCTCATGGCATCCAGTGCTGAGCTAGATGGATACCCGATTGCCTGACAAATGGGAACCATGTAGAGGACTAAACCAGAGAAGAACTGGACTGTGATTAGATGGTGTCTCTGATGTTGCATCGGTGATTGGAGAGTCAATGGATGAACGCAAAGTGTGGGAGATTTAGAATTCGATCTTACAGGCTGGAAAAGATTCATCCTGCATCACAACAGTGCTGCTGCTTGCCAGTACCATGATGTTTAGCTCCTGCTGTTTCTCATGGGTCTGTTGGTACCATTCTCGTGTCACCTCAGTATCATGTGTTGGGATCAATGTCACCTGGGAAAAGAAAGCAGCAGGGATGATTGTCTGAGAACAACTGCAGTGACAAACAATGCCCATAGGAGCTGCGGCTAAACTTTCCAATTAATTTTGGAACACTGTACCCTTGGTACTGCTTGTTCTATTTAATGTCTTTCAGAATGTCAGGTCCTCTAAGGCAGAGCTGGTGCTTTATTTTATGCAGTGCCAGCACAATGGTGCTCTGAGCTGCCTGCAAACTGGTGGTACCAACACCATAATGATGAAAATGGCTGCGGCGCAGGGGACAGCATCGCTCTGTGGAGCTCCAGAAACAGCCTTAGAAAGATCCCTCAGTGTGAACACGAACAATGCTGAGAGTGTCACTGTTAATGGCCTGACATTAGACTTTATGTGCCTGTTGACCCAATGTGCAACTCGGGGACCTTGAAATCTGAGGCCGCTTCATCTGAAAGAACATTCACACTTTCTTGTACCTGTCTGCAGAAAGAGTGCCCACCTGGGATGTCCTGCAAACTTGACTAAGCAAGAACTATGTGTAAGAACACTTTGGTTTAAAAGCACTAATAAAAAGTTGCTATCAGAAAGATCATCAGCAAGCAAGCCTAGCAACAAATGCCACTGGGTGTGGGGGACTGATGAAAATTCAGACTGCGATGGTGCTTGGTTTTGCTTGAGGATAGGCTTGTCCCACAGCAGATAAGGAGGACTGTATGATCTCTGAATGCTTCCTCCCCTCAGAAGGATGTGAAAGGACATAGCTGCTTCCACTCGCATCATTTTGCAGGCCTCCTGCTCCACCTGGATACAAACTCTCCTAAGACTGCAGAGCACGGCATGCCCAGCACCGTTTGCCTCCTCTTAGTGTGCTCCCTCTGGCTATGCTGTGACACACCTTCTCCCCAGCACCTGTGACACAAGCAGCATCATACACACTCCCTGGCATTTCCATGACCTACCTGCAGGTTCTCCCCCCACTGAGACTTCCCCTCCAGGAGCGCATCCAACACTGCACGGCTTGGTTCTCCATTGGCTGCATCATTCCCACTCACAACATAATATGATGCTCGAACCCGCTTGAAGAACTCTGGATCTGTGTTCTTTCCACTGCAGTGGTTGGGGATGTATGCCAAGTCCACATAGACAGGTGGACCCATGGGCACAGGCAAACTGCTCTTAGGACTATTGGAAGCTTTGGAAAAAAGAGAACAGAGGCCATCAAAACACTTTTGGAAAGAACAAACACTCAAATTAACATTGCAGGACTTGAATTCCAGAAAGGTTTTTCTCTGCAGCTGCAGCAACAAAGTGACCTGGGTGTATTTCTGGGCCAGTGCTGTCACAGCTCTTGGGAGGGAAAGGGAGTTCTGCCCTTCTTTGGGAAGGAAGGCCTTAGGCTCGGAAGCTTTTCCTGGGGAAGGGAATCAAAAATCTCCATTATTAGCTTTTGCAGAGTTGTTGCTGCAAACAGTGTTTAGTCCTAATTTTTGTTGTTTAATAACCTACATTTGCTAAAGAAACCTGTTCTGATGGCCTTTATATGCTATCCTAGGGTATTACAGTAGTCCTTCTGGAAGCTCCACCCTGGCTTTCTGCCATCCCTGTGAATCACTGCTATTCCAAGGACTCTTGCTCTTTCCTATCAATCTTTTGTACCTCTTTTCTTCAGTTGCTGCTGCTTACATTTATGAGATGAGAGACGGTCAAACAAGAGCTGTTGTACTCCACAATATATATGCATATATATATACACACACACAGAGCCCATAGGACTGTCCCTTCCCTCCCCCCTCCTCTCTGTGGAATCACAGAGACCTCTGGCCAGTTTTTCCTTCCACATACTATCTCTGGATAGTCTCTTCTGTGCACAAAGAGCCACTACCTACCACCACGGACAACACATTGTGCTGCCTAGCTGCTACACAAACAAAAAATCCCTTACCTGTCTCAGCCGGTCTTACAGATGGCTAGCCCTTACCCCAGGTCTGACTGGGGCAACTCACAGCCCTGCTCCCTGCACAACCTCTGTACCTTTGTCTCAACTCTCCCTTCAGACTCACACATCCAGGCTCTGCAACTTGCCACTCCTTTCCATGCAGCACCTCCAAGATGTGACCAAGCTCTGCTAATAAGCCGGGGCAGACTCCCTTTCGACTGTACCCTACGTGCTTGTCAGCCACTGCCAAACGTCAGCTGGCTCAGCCCCTGTTCAGCTCACATCCCTCGCAGAGCCCTGCCTGACCTCGGTGCTGCGACCACTGCACTGCTCCGGCTGCTGCTTTCACTCCCCACTACATGGAGCAGCCCCTTCATCAGCTGCTTGCCCATCTGCCCTGCTGTCAGGGACACCATTTATCAGTGACACCTGTGTGCCTCACCTGAGCTGCATTTGCCACACACCCCCTGGAGCTCTTTTCAGGTTTTCCCCTTCAGCTGCTCTCACTCAGGAGAAGCTCCTTGTAGCACCTCTGCAAACCTTCCCCCACATCTACTACACCCTCTCTTTGCCACAGTGTCTGCAATGAGCATCAGCTGTGTTTCAGTTTTTCCATTCTCCCTGGCTCTCGTCTTACACTCGGCATCAATGATCTACAGCAAAAGATTCATATTTGCTGTGTGTCTGTAAAGCTCGTGGCACTATGGGGGTCTCAGCACAGACATGGCGATGATGCTGTACTGTATCACCTAACACTGATACCAGCTGGCAGGATACCAGCAGAGCACTGGTCTCTGTGTGAGCACTGAGCCGGAGGCCATGGGCTGTACAGACACTTGAGGCAGAGCCCCTCTTCCACACCTTTGTTTAGGAAAAAGAGAAGACCTCGGTTTCCAGCAGTCAGACTGCCTGTTCAGTGCCCTGTGTGTGGTACTCTGATGCGGGAGCTGTTCCCATCCCATCTCTGCTCAGACTTTCAAAGGAAAGGACATATCTGACCACGGCGCTGTCCTGTTATTCTACGGGACATCTTTATCTCAGTCCAGTGCCATGCACTGACCCCAGGCTCTCACAGGCTGAGAGGTTGCTGCCTCTTTTTAACACACACACACAGGTATTCTGTCCTTTGGGTGCTGGCGTTTCTTTGACAGCACCCACCTCTAAATACCTACTGCCCCTCCACAGATACAGCCCCTGGGTGGAACTGGATCTTGGCCTATGAAGTTCTGAGTCAGGTCTCCCAGCTCTGTCTCTCTTCAGAGGTGGTTGCATTCCACCCTGCTGAGGTTGAGAGTTTTCCTCCTGGCTTTGATCTTTTAAAGTGCTTTGTGAGACAACCTCTCTACCTTCTTACTGCTTGTAACTTTTTATGACTGACTGGGAAGTCCTATCCTCTGTTCTGCTACATTCAACTCAGTGCTTTTTCACTATGTTGGACCCAAAGAGAAAATGCATGCTTAAGGAAGAATTTCTTACCGGGGTTTGTTTTGATGCCATTAACAAGGCTCTTGCCCGGGTTGCTGTGACTACTCCGGGATAACTCATCCTCTGTATGAGGAGGCTGCACCAGTGTGTTACGTGGTTTGGGCTTCTCTCCTCCATCTCTTTCTTTTTTGGCAGTGACAGATTTTGGAGATTTGTCCGATGGCTGTTTCACAGGAGTGGGTGATCGCTTCCCTTTCGCATCTAATTTCCGGGCAGGCGAGGAAGATTTAGGTTTGCTCAAAGGCTTCCTCACACCTTTGTTCTTTTCTTTTATGTCTTTCTTGGAAATTTTATCAGTTCTGCTCATGCTTTGCTCATTTACCAACATATCAGGGTCCACCATGCAGACATCAGGGTGAGGAGGATGGGGATGGGGATCTACCATTGGAACAGGCTGAGGATCGTGGCTCGACCTCGAACTGGAATGATGGGCATTCCCAACAGCTTTGTCCACTGGGAGGAAATCGGCATCTTCATCTGAGTCCATGTTGGCATCTGCTGTGATGGACGGACATTCTTCTGTCTCAGGCGGGACATCCGAGTCCGACTGGGAGGTTCCAGAATCACTCACTGATGTTGGAGGGGTTTCCTCCACTGTGGCACTTTGCATGGGGCTACTACCAGTGTGGGGTGGTCTTCCCTGCACTGAAGGATGACCGTCCTCCTGCGAGAGGTCGCTATCTTCAGAGAGCTCATGAGGGCTCGGGTTGATGAATGAAGGAGAGAGCTCTCCCTTCCTCTGCTTGTATTCACATGAGGAAAATTTATGTCCACAATCAAAACTGCCTCCTAAATGTGGCTCCATCTCATGGGAAGCATCTCCATGGTCCTCTGTTTTTCCACCCCTCTGCACATCTGGGAAAAAGGGCTGGAAACTGTGTTCAGGGGACATCAGAGAGGAAGGACGGCTCTGCCTCTCTGTGTCCTCTTTGCCTGCGCATGGAGAAAAACTGCTGTCAGAATGAGGACATGGTTTTTCATCTTTTGCCTCTGCTGCATGGTATGTACTTTGGAAAGCTTGCAGACTGGTGCTCACCTCTGTTGGACCATTGGCTGTGGTCTCATCTTCATGCTGCTGATGAGGAAATGATGTCAACACATCGGGGAGAGATGTCAGTGTCATTAGCTGTTCTGCAAATGGTGCCTTCTGTTCAGGACTGCTTACACAGGGCTGCCGTTGTTTCTCTGCAGAGAATGGTGTGGGCTGTGAGCTCTGGCACTCCTTTCTGCATGGTGAAATGCTGTCACCCATGCCACTTGCGAATGGAGAACCGTGCTCTTCAGCAAACACAAAGTCTTTGGTTTCAGCTGTATGTGTTTTCACAGCATTATCTGGAACCTGTGGAGACACATCCCAAAGACTCTTGGTACCTGGCTCTGCTCCTCCACCCGTGTATGTGGAAAGCATATGGGAGTAGAAACTTTCTGCTGTAGTCGATATCACAGGAGTGGTCGCTTCAGATGAAGGTTCCTCTGACAGGCTGGAAGAGTCATCTTTCAGCTGCTGTTGGGGCACAGACTCTCTTTCCACAGCTTTGGAGAACAACTTATCTTCTTCATATGGACTCAGTGGTGAGAATTTAGTGAAAGATGAGTCAAGGCTGCTGACTTTCTCAGAAACCTCCAAGTACTCATCTTTCTTCCCCTGGTCTGAGAGCAAAGCACAAGGAGTCTTTAAAGGAAGAGAGATATCCCCTAAACGGCTTGCTGAGGTTTGCTCGTGTCTGAACACACTGGATGTTTCACTCTTTCCTAGGAAGGAGCATTCAAACCCAGAAGAGCTATCCACCCCTCTGCCTTCTACTGTTGGGCCCTTTTTGTATGCCTCGTTCTGTTTTTCGGAAACAGATTTCAAGTACATGGCTTGCTCTTGGTGCTCTGAGACCATCGCTGCACTTGGATAATCAGTTACGCAGAAATGTGATTCCTTTGTGGATTTTTCAGCAACCTCTCTCTTTTGCGAAGAATCGTGTCTTAAATGGCACGTTTCTGAAGCCTGCTCATCTCTGCCTACGTCTGGCAGGTCACTGTAACCAGCAACGTATGTCCCCACAAGAGCAGCTGATGCAGTTTCCCTTGCGTATTCCTCTTTCCACCCCAGGTCGGAGGGTGAAGAGGCAGTAGAAGTGGGTGAAATGGAGTCCTGTTGCTTGCTGTGCAGAGGGGCTTCCAATACGTGAAACTTGTCCATCGCTGAGATGTGTGCATAGACTGTGCCTGCAGCTTCAACGGGGCTGTGCAGTTTAGACTCTTTTTCAGATTTCTCCTTAGCGCCTTTTTCTAACTCTGAGTCACTCATGCTTTCTTCCCCCTGACCTGCTTTCTCATAGTAGGTATCTTTGGGACTTGGACTTTCAGATTTCAGGGATGGGGAGCTCTGCTCCTGGCTAGACAAAATAATGTTCTTATCTGGACAAGCAGCATCAATATAGGCAGCCGATTTTTCTTGATAAAATGTGTCAGTCATGTCTGTGGGAGAGGCGAACGCTGTGCTTGCTGACGATGGGTGCAGTTCAGAGTCCAGCTCTTCTGGCAAAGCAGAAGACACCTTCAGTTTTTCCTGTCCTTCAGACATCCTAGCCTTATCTGTTTCAGACAAGGGCAAGTATCTCTCATGGATGTCTGTATAGTCAAAGGTCGAATCTGCTTTATCTTTAGGGGATGCTGGAGATGACAACTCCTTCTCAGCAGAGGTATAAAGGCAGGACTCTTCTTCCTTTGCAGAGACGTGAAAACTTTGACCTTTTTGAGACATCAGTGCTGTTGGTGACACCTTGTCAGTGTGACCTGGGCTGTCTGCACCCTTGGGTGTGAAGGAGGAGGGTCCAACTCCAGACACGATTATCTTCTCATAGATGTCAGCGTACTTGAAGCTTCTTTCATCAGGGTAGGGAGTTGGTTCTCTTTCTTCTTGCTCCTGTCCTGTAGAACTGTCATCACCTCTGGGTCTGCAGACCCCCTCCTCATAGGAATAAGGCTCTGGGGAGCTGCTGGAATAGGTCTCTGGGGGATATGCTGCTTGGCCGGCAGAATCCACAGCCTCGGCATGGCCCATGGCAGCGCTGCTTTTTTGACAAGGGCCTGGCCCCAGAGGGGAGTGTGCACGCTGCCCTGACACTGCAGCACTTTCTTCTGGGGATGCTGCTATATATTCATATTCTGCTGGTCTTGTAGATTGCAACAGAGCAGATGCTGCTGCCATCTGCTCTTTTCTTCCTGCAGAGTCATAAAGGCCCTCAGTGGATTTGTAGTCGTCCTCTTGCTTTCTATCTGACTTGTATTTACTGTCTATTTCCTGATACAGACCACTGATGTCCGATTTCTTCTCTGTGGTCTTCGATGGGATTTCCTCCTGTAAAAGTGGCTTGCGCTGATCTAACTTGTAAGGCCTTTCTGTTTCTGGTGAGGTGTCAATCTCCTTTTCCAGAGTGGTGGCTGTTACAGACAGGGGAGATGCCATCAGTGCTTGGTCTAGTGACTTTGCATAGATATCTAGGACAGCTTTCTCCTCATCACCTAAATAGGAGTAATCTTTAGATGTCAACAACAATTCTTGCCTTTCTTTGTTTCCAGTTAATGCTCTGGCCTGATTTTCCTCACCAGAGACATATTGAGAAGACAGAGAGGAACTTTCCATTTCTGTTCTTTCTGGGAGAGTGATGCCAGCAGGAACTACTTCCACTTTCTTTGTTTCTGATGTAGGTTTGGCACTCTTCTGTGTATCGTCTTTGTAACCACACGATTCCATCTTTAAACATTCTGCTTCTGCTTGCAGTAGCGCAGATTTGTCTTTAGCATGACAGAGATCCTCACCCTTCTCACCAGGTAACTGCTCTCCTTTTCCAGTCTCTCTTCCTTCCTGAAGATACCCGTACACAGAGCCCCATGCTTCATCTTCTGTTCTTCTCCAGGTGAGACTGCCAGGCACTGCAGGAGACAGGATCTCCTCCTCTCCCATCCTGGGAAGGGATTTTGTTTCATATTCTGGCACCTCGTCCAAGAACGTGCTCTCTCTCTCTTGATCATACCTCTGCCGCCTTCCCTGAACAGGGATCTCCTCCACCTCTTCTGGAAACCACACTTTCTTCTCGTAACTTAAATCCTTCACGTAAAAGTCTTCCATTTCTGGAGATTTTTCTTCCTGATCTTCCTTGAACCTGCAAGATTTTACACCTTCAGCAGAAATGGGTGAAGATGTTTTATCCTCAGCTGGACTAGATCCTGTAAAGTGTAAGCCCTTCGCATCTGGAGACACTTGCTGGGAGTCCAAGCCTGCAGTCCTTTCCCTAAACGGGCCCTTTTCTGATGCAGAAAATAAACTGCTGTCATCGGGAGACATTTCTTCAGTTGAAGTATCTCTGGGTGATGTGTCTTTAACTGAGCTACTTTCTGGGCAAGGAAAAGATTTTGACACTTCTGTTGTGAGTTCTTTGGCAGAAATTTTCAGTGATTTTTCATACATAGCTGGGCTCTGCTCTGTGAAATCCATGGATTTCACAGCTTCTGAAGCGAACTTGTCAGTAAAGTCAGACATAGCTTTTTCTTTTACAGGTATCTCTTCTGTGAAACTAAGAGACTTGATGTCTTCTGGAGAAATCCCTTTAACAAAAAGGTCTGAAGAGATTTCCTTGCTGGGACTCTCAGTGAGAGAAATGGATTTGGTCTCTTCTGGAGAAATGTCTTTAATGGAAACGTGAGATGATTTTTCTTCTTCTGGGCTGTCTCCTGTGAAATACAGCAGTTTTCCTTCTTCAGTAGTCACTCCCTTAATAGAAATATCCGAGGACTTTTCTTTACTTTCTTCAGTAAAAGAAAGTGATTTGGCGTCATCTGGTGAAAGTTGCGAGGATTTGTCACTTTCAGATCTGCTTTGGCTTGTGAACTGTGGAGGACTCACTTTTCCTGGTGATGTTTCTGTGGTAGAGAATGGCTCAAAGGACAAGTGTTTTGAAAATCCCATTAAACTTTCTGTCATAGTTTTAGTTCCTTGTTCTTTTTCTGGCTCCAGAAACGTATCTGTGCTGGGATAGGGCAGCCCAGGACGCTCCTCCTCCTCCCCTATCACCACTGTGTCCTGCTTGTGGTAGGAGAGCCAGGGCAGCTCCTCCTCCCCCACCGGTTCCTCCTGCACCTCCTCCTCGGGAGACACTGGAACGTCACTGGCCAAGTCCAGCTTGTGCTGTACAGATCCAGGCACTTCTTTTTCGTGTCTGTATTTAGCTGCAGATATCTCATCTTCTCGGAGAGGTTCACCCTTGGCTCCCTTCACCGCAAGAGAAGCTTGGCCTTCCAATTTCTTGGCAGCAGCATCTGTTTGTTTTTCAAACAGATCTGAATCTACCGTTTCTAGTTTTTCCTCCACTGGAGACTGGTGGAAAGGTGTGTGTCCTGCACTGGTGGGGCCAGATGGGGTAGGAGAGGCCATTTTGACTGTACTGTCATCAGGACTCATGCATCGTTCTTCAGCCTCTCCAGAGTCAACCTGGGAAAATGGTGTTTCTTCAGTGGATAATGGCAGACCAGAAGTTTGCATCCCTTCCGTGGGAACGCCGATTAACACATTATCAGGACATTCTTGATGAGCAAACATGGGGGCACTGTACTGCCCTCTGAGTTTCCCAGGCATTTCAATATTTGGAGTCCCATCTTCTTCTTCCTCTTCCTCTTCTGCCTCTTCATGAAGATCCTTTTTTTGAGCTTCCAATTTTCTCTCTCCTTCTGCTAATGCATGGAAATCTTCAGGGGGTGGAGATTTAAAACATTTGTCTTCCTCTAAGGATGATGTGGGAGAGATTGTGCCAGCGGAGGGAACATAGTCGAGACCTTGGGTTGCTTCAGTCCGAGAGGAGGGCATGCTGTTTACTGTGTCTAGAAGTAAAGAGCTTTTCCCAGTCTCTTCTGTTTGGGGTGCTGTTATAGATGCAACAGACTGATCTTCTGCTACTGAAGTTGCAAAAGATGAAAGCTTATCACATTCTGTAATGGAGGTAGCAGAGGATATATGTTCCTCCTCGGCTAGAGGTGCTGCCACAATGTTTGTAGGATAAGCCAGGATTTCAGACTCCTGGCCAGCGTAGCCCTTGGCTGAAAGGTCGGCAGCAGGCATGGCCTGTATTCCGTGTATTGCTTCAAAAGAGCCTGGGTGGTCAGGAACAGAAATGTCATAGGCACTGACATCATACTTCAAGTGTGGGATCCTCTCTTCCTGTTCATCATGTATTTCTTCATCAGAAATTGTCTGCTCTGTTTCTGAGTAGCCTGGGATAGTTTCATCTTGGATATATGAAACATGTTCTGCTGTTGCTCCTGGTGGGACTGGCAGACTGCTCAGATATGATTCTTCCTTTGTTATGTCCTTTCCAAGTAACTTGTTTTTCTCATCCATGTCACTAAATTCTTTTTCCTTTTCTGTAGTGGTAAATATTTTGTCCCTCCTCTCATCCTGATCATAGAATTCTCTATTCTTTTCCACCTTCTCCTCTGCCTTCATGTGCTGTTCTTCCTTTTCTTCCAGTTCTGCCTTTTCTATCACATCTTCCCTCTTTTCCTTCTCACCCTCTTCCTGTGCCTCTGTCCCCGCAATATACTTTTCAGCAGTCTTTGTTTCTGCTTCCCTCTGTTTTCTGTCCAGAGAGATTTTCTCCTCTTCCTCCTTTTCTTCCTCTTTGAACACTGGTGACCGAGCACCCTTTTCTGAGAGGTCTATCTGTGATGGTACCTGTTTGTCTGGAAGGAGCTGAACTTCGTTGTCCTGCTCAGCTTTCCCCTCGCAGTATCTCATGTCATAATTTTCATCTACAGCTCTTCTTTCCTCCTCTATTTTTTCAGCATGACCTGCTCTCAGTTCTAGCTGATGGACTGCCTTTTCCTCTGCTGGTGATTCTTTTTCTGTATCAGTAGTAATTATTCCCTGATCAGGAATATTTGTTTTCAAAATCTGATCTGCTTCAAGGCAACTCTGAGCAATCATGTCAGCAGAGTCTTTTATCTCTGTTTCAGGTACTCTCATAACCTTATCACTAACCTCAATATCAGACATTTCTTGAGTCACCTGCAAGGCCCCTTTCTCCTCATGCTTCAGTTCCTCAAAGTCTTTTGTAAGATCTTCTGGGGAAGACAGGACTAACCTCTGTTCAACTATGGAAGTCTCTCCTGGCTCCACCTGTACAGGTGCCTTCTCCACTGGTGAAGTCTTCAGGTCAGCAGGTACCTCCTTTTCAGGTTTGACTTTGATCTTCTCAGTTTTGAGTCTGCCTGGAACTTTTGCCTTGTATAATGTTTTTCTTACTTCTGGGGTAAATGGTTTTAAGTCTGGTTTAGAAATTTTTTTGGGCTCTGGTTTGGTTTCTTTCTTTTTATCCTCTTTCTTTGAATCTTTTTTTTCCTCTTTCTTTCCATCATCTTTTTTTAAGTCCTTTTTCTCTTTCTTAATCTCTTTCTTTTCTTTGTCTTTCTTCTCCTCCAGTTTGGATACTTTCTCTTTGAGATGCTTTTTTCCAACCTTGTCTTTTGCCAATTTTCTTTTCTCAGCTTTAAGAGCATCACTTGTTTCTGTCTTTATCTTTTCATGTTTAACGGGCTTCTCAGGGATTTTCTCTGAGTGTTCTTTAACCTTTTTCTCAATTTTAGCATCCTTTACGACTTCTGGTTTTACCTCCTTAATCCCCTCCTCAACTGCCTCTTCTTTCTTAGCTTGCTTTGTCACAGACGGCTTGGGGGAAGATTTAAGACTCTCTTTACTGTCAGTTCTTTGTTTAATTTTGGTCTGCTTCAGCACAGGTGGAGGTATTCCAGAAGTGATATCTTTCTGAGTAGCCACTGGGTACCTCAGAAAATCCAGGTGCTTGAGTTTCTCAAGACCTTCCAGTATCTTATTTTGAGGAGCATTTCCAGGAAACAAAACCCTGACAATTTTCTCTGTTGGGCTAGCTGGAAGCCACACCACTAGGGCTGTGATGGATGTAAGATAGGGAACAGAAATTTCACCTTCTTTCCCACTCGCAAGAATTATGCCAGTCTTTGCTTTACTATTACCAGCCCATTTCTGCATTAGAAACTGCATTTCTTTACTGTCCTTGACAGGATTCAGTATATACATGTCCAGCTTACCCACTCCCATTTTGTGGAAAAGGGTGATAGGTTCAATGGTACTGCTCACCACCCTGTAGAGAGGCTCTGATTTAATGCCTAGTCTGTTGAGATACTGCAGTGTCAGACAAGCTTCTTCAATGCTCCTCTTTACTTTCATGGATGATTCAGGCATCTTCAGTTTATCAGGAACATTAAAAAAAACCACCCCTAGCTCGGGGGAAATTAGGTTCTTCATCCAGTCACTGTAGTTGGTAGAGCCCTGGGATTGTTCCTCCTCTTGCTCAGCGACTTTCCTCTGCAGCAGCCCATTGATGCCAGGTAGGTTGTCCGCACCAATGTGGGTGAGCAGGATTGAGTCAATTCTATCCAGGTGTCTTACCAGCTTCCAAAAGCAGGATTTCCTGTCAGAGCCACCATCCACAAGGATGTTAAAGCCATTGACAGCAAAGAGAGCAGAATCGCCTCTTCCCCCAGGGAATATGTAGCAGCAGGGTTTAGAAAGCTTAAGAAAGCCCCCTGAGGTGGGTGGCTCCAGGAGATCAAACGGAGATGGCACGTCAACTGTCTCGGAGACATATTCTGCAAACTCGGACACCCCGTCCATTTCTGGCAGAACTGGATCGGGATTCAGTTTCAGATTAATAATTTCTTGAAATCGAGGATGCCCAAGGTTGCTCCAGTCTCCTTCTCCCAAGCACGACACAGTAAGGGAGGCCTTGATATCTGAATCAGTGTTGCTAAGAATCTGGGTGACCTAATGAGACAAGCACAGACAAATAAAGGTCAAATAGAGCTCTGAGACCAATTCAGCACTTTAAAAAAAAAACAAACCAAGAGCCAGTTAATACAAAAATACTGAAGACACCAGGAGCACTTTACTGACAGGAAACACTGCGGGTAGATTAAATAGTCCAAAAGCGTGCTGCAAATAGATGCACGGGGCCATGTTCTGCTCTCTTTTGAGACTCTTAATGTTGATGGACTGTTATGCTTCCTGACTGTTGGGAGTGCACGGTGACAAGACCTCAAGAAAGAAAACGAAAGCATGAACCGCCTTGTCCTCTTTCCTTACTTCTTCCTATTTAACCTGGGATATCAGTCCCTGGCTTGGGCTCAAAAGTAGCAGTTTCTTTTTGATTTGTGAATTCTAACCCTCAGGTACCCTCTCCAGTGCTAAGCATCATCATCTGAACTCATCCTCGCTCATCGGCTACCAAACGATCATATAGCACTTTTGTGCAGTTTTACTGCCACAGGACTTTATTTTTTTCAGGTTCATATTCATATTCTTTCCTGGGACCTATTTTGAAAGTCATGACTCCATCTCTGATATACATACGGGGCTGGGGACATACTACATGATTTATAGGTAGAACTAAGGTCAATATAATTTCCAGTGCTCCTTAGAGCTGTGCTGAACATATCCCAAGCAAAGAAGCATTAAACTTCCTAAGTCTGTGGAATGAGATTAGTGCACTTCTTTGCACTGTATTCTCTTGCTTAGACAGCCATTAATTTTGAATAGTTCATGTCCAAATAAATGGGTACCAGAAATAAGTGAGAACAATCAGTCTAAAATAAATGAAGGTGGGCAGATTTGCTGATGTAATTACAGCAACACTGCTATCAATTGTCTAAATTCAGTGCCTGCCACCTTGGAAAACATAAGCCAGGGAGTTAAAGCAAGATGCCCAAGACTATAGCATGAATTATTTATGCTGTGCAATTTTTTGGCTGGATTTCAAGCCCATCCCTCTGTGGATCTGCCACCTGAATCAGTGGCGCAGGCTGCATTGCTCTGGTCACGCACTCTGTGAACATGCTGGCTTACTGCTCACACCCACCTCTGGGTCTGAAAGTATCTCAGCAAACTTCTGGTACGTGAAGGTCCCCGTCTGCAGGATCAAGTCTCCTTCTTGGTCTGAGCTCTGACCACACAAGATCAGTAGTTTGTGGGCTGATGAATCACACACCAGTGAGCGGACCTGTTACCGTGAGACAGATCTGCAGTCAAAAAGCAAGTTATCTGTATTCCTCACCAGCACGCAGACACCCAATCACATGGGCAGGCAGTACTTAACACATTATTCACAAATAGCCAGAACTTAAGTTTTCTACATACAAGACAGTAGGTTACTGAAGAGGGAAGACACTGCTGCTGCCTGCCTGACACAGCTCCATGTCACACCACCATTCACATTGAGAAAGTAGGCCAATGCTAAGAGATGATGTTTGGCATTACACTGCCATGGAAGAGGCTGGCATATTTAGACTCTCATCAAAGTAGAGTGCTCAAGGTTCAGAAGCCCTCCACCTTGTTTTCTAGGAAACTCTACAAGCTCCTGAGAAATCCTTACAATCAGGCGTTCCTAAGGCACTAACTCTTCCAAGGAAAGCTCATTCCTAAAAGGCTAGCACACAAGAAACCATACATTCTCTGTGTGTCTTTGTCTAGCAGTAAATTCTACATGTATCTTGTTGTCAAGACCAGGATACCTGGCTACTTCACCACTCCTTGCAGTAGACTGGCAGCAATGTTCAAACTGTCCAGAAGGTGCACAATGTGGTGATCATGACCTCTATCTCAAGCAAAGGCAGGAATGCTGATGTGGAGAAAACCTGCTGGCATCTCGTGCTTACCTCAGACACGATGCTGTCCACATTGGGATTTACCAGGATCACTGTCTCCAGGGTATCGCTCCGGTGATGGAGGGTTCTTTGGCCTGAGGAGAGGCAGGGGATTAGACAGGATGGGAGAAGCTGATGAGACAGTATCTGCCTACCAATGTTTTAGGCTCAGAAATTCCATTTCAGCACGGGTTCAATTGCAAGGCTTCAATTTGCATTCTAGACCCAATTTAATACCTGGGTCTCATAGAACAAAGCAAACTCTTTTCAGTAACAAGGAAAAAAAAGCCTGGTTCTGGATTAGCACAATTTGCAACTCAGCTCCAACATCTTCTGAAGTCCACAGTGCCAGGCGTATCAAGCTGCCCGCTTGTGCCAGACAGCTGTGCCCTGTAAACACTGGCACAGACCAGTTATCCCCTCCAGACAGAAGTATCCTGTCTCATTGCAGCCACTATGGAGAAATATCTTGGGTTGTCCAAGCCTTAGTCACCACAGGGCTTTGTGAGCCAGCTGGTGCGTGCCAACTTACGCTTCATCAGAGTGGTGCAGCACTAATAACGAATCTCTCGTAGTTCTTAATAAGTGTTTTGTCTTACAAGTGTTTTTCTTTAGTCCAAATGTGCACTCCTAGAGGAAAGTGCTGCTATGGGAACCACCTAGGTGATAAAAGCGCTGGTTCTCCTGTCTCCCTCCTGTGAGAGTCACAAACAGGCACTCAGACAGGGCTCTGCTCACTCTATATATATTTAGGCAAAAAAGAAGAACCAAAGACGACCAACCCAGAGCCTGGTAGTGCAAAAAAGCAGTTTGTGTGCTCACCTTAGCATGAGCATTACATGGGTATTTAGCAAAATGCTAACATAATGCATGGGCCCTACTAATTTATTAGAAAGATCAGTGGTGAGTGCCTGGCACCCTGAAAGGCGAGGCTAGAGCCATCGCTGTGTACGCACGCCAGACAGCCCTGGGAAGCAGGACGATGTACAGGACCTTCCTGCAGCTTTTCCCTTGACATTGCAGGGAGCACATGATTTTCTGGATTCTGGGCTTTGCAAATACCTACCTCTGGACATTACATCCACTCTGCAAGCCAGGCACGTAGAACTTAACTGTTGGAATGTATGATTTATAGGGTTTAAATCTTTCATAGGCTTTAACCCCTCATATAGACAGGAGGGCCAGAGATATTCACTGAAAATGAACTTCTATTTTTCCTCTTCCAGATAACTGTTGCTCTCCGACAAGGTTGTTCTTTCCACTCTCTCTATTCCACAGCCTCCCATCCGCTCTCTTTCTAGGCAGATCTCAACCCTTCTAAAATAGCTAGATCAAACCGTTATTGCAAAGACAGACACCAAAAGGACACAAAAAGAAAGAAGTCAGGGAAAGGCCAATGCTCAGTATAGCTTTAATCAAACTCAGTTTACTGGGATGTTGTACTCTGGCTGCCAGCAATTAAGTACAAGCCAGACAGATATGCCCAGAAGGCAACTTTCAGCCCAAAATGAGAGCAGCTCTAAGCTCTCAGCGGAACTATTTATACTCTGCATCTCTGGCTGCTTTCTGAACTTGGGTCCTTTCAGTCTATCTAAAAACGGTCCCTCCAGACTAAAACAAAACCATCACTGTGCAAAGGAAATGCCTGCACTGAGTTCAGTGGCATTTCTGCCACTCAATGTGGGATGTAGTGTATGGATGCCAGAAGCTGGGAACCAAGCCCTTGCACAAAGAAGGAATGCTGCGAGTGAGCTCGTGGGGAGCAGCGTAGGAGGGTGGTGCAGAGGAGGGGGGCCCAGGAAGCATCCTGGGGCAGGCACTGCAGCCAAAAGAAGCAAAAACCTACTCACCCTCGGGGTAATGGTAATTGTAAAGGCATTGCTGATACCTCGACATTGCGTAGGATCCAGCAGCAAACACAAGGAGCACCTCATTTCCTCACTGATTGCATTGGGCAGTTTTCACACAGCTCACCCCACACCAGGACCTCCACTCACGTGCTTCTCAGAGCACCCAGAACAGAAGCGATCTGCTCCCATTTTTCAACAGGTCTGGGACAAAGTGAAAACCATGCCATTCCCCAGGCTTCAGCTTTTTCCCACCTTCCTGCCCAGACATCCCAGACAGCCTTTTTTTGGCAGTTGTTACCCACGGCACTTGGAGAACACGGCTTGGCATGCAGACCCAACACGAGCAGCTTCTTGCTTGTGCCATGTGAGAGGAGGGCTGTTGGGCACAGCGCAGTCACTGGTGCCCAGCATGCGGGCATCCTTCCAGGCACCAGGTGCCAAGGCGCTGCAGGGGCAATGCCAGCCGGAGGGCTGCAGGCTGGCCAGCGCTGGGTGGGCAATGCCAGCTGTACAGGGAAGGGGGCCTGTCTGCAGGGCTAACAGGATGAAAACACTGCTGCTCTTTGCCATTTCTCTGGTTCAAGCCCAAGCAGCTGAGCTGTCGCTGCTGGGACTGGTAAACAAAGCGTGGCTGGTTAGCATTCTGCTCGCAGCCTCTCGCCGCACCCCCCCCCGGAGGGGCTGTCCCCTTCATACTTGAAAGAAAGAGAAGGGATCAAGCCGTGGGGCCAGCAGCTGCTGGCAGATGGAAGGCAGGAATGGTGAAGTACTGAGGCTTGTGAAGGGCTGTGAAGATGATTAAGGGACTGAAGCATTTTCATTTGAGGCAAGGCGGAGCGTGCTAAGACTGTTTATGCTGGAAAAGAGGCGGCTTGGATGGGGGAGGGATCTTACCGGTATGTATAAATACCTGATGGGAGGGAATGAAGAAGCAGAGGTCGGACTCTCTTCTCAGCAGTGCCCAGTGACAGGACACGAGGCAAGAGGCCCTAATTACGACACATGCAATTTCATCTAAACACAAGAAAATGCTTTTTTTTTTACTGTGAGGGTAGTCAAACACTGGAATAGCTTGTACAAAGAGGTTGTGGAGTCTCCATCCTTGGAGATACTCAAAACCCAGCTGGACACAGTCCTGGGAGACCTGCTCCAGCTGACCCTTCTTGAGCAGGTGGGATTGGACTAGCTGATCTCAAGGGGTCCCTTCCAGCCTATGATTCGGTGATCCTGTGACTCTGTGAAGCCGTGCAGCCCTCCAGAGCCTTGCTCCTGAGTCACTGTTGGGCAGATTCCCTTTCTTCAGTTGCAGCAGTCAGTTCTCAGAAGGATACAGGAGCTCAGCCACACAGACAGGCCATTTCCAGAAACACTGAGTCACTGCACACACACACGCGTGCCAAAACCGTTCTTCAGCTTAATTCAGTGATAAAGCAGAGCAGCACACAAACCCCAGGCTGAACTGCAAACTGTGAGTGAGATGGCAACACGGTGACCTAACCCAGCTTGTGAACTCCCCAGGGCGAGTGCCCCAGCCCTGCTCCCAGCCCGGCTGCCTGCAGCAGCCTCCCCCAGCCCGGGGCCAGCAGCACCCCTGCGTGCGACAGAGCAGATGCTGGGCTGTGCCCAGCTGAGGGAATACCCGTCACCATCGCAAAGTCTCTTTGAGTCCAAGTGCTCATCAGTCTGAGGAGCCCTTTGCTGGCTGCCTCCTCTATACAGGCCTGCAGAAGCAGCTGCACAGACAAGTGATTTAAACACACAGACTGGGGCACCCTTCTTCTTGCTAACAAAATTACGTGCCACAGAAGTGAGTAGCGGTGCGACTGACACTGCAGATACAGTGACTGAAAGCACACTGTTCATGTCATTGCCAGGTATTTGTCCTTACTAGAGCCCTATCACAGTGAAATGCATGCCTGGAGCTACCACTGCAAATGGCAAAATCCCTTAATTATGTTTACCAGTATGAGGAATATCCTCTCAGGCTCCTGAAGACTGCTGTCTTCAACTTGCCTCGAACAAACATCTGAACATTGCTCTGTGACCACACATCTCCAGATGCATTCTGAACACAGATCCCTGACGCTGCTCAGCCCTCTCAAACTATGCTCACAAGCTGCTGTGTTAAATGGAATCTCCTCTCCCCCAGTAACTGTGGGAGTAAACATCATTAGCATTGAATTTCTCATTTCGTACAAATTTTCACTGTGCATGTTTAGGCACATTTGGATCACTGCAGTCACCACAACGCCTGTGCGCTTCCAGAGAATGTTCCTATCCATCATGTCCCCAAAAAGCAGAAAGGCCCCAGTCCTCACCATTGGTTCCTTAACAGGAGAGTTTCTCTAGTCCCTCATAACCACCGTCACCTGTCCCTGAAACTCTTCTAGTTCTGCTACAGCCATTAGGAGGAGTAAGAGCAGAAGTATACAAGATGAGAAGGAACACAGAAGATTCTTAGGGTGGCATTATGTATTTTCAGTATTATCCCCCATCCTCATTTTTTTATGCATCATAACATAGCCTGACACTAGCTTTGCACCAAACAGAAGTCTTCAGTTAAGGGTACACAGTGATATCCAAATTTCACCCTGCCTTGACACTATTAATTAAGCCCTTGTAAGGAGTCTGGAAGGTTTAATTTTTCTAGTGTGCTTGATTTCGCATTTTTTGACAATGAATTTAAAGGGACATGATGATGACTGTTCAATTTAGTTGCAGAAATTCTTCACGGTCTTTTCTAGGTATAAGTAACTGAGTCATCTACAAATTTAGCCACCTCCATGTTCATTCCAACCCCTTTCCTCATCATTACTGTATTGATCAGCTTTATATTTAGCATGAAGTCATGAAGCCCTTGTATTTTACCTCTGGGTGCTGCACAAACTTGACCATATATTTGTTTTCCAATTTGTTTTCTGTCTCTTAGGTAGTTTTTGACTCATGGCATTAGTTACCACACAATGCTTGCTGCATAACATATGTAAAGATTTAATACACAAATGTACCTCATTCATGACCTCATGGAAAATTTCAGGAAGCAGATAGGCATTTCTCCTTCTCCACATAGATCACACCACTTACCATTGTGCAGAATGAGCATCACCTTCATCCTGACGCACCACAGAGGGCACACGTAAAGCTCTTTCTACAGGGCGGCCACCTCTTGGATGGCAGTCAGCAGGAACTGGCTGCAGAGGCATTACACAAAAACCCCAGAGGTGATGAACAACAGCTTCTCCAGGCAATACCAGCGGAACTTCCACGGCTAATACTACAGGGGCACTTCAGGGTGTACAGGCTACAGTCATGGATCATTAGTGGGGAGGGAGGAAAAGTCTGATTATTATTTTTTTAAGAGTATGTATAGCTTACATACTAGAAAGGCTGAGGGGTGCCCTCATCGCACTCTACAGCTTCCTCAAGGGGGGCAGCGGCGGGGAGGTGCTGATCTCCTCTCTCCGGTGATCAGCAATAGGACATGAGAAAACGGAATGGAGCTGCGCCAGGGGAAGTTCAGACCGGGCGTTAGGGAAATGTTCTTCACTGAGAGGGTGGTCGGTCACTGGAACAAGCTCCCCAGGGAAGTGGTCATGGCACCAAGCCTGCCAGAGTTCAAGGAGTATCTGGGCAATGCTCTTAGTCATATGGTTTAGTTTTAGCTAGTCCTCCAAGGAGCAGGGAGTTGGACTCAATGAACCTTGTGGGTCCCTTCTAACTTGAGATATTCTATGATTATGTGGCCCATTGAGTGTAGAATTAATTTGGTATTGGCGGAGGACAGCAAGTGATGAGCAAAGTGACACAGATTTTGGGGTCAATGTGAATTAACCACCCAGGGCTGTTTACATGCGCAAAGAGATGGAGGGCGAGAGAACGAAGGACCAGACACCGTTGTTTTAGTGATAAGCAGTTGAGCAAAGAGGACTATGCGGGGAGGTCAGTCTAGGTTAAAACAAAGGACGGTGCTCTAGGTTAACTATGTGATGAACAGGATGCCCAAGAAAGAGATGATCCTAGAAGGAGACAGATGGCCGTGGAGGTAGAAAGGAAGGTCGTGCTGCCAGTACAGATCCTTGCATGCAATGCATTTTGCCACTCTAATTGAAAGCACCTAACCCCCCCTGTAGTTGAACAATATATTCTGGGCTGGTCCAAACAGTTGCTGCTTGTCATTTACTTTTAATCTTTCAGACCATCAAACCTCATAGATCTTGTTATTCTGTTGATCAGAATTGGAAGAACCATGGTTACCAATCACCGTGCTGAAATCAGAGACCAAGCGTCAGGGCAGTGGGACCCAGGTTCTCATCTTTGTGAAATACAATCACCCAGGCCAGAGCACTAATGAGTCATCTCTTAAGGGAAAGACTGTGCTGAAGTCAGTCATGATACACCAAATATCAGACTGGTACACCAAATTGTAATGAACATGAGGGCCACAGAGATGATTAAAGGACTGCCACATCTCTGATAAGAGAAGGGCTGAGGGGCTGCGACTGTTTAGCCTGGAAAAGAGAAAGCTCCCAGGAGGGATCTTACCAATATTTGTACATATCTGATGGCAGGGCGTAAAGCTGCAAAGCTCTCAGGACCTCACCATACAGAGGATGGAGACTGTTCATCTGACTACATAGGAACCAATCCTCTCCCCATCCAGGGAGCACTCTTTATTCCTCATTACATCCCTTGTCCTTCCAGCACCCTTTACCTCCTTTGTCCCCAAGATTATTTGGCCCTACCAGGCCAGGTTCTACCTATAAAGCCAACACCAATAATACATTGATAAAAAATACCGAAGTTTCACAGTCTGGACATGTTATCATGGCACACAAGCCACAGTGATTAAAAAAACAATTCTTCCTAACTTTCTGATCTCTTACCTGATGTTATGAACATAACTCTTCAGGACGGCACTTCTGAAAAGACTCTTCTTAACCAGAACCTGGCTATCGCTACACTTCAGTACCTTTTGCTATACTTTAGCCAAGAGCTGAGCCTTGTAGGACATGGTCTTCCTGATGCTCTATTGAAAAAAGTCTACCTCTGAAGACAGTCAAAACTGTGCATGAGGGTTCTCAGAGTGCATGTATTTGCATAATTAACATCAGCTAGTGCAAGCTGAAAGACTGCCATTTCCTTCATTCTGAAATGACATCATAACGCTGAGATAGTAACTGACTCTTTCATTCTGAGGCTGTGAAGTCTCCAACTGCAGCTCCTTCAGTGCCAATGGGAGAAAAAGGATCCAGCCCCAAATGGTGTCCATTCAGAGAAAATGAAACAACACATTCATTCACAAACACTCCAGGACTGTCCTGAGTACAGCAAGCTACAGCTCCTTGGGAGAGGGATTATAAAGACCAGAGGGAAGGGAGGAAAGCTCCCGCACAGACTTCTGAGCAGGGTCCTGCCTCTCTTGTGTGCAAACACACCTTTCTATGTCCTCCTGCAATATGGACCCCCCCATCCACCATGGAAGCCCTGTGCTGTTCAGGGAGGGAGAGATGTGCTCTGGCTGGAAGCAACGTCTGACACCCAGCACCTGAAGGGCACACAGCTGTGGCAGCTCCGTCCTCCAGCACGCAAGCTGAATGCTGCACACCTGGTAGGACCAGCTCTGGCTGGTGGAGATTTGGAAGCTCTGCCAGCTAGTCAGATAGGCTCAGGAATTATAAAATAAACACAAAGGTTGTTTTGGCAGGCAGTACACAAGCCAGCAATGGCGAATTCACCATTCAGCTCCTCCTTACCTAGACTTGTGCATCTCAGAAACATCTCTCAGCTTCTCTGTGCCTGGGCATCCTTGCTGTACGGCGTGAGTAACAGCCCTGACCTGTTACAAGGGGTCAGAGGGACACATCAACCCTAGAGACATGCTTAGGGGATTTCATAGCTGCGGGCAGAGGTGTGGGCACTCTGTGGGCAACCACAGCACCAGCAGCAGGAACTGAAACATGCTGCAGAGCAGCATGAGGGAAGTTTGCACGCAGCCTTCCTGCTGTCTGGGTGCCCAAACCATTCAAGAGGAGAGCCCTCAAATTTAAAAAGAAACCCCTCCACTAAGGACTGGGCTGAAGAGATTTTGAATGGTGCATGGGCATTTGTGGTGGGTTCTAGAAAGGAAAGATTTTAGGCAGATCCAATTTTAAAGAAAACTACACTTCCAAGGGAAGCGGGCTGTGTCCACTTCTGGGAGTTTAGCCATGTAGGCAATGGCCACCGCCACGTCCCGAGTTACAGCCCACTTCCCAGCCAGATCACCCAGACACAAGGAAAGTGGCTTGGCCAGTTCCTCCCATTCTGGAGAGAGAGGATGACCCACAACGTCAACTAGTTTCCACAGGCTATAAATTAGATTTCAAAGCTGATGCAGTGCTTAAGTTGGTGGCAACAATAAATGGTTTTACTAATCAACTGTCCTTGAACAACTGTTTTTTTTAATTTCAAAGCAAAATATTCAGGTTTTAGATTACAACAGAACATCCTTGTTAGAGTAAAACAATGGCTAAAATTATTGATAAAAGCAATTAGAGATTTTTTCTTAAACTTGCTGTGATCCATCAGTTATTTTTGCTTCTCTTTCTTTTCCCTAAAAACTTTGAGAAAATTCTTTTCAGAATACTCATTTATTTATGTCCACAGAATCCCAGGCTCCCCGTTCTTTTTTTTTTTTTTTTTTCCCAGACAACAATGGCTGTATTGGGCTCAGCATATGTTCTGATCGAGAAGATATGACAAGGTCACTGCACTTCCTCAGTTTGAATCTCTCTGTTCTTTCTTGCCATGACCACTTTGCTCTCTGGGCTCTTGGGATTATTCTTTCATTTGTCTTGACTGTTTGAAACACTTTCCAATTTACTATTGGCCGTGCCTACAATCAACATGCTGTTTACATGCTAATCCTGGTCTGCCTTAAAGGAGTATTAAGGAAAGGGGACGAGCATGTTTCAGAGCAGCTCTCCTGGGACACCGGAGGCTCAGCTGCCGGCTGCCTCCGCTCTGGCTCCACAGGCACCAACTGGCTTAGCAGCTGCAGAGGCAGCCACCGAGGAATAAAATCTGGGCCCCAACGCTACACCATCACTTCTGCACTCCTCAGACAAGAGATTCTCACCTGCAGCTCCTCCCTTGCAGCCCGGGTGGAAAGCTGGAAGCCTATATCCAGTCACCGTCTTCTCAGAGGACGACGAGAACCCGAAGAAAGACGGCACAGTGGCCTGCTCGTTGGCATGTTCTCTCAGGAGATGGGTGACCGCGGACTCCCCCCGTGCCAGTGACGGAGCGGGATTGCTCTCAGCCCCTCTGGCTGAAGCTTGTCTCTTTTGTGTACCAGCTAGCACCCACCAGCACAAAGACGTGAAGAGGATCTTCACACATCTGCATCCCAAACACCAGACTGTACAGTGACTGTCTTTGCTCCCTCCCCCAACAACTCTAAGGAATAATTAGTTAATTATGCAAGCCACAGCTATCTTGACAGGAGACACAAAGAACACCCTTGGACTGGCAGCACCCTGCGGTTAGGGATGCATCTTTGCTTTGGTGCAGTCCTAAATCTGTGTGTTGGTTCCAGCTCAGGAATCCCAACATGATCTCTAACAGCCCCATGGATGCCCTTAGATGTGTTTAGCAGAAGGACAGGACAATTCCCACTGTACAGCTCCCTACCTTCTAACGGTAGCATCGTGTCAGAGGAGATGAGGCTTTCAGGCAAGCCAAGTAGAGAAACACCAGCAGAGGACTACAGCTGGAGCTTGGTGTGAACTGCCCAGAAGAGACCGAGAGGTGTTGGGAGGGCTAAGTGGGAGGCTGCAGCGCACACTGGTGCCTGACTGCTGGGTGCAGGCTCCTGAAGAGATGCAGCAGGCCCAGCAACTCTGGGCACATCCAGCTCTTTGTTTCTTTTCCAGAGATGAGCAGAGCAAAGGGTATAGCCAGCTCACGAGGTGATCACAGCTGAAAGGGCTGTCCCACAGCCTCCTCCCCCCAACTTGTATTCACAACATGCGACAGCTACAGTAACCACTTATAATAAAAACATGATTAGGAAAGTGCAGTAATTTTAGCTTTCTAGTGTGATTCAACAGCTGAGAATGATGAGGAATTGGCTTCAGGCAGTGCTTTGCGGTCCACCAGCAAGTGTGCTGCCTCTCATGGTCTGAAAAAGTCTACAGTAAAGATTTATTTAATATACTTTCGTTTTTTAGGTCTTCAAACACTCTGGAGAAATAGATAAATAAGTATCTACTTATTTATCAATGGCTAAATCTAAAGATCTATCTCCTTAAAGATTTTCTTTAGTGATTTTCTCTTAAAGAGAGAATCACTGAATACTAGCAAAGGAAAAATATGTTTTTAGTGGGAATATGAAAATCAGCTGAAAACTAAGAAGCAAAGCGCTGAGTCCCTGTAAGGGAAGGCTAGGGCAGAGCTATGGGCTGTCCTGGGGAGCAATGGAAGGGAGCATACAAGTGATCACCAAAGAGGTCACAGATGAAACCACACAGAACATAAAATGAGGGATTTTAAACTGCACCTAGAAAAGAAGGGGAAGGCGGGCAGTGGTGTTTGAGTAGGAAAGGGTTTTTGTATGCAGGAGTTTTTATTTTTTACGCAAGTTTCAAAATAGTCTGCGCTGATTTTTTGTATTGGGATACTGACTCACACAGTTAAAATCGTGGCACCACTGAAATAAAGCCCTGTGACTGTGTGATAGGAGACTCGCCTTATCTGGAGGAACTGAATAGACAGTTACAAAGGGCTGGAAAACACAAAGCAGTGTGCAGAAAGAGTGAAGATAAAACAAACAGCTCTACGAAGCAAAGCATCCCCTAGGGACTACAGACCTGAAAGCGCACACACATTTGAATTCAGCCTGTTAACAAGGGGAAATCTCCAGGTACTGGTTTTAGCTTTAGTTAACATCCCAGCCACAGACGGATGGGAATTTTGGGTACACATGGTATATTTACCACTATTACCCACACTCCAGTTAGACTGAAGCTGGGTAGAGGGTAGAAGAGCACCCACTCAGGAATACACCACCACATGCACCAAAACCCCCTTAAGAGTGCAAGGTTTTCCTGATCTGTGGCTGTGTACATGGAGAAAAGGGTGATAGGCAGGTGACAGGAGGCTTGGCAGCACAGCACACAGAGGATTGAGTGGAGAAGGATGCAGCACATGCAAGAGCATTAGGTGAGCCAGAGCAGAGCCGGTGACACATTCTGTACTCCTCCAAGGGCTTTGGACAGAGTTTCCAACCAGACCATCTACCCAGTTGTCTTCAGGAGGACAAACAGGACAACTGGTTGCAGACATGCTTCCAGGAAACACTGGCACAACTTAACTCAGTGTTAAAGGAGCCATGAAGTGCTAAGATCAGGACAGAAGAGAGCAGCTGATTTGGGACAGAATAGGCACTAACTTTACAACACCTCAGAGGCAGAGGAAAAAAACCTTAAAACCTGCAGAACTCTGCAAGCAGAGAAGTTGGTGTAAAAAAGGTACAGAAAGAAGACGGTATCAGCAAGACAGCTCCAAGGAGAGAAGTTTCTCAACAGGAGCAGAGTCAAAGAGTGAAATTAATTAAGAACCACACTGGGCAAGACAGAGAAAGAAAAAAACACAGCAGTGCCCAGTCATTAGGGTCAAAAGATGACTATCTCTGGGAGGAGCAGGCAGCAACAGATTCTGAAGAAAATGGGAAAGCACAACAGATTAATTACTGTCAAAAACAGTAGCTTGTGTGTGAAGACCTACACAAAGCAGGAGGGGCACAGAATGGTCTGGGGTGAAGAACAAGGTCTTGTGTCCAGAACCGTTGCTGAGTCTGTCAGGATGGAGAGGGCTGAAGTGTCTGAAGGCATGTTCAGGTTTCCTTTTGTGGATCTAGCTGGAGATAGTTAATAACTTACCTCACCATACTGTTACTACATGTCAGAAGAACTGATCATGCTTTAAGGTAAGAACAGGCTCTGCAAAATGACTGACCACCTCCTGGGGAATTGCTACAAAGCTGAACCAGCAGCAGGGCAGGAGGAGGTGAAATATTCTTTAAGGTATGGGAGGTTGTGGGCACTTGTGATACCCCAGGAGATACTTCTCGTAATCATTTGCCTGTGTATTCCTACCTTCCCTCCTCCCTGTGATATTTTCATGTCATCTACAGCTCCTTTCCCAGGCAACTTCTATTTCTATACTGTGCCAACCATAGCAACAATCTCATTGCTTCCTAATTGCACATACTGTCTCACTTTTATGCTAAAGAGTAATTTGATAGCTCAGCCATTTTAGAACTACTAATTGAAGGCACAGATGTTCACTTTGGAACCAGCTGTATCTATTTCCAGAGGTTACTGTTCCTAACTAACTGTTTATTAAATACCCCTCAACTGGAAGTTACGCCACCGCTGAGCTACATTAATGGACAGGATGAGCGCTTCCATCTAGTTTGCCAGGTGCAGAATTGGTCACGAGAGATTCTGTTCCTTTCAGCAGTTTTGCTAACTCAAGCTAGCCCTGCATCCTTTTGCCATGAAACAGTGTATGGCATTCACATGAACCAAGAGCACAGCTCTGCACAGGGACATTATCTCCAGCTGTGAGGAGCTGGAGCTGTAACTTGTTAAATATCTCCAGTTAAACTCACAAAAGGAAACCTAAACCTTAAGATACCCTCTGATGTGGTGCCCTCACTCCACCAACACCCTGGAAGACATATAGAGGTCCCTTTGGAAACAAAATTAATGTTTCATGTTTTCCTTGTCAGTGGGACTTCAGCTGTGATTTGCTGCCAGTCCCTGAACAGAGGCTCCCACAAAGCTGTTCCCACTGGCACCGAGGCAGATGCCCTGTTCCTGATTTCAGGGCTGAAGACTCCGCTATGTCACACAGTTGGGCAGCTTCTGATTTCTTAACTTTAATAAGAACATGCATCACAGGATACATGTTCTTACAACCAGAACATAGCACAGATTCAAGACAATGGCACGTTTCTTCTAGTTTTGAAGTATCTGCGTAATACTGACTTTTGACTGATTTGGAGGGACAGCTCATGATTTGTCCTATTTCTCTCTCTGATTTGGTTTTTTCCCCCTGACAACTGATCAACATGAGATGTGTAAGCAAGCGGCCTGAGGCAGAGAGAACTTTGTTGAATCAAGAAGGGAAGGGTTGTCACAAATAAGGAAATAATTCTGAGATTTCCTCCTGTTTGCCTAGTGAGGTGCCAAATTTCTGGCAAGAGGCTCCTGTCTCTGATCCGTTTAGACTCCTCAAACCCCCTTCCTGTTCTGTACTGTTAATGGTTTCATTCTAAGTAGCTTTTCTTCCCTCTCACCTGCTTGTTTTGAAGATGACCGGCTGAATGTCATCTCCGTTTAAGATAAAGATATTAACCTAGCTGTGGACTCTGTGTGGCTGGGGTGATAAAGCACAGAAGGACTGTATTCTGCCAGCCCTTGAGAAAAAGCAGCTGTCCTCTGCCAACATCTTTCTTTGCTGCATTTTGACTTTGCATTCTTGGGTCTAGTTGCCACTTGATAGATTCTTTACATGGTCTGGATTCCTGGGATTTGATTTACAGCATAGAGTACAGCGACAATGAATGTGATACAGAAAGTTATTTCAAAGCGCAGAGCTTCAAGGCCTCCTTACGCTTCCACTGGCAAATGCAGTCCTTTTCTGTTCAGCACTGAAGAGAGGGGCATTTGGGAGAAGCCAAGGAGGTTCCCAGCTGAGTGGGGACATCTTCTTCTCTCAGCACTGGTGACACGCCAGTTCGGCCACTGCCTCTCACCAGCACTTGCACTGAGCTCGCCGAGGTCCCACTTCCAAACAGGAGTCCCTGCTTCTTAACACTACCCGGTCTAGCCAGGTCTCTTTCAGCTTGCCAATTACACAGTGGAATCAGTGACTGGACTTACTGACTTGGGAGAATAAAGAGGACTAGAACAGGCCTCCATTACCACAAACTCGGGGCCCCTCACTTGTTCAGCTCCCTCAGAGCCACACAAGCACAGAACCCTTCCACACTCCCAGGCCTCCCTCTTCCTTGACAATTGCCTTTGCCTACAGATCAACTGCAAGAAAGAAACCTCATAACAATTAAAACTCACATGCAAATCCAGCCACCAGGAACTGGGCCAAAACACATATTGTGCTCATACCTACTAGTCTGCAAGCTGGTTCTTCAAAAAGAAGGTCAAAGCCACAGAGAACCACCCTATCCAATGTTTTCCTACCAGGGAAAGGAGTCATATTTGTTTGAAGCCACTTCTTATATGGCCTAGGCAGTGTTTGCATTTCTGTCCAAGTACTGCAACTCATCCCTTTTAAACCATTTTAGGAAGCTTTTCGGAACATAAATCTAGTCAACCAGAAGGTAAATCACTGACTTCTTGTCCACTTCTGCTCTAAGATAGCTATTAGCACCCTGAGTGCCTGACGACAGACTGACATTCCTCAGGCAACATCCAAAAGAGAGATAACTAACGGCCTTTTCCTTCCAGTTTTCTCCTTAATTATTTCAGTTTGGCACTGGAGCTTAATAGAGTGGTACAGGTGAGATGGCTGGATCTCGCTGAAATAAAGGTTAGTTACAGCAAGTGCAAAAGCAATTAGCTTAATCTTTTAACTTTCAAGTCAATAGAGGAAACAAATGATCCAGACTTGCCAGTTATGCTGCCATGCTTTTTTAGCACAATCTATTTGTAGCTCTAGCATGTTGTGAAAAACAGCACTAAGCTTTTATAGCCTTCATCTTTTCACTAGAAACACCCAAAAGGACTTTTCTCAAGACTACCAAAATACATGAAAAGCAGAGCTAGCAAATGCCAGCCCACCTGTGCAGTGGTACCATGCAGCTTCAGGACAAGTCTCCAGGTGAGAGCTAAGGCTATAGCTTGTGCTGCTTATGTCCTGCCAGCTGGTATCGCTATTTTCTTACCATGGCCAGTATTCCAGAGGCAGGAATGGCCTCTCCTTTCCAACCTTAAAACAGCTGCAAGAGTTTCAGGTCAGGTATTCTATGAGCATATTCAATGACAACCATTTATTAAGCCAGTGCTGCCTAAGGCATTTAGCCGACTCCCAGGGGAGTCAGAAGAGGCTCAGTCTTTTGCTTAGGAGGGGTCTGAAACCATCTTGCTGTGCCTAAGCTCTGTGATTTCTTTTCACCTTCACTTCACGCTCAAGACGAGGAGATAGATTTCCACGTGCCTGACCGGTGACTATAGATGAGTCCTCCTCCTGTTGCACCTTCTTCTCCAGGACCTCAACGGCTAGCACAAATTTCCAACAGATTTCTTGTTTTGCAGAATGCCAGAGACACAAAGAACCTTACATACCCGGTCGAACTGTGAACCCAGAGCTCTAAGGTAGGTTCTAGTAAATTGCCAGACTTTGGCGTTTCACAAGAAGGCTCATGAAAGACAATAATATGTGCAAAGAGACACACAAGTTATTCAGTAGGACACACTGATAATAGACACGCATATTAAATCCTACACCTTCTGTGACTTACATGCCTCCTTCCACTTGAGGCTCTCAACCTTCATCCTCTTAGAGGAGCTATCCAAGCCTTTACTTTCAAAAGAAAAGAAAGGGCTCGCTTTCTTTCAAAACACAGAAACTGGGATGACGATACTTTTCAGAAAGGTGTGAGTGAATCAAAATTGCACTCCTAGCAAAAAAAAAAGATCCAACCCAGTATTATTCTATACATTTGACAGATTGGTCCAGCAAGACTTACAGGCCTGTCTCAGGACAACTAAGAACCTGCTAGCCAAGGACACCAATGCTCAAGTTCATTTATGAATAAAGGTTCAGAAGGAAAGAGAGTTCCTGAAGAGCTGGATACACAACTAGTTGTTCCATTAGTACTCCAGTAGCTTTTGAGATTCTGGAGACAAAGGCACAAGAGGAGAAGAACTGATCTGTAGTCACCAGTCAGCATGTGTAGAAATTTATCTCCTTTTCTTTAGTGTGAAGTGAAGGTAAAAACAAGACGCAGAGCTTAGGCACAGCAAGGCATGGAATTAACAAAGGCTGCTTTTTGTGCATCCACCCTGCACTGTCACACTGCAATAACCCCAGCTCCCTCCATGTTCCCTGCAGTCCCCTGCAACATCCTCAGCCCCTCTTATGAGCCACAACTACCAACTGGTGATGTGGCAGCACGTTCAGGGATAGAAGTGCACTGTCTGATGGCCGGTGCCTAAGTGGTGACTGCCCCGATGGCAGGCCAAACAGAATGCGTACTATCCCAGCGAAGGCACCCACTGGGATCGCTCTCCTCTGCTGCCCCACCAGTTTTCACAAAACTGGTAGAAACTTGTGACTTTTAATGCTTTAGCAGAAGGGAAAGCCTTTACTCCAAATGCAAAGCCTGTGTATTTGTAAGAGGAATCGATACTACTCAACCAAGTACTTCTAAGGAGATGAAGAAAAAACTAATACAGAAAAGTTAGAACCAAAGTAGCTCAATACTTTCTTTAGTCTTTCCTTATCAACAGCTACAAGGCTCGTGCTGGAGTCCAGAAAGACATAGTCCTGTAGCTAATTCAGTATTTTTGAGCATAAAAGAAAAATAAATCCTCTTTTCCACCCCAGTAAATTCCCCCCAGAGTAATTTCTAAGCATTCATTTGCATATAACTTACTGTCTGTCCTCCCACACACAGTTACTGGGCTGATGGCTAGCCTTTATCACCTCCCTTTCTTCCCCAGGTGCTCCTGCCTAATGAACACTTTGCAGGCTAGCAGATACACCCTTCATTTTCAGCTAGCTGCTACTGTCCGGTCCCTGTATGCTAACCAGACAATCTCGTTGTCTTTGGTCCCCCATAGCATCTCCTTTCAAGGGCCTGGAGGTCTCTCTTCTCTACCCATCAATCAGTAGTGGCAAGCCTGTGACATTGCACATAGCACACTTGGCTGTGCTAGCCAAGTGGCCAGAAGTAGCACCCATTAGGATCTCTCTACTCGGACAACTACCACAAAGATAAATTGCTGAATCCTTATTTGGCTCTCAGTTTCTTCTTCCTTTGTGAGATGCAGCCATCCCAGGAGTTACTTAGGATGGTCTGTGTATGAACGTGTACAAAGAGCACAAGACCATAGAAGCTCCTGCTGAGGAACCCGTCTTCCACCCCTACTCTGGTATTCAGCTGTGCTCCTTTGAATGAGACCCTGCATCTCCTGTTCATGTACACACGGCTTCCTCGCTTTCACCAAAGAGAGCCTGTGCTCACCATACTCCTGTGCTCAAGTCCATCATCCATTTACCACCGCATTTGCTGAGGACATGACTCAGGTATGCCAATAACACAGACATGAGGAAGAGTGGCAAAAAGGCATGACAAGACATGGATTGTTTTGTCAGGAAAGAAACTACTGCAAAGCTACACATCTCTCTGCTGAACGTGAGGAGGGCGGAGGATCTGACAACCTGGCCTTGTCAGATTGCAGGAAAGGAAAGGAGGAGAGGAAAAACCACCGATTCCCCGCCTGTGTACAATAGCTATTTGCTGGAGAAAGTATAAGGACAGACATGCAGTCTGGATGCCGCCAACCAGTACGAAGCCACCAAGGAGATAAGGAGGGTACTGACCTTATACAGCAAAAGGCCCCCTGCCCCATCAGAAGAAAGAGGAATCCCTGTCATTCTGGAACAGTGCCCAGGCTGCAGGGCTTTTCACAGTGGAACCAGAGCTACTTGGAATAGAAACAGCCTCGTCTCTGAGATCAGAGAGTTTAAACCGGAGCTTGTTTTTTCTGCAGTCATAAGCCAGCAGGCACCAGCTGCAGAATTTGCCGCAGTGTGTGTGTGTGTGCGCGTGTGTTTCTGCGTGTGTGAGTGTGCAGCAGCCACGCTCCTCCCCTCCAAGCTCACTGTGTGATAAACGTGTCCAGCTCCCTCCTTTTCCCCCTCCCTACATCACTGACAGTCCCAGTCTGATCGCTCTCAGCCCCCTCTCTTCTCTATTAAGAAAGCTTTTGTTGGCATCACTGCTGACTTCTTTTCGTTGCTCCCTCCCTGGTCAACGAGGTTTGCCTCTTTTCCTTCTTCCCCTTGCCCAAAACAGCAGTGTCTGACAGATATTCATGGTCACATACCCTGGTCTGTGCACTGTGCCAAACCCTGCTCCAGCTCCTCTAGCTCTGGACTCTGGAGATAAAAGGCCCTATTTTGGAATCCTTCAACACATTTTAGCATTAGCATACAGATGATTTAACACTTTTAACAAGGTGTTTGCTGATGGCAACACTGAAGGATGTCAAAGACACCCTGTGAAAATAGAACCCCGTGTGTCTGTGGACTGCAAAGGTGTCACCATCACACCGTACCACCTACCACCGGTGATGCAGGAGACCTAATGATAAAGGGAGAAGCTGGCCCCTTGCACCTCTTTGCTACACAGGAAATATAGCAGGGTAAGGGATAACAAAGGACCGCTGCTAGGAAAAGAAAAGCTCTTTGCTGTTCTCATTTCCAAAGCACAAAACCCCTCCCTATAGCCTACTAGGATGAAAATCAGCTCCAAGCCTGGCCGCATCTCCTCTCCTCTGCTGCCCTAGAAAGGCTGCATCACTCACATTTTACAAGAACCTTCCCTTTTTCCTCCCCCACTAACTGGACACATTTGGATGCTTTTTGGCTTCCTGTAGTGGAATAATGTAGTGTTGAGCAGCTCGAAGCCAGACTTCAGCTACTTCAAGACCACTCGTGTGTGGGTGTGCAGCACCAAAGGAAAGAGACGTTTCAAAAGGGGCCCTGTATCGCTCTGCCATCTCATCATCAGCATGACAGTCCACCTTAACAACCCTCCCCCCTCCTGACTGGCATTAGCCTCATTCCAGCATCAGCACGGAGCTGAACAGTGATACAGACATTAATACTGGCTTTCACCAAGCCCTGCCCAAAGGGAGCATCTGTAAGATGCCCTGTGCCACCTCCTCCCTTCCCCAGTAGCACCCCATCTTCAGGAAAGACCACACTGGGATAAATCATAATGCTGCAGGACTCCTTAAGTCCTTGACAGGCAGAATATCTTCTCCAGATTCTTCTCTAGACCCATCTTCATACTTCCTTCTCTGCGTTTGAGCTAATGACACAAGTGCAGTAAACAGCTGAGCAGCTGGGGAATTCGGCTTCTGTTCCTATACTCAGGGCACAAGCAGCTGAGAAGGGGTGAGGTCCTCAGATCATTTGGAAAAAAAAAAAAAAATCACCTCCATCTGCAGCCACCGTTCCCTCTCGTTACTAGTCCTTTCCCCCTCAGCCACCAGTCGGTCGCCCACCCACCCCCGCCCTCCGGATCAAGTTCCAAGGAAAGAAAAACGCATCTCCGCAAAGATTTCCTCACCCGCTCCTCTGCAAGGGCAGCGCAGGGCCGGCAGCTCACGCCCGGGGACGAGGCGGAGGACAGGAGCCGGTACCTGCACCTACAGCCCCCCCTCCCAGAACAGCCCAACCCCCCGCGGCCACCACCTTTCGTCCTAGCAGCCCAGGGCATCAGAGCAAGAACAAAGCCAGTGCTGGCTCACTGCTGCACACCCCCCCTCCCCGGGCAGCATCATTTCTGCCCGCTCCCAAGACCCCCCAGCGCCGCTGGCAGCCGGCGGGGGGTGGCAGGGTGGGAAGGGGCCGCACACGTACCATCCCGTCCCGCGGCGAGCGGCCCATGGAGGAGGAGGAGGAGGAGGAGGAGCAGCAGCAGCAGCAGCAGCAGCAGCAGCAGCAGCCGCCGCCGTGCGGGGCCCGAGGAGCCGCAGACGCGCCGGCACAGCCCGGGCTGCGGGAGCAGCTGCGGTGTCAGCGCGGGCGGGGGGCGGAGCTGCCGCCCCCCCCACCCCCCGGCACCGGCCGCAGCGAGCCCGGCCGCCTTAACCCTCTGCGGGCTGCGGGCTCCCCAACGGCCCGCCGGCTACTTGGGGAGGGGGCACAGTCCGGGCACCTGACCCCCAGCATTCCGGCCAGAGCTCCAAAATCCCTGAAACTGCACAAACTCCCGCAAACATGTGGGTTCCCACCCTACCAGAACATTTTTCTCCTGCAGTCAGGCTACTCCTCATGGGAGCACCCCAAAGGGGCACCCCCCCATCTCATCGGAGGGGGGCTTCGGCTTGAGTCACTCTTAAACCGGAGCCTCATGCTGGGGTCCCCCTGCAGAGCAGCTCCCCCCGTTCAAGAAAGGGCCAGGACACAGGCATGGCATTGCAGCTGCTGGTGAACAGTGAACGGTGGCCGGCAAACCGGGCTGTGTCATGGAAGACCTCAGACCCCACCGAACCGACAACTGAACTGGAAGGAGCGATGCAAGAACACTAGAACCTGACCTCTGGAGACCTGTTTCCAGCATTGTTTTCAGATAAAGGTTTAAAATCACTTTCTAAGAACCTTGCAATTTGCTTCATAACCAGTACAGGTGCCTGACTCGTTTGACCTCCACCGCACCCAACAGAGAAGCACGCTTCCTCGCTCCGCTGGGCTTAGGCCTATCAGTCCGACGTCGGAACAGACTTACTCCGTGGCAAGCCTAGTTGCCAAAAGTGACCTTTTTTCATAGCAAGTGCTGAAACCACTACTGGTGCCCTGCCTGCCTTACCCAAGATCCTGTCTTACTTTTAGATTACAGAATTAACTGTGGAAGCTGGAGATGTCCTGCCTGCCCTACAGCAAGTCTCCCTCTCAGTGATCTTCCAAGGGCTGTCAGAGACAATAGAATGTTCAGGAATAAAAATATCACAGAATATTGATGAGTTTTTTTAAACAAAATATTAGAACCTTTTCTTCCGTAGTTTTCAGCTGACGCCAATCAGTGGCAAATATCTGTGAACCTCAGGCAAAACTAATGCTTGGGAATCAAACATCTTAGATTTCCATATGTTTCCAACAAGGAACACATCCTCATCTTAACGCCCTATTTAAAAAGACCAAAGATTAAAAACTTCACAAGGGACACACTATTGAAAAAGATAGTTCCGTGCTATGGGAGCTGCTGAACTGCTCCATTACACCTGTCACACCCCAGTCTTCCCTCTTGCCAGTTCCAACGCACAAGCAGTAACACCAGCTACTTGATGATGCCAGTTACTCTGCTGCGGTGGCTGGGAACCACTCCCAGTGGGCTGGAGCCTCTGTGGTGAGCACTACGAGAGAACAGAGCCTTCTGGATGCTGCTTTCACCTCCAACACAAAAGTCACTGCACCGAGCAGTTCTGTAGATCCGTGCCCAACCCCTCACTTGACAGTCAAATCAGACAGCTAACAGATGGTAAGGGACACAGTTCCCTTTCAGTCACCACAATCATCAGTTCAGCATAACCTCGCAGCCACAGGAATACAGCAACAACTGCCATGAAGTGATCGAGCGCTTCTTTTTAACACACACCTTTGGATTGTTAGATCCTGGGACAAAGTGTTGGAACGTTCTCTGAAAGACCTGCAGCAAGGCACACCGGCCTGCCAGTGACCCAGAGGGCAGCTGGTTCTTGTCACCAATATAAACACATAGGTAATAATCAACACTTTAAAGCATGATTCTCAACTGAAATACTTAAAAGGGTTTCATCTTTGGAAAGAAAATGAGGGTTCAGTCTGAAGCCAACTTTTTTGGGTGAAAAAGCCTTGGTTCTGAAAAGGAGTACAAGTTCCCGCTGTCTTTGAAAGAGAGCAGAGAGCAGAGTAAAGCTGGCCCTTTTTCTGTTTTGGTGGAAAGCGAAAAGTTTTTTTGAAATGTGTACTACGTAATATGGAATGAGAATCTAGGGATTTACATTTGTTTAATTCAGGAACTAATGGATCAAGTCTACTGGAAACTACAAAGACTACCTCAAAATTAAAACTCCTTTGGATTTATGTCAGTGCTGGGATTACAATGAAGAACAGTTCTATATATGCCGAAGAAGGGGCCACAGCTGAATGGCTACAGCCACCCGTTGACACTTAGGATCTTAACACTCAGTTCAGTGTCTACTGAGCACTTACATGTGACCTCAGCAAAGTCTCGTCATCATGGAATTCACGGATATGGATTCTGACAGTAGCCAGGACTGTGAAACAAATGATCAGCGATGTGGAGAAGCAAACCACTGCACAGATCAGACTGGAAGTGTCCCGTCTTTGGCTGCAGGAGGGCTCACCTCCCCAACCCTGCAGTCAGTCACGGGGAACAGAATTCCAGCTTTCACTTCTATGAAATGTTTGCCTCAAAGAGCAAAAGCAAGCCTGCTTGCTGGTCCCAGGCTCTTTCATGCTGCTGCTTCGTGGTGCTGTTATAATTAGTTCTGTTAGTTATAAGGTAATGATCAATCATTTCAGTCAATTTGGTACGACAGTTTTAATTAAAACTGTTTGGACAGCACATAGAACACAGACGACCACACCTCCGTGTATTCTTTATTCCAGCCTGTAGAGTGGAGATGATGCAGAAAAGTCCATTCCATATCGTACCTGTGCATGCCTACTCCCTCATCTGACAAAGCTTAGCCTCAAAAACCTTCTCATGATCCTTAATCCTCAAGAACTTTAGAATGGGAACACTGGGTCAGGCCATGAGCCTATCTAGCCCGCAGCCACAAGTGGACAGCTAGGGAAAGAGCACAGCATACATGACAGACAGATTTACCGCCAATTACACCTCTCAGCTCCTGGCAGATGCCCTCCCTCACCAACAAAGGTTGTTTCTGCATCTTTATGTAGGTATTTCATGAGCTTCTCTATTGCCTTCTGAAGCTACATATACTTTTGAACTCTGTGGCAATTGTTTAGTGATAAATCATGTGTAAAGATTACTTCCTCTTGTATATTTGGGTTGTAGCTTCTGCTTAGTGATTTCATTTGATACCCCCTAATTCTTAGGTTATGAGAGGGGAAAAAAAAGAATCATTTCCCATTAACCTTCACGAGACCTTTTGTATTCTCATATCTGTCACACTGCTCTTCCACTGCCCTTTCTATAAGGTGAGAACTGCTAGGTTTGTGGGGTTTTTATTTGGTTGGTTGGTTGATTTTTAACTCTCCTCTTGTAGTGAAGCCTTTTTGATCATCCCTGTCACTTTTCTGTTGTTACAATATTCTTTCTGAGACAGGAAAAGAAGGAGAAGAACCAGAACCACACAACACGTTTAAGAATTGCAAGCACTACACACCAACATAAGGGCATAATGATGTTTTCTATAGTGTTTTCTACTGTTCTAATTCCTAGCATTCCATTTGCTTTTTAACTGCAGCTAAGCACTGAGACTGCTGCTACTCTTTAGAGCCAGCCCTTGATGTAGTGATCATTAATAACTTCGAATCATCAGGCAGCTCTGTTATTTCAGCATTGACACTATATTCCAAATCATTTATGAACATGTCAAACAGCACAGGCCCCGCACAGATCCAGGGCATGTTGCTTGTGACAGTGATACTGGTGAGAACCTCCCTCACCATGGTAAAGAACAGCACCAGGAAACATCTGCCAGTATCCGTCTATTCACTGAGAACACGAACGTAACACTAATCTCAGTGGTCCCCAGGTCCTTTCAAGTCCTTTTAAAAAGTGTCCCATGTTCCACATTTTTTTCTTTTGTATCCTGAAGACATTTATGTTGATCCTTAATATAACAACTGTGGAACTGCATATTCAATCTAGCTTTAGAAAACATTGTAGCCACCAGTTAGCAAAAGCTTACCGATTTCCATCAAATATAGAAGAGGAAATCTATTGTAGTGTACTCCCTGTACCTTTTTTTTTTTTTTTGGCATATGTACACAGGCTATATTTGCCCCCCCCCCATACCCCTAACATGAATATATTACCTTTGTTGTCCATGCTACCAGCCTCCTCTGCTCATCATCACTTCAGACTCATTTTCTCATCCCCTGTGCACCACAACAGATATTCTTAGAAACAGAGGAGATCATTATAACCACTTATTGTGCCTGTCATCCCACTATAACCAGTATATCACAAGCTGGAGATGTTTGCACAGTCGAAGTGAATAAGGAGTCAGAAGTAAAGAGCAAAGTAAACAGGCAGGGGATGCAGAATGACTGCAAAACAAACATGCAGCCCCCTTCTTCAGCATGAAAATGTACAAGGTGAGCCAAGGAGATTACCTAAAAGGTGCTGCTTTGCAGCAGTGCTGAGGACAAAGCAAGAGGATCTATTTGCCACTACTGCTGCAGATAAACTAGGCTTCTTAATATTCGAGTTAACATCACCCACCTAAGTGTAAGAAATGCCCAGGTGGCAGCCTACAGCATGGACCTGGCCTACAGGATAATTACATTCAGCCTACAGTTTTTCAGGTCTCTCCCAATAAACCCACAACACCAAGACACATCTCTATGTCCCTCCAGAGAGCAGAGCAACTGGTGTGGGAAGGAAGGGAGGGGGCTCAGAGAGCCTCGGTCTAGAACTGGTCTGTGTTGGAAATTGCCATTAGTAGATTTTTCAGAGCATGTCAGGCTCACAGCTCCCCACTACCACATACGGGAAGGGCATACACACTATGTATTTCACACAGTGACACACAACACTGCAGCCTTTTGCTTTTCTACGCCCATTACAATGGTGACCAAATTTAGCCCCTAGCAGGAAATTTAGGGCAGCATGATCTCCTTCTGTATTGATTTTTTTCTATCAATATTGCATATTCTATTTCAAGCAGCAAAGTAAGATTTGATATAACTGTCTAATCAGGACATTTACTGATATTAGTAGTTGTTCCAAAATCCTTCTCTGTTAACAGTCATGCAAGTACACTTTTAAGCATGAACTAGTCTGATGTCCTTAACCATACTAAAACTTTTTTAATACATAAACAGGCCAATTTGTTATCTTCCATCCATGATCTTGTTTTATAAGGAAATTACATTGTTTCAACAATATCATATCATGCTTTCACCTCCCTTTTGCCTCAAAATCTCTGTCTAGTTCATAAAAATTCAGTGTCTTCCAATTGCTATTTTATTAGAAAATTAGAAAAACTACTTATGAGGTATGGTGGTCTGCACAAAGCATGGTTCTTTGGTGTATATGTACTGCTTGACCAGCAACACACTTACTCAAAGTCGAAGAGGTTCTTAAAACAGCTGCCGCCTTTACCATGCACCAGTTACTTGACTGGCCTAAAAAGCCTCCTGCACAGCAGCTCTTTGAGGCAGCCCTCCTGCCTTCATGTGATCAGGTAACAGTTGCAGATAACCTCTTCTTTTTAGCTTTTAAAGAACACAACAAATGATCATTTAGCAAAAAAGGCTAAAAACAGCTGTCAAAAGCAGAAGAAAAGGGGCACTAACAAGGAAAGCACTTGCTGAGCTTCAGGTCCCTTCCAGTCCCTAAAGAGAGGGCACTGAGCTTCTAGTTTCTACTTCCTACTTTCTAAACCCAGTAACATCTATAGAGCTATGATCAAGAATATTTATGTTTCTTCAGTCCTTCAGGAAATCAGGAGATTTGCCTGACATATAGGACATCACAGACCTGGCGCCAGGACCATAGAACAGGAGTATACAGAAGTTCAGGATTAAAAAAGAAAAAAAGAAACAAACAGACACCAAAATCAACAACAAACCACCACGCACAAAACAACAAAAAACCCACACCACAACAAAACCAAAAAATCCCAAACCCAAGAGAAAACCAGTGCTCTTATCAGTATTGAGGTAAGGCTCATTGATGTTCACTTCCAAGGACCACCGGAACATCGGTATTTAAAGACACTATTACCCTCTGATGCAAGGACAGATTTATTTCGACTATTGAATTAGAGAAGAGAGATGGAGTTTTTCCCACTTATGTTAACAAAAGAAGTTCTTCTCCAATTAGTCAAGCAGACAAGAGTCACCAAATCACTATGGTTTGAAACAAAGACCCTGTCTTTTGGCTGAGGAATTCTGTTCCCTGTCCATGGGGCTTTGAAAAGGTTTCAGAGCTTCCTGGAATGTTAGGTGAAGTTCCCTTCTGACTAGGATGTGGAATAACATATGGAATATAACTGTTAACAATGCGAATGCTTATTTCATCACTGCACACCTGAGACAGTGGGAAATGGACAGGAATGTGCCGGATCATAAATACTAAGAAGCCACAGACTGGCTATTGCCCCAGGCCTGCAAAAATAACAGGAGCAGCTTCTTAAAATGTTTTTCTGTTATTTTCAAATTTTAGGATGCCACCAGGGTCATGTCTCCATGCTTTTCTCTACCATATGTTTAAAACATTTTTATATAAGTGAAGGCTGGGTGTTTTTATGAAATGTGAGACCCCCAAGAACTACAGCTACAGCGTAATACTGAATAGGGCTTACAATACCTGTTCAGTCTAGGGAGGTCGTGCTTCTCTGAACAAAAGCTCCGAGGTGCTCACTGTCTTCTGCTCAACTACACTTGATTTTCTTCACAACTATAGGCCAAGGGCTTTAATGAGAACAGAGATTACAACGAACAGTATACCAGCTTCTGAAAAGTGTTAGGACAAAGAATAACAACCATAGCCTGACCCAGCCATAGCCCTGATAGTGATTTATATGCTTTTATTAGGAAGGACAGGTACTTATTTCTCTGCAGTTCTGCTCAAAAAATGTGCAGTTCTCAATGCACAGAACTCTAACCTCTCCGTTAGTCTGCATCCCAGGCTTGTGAGATCTCATTACACAGGACTGTCAAAGTAATTACAAGAGACGAGGTAGCAGGCTATCACACCACAGCATGCTGCGCAGAGGCTATAGACAAGACTGCAGAGAAGCGCAAGGATTTGTTTGCATCCATCGTCTTGGAAGGTTTTCTTTTCCTTTGACTATCCAGTTACTGACTTTCACAGGCTATCTGCTTTCAGTAAACCAAAAGAACTAATTACTTGTTATTCTTCAGCAAATCACTTCTCAAATCCTCTTGGCTATCCTCATTTCTGCCTAGGTACAGCAATTTTTACTCTTTTCTACAGGCTTTACCAGGATGTTTTTAAAGGCTACTTGTTTTTGCTGAATACTTCTGCATTTTTCTGTGCAACTATTTAATTAGTCTTCCCAGTTTCCTCTTTCCTTTCTTATTTACAGATATTTGTACCTTTTTTATTCTGTATAGTTGCTTAAATTCTGACTAAAGATTTGTTTCTCACTTTTGTCAAGTTTCCTTATCTTTTAAATAACCATTTCTGAAATGAAGTTACACCTCAATAGTTGTTTGTATACTTCTATTTCAAGGAACCTTCATTCCCTTAAGTATTTTATTCTTTCAGCTGCTTTGCAGGTCCAATGCAGTTACATATTTAGGCTTCTATTCTTTAATTTGAGAATAATCTTTCTGTCTTTCTGATGCTTCAGGGCCTAAGGAGTGATTACCTGAGCTATAGAGAACTAGCTTCTCTAAACTTGCTGTGGTATTTGACAAGTTTATAGGTGGATAGCCCAAGTCATCCATTCTGCTTAGTTCTGTATCATTTTCTTCACCAAGTAAGGTTTTACTTTTGTGTTAATAGCATCCCCAAGGCAGGTCCAGAGAGACTGTCAGCACCTGTCACCAGCCTCTTTTCCAATTCATACTTTAAACAAATTATGAACCCTGTGAGTTTTCTGTGGCAACACTCTGGTCTCTCTTGTCCCAGAAAATAAGGTTTTAAAAATGGTGATCCTAATTTAACTCAGCAACTCAAAAGCTTTAGGGAAAACAACAGAAGATGACCTGTCTAGAACTCTCGGTGGAAAGGATAAAGAGGTTTATAAATCAAGGCTGCGAAACTGGAGCAAACATGAGCAGCACTAAAAGACCAGAAGGAACATGAAAAGAGGCACTGAGGCAAATACTGGGGCACAGTAAGAACAGCAGTGTGTCCCCTGCATGAGTGCAGCATGACTCCCTTGGAGCCCAAAAGGGTGGCTTAAAACGCCAGAGCGGAAGGAGGGATGAGGATCAAATCCTAGTGACTTCTTCGTGACACTGGAATCAAACCCTAGTGTTTTCCTAATACCACTAACGCTGACTTCAAGGGAAAGGCTTCTCCCAAAGTGTTTCCAACAAGCAGCACACATCTACCTGAAGAAAAACCTGTGCCTTCTACACAGTGTTCGGGCTGGCTGTGGCTCCGCAGCAGCCTTTGCCAGCATTCGTACCTGACTGGCACCCACAGGGTGTTCCAGCCAGGGCACAGCAGAGCTCTCCGCATGTCCCAACAGACATACAGAATGAAGGAGAAGGTACAAGCCAGGTCTAGCACTGAAAGCAAGAAAGAAATGCAGCCAAGGTAATGTGAGAGAAGCTACAAGAACCAAAATATGGTGCAAGATTCCTCTTCCTGCAGAGGCTATCTTTTTCTTCCAGACACGTTTAACTGCCTCAGATCACAGTCTTCCTCTGAACCAGCCAGTAATCTCTTGTAAAAGGCACCAGCTGCCCTGAGCAGGGTCAGATTCCTGGGAGCTTGCTGGTTTAACTCTGCCTCCAAGGCATGAACAGAAGCAAAAAGGCTGCTAACATCCCTATGAAGGAGAGCATCAGTCCAGAGGCACCGGTCCACCAGACGCCCTGTTAGTTACCCAGGCAGCAGATGCCATGCTGCCTTGCAGAGAGGACACCTGTGGGACAGCTCTGACAACATCACAATCAGGATCCTCAGAGACAGGCAACAAGCATCAGCAGCAACAGTGAAGATGATGCAGATGGAAGGCGGGGAGCTAAGCATGGCAGAAGAACCAGACGGAAGGCTGGGGAGAGGGTAGGGTAGGATTTAGAGTTGGCAGTGACACAGGTAAAATTTCCAAGACAAAATACATTCAGGAAGTTTAACAATACTCTGAATACACTGTAATGTTTATGTCAAAGATGGTAGAGGACGTGCTTAAAAAAAAAGGTACAGTTTTTATTAACCTATACCAGTCTCACTTCTCCTCAATATGATATATAGAATTGGAAACAGAGATGTTGAAATGCAGGCATTTTTCTGTAAGCAATGCAAAACAGCTCTGCCACATTCCTTGAAGCTGCAGAACCCATAACCCGTCAGGTTCACATGGATTTAACTGGCATTGTATGTAGGCTTCTCTCAATGAATCTAAGTCTGAACACAAACAAAAAATTCTAAGAAAAAACTAACAGCCACAGGATCTAGTTGCTACTACATGCAAAGGTACCACAAGAAATAACCGTATGTTACGATTACAGAACAGGAACTGTTCTTCCAGGCATATTTTAAATTTAAAGAGGTAAAATGTTAGCCCCTCCAAACCAGTGCTAGTAAATTGTGTGTATGTTTGGGATATTACAGTTACCAGCCATGTGCTGCTTATAAGGCCTACTAGTCAAGAAACAGAAAGAACATGCGAAATAAGCAAATGTTCTTTAGACACTGGATCAAAAAGGACATCCATTTTAGGCACTATTCCCTCCTGGGTTTATGCCCTCCTGTAGGATGAGATCAGCACTGCAGCACATGCTTTCTTGCAAGGATGCAGCTCAGATGAAACCAGAGATGAAAAACAAATGGAGGGGAGGAGAGAAAAAAAAATAAAATCAATAACCACTTTGAATTATTCATCTCCATGAAACAGGAATAAAAATGCAAGCGAATTCCACCTCTAGAGCAGTGATCCCAGGAGAATTTTCTTTATAGAAGTCATACTGTCTACTGCAGATTTTCCTGCAGAATCATTAGTACTCAATAAAATTTCAGAGGCAGAGTGGTATGATTAGGTCAAACTGAGACCATTCACCTAAAAAGAAACATTGTGAAGAGCCATAACCAATTTCCACAATAACTACTGTCAAAGTGAAGGCAGACAAAATCCAGAATGGGCCTCAGTTTACGAAAATATTAGTAAAACTACTGAGAACGGGCCATCTGAAAGAAAAATACGGCCCTGTCCTGTTGTGTTGTTTAAAGATTTTTTCCTGTCCCTTTTTTTTTTTTTAACCCTGAGAAATTTAAGTCTCGTCCAGCTTGCCTGTCCTAGAAGGTTCTACTTAGAAGGACCAAAATCACTGGGGGAAAACACCACTGTTTTAAATGGATTTAAAACACATTCCACCAAACCCATTTAATGAAGGACTGAGAAATCAAAATCATTGAGTTATTCACACCTCAAGAACAGACCAGTGTAGGCTTAGTATTTCTTTTAAAAAGAAAACAACACCCACATCTACCAGTATACAAAGTACTAGGGAAAACAAAACAACAAAATATGCTTCTTCTACTCTATGTCCTAAAAAAAGGTCCAACTCTTCCAACAATCTCATCGTTATTTTCCTTTTCTATCAAATTAAAGGGTTAATCTTCTCTCAAGGTCCATTCAAACAGACTCCTCAAGCCTTTATATACGAAAGCTAGCAGAGCAGAACTAGTTCAGCACAATGCATTACCTCCACTTTCCTTGAAGGATTCAAAAGACTGCTTCAGGACAAACCTGCTTATTCTTTGCTCTTTGCCTCCATATACACTTCAAGAATCTGAATTCCATGAACTGCCAACAACATTTAACCACAATGTCTGGTTTTAGAAGCAAGAGTAATAATTTAGTAGGGCAAGTTCTAACTTTAGAAAAGCTACCAGTGAACTCATGACTGCGGTGATTTCAACTCTAGGAGCTTTGACCTAAGAAACTAGCAAAATTGGGAAGTTAATTATCTGCAGACATAAAATACAGAAAAAGAAAAAACCTCATCAAGCATTACTTTTGTCTGTGTTTTGTAGAAGGACTAGTTTTGAGTAGAAAATAACTACATCAGTTTATTTCTAGTTAAGTAATTGTACCAACACAATCTGCTTGTGAAGATTTATTCTCAAGTAAGTATGCCTGCATCAGGAATCCTACTGCTAGCATTGTGCTGACAGCTTTGCTAGGATGCTTCCCCTACGCACCAGCCCTAAGTGATGACTAAAGAAAGAAGAAGGGTGGAGCACAATAGTTGCCTGTGCTGGCTAAGTTTTCTATCACAGCAATGTCTTACTGCCTCTCTGCAGCAAATGAGCCCCGCACATAACATCTATGGCAGACAGCTCATTCTCTACCATTTCCCCCCCTCAAGACAGCAGGAATCTTTGGTTGTGCTGAACATTTTCTTTTAATGAACGTATATGCCCGTAGTACTCTGTTTAGAGACAGCAGGTCAAAGAATCACACTTACATATCAAACAAGAAATGAGTTTGTGGTGGCCACTGGACCATGTAGGAACTCTTCCATTGCCAAGTATAGCCTCCCAGAAACCACATCTGCACATGTCATTTTCATGCATGCAGCGCAGTCCTGCTCCCCATGAAATTTTTTATGACAAGCTATACCCTGCAACTTTAGGAGCCATCCTACACCTGAACTCAAGTCATCGACTATCCTGAAGCAAGAATCAAGATCTGGATTATGACTCACGGTTCTATGGGGAGCCCATTCAGGCAGCCAAGGACAGGTCTGATGCATTTGTATTGTCAGGCAAAAAGAAAGAAAATAGTTCCACATTCTAGAAGACTGTTAGCATATATTGGGAAGGCTAAAATCAGTTTTAAATGATGGACAGCTGATGAGCTGATATTTGTTCAAGATATTTCTAGGGGAATCTCATATAACTGTTGTTATCAAGGAATCAGTTACCTGCAAGAATATACACTAATTGTTAACTGGAACTCATGATTGGTACCAAAATAATTGACCCGATTTGTCTACTGGACTAAACATGTTACAGACAAGAGCAAGAAATTTACACCATACCTGTGCAATTGGATATATTTTAGAAAACTAACTTCACAGCTGAGAACAGTGCACATGAGCTCAGCTCAGCGTAGAGAGCTAGCTGTGGATGTACTGCAGGTTATTCATTTAGAGTAACTGAGTGATCAATAAAGTGATCACTACAGAGACTGTTCAAGGGGGTTTTTTTGGGGTTGTGGGGGTTTTTTTAGTCTAGGATTTTAATTTTTCAAAGGCAGATTCTAAGATTTAAAACTGGTACAATCCTAACGCAGTTACAAGTATTGTTTGAGGTCAAAACACCCAAAATTACTCTGATTTCTACAACAGAATGCTTTATGAGGTGAGGAGAGAAGACAGCTGCGGGTAGTAAGACTTCTTCCAGAAGAGAACTCGGATCCAGTAGATACAGGCAGAATGCAATATTGTGGCTGGAAACCACAATAAACAAATCCAACATACAAGTGAGGCACAGTTTTAATCGTGGGTAATTAAGCACTGAAACTAATTCCCCATGGTTTATAGCAGACTGCTTGCAACCTGATGCATTCAAATAAAAAACAATGCCTCCTTAAAGTCCATATAACACAAAAACCATAATACACACCCCCCCAAGAAAACACACACGAACGATAGTTAAAACATTCATTTGGTCTGAAATAAAAACAGGGGACTGTCTTCAGGCAGTGAACTTAGGTTCTTCACAGTGCTCTTAGTCCAAAGCTCAAATTCAGGAATTGACTCATTTGTTCCATTACTGCTTCATACAGGCCAGCAGGATAAAACAAAAAGTAAAAAGAATCACAAAGGGAACAGGGATCTGGTGTGGATCTTCTGCAGTAGCACATTCGCCCTAGCAAGAAATCAGGAAAAACTGATTGCTTTCGCACACAATCCCCTGAAGTTTCCAAATCAAGCAGCAGGCATTGCACTACACAGAATGGAGCGAAAACAAGTTGGTACTTCAAAAGAAAGATACCTCTAGACACAAGCCCTTAATGATCCCTGCTAACTCCACTTCAGAACACATGGTTTCCTAGCATAAAGGCTATTATAATTTCTCAGTGTCAAATAGAAAGCATGTCACCTCAGATTCCCCAGGAAAGAAGTAACAGCAGGTCAGGAAAGGAAAACAGTGCCTCCAGTCTGCAATCTGAAGTTCTTACAGGGGGAGGAAAAATGCGTATGTTCTAGCAATGCCATGGTTAACAGGGCAAGGCAAAATCCTGGAACAGAGCCAGTCAGACTGAGGGACATCTGTTTTCTAAGGAGGTAGGAATTATGGCATTAAAATTACAATAGCACATGACAACAATTAATCTCATGGCAAAATAGGATTAACAGGTTCCTTCCACACTGTTTTTCACTCATCTGAATCTGCACCTATTTCCTGAAATAGCAGCGAAGATGCTAGACAAGATCACTTCAGGGGAATTCAGTTCTCTTGCCTGAGCTGGACGCAGCAAAGCACCAGAAGCAGCGTTACCCTCCTCAGGCTGAGGACCTGCCGCCATTTCAGAGCAGTACACCCATACGGGATGCTGCCAACATGCCTGTTCCTCTCGCATCTAGCAAATGAATGCTGCCAAGTTGTTCTACTCCATACTGCAGCAGTGAGACAGTGCATGTTTGCTGGCTCTAAGCAAAGAGAGGCTTTCCACCTCATGAAGCCACCATGGGAAGCACTGCAGAAACTGATGGCCAAACTTTTATAGCTGTACCCATGGGCTCAGGCATGGTAATGGCTCAGCCCAGGGTCCTCAGCCCCCGAAAGAGGCCAGCACTGCAGCACACAAAGCCACTTACCTCCAACTGTTTAATTGCAACACTCAGGCATTGAGAGCAGCTGGTCAGAGACTCCCTCCTCAAGCCCATGCTAAGGATTCTTTAAAAGCAAAGGAAGAGAGTTGGGGAACTGCATTCATAGCACAGGAGAAGGAAACAGACCAAGAAATCTGTCAGAAAATTATACACAGCTGTTGAAACTGTCACATGTTAAAGATTATTTTCCTACTTAATCCTCCTTCCCCTTTGCTCATCTTGTTTGTCTTAGCAAGGTCCAGTTGACAAGGATTGGAGAAGCCTACTCTAAGCCACTGAAGCCAGGGACACTCGAGGGGAAAAGCATAAAGAGCCACAGTGAAATAATGTTACGCTAATAATACATTAACAAAGCTTTAATTACCAATCTCTATGCTAGAATCCCAGCAACATTCATAAAAAGTCACCCAAAGCTTGTATTATCTTGTAATTAGTACCTCTAGCTTCAACATCTCTGCTAAACATGGAACAACATGAAGACTCCCAAAGAAGCACCTATTTAGAACTAGTCTTATTTAAGAGGTCACTTTGTCATTGCAGCTGCTGGGCTTACAATGCACACGGCCACCAAGAGAATGCTGCCTTTGTCAAGTTAAAGAAATGCCACTGCAACACTAAAAAACCCCCCAAAAAACAAAAAAAAACCCCCAAGCAAACAAAAAAACCCCACCCAAAATCCAAACCAAACACACACCACCCCCCAAAGTTACTCTGTGTGCAACTGCTGTGATAGGCAACATGAAATAATTATCAGAGCACTGTTTAAAGAACTGTTCTGCATCATACAGATCCTCTATAAACTGTGAAAGCTGCTAATTTTATAAGATGGAGAAAACTGTGTCTTCAACAGCCTTTGTTGTTTTTCTGCTAGCATTGAGTGGAAGCATATGTCCCTTCTTTCTTGTTTTTTTTTTTTTTCCTTAACTGGCTCACTCAGAGACTTTGAACACTTCTTACCAAAAAAAAAAAAAAAAAGATAAACAGCTTATCAAAAAAGTTGAGATAAGAGAATAAGGCCAGTCAGTCAATGAAAGAAAAGAAAATGCTATTCTAGGCAAAAAATAGAATTAAAATGGGTTACACACTGAAAGATGGCAGGTGTCTGCTGAGAAGAAAAAAAAAATCTTATGTAAGGTGCTAAAAACAGTGCCTGCAACCCTTGAAATGCCTGAGTTGTCAGAACAATGGAACTGGGTGTTCACCAAGGTCAAAAAAGATGCTGCTTTATGCGCTCAAATGCCGAGTCCCAACAGCCACTTCAGCTTCCCAGCTTCCAGAACCTGGGCCAGCAGTGCACTGACCTCAGCCAAGCATCATGGAAGCCAGTCAGGTTTCAGAGGATGCTGAAGTCTGGAGTACTGGTAGGAAGGTTTATTTTGTGGTGATACCACTCATGAGCAACAGCTGAGGATGAGAACTGGCAATCTTGTATTTATTGTCAAGTACTACAAGAAGTCATAAACACACCATACCGTAAATAGGGCCCACAATTATAGACAGGCAGTAACACTGAGTAGTCATTAAAATAGGGAATCCAGCATCTTGCTGAAGTACTTATGTGATGGACCTTGTTCAAAGGTGATGTGTTTTTTCCATTCTTTAGAAGTACAGCTTCATGAACTCTATTATCTTTATGAGGGTAAAAGATGATCTAGGATAACACTGCATGCTGTTGCTCTTTATGAAGATAACACAAAGTATTGCACCTATCGATTCAGGTTTAGCTTAGGTAATCAGAATGACGAAGAGGTTTGAACAGTGGCATTATCATAAGAGTCCTAAAAATCCCAAACTTTTCAATTTAGAAGGGCACTTATTTAAAAATAAATTAAATAAAAGCTAGTAGATCGTGCCGTTACTCATTAAATCCAAAAGTTTTAGACACTGGGGAGCACTCAGTACACCTAAATCAACTTAAAACACAAGAAGAATTTCTTCTTTAGACAGCAGTCAGTGAATTTCAGGAACTTGCTGCTACACATGCCTGTGGAGGCAGGCAGCATTTGTAGATTCAAGTAAAAGGAGTTGCTCATGGTGTGCCCTTTAACATCCCTAATCCAAGCATTATGCACAGTGAGGGACCTATGAGGGGGGGAAAAAGGGGCAAAAAAAGCAGTTAGGCTCACGTGTTTCCCTGAATCGCATCTTTTGTTGCTACTTCTGGAGACAGAATATTGGGCTAGATAGACCACTGATGTGATTCAGTAAGGCATTTTCTTTGATCTTCTTTGCTTTTAAAAAGCTGAACAGAATTTTCACCATACTATTCAGTAGAGGAGCTTAACAGAACCAGAGCAGCTATGAAAAATTGTTTCTTTCATAGGAATGATGCTTCACATGAATAGATCCTATATGATTTTACTGAAGCCTCAACAGTTTCAAATGTATAACAAATGCACAAAAATGTCAGTTGCAGGGGGTCACTTTAATGCTTTCATGAATTTTGGTGTGAGAGAAGCACCACTTGCCCTTTCAGGCAGTAATCAACATTTGGACAGAACAGCATGAAAGCAAGGCAGATGTTAAATTGACCTCTGCTTAGCTGAAGAGCAAAATGGCTTATTGGAGCTCTGGTTTCTTATCTTCACCAAGTAGCCTTTTGGGTATCACAGTGATAACCGTAATGTGCACCTTATGAATAAAGGAACATTTTGAAATACACAAAAGGAAAACAAAAATTTATCCTGGTAACTTCCAAGCCTGGCCTACCAAAGAAGGTTCAGTATGCTGGCTTCAAATGCATAAAATGCAGCCCAATATTATCATCAAAGAGAACTCTGAAGATGTGTAGTTTCCAGAGAAGCTCTCTTAGTATTAAAAATGTCTGTGAAAGATGGGAAAAGCAGCATTTTGAAATACAGTTTTATATATGATCTCACAAGTTTTTGCTTTTGTGCTCTCTCGTTTTAAATTTAACTCCACAGGGCAAATAGAGCCAGAAATATCCAGTAAATATTTTTGTTCTGTATTTGGAAGAAATGAAGAGTATATTTTAGAGACAATGAAATAATTTCTATTTTAACAGTAACGGTGGTGGGAGACTGCATCGATCAGACTAAGTCTATACAAACAGAAAATTTCTGTACAAGATCTAAGAGATGGACTAAGAAGCCCTCAGCTTCCAGCCTGAGCTCCAGTGCTCTGGCATTTAAGTCCTAGAAGGCTGGAAAACCCATCAGCAGTAAAGATTCAAATAGAACACAAAATGAATGCCAATCAGCATGGCATTACAGAAAATATGACCTTGCTTCTTAAAAAAAACCAAATAAGCTTGTCAAAATCTCAAAGGTTGTATTGATACAGTGTAATTATTATTTCATAAAGCATGTCATATAAGCCTACACCAAGAGTCATGTTGTTCGCTATATTCATAAACAACCCGCAAAGGAATGGAGCAGACTGGTGGCTTATGGATAATACCAAGTTATTAGCATGGCTGAGGATGAACTGCTGAGGGAGACTGAGAGAGTTTCATTTGTCATTTTATTTATCAGTATAAATCACACATGAAGTGACATTAACTATTTACCACTGGGGAGAGATCTTGAGGTTATGATAGTCTTAGTTTTATTCAGGAGTCAGCTCACTGCTCAGCAGCAGTCAGAAAGTGAACAGATATGTTAGAAATCAGGAAAACAAGGGAAAAAAACCCAAACTTGTGATGCTGTGTAAATACATAGCTCTACCCCACTTTGAACACTACACACTTCTGATCCCAGCATCTCAAAGAGGAAGATCCAGGCAACATTAATAAAACAAGAAAGATTAAAGTTATGGAATAGCTTCCCCGCAAGGAACGATTAGGTAAGTCAGGTCTCTTCAATCTGCAGAAATAATAAGGCAACAATGCCAAACCTATAACACAACTAGGTTGGACAGGAATTGTCCAGTGTAGGAACGTACATCAAAATGAGACCAGACAGGAATAAGAATCCAACGAAATAAGATGAGGTTGCAGGTTTCTTCCTGCAACGTGTCGCTGAACTTGCCAGATTTTTTACTTCTAGCAAGGAAAGACTGAAAACCTTTGTGGAAGTTGAAAGGTGTTACTAAACACACAGAAAACAGACCTCTCCATGAGCTGGAAAGAGATGTGAGCTAGGATAGTACAAGGAGGCAGTATTTATGTGCTCATCTTACACTCCTGCCCACACATCCATTCCTTGTCACTGTGCTGGACGCACCTTTTGCTTGAACCAGTACAACTACACACCCTGACATACAGCATTCTCACAGGACATATTCTTGCAGAACGCACAAGCAACTGATTAAAGTCTGTCCAACTGGTAGATCCTGGTGGTGCTTGCAAGTCCCACAGAGATATTCTTTACCAGTTTATTATTAATTATTAAATTACATATTATATATGGGAGAAGAATCTAAAGCTGTTTGTGAAAGAAGTCAGGTGAAAAGAGCAATGCTTGGGATTGCTGCAGCCACACGTAGCAATCAGAAACACAGGCTGCAATTACAGCATGGGAAACTGTATTTTGGGAGACTGTAATTCATAGGATCTTTGAGGTCATGCTCAGGGTGGTTACTAGAAGAGCAAAGACAGCCCCCAAGCACATAGGGAAGAAGCACAGAATTTGACAAGTGCTTGCTTTTATATTTCTCTGGTCAGAAGTATGTTGGCAGCCAAACTGTGCAGGGAAGTTAATTGCTCAAGGACTAAAAATCGTATCTAGAAGTCCAAAGAATCGTTATTGCACCTGTGAAAAAAATAACATTAACCACTGAGTTTTTTCCTACCTAAACATGCAAGTTTAGGACATAGCAGTCCTTTCACTAACAGCCAAGAGCTGAAGCAAATCCATCACTGGATGACCTATGCTACAGATGTTTCTCTAGCAAGAGGCCATAGCTGTGGGGAACATACCCTTTCACTGTAATATAATTTTCACAAGCAATTAGTCTTTTGCCTCTTGTCTAGACCAGCTTTTGCTTGAGCACACAAACTTGCCATCTGTACTATCTGGGAGCTATAATTTGAATAAACAGGGCAGGTTTTTTTACTGTCATGCACTTGACTTGATCACTGAAAACTAACTAAGCAGTGTAGTGGAAAAGAAGTATATGGCACAAGCTGACACTCAAAGCCATTCTAAGTTCCACGAAGACGATGAGTCACTTGTACAAGTAAAAACATTAACCTATGAGAGATCTGTTACTGTAAAAGGAGGATCAAATGCAGACTTTGAGACCAAGATCTGCATAGCAGACTCATGCATTTGCCTTTGCTTCGTATTGGGTTTGTAACTTAACACAACCTGATTTGTGCCACAAGTAAATCTCCTTGTTCTTTAACTGTTGCAAAGTTGAATTAATGGAAGCACAGAACAACCCAGGTTGGAAGGGATTTCAAAAGATCATCTGGTCCAACTTTCCATGGGAAAAGGAACATAGATGATATTATCTAGCACCCTGTTCAATTACACCTTGAAAACCTCCAGTGATGGGGACTCTACCATGTCCCTGGGGAGGTTGCTCCTGTGACTGATTGTTCTCACAGTGAAGAAATTTCTTACCTTGGATTGAAACCTCTCCCAGTGCAACTTGCACTCGTTGTGCCTTGGGAAGAGAAAGCCTCCATCCTCTTTGAGCCTGCCTGTAAGTTCTAGAAAGGTAGTAAAAAAGATTCTTCTTCTCCTAGCTTGAGTTAATAGCATTCTAGCAGCACTCATCCAAAAAGACTGCTGCCTTCTGGAACTATAATGCAACTTTGTTACATCCTCAGTGGGCTGCAGCAGATATATCTGTACCCTCAACTGGCATTAACTGTAAAACAAAGGCATCAGTAGGATGTGAAGCATGTGTATTAGGTCGACTATGAAAGGCTTCAGAGCCTGAAGGCCATCTGCCTGCAAGGCAGCTGGTTATTAGACTGTTACACAAACCCTGCTGGCTTTCAGCATAAAACATTTAAGTTTGCAAAGAAACATTCAAGCTAATACGTGAAAGTGTTTAATATTTCTGATAATCCTTTTACAGAGGCAAGAAAAGTATCTCATCAATGTTTCATTACTTCATGCATTTCTTCCATCAAATTCAACCTCAATGTTGTTCTTAATTGCTTGATTTTCAATTCTGTCATTAGTTATTTATAAAAAGTTTTCTGAAGACTAACACAAAGTATGATTTGAGAGGAAAGATCACTGGAATGGCTGTTGAGCTATTTAAGATCCCCCAGTCAGGTCGAAAGCAGCTGCTAATCTTCGTGCAGAGAGAACTGTTTTCAGGGGGAAAAGCGGTTTTCTCTGAACATCAAAACCAACAGGTACCAGAAAGCACACTTCCCTTGTGCCGAGAAGTAATTTTGAGCATTTCACCTTGCACCATGTCAATTTTTATTGGAAACAGACAGTTCCTCTCGACTGCAGTGAACTATTAACATCCAGCACAAGGAGACATTGGACATCATCTTAAACTACTGTGGCAGCCAGCGGTGATTTCTGTGCAAACTGTGCAAATTGGGCTACCCTCACCATGGAAGAGCACACAAGCCTTCAGTATTTCACCTTCAATTGGTTTTTTCTCATTTTTCTCATCAGATCGCCCTCTTTCTCCATCAGACCATTTACTAGCTTTCACGTTCTCCATAACGCATACAAAGATTGTCTTGCAAGGTCTTCCATAGCTGTTCCTACCTTTTTCTGCTCTGCTGCTGTCATCCAGGACTACCCCTTTTCCTTTTGGGTACGTCATCATCACATCCATGCTTGGTTTCTTGCTGTCCCTACCATCCATACCCTGGAAACTAAGCTGTGAGATTACCCCTACAGCAAAAGTCACGTTGTGATACTCAGAAAAGAGCCAGCAAGTTAGCATAGAGAAAAAGAAACTCAAAACTCACAAAAATAACCCCAACACAAATCAACTTTCATAAGGTGCATTAGGTATCACTTGTATGACTGCCTCACCATTACCAGCTCCGTCTCAGCTTTTCTCCTCTCATTTTACCACATTTGAGACTCATTTGTTCCTCATCCTCTCTAAACAGACTAAAAATTTGCCAGAGGGATAACTGTGCCCTCTCTGTTCTCACAGAATACTGCAGTTACATTTTGATTTCAGCTTCAAACACTAAGCATTAACATAATACAAATACAGTTTGGAAATAACTACTGTAAACAACTAGGCAGGGGTTTCCCCGCCCAGGGAAAAGAATCTGACCACCACACACTTCTCTCCCAGCTCTTCTCAATCAGGCAGCTTCCAAAGCTATTGAACTACTGAAGATGCTACTTCTGTTACACAAAATGCCTGCATCATCTTCCAGAAAACAAACACATCTGGAGACTTGTCCAAATAACCACATTGAACCACTCCGAAGCATAAGGATACTTTTATTCAACAGACCCATGGGACAAACTCAAGCACAAAGGCAAGACCTGCCAAGGGGCTTAGAGGCTTGTCTGTTTGGGGGATCTCTGTGTAAATAAAAGGCGTAAGTTAGGACGGGAAACCCAGCCTTTTCAGACAGTGTGCCACTCAAACCTTGCCTGCCCTGCTCCAACTGATCAGTGACAACCTGCTGAGGTTGTAGCTAACTCATTGCAGCTACAATAGCACTGTTTGTACTAAATGGGGTTAGGAATTCATGCCAGGAGTTACTTTCACAGTATATAGGAGGAGAGCGGCCTCCCTCAGATTAGCTTACTAAATTTGATAGAAAATAACTTATTTGGCATATCACTTTTGGAGAGATAACAGTATCTGGGAAATGTCTTACACAAGAGCTACACCTGCATAAACAAAACCTAATCTTCAATTACAGCACTTCCAGAAGCCATATCTATAAGACTATTCTTCAGTATGTCCTGCATCAATATTTGCTAGAAGATAAACTAGAATTGCACTTGATCCCAGATAACAAACATTTCTGTTGAACAGAGGGACAGACTGGTCAGGGACAATTTGCAGGCAAGTTCTTCCAGGAGAAGCTGGGAATTGTCCTTGAATATAGAGCGCATCCTGCTGGTGTCTAAACTCTGTCACTTTTTCTCCACAGTGTTGCTGAAGTACAGCAGCACTAGAATCCTAAGGAACCATTTGACTGAGCCAGCTTCAGAACTTTCTCCATCGCACAGCAGCTCATACACAGCGACTGTGAAATCCCTGCATCACGGAGCGTGTTTCTTCAGCTCTACCAGATCCTGCAGATAGCAATGGCTGTTTAAAGTCTGCACTGTGGCACTAGAACCATTATTATGGAAAGGAAAACAGGTATCAATTTCCTATTTTGCACTGTCAGAAGATAGAAAACAGACTTACAGATCGCAAACTGTTCTAAATTGACAGGCCATTGTTCTGTTGCTTAGTTGAGACCACCAATATCTGTCAAATTAAAGCATAATTATAACAATCTGTATTTCTATATAGATGAGAAAATTACTGCCACTGATCAGCAAGTTTTTCAGTGAAGCATGTAAACCGACCACAGAATTGTTCATGTTACTGGAATGCTACACACACCTTAGCTCCTTTCTGAGCAAACACTGAACACTTCTTATCACATGCCTGTCTGATGCTAAGCACTATTGGGAAAACAGGTCAGGATCTTTAGACCCTGGTGTGATAAAGCAAGGATTTTTCAGGTCCAGTGATACCACAGCACTTCATTAACCAGATTAATGTTAGCCTTGCCATTGTCTTACCAATGCAATGTTAGCAATAAGAACCTGAGTCCTTAAGATCACAATGGATGAAGGGCAAGAACCTACAATCCTTTAGGCCACATGACTAACATCGCACATTTTCCAGATAATTAGACTCAAATGAGGAAGCCCACTGGAGGTTGCATGGAACCTTATACAACTCTTACAGCAATCGCTTCTGGAGAGAAGATAACTAGCATTTTTAGATGTTTAATAAATTATGTATTTGCAGGTATAGGGGAAAGCCTTCAGACAAGAGGACCTACCACGCTCTACAGGTGGTCGCAGTCTATTTAATTGTTTCCTACTTTACAGCCGGAACAAAATAATGTTTCAGGCTCCAGTTACATCACTCTAGAGTTAGAGCTGTCCTGTCATACATGAACAGAGACATGGTTGTAAGATTAAGTCAACTTCTAGGTCCAGTTCGCCTACAGAACCACAAGGCCACTGCCATGACAGAGGCTTTTACAGAGCAGCTATTTGCCAATTCATGAAGCATTGAACGTTAAAATGGGGCACAGAGAGAACTGGTAGCCAGAGGCCCTGCACGGTAACACTGAACTGTCTGCTGCCTCCTACCCACACTAGAGTTCTGTTATTTCTTGCTTTCAGACCTAAACCTAATAGGATGCAGAAGTCCAACCTGGAAGTGACAAACACATGCATCACCATTATCCCAGATAAAGACTAGATCGTAACAAAAAGCTGAAGCAAGACAAAATCAGAAACGTTGTATGACTCAAGAAAGGCTTCAATAGAAAAGGAGGCTATCAGCTCAGTTGATGAGTTCCTTTTTAACTAGCAATAATTATCATTTACTCTTTCTAAAAAAGCCGCCAGCCACAAGCCATTCAGCTGTTGCTCTAGTAGTCTTACCCATATAGCTAGAGCTTCCAGACCCGTGTTATACTTAACAGAAACACAGCCCTTCAACAGGACCTAGTGATTGGTTTCAGTTAAACATTTTCCTCTCCAGTTAACTCCTTTCATATTTGAGATATTTATTTTTTTTTAAACAAAACAGATCAGACAGATGTTTGGATGTTGGATTGCTCTTTCGACTACTCCTTGCACTGGTATTTGCCTACAAAGCAGAAAACTTCATTGCTTGCTACAACAGTGTAAGAGTCTGTATCAGACAGGGGCTGTAGAGTTGAAATTCTCAAACCAGTTGTAGAAAACTGGGCATCTAACAGGTCACTGCTTAACTAGTTGCAATAGTAGGAGACAACTTGAGCAAATACGATTGCCTTGTATGTCGCTCTACCCTTTCCCAGTCCCACTAGAAAAGGCCAATGAAGTTTTTCCACAAGGTGCCTCTGTTTCTTAGACCAGAAGTGGCTGTGAATGGCTAGTAAAAATAACATTCATGTCTGACGTTCTTCTAAAAGTGAGATCAAGTCTCTGTCAAACCCAGATCACAAGTTTGTGTTGGACATGCAAAAAGATGCCAGCTGACCTATGCCATTAGCTACAAAATTAACTAATCAGAACTAAATGTAACAGCACACTGGAAAGGCCCACCAATATCTAAGGAGTGTCTATGGATGCACAGGTGAACAGAAATCCTTCATTGGAGCTGTTTGCTACTTAATTTCTTCTGGTTTGCCTCATTTGAGATTTAATGTTTTGAAATATGTATTGAGTGTTCTGTAATAGGCTTAAGTAAGATTAGAAGGGACAATAAAGTCCCCCTGTTTTGGCTCATTCATTTAGTAATCCCCCCAAAGGATCTCTTTCAAATAATTATCTGATTTCCTTTTTGAACCACATAGCTTCTTGCCAAAGGAGGTCATGGAGATAAATTCTATGGCTCCACTATTGGCTGAATGTGCAACCATATCACCATATTTTCTTTTGAACATGACTTCCATCAGTTTCATTTAATTCCCCCCTAGGTCTTGTTCATATCTCTACTCCATTCTTTTCCAAACTGAAGCATCTCAGCTTACTGGATCATTTCCTGAAAGAAAGCTACTCCAAACCTCTGACCATCCTCTATTACCCTTCTGAGCATTACTGTAGCTCCACTACATTTGAGATAAGAGGACCAAAACTGCACAGTATTCAAAGATCTGGGATCTAATACACAGTGCCATGATGCAGCTTGTCTTGTTCTGTTTTTACCCAATAATTGCTAGCATTTGTTCTGGTTTGTTCGCTGCCAAGCACTGAATTGATCCTTCCATGAACTGTATCATAACTACAGAATTTAATTCCTCCATGGTAATGGTCAGTTCAGAACCCACCTTTTTTTTTATTTTTATTTGAAACTGCATTCGGGGATTGTTTTTGCATACGGGCATTCACTTTACACAGCTTAAATTCTTCAGTCAGAACTTAGCATTACTGAGTCCCAAATGACTTTGGATTGCCTCACTGCTCACCTTTTAACATTTCAGTAACAATGCTAAGCAGCATGTACCTGCTGAACTCAACTGGCAATCCACCTCCATTGACAGAGCTGGCTATTTACATCAGAACTTTGGTTTACCCATCCTTTTCTCAATAACTTCTGCATACCAAAGCCTGGCCCCTAATTCTATGGCCAACAGGCTTCCTTAAACAGCCTTCATGGACTTAGATTCCTGAAACATTTTTGGCTGGTAGACTAAATCACTTCTGTTTGCTGATCTCTTCAAAGAGCTTCAAGACATTTGAAAAGCAGGATGTCCCTTCTCAGAACAGATGGTGACTCTTCCCAGGTAGACACTAGTTCTGCCTTTTATTATAGATACTACTGATTTTCCCAGTAGACCTGACAGTTGGTTAACAGACCTGCAGTTCCCCACATCCCGCATGGAACCCCCGTTATAGACTGAAATCACATTTATCACCCTTCGCTCCTCAGGATCTAAGAGGGATACATGTTGCAAATATTAACCCAGGTATTTAAACCCAGAGTTATAAGAATTCTTGGGCAAATGTTATACTCATGGTGACTTGCTAGTGCTTGGTCTGTTTGTACCACAGACTCTGTTAACAGTTGCTCCAAAGTTAGACAGATCTTCTGCTGAGTGTTTCAACTGATACATTTCATACATAGTATTTTAATCCCATAAGTGTGTGTATACACGGCTATGCAAGGAGGGAGACTTTCCATCCCCATGTTAAAAAGTCACAGAAAAGTTGAGAGACCTCTCAGTCAGTGGCACATTCGAGAAGAGCCCAGGCACCTTCCTTCACAGCTACCCATTAGGAGAACAGCTTCCCCAGCTGGAAAATATATTCAGAAGCTTTGACAAGAGTGAAAAAACATACAGTGAGCTATAAGACAGCCTTATATAAAAAAGACTTTGCAACAGGGTCATCTGTGCTTACTATAGTGACTTTAACATACGTTACATAAAAGTATTATAACAGCCTAACCAGAGTTCAAGCTTTTCACAAGCTAAGCAAGCGTGCTTTCTAACTGTAGATGTCATTTTTATAATGCTCTTGTTCATTGTTCTCAGGAAGAAGAGATAGGCCTTCAAAAAGGGATTCAGAAAGTCATTTGATGAGTCTCACACACTACTTGCAACACATTTTGAGCATACAAAAGTACATTCTAAAACCAGAAGAGATACATAATTAACAGCTTACAAAGTAAACCTATGTTGTGCTACCTGAATAAGGTACAGAAGACAAATTGTAACTTACTAGCTTAATAGGCTTTTAGACAGCACATATTTCTATTCTCTCTATTCCCAGTAGTAAGATATGTAATTTAAGTTCAATTCCTTGCATCCAAAGGATCTTTCAGATGTTTTTATTTCTTTAGCATTCACGCCTGCAGAATCCCAGGCAAACCCCCCGCTAATTGAATTTGACATTCTAAATCACAATCAGCTTTATTCTGTATTTGTTTCAAACCCAAAAGAAAAGTTAAAAGTTAATGCTGATAAGCCAAAAAGCTGACCTTTGACTTCTGAAGAAAACTGAGCCAGGTGCCGGGTTACAAAGAGTCGCAGTTGCTGATTCAGGTCACAGGACAGAAGGTTAATGTTCCAGGAACGAATTCCTGCCCAACAGGAAAAAAAAAAAAGAAAAAATATATAGCGAGCTGTTATTACATTTACTGCAGAAACAGAAGTAGAGATAAAGAAGTCAACAGGAGACACAAGCACCAGTGATGCTCTTCCAAAAAGCACACTTTGGATGGAGACAGTCTTTAGAAGCAGAGGGCCGTAAGATGCTTACCTTCTGTCAAACATCTGTCCCTGAAGTACATGCAGTGAGCAAGCCTTCATTCAAATTGCACTTCACAAGTGAAACTAGCAAACCACAAGGGATTGAGGCTGAATTACACTACTGCCTAACCAAGCAAATACATTATGTTAGTCTTACATGTTCTGCATTCTCCAGCATGGGTCACTAGTAGAGATGGTCTACCAGATGGTTAGCCTACCGAACAGCTCAGAGACACCAGCTTCTCTGCTCTTATAGCCTGTGCATCCTCAAGTCACAGAAGCCCTACCACAACTTGCTCTGCCTAATCACTCCTTCAAAGCCCCTGATCCCACCGAGACCCTTTGAGTTTGCTCTTTAATCTATATAATCTTTGTAAGCTAATCGCCTTCATATCACAGCAGGAAGCAGCATCTGCTCCCAAAGCAAGTGGCACCATGCCATGCTGGGGAAGTCACCTTCAGACCTCAGTGTGAGTGGTTATACATTCTGGGTGACACCAAACACTACAGCTCACAGATCTTCACATCCCAGTGAGAAGCATCCTCTCCTAGATGGTGTGATACTACATTTCGGCACCATGAACAAAACCAGGATATCTGCAGGAACCACTACTCCAGCCTCTTGTGCTGCTGCCTGCTGAAGTACAGATGTTGAAGGCCAACGCCACAGACTTTAGGAGTTAACCGAAACAAGAATTTCAGCCCCACTGTTTATTGATGGAGTTCTCACTGAGAGTTCTTCCACCATCTTCTGGAGACATGTCCTCTCTTGCATAAAATATAATGTTTTATTGCATCTGGTATCTTCCTTCTTTCAAGTGAAGCATGTTGAGTTTTCATGGAGATATCATTCCCAGTTACTGCAGTTCTTCTCCAGCACAGTAACTCCACGTTGTGCAACAGCTTCTGCTGGCTACTGGTAGAAAACAGGGTCTTCTAGGGTATGAGCTCCAGCTTTCTACCAAGATAGAGTTAGTAATCTAGGTGTAACCAAGATAGAGTTAGTAATCATTGCATCACACAGTTCAGTACTCTCAAGGCCTGTAGAACCTACAACAGCTCAAGAAAACTTTGTTCTTAGTTTCTTTTTCTGGTGAGAGCTGACACAGAGTAATACAGCTTATTTATCACCTGACAGTCTGCACTGCAAAGTGCACAGAAGCCCCCTCAGTAAGCCCTCTGAACATGGGGGGGAGCGGGGCGGGGAAGAAAAGAAGAAAAACAACTTACTACCACTTTCAGTGTCACAGAAAAGTCTATTCCTTTCAGTTTGGGTATGGAATAGGTACAAATGAAATGTGTGATAAGAGACAGGGAGCAAGAAGCAGAACAAAATGTTTTCCTATGCTATGCTCTTTGAAAGCATGATTGTTTAAACCAATGTCCAATATAAGTGTACCTTAATGCAGTACTGATGAGTATTCCAACCTGGACAGGAACAAGGTGGCACTCTGCAGGGCAAATCCTGCTGACTCTAGCTGCTGTGTCACTGTCATGGTGTCCTACTGCAGCAATAAATGCTATCTGAGGTACTGCTACACCCTCTAGGACGCAGAGAGGGTAGATCCTCTTTCAGAGCAAGAAAAGAGTGAAATCATCATCTCACTCATCATCCTACTTGTGATTATTTATCCAACATTTTTTCCCCTCCAAGTAGCCTGAAGTTATTCCTAATTTCTCCCCATCTGCCACAATTTCCATTTACCATCCCACAGCCCAGGAGCCAGAACATTGTCCTTGATGATTAGGACCTTTTCTACCTCCTGATACAAGAGTGCAGATTATACCATAATAAGGTTTCTAAATATTCATGCTTTTTGCACATGCACAGCCTTCCATCTCTTTCCTTACACCCTTGTGAACTTTATTTCCTGCTGAGGTCAATGCTTATAAGATTTGGCATTTCCCTTCAATACTAGACCTAGTCTTCCAGATATTGTTTCTCAACTGGACAAAAGGCACACAGGAACAGAAAAATAAAACCAGCATTTTAGAATGAGTGTTGTTCAAGCATCCCACAGATACACGATGCCACTGCATAAGAAGTGCTACACATGGAAACACAACAGTTCCCATGATGTGCTAAATTCACTATTCCATTCTCCTGAACCAAGGCATGGAAAGAAGCCTGGGAAAGCACGCTTTTTGGATCAGCCAGAGCAAGAGATTTATTCACCCCTCAAAAAATCTTTGTGGTTTAATTTTTCTTTTTTGCACTGACGGGGCACCACAGCCAACAAAACAAAGACACAAAACAAAACTCAGCTTTTTCATCCTTTCAAAAAACCTATCTAGACGCATAGTATGTAACACTTAGGTCCAACTTTGCTAACTTTGTTTGCCAGTTTTGTTAATCTGATAGTTATCAGGGCTATAAGCCCCTCACCATACTTACCAGGTTGCAGAAAAATGTTTTTCTGAAGGGCAGAAGCATTTTGTTATTTACACTGCTTTGTTTCCTGAGGAAATCAAATCTTCTGCTCAGCAGCCTGTTCTACCCTCACACAAGCCTCAGGTGAGCCCTCCCCAGCAAACTATCACTAAGAAATGGGAACAGTCATGCGTGCAACATTTCCACATCTCTTGAACTCCCTGAATCAAGAATATAACTGTCTCCAACATTATAATATGCTGTCTGTTGACAGAGTGCAAGGCCCTGCTGTCATTTTAGCTATTTTTTATATCCATCTTTCAATTTGAAGATCTTTGTCTATTTCAAGAAGAGGTCATTCTCCTGTTTCACAGTGGGAAAACACCTCTGTGACTTGCTGGAGGTCCTACTCCAAGGCAGTGATAGAGAAAAGTCTGAAATCCAGGTTCCTAGCTCCCTCAGCAGTTCACTTCTATTGTTAGTAATTTACCAGTACTGCTTAAATGCCAAGAGGCGTCTGCACTTGGTAGAATTTCAGTAGGTTTCTGGTCAGACAAAACTAACTTTAGAACTTCTGCTGTGGTGATTACTAATTATGTTGGAAAATCTGCATTCATTTTTTCTCTGCAATGGGAATTCCCAGGTTATCAGCACAGGAATGCATAATCAAAGAGCAAAATCCATTAGTCGACAGTCTGTTCTGTCACTGTTTCAAAGATTCAGAGAATTGATAAAGATGCAGGTTGGCACACCCATTCAGTGAAGCACCAAGCAAAGATGATCATCCTGTTGTGCAGAAGGCTGGTGTAGCCCCTTTGAAGGGGGCCTTTCAGAGACCAAATGGTCATAATCTGATCTCCCCCAGCTGAATAAAGCCGTCCCTTGGAAGAGGGAATGAAACAGTGCTCTCAGAGTAGCTGGTAAGTGGCCTGCCAGCAGAGATGGATGGAAAAGATGCTGAAGTGGAGAAATTGGATGAAATTTGACATTTTTACACCCACCCCCTCTCAAATTGCACTGTCCATCTGTTCCTCAGTGCTGCTGACGCTTGGGAGGAAAACAGTCACAGAAATATCTCCAAATAACACAGTCTGGCCAATAGTTACAACTGTTATCGCTGGCATCCTTTAAGCCAATGCGTCTTGGAAACAGGGGTGGGGCGGGGAAAGCAGTGCATGCAAAGTCAAGGAGCTGTTATTTATTTCTCAGAGGCGCAAGACCAAGCTGCTTGTTAAAACAGGGATTCCCTTAAGGTCCTGATGGAGCTGACAGCCTCTCCTTTCTCTTCAGGATCACCAGAAAGTGCCGCAAAGCAAGAACCACCATCTCACCACCTCCTATCCCCCTCACTTTTGAGCGGCACCGCATCTAATATACAAAGACTAAGTCAGTGCCAAGGCCTGCGGACGCTGCCACAAGTACAGCTAGCGGAGGAGCAAACCCTCACGGTCATTCTGTTTTGCTCTGTGTCATTCCCAAAGCAGTTTGCTGTGGTGGCTTATCCCCCCCCTCAGCCGCTCCTCAGACAGGGAGAGGCCCCAGCAGCGGGGGCCCTGTTCGCAGCCGTCCCCCACGCCGCAGCAGCCCAGCAGGACAAATCCTCCAACTAATAAGATAGAAGCCTGGGGTAAGAGGGAAATAAGAGGTAATCTGCTGAGCCACTAACAAAATAGAAACTCGGGGAAATTAGAAGCATAACACATCTTCAAGCTTTAGGACGTTCAAAACCAGCGTTAACCGCATTTCACTAATGCGAATAACAGCGTGCTCAGAGAGGTAAAATAACAAAGATAGGGCAGTTCACAGCCTGAAGGCCTGCGAGCGCGGCGGCGGCAGGGGCGGAGCCGGACCCACTCGGTACCGATGCCAC
>JAVJGI010000063.1:2952696-2969996 GCA_035590275.1 Ibycter americanus | reverse complement strand
AGTCACCCACTTTTTCTTTCTCTCTTCCCCCCCGCCATTTATTTCTCTGGTATACACAAATGAATACCTTTCATCTGTTTTGATAAATTTTCTTTACAATGTTGCAGTATTACTGCATACTTCGAATTTCTCAGGTCAGTGACTATGTCTTGCTTTTCCAGAACACTGCCGGAAGCAGAAGAGCATACCAGGAAACCAGTGCCTGTCTGTGACTCCACTAAAACCGAGAAATCCCTTGATTCTGGTCATGAGGAGTCAGATATCTTGTCAACTCAGGAAGAGATGTTTCCTGAGAATAATGCAACAGGTAACAATAGACAAGCAGAGCCAAAATGTCCATTCCAGAGATCATCATGAGCATCATCCCTACTTGACCTTTTTAGGCATGTAGTGTTTTAGGGTGCAGAGTGCTGTGAGTATTTTTCATGTAATTTCTGCTAAAATTGAGAGCACTTTGAATATTAAAGGCTGCAGCGTCTTTCACTGTACTCTGGGTCAATGTCTAAATGTTACTTTGTGTTAGAACAATTACACTGGATTGTTAAATACATGTAATTTCCTTTCTTTCTGTGTCTCTTAAAGAACAAAGCCAAAAAAAGCCCTTTTACCCTCTTCTGAAACTGGCAATAATAATACTCACCGTTTGTAGTGACACACAATCTAAAGTGTGGATAAGTAGCATAGGCAGATATTGTCGAGTTTCTTATGCTGGGTAACTTTGGCAAAACATTCCATCCTACTCCTCTGAACCGGCCTTCCTGCTTAGGATGGGGACAGGATCCTGCAATCAAAATCTTCATACCACAATTTTGTTCAGTCTTACTTGTCATCTAGGTTAACATTCCTTCCCTATAAGAGACGAGATTATATGGAATAGGATCAGGAGAGAGGTCTTCACTGTGTGTCTTGCTAGGAGGATGTCTGTGTCTGGTTTTGGTGTCCACAAATGAAAGGCTAGTAATGAAATAGAAAAGTTCTTAACAATTTTAGTAGTGAAAGACCTAGAAAATAAAGTTTTGAAAGGCAACTTTTTCACAGTTTATAAAACATGAGTTAAATGAAGTCTCACTTGATTTTTTTTGTTTAGTTTTGGTTTATGCACAACTGTATCTATACCAGATTGATCTTGTGCATGAAAGCTCTGTATCCAGAAGGTTCAGTAACAACCTCCGACTCACACTGGGTCAGTGGTCAGTCCAAGGTGTCTTTTCTTCTGAGAACCTTGTCTGTATTGGCATTCTAGTGCTGATTCAAATATGCTGATACTGGAGCCACTGGGGATTTTTCTTTTAGAATTCCCAAGTAGGAAGACTTGTGCAGTCTGGCCTGCTAGAAACTATTCTTTTTCATCTTAACTATATTACCCTCACATTTCACATACTGAACTTTCACATGCGGTCCTTCTCCAACACGGTGTGAAAATCAGCTTGTCCTTGCCTACCTGAGAAGTAACTGCACGAGTGTGAATATAATTCCTCAGAATTTTCAGATTGACTTGCTTATTGGCCAAATTTCTAATCTTATTTCCTTTCCTTTCTCTGCTGCAGGGAGTGGCTGTCCAGTAACCAGCATGGAAGAGGGAAGTTCTCTGGCGTGCACTCCTGCCCGGAGTCTGCAACTCCTGCAGCTCTCTGGACAGGGATCCCTTGTACAGGAGAGTCAGTCCATGTAAGCAAAAAAATCCCCACACTATTGCAATAGCTTAATTGCAGTAGTGCATTTCCACCACTCTCTTCTGTATTCAAGGACTTGTGTTTGATTTTAAGCATCAGTGTTTTAATTTTGTGCTATAAGAGGAGCATGGCTTTCTTTTGCGATGAAATGAACTGGTAATGCCCATGTGGTTAATGGCCGTTTCTCATGCCTCTTGCTAGTGAACACCTGAAACTCTCCTTGACTTACTGTGACAAGCTGGAGCTACATTAGGGGAGGAGTTAATGCATTTTCTAGTGATGTATGGATGTCTCTTCCGTGTTCCCTTTTCTTGGTCTGCAGTGTCTCTTCAGGCCTGGTTAGTCCTTCTCCTGTTGCTGTTGGATCCAGTGTACTTGTTCCCAGCAGTCCTACTGAACTGGAGCAAGCAAAAGGTAAAATTTTCTGCATACTGGTCTGTGGTGGTGTTTCTGTGCTCTGTGGTTTAGTCTGAGCATGCAGCCTTTTCAAAACCTGCTAAAATTAAAAGAGTAGAGCAGGATTGAGAACACTGAAAAAGGTAGATGAAGGGAGATCTGTGTTTGTGACTCAGGTGCTAATGTGCTGTCGATATTTCCTGCATAACTATTATAATAAAATAAGTACTGTTGGCTAGGCTCCCCTTCACTTGAAAGGTGGGAGATACTTTGTATGGGATACAGATTGCTGCCTGCAATTTTCCTTCTTTCTTGGGCACAGGCTATTCTTGCTACAGGCAGATACCTGTATTAAGTATATACTGTTAGGGCACTAGAAAGGACAGAGGAGAACTGCATCATAACAGTTATTTTACTTTAACTTGGATGATTTGCACAGTATTTTAGAAAGCTTTCTCGTATGTTATATGTTTGTATTCTAGAATGCCATGCCAAAAGAGGGATTGTTCTGTATGATACCTTGGTTCTTAAATATTTTCTCTAAGCATCCGTTCTCCATCAGGGATAAGATATCCATCCACACAGACTTTTAGTATGACAAAAAATCACCATTCCTTTCTGTGAGATTCCTGTCACAGAATGTGAAATACTGTTTAGAACAGATATTTTGTTTGCCGGGGTCTGAATTTGGTTGCATTTTAATAAAGATAGCAAAATAAAAAAAACCCTCAGATAAATGCTTTTTATAAATTTCAGGTACCTTTTTCTAACTGCAGAAATTCTAGACCCGTAGCAAAATAGTTACATGAATTCTTAACAAAACACTTTCTTCCCCCTTAAATTTAAGGATATGGATGTTTTTGTTGATTTCTCAACACCCCCCAAAAAAAAGTTGACTCGGAGAGAAGATTTTAGATTCACCCATTAAAGTATGAGAAAGTTGCATACACCACTGAAGACAAATCTTTTAACAGAATGTTGGAAACTAGGTAAACACAAGAATTTGCTAGTAATGTATTTTCTACTCTTTCAAACCAGATGAACAGATGGATATATCTATCCCTGCAGAAGGAAGAGAGCTGATGCAGAAGCAGAGAGGAGATAAGCTGGTGGAGATGGCTGTCCCATGTATCCCACCAGGACCTCTTGTCCCACCACAGGCTTCAACTCCTGTGTCCCAGAGTGCCCCAGACTTTCCTGGATCTCTACCTATACCATCACAACCAGAGTTCTCTCATGTAAGGGTTCATGGGGTTTGAGGTTTTTCTCTTTCTGAGGTTTTTATATGGTGTTTGCAGATGTGTGTTTGAGTCAGCTTCTGTGTTGAGATCCCCAACTAAGCTGGTTCTCATGAGCTTCCATGTTCTCACCGATCACAGTTATATATTGATCATACTGTGTGGCAGTTTATCCTGCAGAGAAAATATGGAACAGCTTAAGAGAGCATAGTGAGTTACTGAAGGTAGAATTTGTTGCCTTTTAATCTATGCTAGAAACCTTTTTTTGTGCCTTCCCCCCGCCCCACTTTGAAAGAGGGAAAGCTTTCTGATGCAGAGCTGGGCATCCTGCATCTCAAAACTGCATCATAAATGAAGACTTTTATCAGGATAGACCTTAACATCATTTGTAATGGAGAAAGTGAAGCCATTTTGTAACAAAGCATTTGTATTCTCCTACAAGGCTAGAATTCATTTACTGCGTTTTTCAAGTTGCTTATTCTTATTATTGGTTGTTTTCTTTGTGCTTTTTGATTCTGGAAGTTAGTAGTGTTCAAAGGGATATAACAGAGATTTGGTGGCTTTATAGCTTAATATTACAAATTTAGTCAACTTCAGGCAGAAAATAAAGGTTGTACTGGAGACTGCAGTAGTTGAAGCAGGGATTCTCCTTAGCTGAAAGTGGATTTTGTACTGATACAATACATTCCTCCAGAGAATCTTTCCAGAACTCTCAGTAGTTTGACTAAAAATAGCTACTAATTTGCCATGCTTGACCTGTACTTCATGATTTGGTGGTGTGAGAAGTGTACCAAGGCTTGCGTCTGACTTTGCCACAGAGGTACTAAAACGTAATGCGTGGTGATAATTTTCCTCATCAAGAATGGGGCAATGATGACTCATATAAATAGGAGGGGGGAAGCTGTTTGTGTTGTTTTGTTTATTTTTTTAATCTGATAGTTTTGTGCTGAGCTTGCTCTCCTTCATAATCCCATGTAATGTTCTAGGAATAATAAACAAACGGTCCTACTCGGGATGCTCTGATGCTCCATGTCCCACTTTTTTCATTTTAGGATATCTTTGTTCCGACTCAGAGCCAAGAGAAGAAGCGTGAAAGAGAAGAGAAAAGTACTGATTTAACCCATTTATGCTTACAAGGAGATCTCTCTGGACCCACAGATGCTTTGTCAGAAACATCTACAGGTGACTCTGTGTCACAGCCTTCTGAGTCCTGTAAGCTGGTGCTTTCTGCAAGTGAATGTAGCCAGCCCACAAATACAGAGGTCAGTTCGGGCTCTCTGAACACGGGCCAAGATAGCGAAACCACGCAGGTGGAGATGATTTCTGAATGCAAGGCCTCAGATTTGAGACTCTGTCCTGTGGAGAATGACAACATAAAACTGAGGCTGAATGCAGGTGATCAAGCCCTCTCTGAAAACTGTGAAAAAGCGAAAAAGGAGGATTTACAGACTGCAGGAAAGCCTGTAATGCAGTTGGCTAGTGGAGATGTAGCAGGAGATGGGTCATTAGCCCCTACAGGTCATCAAGAGAGAGAGTGTATATCTGGAAGTCAGGCTGCTACAGATCAGTCTGGTCTGCCTGAGATTTTGTCATACACTCAGCGTAAAGAAGCACAATCTGTGGATTGTCCATTGGACGAGACTTCCGAACCTGAGGCAGTTCCTGAGACTCAGTGTGAAGAACGAGAAGAAAAACAGCAAGAGAAGCAAATAGATGAAGATGTGTCCCTTGTTAACATGACGCTTTCTCAGAGATTTATTCTTGAAAGGGAAGTACAGTGTCATGAAGATATGGAAGTGGAATTTGCTGATGGTTCTTGTAAAAATAGCAAAAGTTCGTCTGAGCAGGCCCAAGAGTTAGAAGAGATTAGACCAGAAAGCCAGGGAAAAGAAACTTCAAAAGTCTGTACTTTTGGCACTGGAGAGGCAAAGAGCGTGGATAAACTGTCCTTTAAGGCTGCTTTGGAAAACATGCCAAAGCTCAATAAAGTTTTATCTAAGCCTTCTGTGGGGGAGTTACTGGAACAGCACAACAACTTGTTTCCAAAGTTAGAGTCTGATGTTCCATCGGAAGTGGCGTTGTGTGCCAAGAAACATCCAGGTTGTTTGGAATTAGGACAGATAACAGGGAATCGGCCACCACCTCAAGAGAAAGGGGCTGACGTGCTGGTGACTCAGCCCGAGAATCAGGTGCCAAAAAATACAGAGGATACTGTTATGACAAGGAATCTGGAGCAGGAAGAGCAGATGCAGTCACAGGAGAAGGCAGCTGCTAAATCCCCCAGTCCTTCCAGTGGTAAGTGAATTTAGGTCAGTAGTTCACAGGGGTATATTTTGAATAATGTCAAGGACAGCTGTGTACAATCCTCAGTGTTTTCAGGGAGCACTGATCTCGGATGCCTGTTAAACAGTGTCTCTTCAAAGCAGCGCTACAATTCACTGTGTTATATGCATAACATGCCTTTACTTTTTTCCCCTTTGTCACACTGCTGCAGGCAAGAATGATAAGGTAATCCTTGTTCCTAACACTCTCTCGCTGTTTTATGGCAGAAACACAGAGCAACTTTGAAAACTCAGAATTTTGTGACTGTGGCAATGCTCAGGGATTTTTGTAACTTCCCCTGCCAAAGCAACAACAGCAGTGTCCTTGAAAGGAAAAGGATGTGTGGTATTCTGTACTTTACCTCTTGAAGGTCTCCTTATTTTTATTATTTTTTTTTTCCCTTCTCAAAGGTGAATTTTCTTTGTGGGTGTACATAGAGCGGCTTTGCGCTAGAAGTTAATACAGCTAATACAAACTAATCTTGAGATTATTTTAAAGTAGAATGGGTTTTCACTCATGCATAAGCTGTGGCTTGGCAGGTATCATCATGGTGCGTTGCAATCCTTTTAGCATGCTGTTGTGTAGTTACACAAGAAATGTGGGATGCTATACCTGAGTTTTGTGGAGCTTTTGCCTCTTAGTTGGCTTAATTTTTAAATGTAAGAGTTCTGTACTCCTCAAATGAAAAAGTAATAGAAAACAAAGTTTTACTAGAGCTTTGTATTGAATTATCTAAGTCATCTTTCATTAAACTGCAGGATCAGAGAGGAAGTTTTCCCCCTCTTGTGATGATGGTAGGTGACTTCCAGTCTCCCAGAGTTGGTGATTGTGAAAGCTGAGGGCCTGAAAACAGTTGTCAGCGGGTGATGGTTGGCTTTACATCTCCTGAATAGACCGGTACATTAGTAGGGGTTTATTTAACTCTTTCCCCTGATTTGCTAGGTAGTTTATGCTCTGTGAATTGTCTTAAATCTTTCAGTTAGAGTACAGTTGCAAGATCAATAGAATTGTGCAGTGCTATGAGAATTAAATGAGATGTCTAGCAGGGAAGATGTTTGTGAACCATCTGGTGGATTCAGATTGACCAGTCTTTACATGTGGAACATGTAAAGCTGTGGGCTAGATAGAACTTCTCTTACCACTCAAAAGTCATGGTATTGTTACATAGCACTGTAGTCTGTTCTGCAGAGCTTTTTTCAAGTGATGTTTTCTACTTTTTCCTTTTGAGAAATTAGTGTAAGATATAAAGCTTAAAAGACATTTCCTAACACTCAGCCTTCTTTTTCCCTTTATGTACTCGGGTGATAACCAGTCTGAATAATTTTCGATTCTTTGTCAGTGAGGGACATCTCTCTTATTTTCTCTGCCAGTTTACGTTTGCATTTTTTTTGAGAGCTGTACGTGTCTTCAGAACGTCTCTCATCAATCTCATGAGTCCAATATTTTTTGTTACTGTTTTCTGAACTACTTAATTTTTCCAGTTACAAACTGATCCTTACTGCCGTTTATGGCAGCTTTGGCTGTTTCTTCCTGAAAGCCTTTTGAGCTCGTTCTTACATGGTTCCCTCCCCTTTTCTTCAGTTCTTGTGACCTTGAACCATGCTGACTTCTGGAACATGTGATCCTGTTTGGAAAGGTCAAAATGGCAGATTTCAAAAAAGGAGCAAGATGAAGAGCTTTCTTCTTTATGTCTGAACAGAAGTAGGTGAGATGACTTTGAAGAGCTAGATGGAGACTTGGATGAGAAGGGATTGAGTGTAATACTCTACGTGTGTTTTTAATACCAAATTTGCTGACAAGTTTGAGAAAGATAACCATTGAATAGTGTGGGACTGGCTGGTGAGAACAAACTTGAGACACTAAAAAACCAGGATGAAAGTAGTATCTTATGTTGTAAGATAAGAATGACAGATAAATATTGGTACCTGTATGAGTTAGTTACAGCGAGGTGTGGAAAAGAGATTTGAATGCTTATGCAGACCATCAGTTTTGGAGAGACTTCCAGCAAAAGATAATAGCAGTTTTCAAGCTAGACTTTGCTATAAGTATCTGTTGACCTATTTTAAAATCAAATAAAGCTCAAATTATTTTCAAGGAGCATAGATCCTTGTGGCCACAGCTTTAACATCACTGACATCTGAGAACAACTTTTGCAGTGGTTACTTTATTTTGAGCTAAGTATGTTTAGTCATGTAAAAATTGCCACGCTTTTGGGGTTCTGGTATTTTCTTTGTTTAGATTTAAGAACTCCACTTTCCCAGTAACAGTCATATGAATGAATCTGTATGGTTGAGCACTGCTTCATATACCAGCTATCACAGCAAGTGGTGTGACTTTTGCACCCATTCTTCTGCACGCGGTAGGACCAGTCAGATGTTTGGGAGCTTTTTTGGTTTTGCATTCTTTAACATCCCATAACTAGCGATCATCACTTTCTTTCAGAATGTTATAGCAAACTGCTTCGTTGTTGAGCATTTCAGTTGGCCAGAAGTGCAGTGATTTTTTAAAATTTAGTGCATTCTCTGACAGTGGAGTCTTTGTTGGCTTGGGGAACCGGTGCTAAGCAAGTAACATGCTGGAGGCAGTTTGGTGGGTTGTTTAGTCAGTCCAGACAGTAGTGTCAATTTCATTTGTAAGTTCTTAATTTGTGGAGTTTAGGTGTGTCTTAGCAACATCCTTAGCAACTTAGCAAGCAAAGTTTGGAGGCTGCCTCTAATATTTAGGGAGAGCTTTGAATGTTGTTTATAAGTGGTACAATTGAATCATGCTGTATTTTCCAAATTAGAAAAACAAACAAAAAAAAAGCTTCAGTGACGGATTTTTGGAGACTGCACACAAAATCTGAATCACCAGGGTCTGAGGTACTCTGTGGGCCAAGAAGACAAGGTGCTTTGTTAGTGTTAGATTATTCCGTTGTCATTTAATAGGTTGGAGTTTTTTGTTGTTGGGGTGGGTTTCTTCAGTCTTTTCCCGTTCAGTGGCTTGCAGTAGGTCGTTGTGCCTTTGTGATAATGCTGACCTAAAGACTGAAGATCGTGGTCTTTGTGAATTGAGATACTACAACAGCCAGAGGAACAGTTATACTGCATCGATCTAGCTTGATATAGAAGTTCCCCCATTAATGAAGAGCAGATGCATATGGACAAATATAAGGGCACACATGTGGTGGTAGTGTGCAAGAAACATCACAGTATGCAGGAAGGGTGGTGAGACTTACCTTTTCATCTAGAAGAGGATGATAGCTCTGCTTCACTTAGCTTGATGCAGAAATGGGAGATTCCTTTGTCCCCTTCCATTATAAGGGTGCAGTTTTATGTTGTGCTGGTAGTTGCTGTCTGCACTGTCCTAGAAACATCCAACTCTCCCTGAGGAAGTGTTACCCGAACAAATGAAATCTAACATTAGCATTAGCAAACTTGAGAGAGATGAGGTGGGCCAAAGAAAGGCCCAATCTTTTGATGCTGAAAGATAAAAGGAAATATTATAGGATGATGGTCTTAAGGACATAAGAAAAGTTTGCAGAGAGAATTAGCCTTTTTCATTGTTACCACAGTTGATGCAGTTATGTCAAAGCAATTAAGCTTTCAGACATACAAGTTTTTTTCAGGTCTTGTGAGTGTGAAAGCTTGTTTGTTTTCTCTAATGGTATCTGTTGGCTTAGTAATTAGATTATCTCTTATTAAAATGCAGGCTGATCATTTCATAAATGCTTGTGATCATATGTTATTAGCCTGCTAAATCTGTATTTGTAGGCTGGAAGGGATTATGGTAGCTAAATTGATCAAAATTCAGTTTCAAATGAAGAAAGACTTCATTTTCTAAATAAAACACTTTAAATGGAGATCTGCTATAGGTCATATGACATGACAGGCCTTCATAAAGCTGTTTGTGAGGAATGGTAGTTGGCCTTTCGACATATGGTGTACCCACAAAGTGTGAGCACCCCTGCACTATGAAATACTACCCGCTGCACAAATACAATGAAGTCCTTAGGCTGATCTCAGGGATGTTGTAATTGCTGAACCGTATCTTTAAACCTTGTGACAGCAGGGCAGGTGATGGTTTTCAAGCAGACAATAGATAGCTTTTCCCTGGTTGGGTTTTTTTCTGTGAGGGGATTATGTCTTTGTCATGTATTTATGACTTCATTTGCCACAAGGTAGTTGTGTAAATCATATGTCAGCATCTTGTGTAACTGAAGAATGATGCACTGCATCTGGCTGTCACTAGAAGTTGTATCTGAATATTTAGTGCTAGCTCTCGAATTGAAGTAACTTGACTCTTGTGTTCTCATGACCTTAACTAACAATTTTTCAATACTCTTTAGTTTTGGGATTTTTTGGTTTTTTTAATACATGCTTTTTAAAATTCAGGAGTTATGTAAATTGTGACTTGCATTGTTCGAGTGATATCTTGAATTAAATAAAAAAAAAATACAGTGTTAGGAAAAAGGGAAAAGGAAGGATAGTGACAAAACTGATGAAAATCTGTTTGGACCTCAGTGTGGGGAGGAAAGGGTTATTGTGTTAGCTTTGCTAAATACTTGTATGCAATTTGGAAAGAATCCAGCCTGCAAATTACTGATATGTGATGCTGAAGGTTCACAAATAGATGTCATGGGGTGAGGCAAAAAGGGAGTGTTTTACTAGTTTTTTAATGTCTCTTATCTGTTAAATACTGTAAGGTCCCTATGTGGTAAATGCACCAAGTCGTGGTTTCCCTGATGGGATAGGCTACCTCAGCCAGTAAACCCTGCAGACCCTTTATGCTGGGGATGGCACAAGAAGGGGAAGAAGTGTTGGAGAGGACAGGAGGATGGGGCCAGCCCTTCTGGCGGCAGCCTGCAGCTGGTTATGAAACTGCAGTGTCTGTTTTTTCTCTTAAAGCTTACTTTCCAGGCAAGTTTCTGTTGTCATTGTCTAACCCTTAATTGACTGCTACTAATTGTTGAGGCTCATAGGTGGCTATCTGAAGTGTATCTGCTGACCTTTTATCCAAGGCTGTTTGATGATAAAGCATCCCTCTGTGTAAGTTTCAGGTTATTAGTTCAGGCAACATATAGCTCTGCCAATTCACTTCTGTCCTAACCTTCATTTCTGTTTCTGGCCTCATCTCCATTTTCTGTGGAACATCCTGAGCGCTTCTGAAGCAAAGCTGCACTCTGTAAAAACCCTAACCATGTCAAAATATTTAGTCTCACTTTCATCTAGCACCTGGGGACAGCTGCATCAAGTTGACCACAGCCCAGATTTTCACAGAGAGCTATTTTCCACACAAAATGCGAGGAAGATCAGTTAGAGCAGCTGTCCTGAAACCAGTAACTGTTCAGGGGAGTTTTGTACAGGACAGCGCCAGGGTTATGCTTTTCCCTATTTTCACAGCCCAGTGAACCTGTGCTTTTGGTGTTTGAACCAAAGTAGTCCCGTGAAATTAGTAATCTTGGCATGCTCTGTCTTTTAGGAACCCCATTTCATTTTACTTTGCCGAAGGAGGATGATGTCATTCAGCCCTTGACCAGCATAACACCACCTCTTACTGGCCAGCTTAAAATGGGACCCAGAAGACACAGCACACCAATTGGTGAGTTTGACCCGAACGGCTCTGAGCTGCAGCAGAAGCCTGTTTGGAAGCTTTTGATTCTGGAAGTAGGATCTGATGGGACAACTCAAACCTACCTTGGCAAAAAACATTGCTGCTCTGTGGGGAGGGCTCAGCTCTTCTCCACACTTTCCTTTTTATGTTCTCTCCTCAGTCTCTGGTAAAGGCGTTTGCTCCCTGTGTGTGGGGTGGTATGGAACGTGTCTTCCTTGCGCTCACCGCGTTCTGCATACAGCTCCATTAAAGAATGCAAAAGATTCCTGAGTAGTGAAGGAGCTTAAGATTATAAAAATCTCTTAACTCTAAAAGAAGACGGTTCCCAGTATTCATCATCTTTTAGCAAGACTTTCTCTGCTAGGTTCACATACAGCACCCCTGCCTTTGCTGGATGAAAGGAAGTGTGTAATTCTGCTTGGGTAATAGTGAAGTATTCTGTTGCAAGCTAAGGGTGATACCTGTGCTACAGAACTTCAATGCTTCAGAACTCTAGAAGAACTCTAGATAGGCATTTCCACTACTGCACTGTTGGTAATAATGCATGAAGTGAAGCATCTTCAAAGCAGAACTGCGATCTGAACCCCAGAAGTGTGAATGACAGTAGCTACTTTTTGTTTTACTTTTTTTTGTTTTGTTTTGTTTTCTGATTTTCAGTGGATGATAGTTGCCCAGACAGCACTATAGCAACTAGTGATGTTACAGCAGAGGGCACAATGGGGACCAACAATGTCACCTTGGAAAGTGCAGTGGTATCAGCAGACGTGTCAGAAGTGTGCGAGAAAGGAGAATCTTGTGTGGTTCCTGAGGCTGATGCAAAACTCTCTCTGCGGATGAACCTTGTTACCCCTGTGAATGATGGGAGTGAGGAGTCCCTGCCATTCAGCTTGGAAAGTAAGAGGATGAAGTCTTGAAAAGTACTGGTTGTACTTCATCTCAGCTCTAACTCCAAACCTCTTTGTGGAATTCCCCGAAACAGTCTGAGTCTCTGTAGTTATGCTATTTATTTTTCTTTTTGGGCAGTGCCACTTAAATTTGTTTCTCTGTTTCTGCAATGCCCTAAGCAAGGATGGAATGAGAGGAGAGGCCTTTGTTGTAAGGAAAGCTATTTTGAGCAGACTAAAAGTTGTGATGTGTAGCAGCAATGTCACAGGACAAGAACTGGAGTTTGGTTGTATTGGGAGGGAAAATACTTTAGAAGTGTAATCTGGACAAAAAAGTTTGTCAGCATTTTAATCAGAACAGTGACATTGTCTTATAGTCTAAAACCTGTAGAAACTCAGGTCTGTGGTAAGTTGGACAGGGAGGCTTGGGCACCCTTTGTCCAGTGTTACTCAGCCTCTCTTCACTGAGTGTTGGGGGGCTGGGAAGGTGCAGGAGAGTCTGTTGAGGTGACACCAAAATCATCCTTCCCTTCCTTCTTGTTTCAGAGCCTACAGCCAGTGACAGGAAAGATGGATCCTCTGCTGCTGCCAGGGCTGCTGCCAGGTAACTAGGCTTGTTGCTGCACAGAATTAAAACAAAGGTCAGGGTAGATCCTTTTCCACTTGTTACTAGCAGCAGGGGAAAAAAAGTATTAAAATGAGACTCAGAAGCAGGGAACGCTTTTAGCAGTAGCCGTGACAGTAACTCTTTAGCTCTTACAGCAGGTTTTAACTATGTAGGCAAGGTGAGTGCCCCACTTGCTCTTTCACTACAGGCTTTGTGCTTCCTACGAATGTCAGCATTTTGGCTCCTCCTGACTGTAGTCAAAGCAGAAATTCATGTCTTGTGCGCTCCAGAATACAAGTCTGTCCTATCCACCTCTTAAATTTCAAACACACGGTTTTCTGCTTTCTTTCCTTATTGTGCAATTTTCTGCAAAGAAACTCTGAGGAGTTCTGAAAGAGAATTCTCTTCTTGATATGAAGCTGATGGAAACATAACCAGGTCACCGACACACTGAAATGACAGTTTAACACGTTGACCAAAACATAAGTTACTCCCTTGGTCTTTTGATTTGTATTTATATATCTTACCTCACGTTTAATGCCTAGCAATGTTTGATTTTGCCTTTTGGGGAGGATGGTTTGTAAGTACTAATAAGAATCTCAGTCAGAACACAGTGACCTGTAGCCATCTGAATGAATCAGTGAGAAAACTTTGAAATAAACTCAGTATCTCTTGTCACAGGATTGCATGCTGGGTGGTAATCATGCCTCAGTGCGGAGGATGAGTGGCACTCGTTCCTCACTGGCTGAGGATGAGTTGCCTTTGTAGGTATAGGTTGAACTTGATCTCTCAGGGTCTGCTTCATGACTGTCATTCCCAGTATTTCTGTGGTGTCATGAAGATCCTGAGAAGCAAGCCATAAATGGTCTAACTGTGTCCCCTGGTGGGTACCAGAGGTAGTAGATGGTGAAATTCCAGGTGGCACTGCAGTTTTCCACACTATGTTTTCTGGAATTGTTACATTGCTCTTGGTTGTTAGGGTGTCTGCAGAAGTGACAGAAATGCTTATGAAATTGCAGCTTGTTTCTTGACCTTTGAGACTGACAGTCTCACTCGTTCTGTGGCTCCATAGGTCAACAAGCTCAATACCAGTTGTTGCTTTCCCAAGGGGCTAGAGAACTCTTTGTATTGCTGTATAAGGGATTTTCTCACTCCCTGATGCTTTTTTGTTTGTTTGTTTGTTTTAAATCTGCACTGCTAGCTCCCAGAAAGCATCATCTGTGTTTAGTCGTGTCTGTGAAGTTCGTCGAGAGGATGAGGCCAGAGGTCATGGTCTTTCCACTTCTCCGTTTAGGTAACTCCTCACAGTCTTTGCCTGCCAGTCCTGGTTGGATTTATATGCACATGTGCATTTTCTACATCAAAGAAATTGCACTAAGTCATTGTCTTTGGGTGACTTAGAAGGTTGGGGACAGCGGGGTAAGTATAATAAGTACTGTATGTCTGTATCTCACATGGTAATCAGACTTACCTTTCTGATGGAGCAGCAGTGTGATTCCAGCTGGCTAACACGCTTCCATAAAATCTGAGGCTTGAGAGAACTGAGATGATACTTAGAGCTGCTTAAGTACCTTTTCTTTCTCCTGTTCCAAGATCTTCTGACCTGTTGTGTTTGTTATGTTTTTGCTATTGTCTCCCAAGTCCATCAATTTTTGCTGTCTCCAGTTGCTTTGAAAAGGCTTGTACTGCTGCATATCTTATGGTGATCAGGGTGCTGGCTGGAGGACCAGGTGTAGAAATCTGCTTCTTCAGTGTTTTCCATTCTGTCTTTTGATGGGGCAGTGAGGTCTTGGTCTATGGAGAAAGAGTAACCTGTATTTCAAGAGCATTGAACAGTTGTTCTGAAGACTGTAATGAATAGGGAGTTCCAGCGGTGGGTGATGTATAGACAGAACAGAAGGTAGTCACTCCTCAAAGTCCTCAAGTGCATGAGGGAAGGTAAATGTATACTTCTAGTATGGCTCAGGATACAGTCCTATATAGTACCTGGTAACAGGGTACAAATTTTGACAGGGCAGAAGAATTCTAATTGAAATGTTAGACATTAGACAGCATTTGTATTTATGCTCCTGCCTCTTCTCACTAGGTGTGATTACCAGTTTCAAGCCTCAAGTGCTGAAGCAGCCTGTAGCAACTTCAGGATGGCATGACTTCCAGAAGCACGTTGCATAGTTTGTGCTTGATTCGCGGAGCATAGATTGCTTTATTAGTGTTTTGAAAAGCACCTGGTTCTCTACAAGCATCAACCATTCTTCTTGCTACCATGTGCATCACTTGAGAGATGTTCAAAGGTTTTTTTATAACTGGAGACTCACAGAATTCTGTGTAATCTAAAGTAGCTGAGTGACTGTCAGGGTGGTTCGTTTTTTTCATAGTGCTTTTACTTGAGTGGCAGCACATTGGTTGTCTTGCTCTTTTAATCAATAATTTTGATCTGTATATAACTGGTTTGCAGGGGGAATCTGTTCAGTTTTCCTGGCACACAAGAAGATGCTGAATTCCATAAAAATCCCAGTGGTCAGCAGTACCAGCAACACAAGGCAGATGAAAGTGGTGGGCAGGTCCTTATTCCTCAGAGGATGCCGCAGGACTGCCATCAACAGCCTTCTGGGGCAGAGGATGGGGAATCTATGGAGACTGGTATTGTAAGCACTCAGACAGAAGAAGGGAGAGGAATGCAGAAGAAACCAAGTAAGGCTGTTAAAACTGATGAAAGCCAAGAGACGTGGGCAAACACCAAAAATAAAGGGATTCAGACTACAGCAGACTGTCTTTTTACCCCAACAATGGTTGCAACAGCAACACAAACATCGGAAGAAATCTGTAGGCAGGTGGATGTGGGAACCAGTACGTCTGGGCAAAGACCTGGGCGACAAGATGCAAATGTCCAAACTGAGGAGAGCGGGGAAAAGCTTGTGAACGCCTCTGGAGAGGACACAGACTCTCTGCACAGTCAGGTGGGATGAAGGCTGCCTGTGTTTAATTTTACTGCTGTAGAACAGTAAAGTATGCCTTCAGCCATCAAGTTCACTAAAAGTAGGTTCTATGTCGAAAAAAGCCAAAAGACCACTTTAAAATGTTAACATCGCAAGCTTACCTGTGTCAACTGTACACAGCAGCTAAGGTAGCAATACTCAGTGGTCAGCATAAGCTTGGGAAGTAAATGTCTCCATATTTATTTTCTGGAAAAATACGACAAGTTTTGGTTGGCTGGTTGTGGGGGGTTTTGTGGGGTTTTTTTTGTATCCAGATGTAGTTACCACTGTAAAAAAATACTCACTTTTTATTGGTTGGAGAGGGGAGTTGCATGAAATCCTAAATGAAGGGTTTGATGCCTTCTGTTTTGCACCAACCAACTTCTGACAGCTTGTTCTGCCACTCCATCCAATGTCAAAGGATAAACACATGAAGGGAGAGCTCTTCCAGAAAAACATTCTAACAAGATTAATAACTTTAAATTAGTATTTCGGAAAGCATTGCAGACTCAAGAAAAATCACTGCTTTGCAGTACAGCTTGTATATTTTCTTGTGAACACAGAGACTAGAAAAATAATTTTTTCTAAACTTGATTTAAGAGTAGTGCATCCTCTGGGAAATAGATTAACAGGGCTGTAAATATGCAGTGCAACACTGATGTGTTATGTCTGAGAGTCCACTGAAAGAAAAAGCATCAGAAGCCATGCTAAGCAATGCTGTTTCCTCCTTGGACTCCTGTGATTTCCCTTCCTCTACCTGTCAGCAAGTCAGCAAAACGTGTTCAGCTCTCCCTTGTTTAGGGTCACTTATGTTGTTGCATCTAATTTGTAACAAGATGCTGAAGGGTTCCCTATCCCAGTACTTGAACGTGGTATGAAGAAACTGTACTGCAGAGATAGCTCTAACCAGAAATTACTTGCTTTTCATTGTGGTCTGTTTTTGTTTTTAATTTGTCCTGTTTATTACAGGGAGAGGAGGAGTTTAACCTTCTTCACCCACCCAAGGGCCAAGTTCAGCATCGCCACATGCGAACTATTCGAGAAGTGCGCACTGTTGTTACGCGTGTTATAACAGATGTTTACTACGTAAATGGTGCAGAGGTGGAACGAAAGGTAGTTGAAGTAAGTTCCTGTTTTCAGGGCTAAATGTACTGATGTGTTGGCTGAAAAATAATCAGAATGAGAATGTGTTGTGGCTGCAGAAAGTGAGTTGAGTGAACAAGTGAGCATTGACAAACTTTTCTTCGTGAGCAAACGTTTAGACCATTTAGTGCACGGCAAAAGCTGTGTATTCGTTGCTGGTGCATTTCATGCCCATTGCTGTATTCTGAAGACAGACTGACTTTTTTTCTTCCCAAAGAACTGAACAAAAGACTTTACTATGTGCGTCCAACTGTCGTAAAATTCTTGGGGTTTTGTCAGAATAGATTTCAGAATGGGCAGAAATTCTATTAGTAAGCAAAAATCACTTCTGCCTGTAAAATTGAACTATGTAAAGTAGTTTAGCCTGTTTTGCAGCTCAGTGTCATTTTTTTGACAGCACTCTTTTGAGTCCTATGGACCAGATTCTATATGAGGTCTGCAAAAAGCACCTGGGCGGGGCCCCCCCCGCC
>JAVJGI010000063.1:2930026-2952686 GCA_035590275.1 Ibycter americanus | reverse complement strand
AAACAAGCCTATTGTTAGCACGCTTGTGTTGGTGTATGTCCATTCATTAAGAGGAAAATCTTTAGGGAATCCCAAAAGATAGCTGACAAGTGCTTATTTGATCTGCACAGTAATCATATCAGCCTGCTAGCAATAAAATGTTACTGCTGTTCTGCTATAAAGGTAAATAATGTAAGAGTCTTGTGCTGTGTTGTTACGGTGAGTAATGACACAGAAGGATAAATGAGTTCAGTGCAAAGGTTATACTTTCACTCTTTGACGCTACACATGAAATTGCTTATTGTAACAATAAAATGGAGAATTTTCCTGAAATGTGCTTACATAGGTTGTGTAATCACAATCATATAACCATTTCCAATTTATCTACCACCATTTGACATCACTATTTTGTAGATACATATTTTTATATCCATAAAACTTATTTGGCCCCAAATGACCAGCTGTCTGAAACTGATCTTGGATTATTAGTAACCAAAGGCTGTTAGTGTCTCATGTATTTGTTGCACTCTCACACTGTCGAAGGGTGGGAATTACTCGAAGCCAGATGAATTTGTTGCCAGCCAAGCTCTGTCCTGATGACTGATTTCTTAATGTGACTTATTTATATAGAGCAGCTACAGGCCAGTAGTGAGAGAGACACCGTCTACCATTGATCAGTCCTGACTCACATGTGCATGACTGTCTTCAGTTTCATGAATACGGTCTCAACTTGTCTGTGCTTTTGCCTGGTGATTGTAGAGCTTCCATCTAGCAAGTGCAACACCTTTGACAAGCCTCTTTTTTTCTCTTAAGGAAACTGAGGAGCCTGTAGTAGAGTGCCAGGAGTGTGAGACTGATGCATCCTCCTCTAGAACTGCAGTGGGCTCATCGCTGACCTCAGGGGACCTTGGTGATGTCAGCTCCTTCTCATCTAAGGCATCAAGCCTCCACCGTACATCCAGTGGAGCAAGCAGTGGTCACTCTGCCACACACAGCAGCAGTGGCAGCTCAGGGCGAGGCACTGGAGCTGTCAAAGGGAAAGTGTGTGGGGCAGAAACTGGAGAGTTTGCTTTACCCGTTGGCAGAGGCATCTTAGGAAAATTAAGGTACGTGCAGAACCTCGGGAAAGGAAGAACAGGTATTTTCCAGAAGTGAAGGGCTGGCTTAGGTGGAGTGTGAAGTAGGGTACACCCTAAACCAAGAATTTTCTGGAAGGGATCTGGCATGATGAACAGAAGTAAGGAGATGGTCTGCTTTCCCATCTGTTCTTTGTAAAGGAGTAGTTTGTTTCCTTGTGAGGCGTTGCTTTGCCTAAGCTCTTGCCAGTTTAGTGGTGATGAGGCAAACCTCTTGACCAGTGGTGAGATTACAGAGAAAACGGGGATTACTAATGAGCTGGCTTCTTTTCACAACAGTTAACTTGTAAATTCTCTAGCCCTAGGAAAGGAGCTGGTCAGCCAGCATCTCCGCTCAGAGTTAGCCAGCCAGGAGCACTGCCTTGTGAGGAAGAGGATGACTCTATGCCTGGCACTCGTCAGGGTGGCAGAGCACCTGTGACACCTCGTGGGCGAGGGAGAAGAGGCCGCCCACCATCTCGAACAACAGGAACCAGGTACCCTGGAAAAGGAAACTGTAGCTTTAATTTGTTGCCCTGGAAGAGGATGGGGAGCTGCTGTCTTAATGTGACAGAGGAAAAGGGGTACTGGCTGTTTCAGGAGCTCGTTTTTGGTGATAGCACATAGCTGCTGCAAGCATCTCGCCCAAGTATTCTTTGTTTAGTAACTGTTTTTCCTGATCCTTCTGGGAGTGCTTTTCTCTTTTTTTCCTTCTGGGACTGCTTTTCTCTTTTCTACAGAGATTTAGCTGGACTGCCAGGTGTGGAGGATATTTCAACAGTAACATCACCTGAGGAGAAATCATTTACTCGTTCAGTTCGCCTGCCAGATGGAGGGGAGAAATCTGACACTTCTGGCTTCTGTGCCTTACGTCGAAGTGACTCTCCAGAAATCCCATTACAAGGGGTGACTGGTCCTTCGGACTGTGCAGACTCATCCTCTGGGAGCAGCTTTGTGGGCCTCAGGGTTGTAGCAAAGTGGTCCTCAAACGGGTACTTCTATTCCGGAATGATTACCCAAGATGTTGGGGCAGGAAAGTACAAGCTGCTCTTTGATGATGGATATGAATGTGATGTGCTAGGAAAAGATATTTTACTCTGTGATCCTATCCCACTGGAGACTGAGGTGACCGCACTCTCAGAGGATGAGTACTTTAGTGCAGGTAAGGGCAGTGCTTGAGCTCCATCCCTGGGTTTTCTGAGTTGCTGAATGTGGTGGGAAATGGGTGCTTGTCCAGGAGGATGAGAAGCCTGGGTGTAGTTGGTTAATGGGTGTTACTTGCTGTCTTGCCAGGTGTGGTGAAGGGACACCGGAAGGAGTCTGGAGAGCTATACTATTGCATTGAAAAGGAAGGCCAGAGGAAGTGGTACAAACGAATGGCTGTTATCCTGTCTCTGGAACAAGGAAATAAGCTGCGGGAGCAGTATGGGCTAGGTCCTTACGAACCTGTCACCCCCCTGACTAAAGCAGCTGACATCAGTCTCGGTAAGGGGAGGTGCTGTGGAGCTGCTGGCTGTGCTGTTCAGCATCTTGTTCCTTTGAGATGCTTCTAGTTCCTGACCTGAATTGCCAGTGTTTAAATCATTCTGGGTATTCAGCAGTGCTTTTGGTACTTTATAATGGGATCTTAGAGATCCTTTTATTGTTTTGCGCCCTGCTCAGAGACTTACTGGTATTGACTGGCTTGTGGAGATTCTACACAGGTGCTGCTTCTACAGCAGGGATGCTTGCTGTGCTCATGTACGCGTGGTGGATGGCTGCTATGATACAGACTCTTCAGCAGTACTGGGAAGAAGACACAGACAGACAGGCAGAGTATAGGGCTTGAGAAGAAACATACACAAGCGAGAGAGATTTTTTTTTTTTGCTTGCTCTTCTCTGCCAGAGTGTGGTAGTGTGTACCTTCTAGGTACTATTGAGTTTAGCCACCTCTGTACAGATAGGATGGCAGCTTGTGGAGTTAGGTGACAGCCAGTGACTAATCTCTGCATGCTATGTTACAGATAATCTTGTGGAGGGGAAGCGGAAGCGGCGTAGTAACCTTGGTTCTCCTAGCACTTCCAGCAGCAGCACAACTCCCACTCGTAAAGGGCAGGAGAGTCCACGCACCCCATCAGGCACACTATCTGGGAAAAGGAAGCTTGTTGCTTCTGAAGAGGAGAGATCCCCAGCTAAACGTGGCCGCAAGTCAGCAGTGATAAAGCCTGGTGAGGACCTTATTTTCTGCTCTTAAACTTGAATTCAGCTATTGTTTCCCTCCCTGGTATTTCTGTAATTGATCTTTCCACTTCCCATAAGCAAAAAGTAGATGAGATTGCTTGTTTGCCCTGCAGGATTTGAGACTGATTCTCCCTGGATGCATTCAGCAACCAGAGGTATTTTTAGCATAGTCTGAGTACTTACTGCCATCTTTTCAGTTCCGCCTTTTAGAAATGTTCTGACCTTAATACTGTGATTTGCCTCTCTCCTTTCTTATCTCTCTTCTTACCCGTTTAGTCAGTCCTGAAATGCCTAGCTGTTAAAGAGACCCTTTGCAACAGTAAGTGTTGTTTCAGGATGTTGATACTGTTGAACGTTGTCCCATTAGTTACTCAGGTTTTGATCTGAAGATTCTTTGCAACCAGAAGGGTAAAATATCCCTGCCTATCCTAGTGTAATCCTAACCCAAAACCCTGCCTCCCTCTGTCCCCGCAAGTGAAAAATAACTGAAGCTGAACGTATCTCAAATCTTACCCAGGGTCTTTGGGCTGAACCTGACGGCTCTGAGGCTCATGGTGCTTCTGTCTCCCTACAGGGTCTGTGAGAGCCGGAGAGTTTGTAAGCACCTGTGAAGGTGTAGATGCTCTAGATCCCCCAGTACTGGAGGACCATCATGGACCCTTGCCCCAAAATAAGACCCTCTTTTTGGGCTATGCCTTTCTCCTCACCATGGCAACACCCAGTGACAAATTGGTCAATCACCAGAAGCCATCAGATGGTCCCACAGGGAGCAGTGAGGAGGAAGAAGGTGAGGCAAATCTTACTCCTTGCATTTCCAAGTGGGATGCTGTGGCTTTGGGAAAAACGCTGGATGCTGTCTGATCAGGCATTTGTGCGAGTGTTTGTTTTACCCTTTTGCTCTTTAATCCTTTGCAGAAAGGACCTAAAGCTCAGTCTTTGGTTTAGAGAATTTATAGCCAGAAATGTGGCAGACCTCAGTGATGACCATAGGACTGTTTAGCAACTTAAGAAGGGTGTGAAAATTGGTGAGATCAGCAGTCTTAGAATAGTGTAATAGGAGAAGAAAGGTTTTGTGAGATAAGGGGCAGTGCTGGGAAATACAGGACTTGAAAGCATGAATGGGTTGCTCCAGTTTGCTTTTGTTTCATGCGATGAACTGCAGCATGAAAAAAGCGACAAGGATGAGGGCTCTGTCAATTGAGGAGTGTATGGATGTAAGCACATAGATTATAGCCAAAAATTGAACTTTCTGTTTCTGCTGTAGAATTTTTAGACATGACTCCGTATGACAAACATTACATAGCCCAGCAGCTGCGAGCAGGAGCTGGCTATATCCTGGAAGACTTCAATGAAACCCAGGTAAGGGCTTGCTTACTAATCTAGAACACAAGTCACAAGTAGTTGACATTGGAAGGAATCATCTTGTCCAACCCCGCTGCTGAAAGCAAGATCAAATAGAGCAGATGGCTTAGGTCCTTGTCTAGTTGGGGTTTGAGTATCCTCAGCAACTCCACAGCCTCCCTGGGCAGCTTGATCGCATGTTTGACCACCCCCAATTTAAAAAAAAAAAAGAAAAAAAGTAAATGGAATTTCCTGTATTTCAATTTGTACCTGTTGCTTCTTGTCCTTTTAGTGGATAACACTGAGGAGAGTCTGGCTCCACATTTTGTACACCCTCCTATGTCATGAATATGCATTGATAAGACCATCCGAGCCTTCCCTTCTTGAGCTTAAGCAAGCTCAGCTCTCTCAGCCTCTTCTTGTGTGTCAGGTGCGCCACTGCCCAGATACCTTAGTGCCCCTTGGCCGAGCCTGCTCCATACGCCTTGTGCTCTTGTTGTACTGCGGAACCTGGGAGTGGATGCAGCGCTCTAGATGGGGTCTCACCACGGGTCTGTGCCTCGAACACCTCGAGGTAGAGCTTGTCCCTCTTCACTTACCAGATCTACTTGGACAACTAGTTTCATTTAGTGTCACTTTTACTTAAATACAGATTTTTATTAGAGAAGGTAAATTGTTCTTGGAGCATCTTGCCTGAGGATGCAGAGTCTTCTCTAGCGACTTAGTGAGTCTCAAAATAAAGGATGGATCTTCTCTCTTGTCTGAACTTGAAGAGATAGTTAAACTACTAGGCAGAGTTTTTGCTTGTGAACTGCGTAGCTTGGAATAGGTGATTATTATAGGTACTCCTCATGCCAGAATCTGTTTCTTTAACTTGCCTTTCACGTAACATGGCTTTGAAAATAGGGGTGTCAGTTGTTTTATTCTTTAAAATGTTTAGCAGCTGGGTAACTTCTGGGTTTTTTTGCAAGCATTGTCTCCTGTTTACATGTCTTTTTATCTCCCCTGAAGTGTAATGCAGCATATCAGTGTCTTTTAATTGCGGACCAGCATTGTCGGACTCGAAAATACTTGCTGTGCCTTGCCAGAGGGATCCCTTGTGTGTCTCATATCTGGGTCCATGATAGCTGTCATGCTAACCAGCTTCAAAATTATCGGAATTACCTTTTGCCAGCTGGTTATAGCCTCCAGGAGCAAAAACTGCTAGAATGGTAAGCGCCAAATAACCGTGATCTGAGTCTACACACCGAGGATTTAATCAGAAATGTTATGCTTGAGAGGCTCTTGAATACTACAAGTACTGAAGGTGTCCCTAGTACTGCTCCCCATGCTTTCCCTTCCATATAGGAACAGCACTTCCATCTCTTTCCTTGAATTTACAGTGACCTCTAATGCCAAGGTGCATTTGGGTGCCATATACACAAAAAAGACAGTCTCCTGGGAAGTAAGAAAGATGTCAGTCTCCTCATGAGGAAGACGGAATTCAGGCAAGGCTTCCCACACACTTGGCTGACTTCTCTAATTGCTCAGACATGGATAAAGGAGAGCAATACTACTGCAATTTCCTTTTCCTTTGGTACGTTTTGGAGCCAGCTTCTGCATTTTCTATGGAGTCTAATCCAGTAGGTCTGTTCTGAGAGAACAATTATCAGGTCAGACTCCTCAGGCAAGGTGAGGGGTGGACAAAAGTAGTTTGTAAATCTCTGTGGGCTTTTGGGCAGGAAACTGACGCCTGCCTGCTCAGCCCTGTCCAAGTGGAGGCATTCTGGATATGCACTGCAATGGTGGTTCAGGATTGAGGAGGAGTTTAGCCTAACTTTGGATTTCGGCTGCTGCACACACATCCCACCGATGTTGTCTAGCTCTTTTTTGCTATCTATTGACAGAGGATAATTGTTCCAAGTATTTCAGGAGGGGTGGTAAGAGAGCAGGTCATTGTATGCAAGATATTCAAAGAACCAATATGGGAGCCAGTCAGGTGACTAGAAGTAGTAGATAATGGTCCTCAAAGTCTGAGACAGCTGGGTATTCTTAGCAGTCTGTGTTTCTCTTCTTTATTCTGCAGGCACCCACGAGAAAACCCATTCCATAACCTGAAGGTTCTCCTGGTGTCTGACCAGCAGCAGAACTTCCTGGATCTGTGGTCTGAAGTCCTCATGACAGGGGGAGCAGCATCTGTTAAGCAGCACTACTCAAGTGCTCACAACAAAGGTACTCAATGGCCCATTTCTCAGGCCTAGCAGCTGGGATTCCCGTGCCACCGTGGTCCCTCTCATGACATTGTGAGCCTTACGGTGGCTCACAAGGTAGCCTGTAAGCATAAAGAAAGGCAAAGTGCAGACGCTAGTGCTCTGCTTGAATGTAATCTGGAAGGTGTACCTGGCAGAGCAGATGCTGCAGCAGTTCAGGACACAAGCCATCAGCTTCCAGCCTCTGTTGAGGGGGAAATAGGCAAGAGCTGCTCCTGAACCTTCTGTAGGCCACTAAAATTGTGCTTCCTTGTCCTTCTGAACTCTGCGCTCTCTCCCTCTCCGTATGGGATGTAGGCCCTGGTACTCACAGCCTGAGGTCAGGACCTAGCGATCTGGTCCTGCCTGTAGTGTTGGCTGCTGGTTTTCTGTTCATTCTATCTGGGCTAGAGGGAATCTTACTCGGAAAGTGTAAAGTACGTTTGTGTCTCTTAAAGAGAATTCACTGGCTAGGAATGAGAGGATATGGAAGAGAGATTCATAGTGGTGAAACACACTCATTTTCTGCTGCAGAGAAGACCCCTTTTCTTCTTCTCACCTGACAGATGCCTGTCTTTCCTTCTGTGCAGATATTGCTTTGGGTGTTTATGACGTGGTGGTGACTGATTTTTCCTGCCCAGCTGGTGTCTTGAAGTGTGCAGAAGCTTTACGGCTGCCTGTTGTCTCGCAAGAGTGGGTGATCCAGAGCCTTATTGCTGGGGAGAGAGTAGGCTACAAGCAGCACCCAAAATATAAACATGACTACGTCCCCCACTAAAGCATTGCCCTGCTGTCCCACTGTTGTGCAGACCGTGTTTTAATCAGATTTTAAATGTTCGTGTAATTGGACAGTGTGCATGGATTACTGTATATAGTTTTATCTGCTGGACTTTTATGATGAAATAAATGTTCAATCTCTTGTGGTAGCTGCTGGGACTCCTCATTTATCTATCTAAACTTACTCTAGGGCCACGTTTCCAGAGAAGGAGGGCAGAGAGAAAAGAAATGCTTGTTTCTCTGAGCTGAATAACACTAATATTCTACTTCCAGTAAAGTCTGTCCTCAACACAGTCAATCAGAAAGGAAGGGAAAGCGGCGCTCTCAACCGGCAGCCTGTACTTCCAGAAGCGAGTACCCTATGACCAAGTTCAGGGCAGCAGGACTTCCAGTTGTTGGAGAGTAGTGTGTTGTGTACTCCTCCAGCTTGCTGTTATTTCCATTAATGTCATCCAAGACGTTGCTGAAGTGGCTGGTAAGAATTTCTAGGACAAAGTGCCATTTTGTTTTGGCTACCTCTCTTTTTCCTGTTGTTACTATGTAGGTACTAACCTGCCTTAGTGCAGACAGGCACTACCTGAGTAGAGACCAAGATGCAGGGACCCAGGATGACTAAACTGCTGGGAGACTGAGGTGCAAAGAGCATGTAAGGGCTGCGTATGCTTGTTTAAGTGGTAATGGCGTAAATCAGCTGCTGCTGAGCTGCTGCAGTCACAGCCAGGCACTTTATCTTAGTAGTCAACTGGTATAAAGGCAAGAGCTGAGCTCGACAGCTCTTTGCTCTTAACAGCACTATGGGCTAGAGGTACCCCAGGCCTCCCTCCAGCCTCGTATGCAGGTGTTCGTCCCCTGCTTCAGAGGTGTAAGTTCTTCTCGATGTGTATTTTTTTGCTCTGTAATTTCCCAGCTCAGTCACCTTCCGACTGGGCTGGTCTGTAAATCCCACATCCGAACTCCACCACCCTTTCTCCAGTTCTCTGGCTTTTTTCATGGTCACTGGGTTTTAAACTTTGCATGTGAACAGCTGTAGCGGGCTGAAGATGCTTTATATGTGCTTGTTACTGTGTCTTTCTGAGTGAGCACAGAGGACTTTTTTCCCCCAGGGATGTGTAACGTTCTCCAGAGCTGCAGCTTTGGATAGTGTGAAAATACCAGCCCTGTGAGGGGCAGGCTGCCTGCCTGGCAGGCTCAATTTTGTGCTCAAATTGGGAAACCTGATACTACACCCCGGTGATGGGACTGGAGGGCGCTCTTCTGCCACTCATCCACAGGGACTTAAGGCAAGACAGTCTGTTTGGTACAGCAAGGCTAGGAAATCCCGGTAACATGCCAGAAGTTCCTGCCAGATACTGCTCTTCATTGAAACGGGATGCTGTGCCGCTCTAGTCCCTTTGCATTTGGGTGCAGACATTGACAACATCCCACATAACTGCACGACAAGGTGGTTTTATTTTGGTTCAGTAGGATAAGCGCTAGTAGCATTCTGAATAGTCTTGCATGAACACAGTACATTTAGAGCTGGCATTCTAGTTAAGTTTGTCCATAGTTCTAGTTCTAGCATGTTTTTCTGCCAGCAGAGTGAGCTTTGTACTTTGAATAGGGCAAAGCTCCTCTGTCTTGTAATTTTAACACATAAATTGTATTAAGTTTATATTGTAGAGAAAGCATGTGACACACTGGTGGCTCCTTTACCTATATAGATATGCTAGAACAGTGCACTGCGTGAGAAGAGATTCTTAAAATCTGTTCCTTCTTTCCTCCCCCTTCACCTCAAACTGCTCGTGCAGTCGTTTCGTTTACCTGGAGGTATGTATCAGCAGATATCGTATACTGTACATCAGTTTACTGTACAAGCAGAACTTCTGGATACAGCCAGAACTTCACTCATAGTCAAGAACAATAGACTACATCCTCCACAGTCCAACCCACAAAGTAGTCCAGCCGAAGGATCAAGGTGTCACAATTCTTGTTGCTTTTGCGCTTTCTGAAGCAGCACAGACTGCCTCCCTGGAAGCATTTCTAAGTACATGCAGGGCTGCAGAAAGCATGTTTTTAATAGTTCTGAAAAAACAGAGTAGCTTTCTGCAGCCGCTGGGCAGCCTCATGTACGTGGCACTTCCTGCCACTTCCTTCTGAAACAGTGGTTCACCAGGCAAGAGCCGGCTATAAAGGAAAATGCAGTTGAGTCCAAACTTTCTCAAGAGCACCAGTCTCCACTGCTTGACATGTCGCAGGTCACAGCCCGAAGAAAACATCTTAGTGCTTAAACCCCAAAACTGCAAGAGAAGGGCACAGTATTAAGTAGGTGTTGAAAGGAACTCGGTTTATCAACCCACATCAGCATTTTTCAGCCAGTATGAGCTAGCAGCTAGTTCAACTTCACGCCAGAACAAACTCGAAGGGGAGAAAGCATATGAACACCAAAAATGAATTCATGCGGGTTTGTTACTTTTCTGTCATAGCATTTAGCAACACTTTGCTTCCAATTATTTTGGCTTATACAATCCATAAAAATTACTTACAATCATTTAGATCGCTTTGTACTTCAAGTACCTCGGGATAAATGCTACAAGCAACCCTGAAGATATTCCTACCTGCCCAAGGTTCCTCCAGCCTGGGTGTAGTATTTGTTATAATCCAAGCGTAGCAGCAGTTGAGCTAAGTCAGAGTTTATCTGGTGGTTGCGAACACTAGAAAGAATCTTGAAGAGAAGCGATGACTGACGACTGAATCCCTATAAATTAGAAGAAGTCAGTTGTCAGTTCTGGGCACTCAAGAGAGCCAGCCAGCCAGCCAGCCTTTCATCTGTGTTCCTGCCTTAACAATCCTTTAACAACCTGAAGAAAATAATAGCTGCAAAGAAATGATGCTTGTGGTCCAGTATGAGGTAAGCTGTCAGCCGCAAGCATTACTAGGTGTTAGGTATCCAAAAGGAGGGGTAGAGACACTGACGGGTAGCCACCTCCTTTCTATTCCCATAGGGTTATTTCTGCGTATCTGCCCCTATTCCTCCTCTCTGCGCACACAGAATTTTCTACTGAGGAACAGCTTATTAATTAGAATCATTGCAAGGACTTGCACAGAAGGTCTTGGCTTAAACTCGCTCCTGTTCTGCAGCTGTTAAAGCCAAGATGGCTGCTCAGGCAAATGCTTGCATGGGAGAGGAACAGCTTTATGGAAACAGATTCACCTTCACCAAAATGCTGAGTTGCGCAGCTCCCCGTTCATCTAATGGGCCCAGATTCTGACTGACCAGGGAACAAAAACTGTGGCAGAGATCCAGAATTTCATTTAAGCAGTGGAAAACCTGCAGGGTATAAAAAGTACAAGACAGTAGTTTAAACAGAGTTCAAACCCAGAGAAAGCTGTTGTTAGTACCTGAAAAGTTGCAGCATTCATAGTGAAGATGTTGCTGATAACATGTTTTCCCATCAGTAAGGAAGATGTTAAAGCACCCATAGCATTTTTGTAAGGTTTTCTACAGAAAAAGGACTTAAATGTTATGCTGCACCCCCACTCCCGCCTTTTGCAGATATTACTGGGGAAACAGCGATTGGCGTAAGCCACCCACACAGGCAGAAATGGAACACTGGCTCCCCTACGCAACCAGCAGGCCCTCGCCGCAGCTTTGGCATTGAGGAAGAATAAAGAACAGCACGAGCTGTGGTTCAAGGCATCAGTTTCACTGTTCTTAAAAATTGGGATTTCTTTTGTATCAGTTGGTGAAGGTAACTTGCACTCGAGAGTGTTAAGAAAGCCCAGATGCCTCAGATGTAACTACTGGCCCACTTAAAAGTTCCAGAGTGGATAATTAGTATTCTGCCACCTTTATGCTATAGCCTTATAGACTGAGGAAAATAATGGAACAGATAAGATCTGCGGTATAACTGTGTCTCATTGATACCAACCTTCTTCAGGAATATTTTTGTGAAGCTACATGGTTAATAAAAATACTTGACACTGTAACATATTTTTTACTAAAACAACAATAAAAAAGACCCTTAAAGTCCACTCAGGAATATCTCGGCTATTTTTATTCTCTAAGGTATGAGAGGGAATTTTTCCTAACCTAATGCATTTCCGAATGAGTCCCTCAGGAATATAGTTCCCAGCACTATGCTAATGAGTAGTCCTTTAATAAAATTGCCTGTGAGAAAAACACAGCAACAAGATTTAAGATAATAAGGTTAACTGAACATTGGAATAATCTTGATTTAAAATTGGCAGGAACGCAGCATCCACACTCACTGACTGTATATTAAGTGATCTTAATTCAGTTATCTCTTCTAGTTTATACCTGCTTTATTCCTAGAATTGTGATTTCTGCTCTGCAGGAGATAATCACTGGTCTGTTTTAGCAGAGATGGTTTCTCCTATCTGTTGAAAAAGGCGCCTTTCTTAGGGCGGCTGGAGAATTTGTAAGAAAAGGTGAAACCAAGACCTACTTACGGGTTTTAGAAGGATGAAAGACTGAGCCAACAGATTACTTAAGAAATGATCATGAGCCAATCGTATACTCTCAAAATCTCGCGTGGCATTGATCTGCTGCAGAAGCTGTGAGAACTGAGATTCCAGTACATCCACCTGATGGATACGTAAAGAAATATCATTACTATCTTGAGGAATGGGAGTACTTCCAACCAGCCAGAAGTTTTGTGTAAGAAACTTACTTTCCTTATTGCTACTCTTATATTAAAGGCTGAGGATCACCTTCTCTCTGCCTCCTAATGGGAAATTATATACAACAGTAGTACATAATGGGGGGTAGCTGGGATAATTTTTGATGCTTAAGTATTATTTAAGTAGAAAGGGAAATGGTCACTTTCTTTAACTATTGAGAAAGCATATAGCTAGCACATAAACAAAGGTATTTGCCTGTAGTCATAGTCATCTCTGAATTTTATACTGGGAGCCACTATCTGGAATCTGAGGGCAAAGGCCGCAGTGCAAAAGCTCAGCCAGGTCACTCTGGAGAATCTAGAAAGCCAGGGCCCCTCGGTTCCACTGCTATGGCTAGTGCCAAAATGATCGTCATTCTCACAAAAACATGCTACTAGTAACTAACAGGTGTTTAAATTTGAAAAGTCTCTTTTTTTTTTTCTTCAAATGGTCAGAATATGGCTTCAATTCTTAAAAACACCCCCAAAAAACCAAAAACCAAAACAACCTGTCACTTAACTCAAACTGGAGTTCACTTAAAGCGGCAAGGGAAGAAGCCAGGATGGTATCTTAATGATGCTACTTCAGAGATGACTGTGGCTTCTCACAAACGTTTCATAGCACTAGAGACACAAACCTCCGGCATGTCCAGTAACACCCAGATTCACAAGTCCCAAAACTTAATTGTAGCACTAAGTCTGGGAACTCAGAGAAAGTTCTAGACTCATTCCAAAGAAAATCCTGATTTCCTTAAAGCACAAAGAATCTGAACCCTGAAAGACAGGACTTGAGTGCTCCCTCCATGCATTTCTGCCAGTTCCTGGTAACTGATACAGTTTACCTTTCTCTGTAATCCTGACCTGCAGATAATACTGAAGATTGTCCACCAGGAAAGCCATGTGGTCCCTCAGACGCCACTTGATGGCATCCGTTCTGTTCGATTTCAGGTGTTTGCGTTGCATCTGGAGAGCCCAGCAGTGCTGTAGCTCAGCCTGGACTCGCCGCACACTCAGCAGGTATTTGAACACAACATTGTACCTACAGTCAAAAAACACAAAATTGTTTAAGATGAAAACCTTCCTTGGGCGCGCGTACTGGAGAACGTTAACAGTGCAAGATGGGAAAAAGAAACAGGAGGTGGCTGCCTGCCAACAGATAGGGTAGGTCAGGTGGTGGCCCATCTCAGAGTAACATATTTCTGCTTGTAACTGACCTAAAAAATACAAAGTTTATTTCACCATAAGGAGGGAAGAGCTGACAATGTTTTGTCAGAGTAGCACTGTTCCTAAATAGTGCCCAGCTGTCAGCACCTTGCAGGTCTAACTGTCATTGCAAGCACAGTCAGTATCAGTAAGTGTAAAGAGTCATTTTAAAGTTCAAGGGGCAAGATAAAGTATTATAGCTCTACCTTTCTCTCCATAGAGAGGAAAAAAAAAACCCCAACACACTAGTGAGTGCCTGCGATCAGGGAGCCTACAGATAAATATATAGAGACCATACCTAGTACTTACTTCTCCAGAACAGCAGGAGTAAAGAGAATATGCAGTGGCCATTGAACTTTGTAAGAAAGGCCCAGAGCTGCCCATCCAGATGCAGGGGCTTCACGTGGGGATAACTCTCGGGAAGGCCCTTCACGAGTCTGGGATGTATCTGAAAACAAATGAGGTGCTGAGTTAAGTCATCTTCTCAGTCAAGACAACGATGGCAAAGAAGAAAAGGGGAAAAAGCAGAGTAAGAAGAGCCAGCGCAGGCTAGGCCATTGCATAGGGCTGCAAAGGAAACAAAGGTCATTTTTCTTTAACTTCAGAGAAGGGTGAGCAATAGGACCTCCCCTCTTAACTCACTGCTAAAAACACAAGTAAATACCTTTATGCTCCTTTCCGTGATACTCAATGGTTAAGTGAAGCAGAGGAAGAAGGTTGTCATCATCTAACAGCACCTTATGAGCAGACTGCTGAAATGCAACATTGACATCTGACAACGAGAGAGCACAGACATCAACACAAGATGATGCAGCTAGTGCTGATTTTGCACCCATTAATTATTTATGTTTGGCCATAAAAGACAACTCTGACATGCTATTTCCACTAGTTTCATTTCATTGCAGTTTCAAATATGGAGAGAAACCTGCCACCTGAAAGTTCCTGAGGTGTTATTTTCACCCACTCTGTGAGACATGCTAATTCACAAGTGCTGCTCTTCCAAAACGACAACATCCAGAGGATAAGACAGAGCTTTTCTGTACTGGACGTGGCTAAGGATTTTCCTGCTATACCACAGCAAGGACAGTTCGGTAAGTGAATAAGCAACACTCACCATGCTCAGTTACAGCCGTAGGTGGTGTTTTTAGCATGTGCTGTGCAGTGTCAATGAAGGCCTGAAACAGCTCACCTCTTCCCAAAAGGTAAAAGTCTTTTATAATCTGTGGAGATAAGTTTTTTTGTATATAAGCATATCAAAAAACTGAGCAGAATTTTTAAGCATCCTAGCTGATAGCATTCATTTTTATTATTGCTTGGACAACTGCCATTTCAAAACACAGCTGCAGAGCTCTGAATTTCACCCAGTGCCCAAAAAGTCTATGCTGTTTTTGCTTCAAGATGCAAACTACAAAGCCACATACACATACCCCTCTAACTCTGTCTCTGAACAAGTTTATCACTCTGTGCTCATTCTTGAGACCTGGGAAATGAAAGCAGCTTTACCTAAAAGAATAAAGCACAGAATCTAAGACAGTAAAGTGTTTAATGGGAAAGAGCCATTAAAAAGAAAATATATATATTAAGCTAGCAGTTACATTACCTTCAGTTGTCCTAGTAAATCTGATTCCTCCACCATCAGTTTCCAAAGATGCTAGTGAGGAAACAAAACCCAAACAGGTTTATCTAAACCCATTCAGTGAGAACAGCAGCTGTCTTAAAATACTTGTGACGCACACAAAAAAGTATCTATATAAAATGCTATACAAAGCGCAAGAGAATGCACTAGGAGTCCTGTGTGTAGGCAGCCCATGCTACTAGTTAGAACACTCTTGATGCATACCAGACCAGCAAGAAACATGAAGATCCATAGCAAAAAATAACCAAATTCTTAGGAAATCAGTTCCACCCTAGCTTTGTTTTCACTTCTCTAACCTCCCCATCTTCTCAGGTTCCATACCCCTCCGCCTCAAATGAAAAAAAGATTCAAAATTGCCAAAGCAAAGAATTTGTCCAGTGAGACACCATCTATTATGCTGAAAGCATGATGAAAGTTCTGAAGTCATTTCAAGTGAAATTAAAAAAATATATAAAAATTCCCTTCTTTCCCCCATGAAAGCCCATAGTATTTGTTAATGTCCTTTTGTCACTGCAGCTTGGGGGAACACGAAACTTTGAGCCCCGTAAGAACACAAAAGCTACCCTGCAACATTCACGTGCTTGTTCAATTATTGATGCTAAAGAGCCCCCTCCTTCTCCCAGCCCTTCACAAAACTGAAGAGCTCCTCAGCCTGTGTAGTAGTTATCCTTCCGAGGATCCTCACCTCAGCAACAGTGCTCCGTATCCAGTCAACCACTGATTCAAAGTCCACCAAACTGAAGAGCGGCTGCTGCTTGAGTCGATGTAGCTCTGCTGCAAAAGTGTCCTCTTGGTTTTTTAGGATGGAGCCTGTGCAGCAATGAGAAGAGTGTTTTGGACAATTAAAAGGAATGCCGTTTGGAAAGGTGCGGACCCCTTCCAGCACAGCAGGGCAGAAAGGCTGTCTGCGCAGCACCACTGCAGGTCTGGCAAGGAATGTGAGGCTGAGGAGGCCTCAAAGTGCAAGTACCAAGGTACAAGATTACTACTGCAAGCACAGTTACGGTACAGACACTTGCCATGGCAGTGCTGTGGTATCAGTAAAAACCCCAAATATTTCCTATGTAAATGACTGCCACTAACAGCCCCCTTCCTAGGACTGAGCTACACCTTTGAACCCACAACTTTTGTGCCACATTAACCAGTTGATTTGGTTCTCCACCTACCCGGCCCCTTTCAAATCGATCCCACTGCTTGAACTTGGGAATTTTTATTTTTTTTTTAACCAAATAAGCTAGAAGACAAATTTATTTTCACCTCGCCTCTGCTAAAGCAAGCAAATAGTCCAATTCAATGGTCCTTTGTTCTCTGCAATGTCGCTTGAGTCATTTGAGTACTTTTGCATAGACAAGCAAGATAAAGCCTCCACAGCAGTCCTCCCCAATGGTGTAGGAATACATTTCCAAAACCATCTCCAATGTAAACTTCTCTCTCAAAGAGAACCACCAGCTGGAATTGTCTCTCTCTTGCTTGTCTTAAAGGCTCCACCTTGATTACTTGTCTTCCGCAGCCACTTTTGGGACTACTTTGCAACTAATCTGTTATGTTTGTGGAAGTGTTTTAATCCTACGACACCATTCTGCTACACAACACTCAGAGCAAGATGTGCCCTTGTGTCTGTCTGCACCCTTCGGGGACAGGGATACAAACTGAAAAGAAAACACGACCTTTGCAATCGCTTTATTTATCCAGAGCAAATCACATGGTGACTTCTTGCTGGAAGCCTGGAGACTATGTTTGGAAAGTGCTATTATTTACTCATCCTGTTCTTACACCGCTCCCTTGGAAACAAACAGAACACTGGGACCACTGCTCTACCCTGGCAAAACCATCATTTTAGTCTGAAGAATATCAGCCAATAGTCAGCAGCTGTTGAGGAATTAGTTAATACAGGATCTTGGAAGATACTTTTCAGGCACTCATAACTGAGCAAAGGTCACAAGAAAGATGTTCCTTACCTTTTCTGGTCAGGTTAACATTTTGATTCTCAAACATCTGTACAGATTCTCCCACAAAGAGGATTTTCTCAGCAACTCGCACAGGAATGTATGAAGGCAGCATTTCTACTCGCAGAGAAAACTGTTTTAGAGATGGAGCTAACATGTTCTCCTCCTCAATCAAGCGCTGTCAGAGACCCCCAGGGAAAAGAAATCAAGCAAAAAAAGTGTGAGAAAACCAGACAGAAAAGGTGTATAAAGGGTTGTGTGGTGTGTGTGGGAGGGGGAATCCAAGTACACGGGAAGTAAGCAGAGAGGCAGCAAACCTGATCTGCCTCATTTAAGTAAGCCTGCAAATTTCTTTATACTTCTGGTACACTAGATCTCCCTAGAGAAGATACTGCTTTCATCAGAGAGGGGAGCAGAAGCAGGAAAAGGAGAAGCTAAACCTTTGTGGAATAGCAGCAAATTGGCTCTCCCAAAGGATAATGTTACATCAGCAAAAGGAATTTTTGTTGCAACTGCATTACATTAGGTTTTTTGCAGCCGTAACAATGTTAACAGCATTACCAAAAATAACCGTCTGCTACACCCATTCCTGTATGTTTTAATGCTGCTATAACGCTTGTGATACAGGCCAAATGTAAACACATCCACCAGTGAGCAAATAGGTTGAAGAACTGAAGGCTTGCTAGCATAAATTAGGCAGTTTTCTCAGTTCCTGCAAAAGGTGTTTAAAACAATGCAGTAAGATCTTTTAGCTGAATATATTAATAAAGAACTCCAAGTACAGAGGCAAGATTTTCCTTCAGAGAAGTAATACTGATTATTTAATTCGGCTTTCTTGTTACTGGAGGATTAGGTTCCTTAGTCCATAATCCAAAAAACACCGGGCTAACAAATTTGTGAGAACATCTGCCATCTACAGAATTCTTCATTTTAATAGGAGAGTTCAGTGCAAGTTTGTATACTGATCTTAGAAGCTTGGCAATTCTTAAGATCCTTCTGACACTTTTAGTTGAGGAAATACCCAAATATTTTATCGGTCTATCCCATCAACATTCAGGATTTCTTATTTTACTCTCTGACTGAAGAACTGTTAATCAATAATACTAAAGAAGCGAGTTAACTAGGCTCTCTCGGTGCCTACAGTTTCCACCATGGATCTAGAAGACTTGCCAGTATTCACATTCTTCCTATATCCGATACAGTGAAATAACAGATTTTTCACTAACTGCCTTTTAAAGTTTCCCTTGGTTTTGCCTGTGTGTAGCCTGTCCTCAGCAGAGACTGTCTGTACAGGGCACTTAATGAGTATGCAACACAGGGTGTTTCAGGGGTGAATCTTCTGTCTGTTCACAGCGAAGCTGCTTGCAGCACACTAACACCATGGGTACCCAGGAAATGTTTTCTTGCAGTAAACTAGTGTGAATTTACGGAGTTGCAGTTGCTCCTCACTAGTCCCTGATGCAGACACTATTCAGATGCACAAAGTGTGGGAGGTTACTCCATTGAGAAAGCTGCTTTGCACAAAGGCACTCTAATGGTATGCCATCTACATGAGGAGTTATGGCTGGCAGGTTGCTCCCTTGCTTAACTTAGCATCCTGCACATGTTCTTAGCAGCCTCTTGAGTCCCGCAGAGCATATTTTTCCCCAGCAATGTCAGTACTATTATCCTGTTGGGTAACATTTGCACAACAGATGGTTGCGCAAGAAAGGTACCTAACCCGGCTGCCAACAGAAAGGGTGCAAATCAAGTCAACACCCAAGCTCCCCACACCCTTTCCCTGACAATTGCTCACGCTACAACCAATGCCTACGTGGAGCAGATCACAGTGGTGACCGAATCAGTCAAAAGCAGGGTGAGTACAGCAGTGCCAATTACTTGACGTCAGAGTCTATGGATTCCATCCACAGGGCTTTCTGCCCTGAGATTATCCAACTGTGCCAAACCGTATGTCTCTGTCCTTTATGCCTAGCTGCAACCTATTACAATATTCTGTTGATCTGCCACCCTTCCAGGTCTCAGTGCATATCCAGTCCAGCATAGCTTGCACTGAAGCAGAAGACAATACACTTCTTCTTTAGCTCCCTAAGGACCGAAGGATGCCAAGCTACCACTTGCAGTCTTACCAGGTCCTGCAGTTCTCGTAGCTGTTTTCCTGTAAGTCCTCCAATTCCTAGGTCATCGTCATCTTCCTCAGGTTGGCTAGGGACGTTCCCAGAAGACGGGCCTTGTTTGATAAAGAACTCTTCATGTTGGTCTAGCAGCAATCCATGCAGCATCCAGGCAGAGAGCTGCTTATACATGACGCCATGACACACAGCCAGAATCCTGAGGTCAAGAGAAACAAGACAGTGGGGCCTTTGCACACAGCAATCAAAACCTCATCGTACATCATTCTGGAAAGTCCAGTTAGTCAGTCAGACAATATGGCAAGTGCTAAATGGCTAATGTGGAATTTTGTAATTTCTTTTTCCTTTTTAAACAGAGGAAGGTAGACTAGTCACTTGCAACACTAAACTAACATACCCTCTGAATACGTGGCTTCTCCACAGACATCTGCTAGCATATCAGAATTACAAGTAAGTTTGCAGTGGCTTCCCAGTCCTGCTGTTTCTACTCAATTACCGTTTCAGCATGAACACAAATTATCTCTAAGGTAGTCTTGACTTTCGCCCCAAGGACATACAAACCTAGTAACATTCACCCAGGCACATTTATCCTTTTGAAGGATCAAAAAACAGTAACAGGTCTACCATATGCAAAACGGTTCACATAGCCCTCACAAGAAGAGAAAACACAGGGTCTGAACTTCCCTCAGCCCCAGGTCTCCAAGGTACGGAGAAAGCCTGAATCCCTGCCATCAGCCTGCTTTAGATAAATAATGGGGACTGTGATATTTTCCCTGCATAGACTCTCCTAATTTTATATCACGCAAGCCTGTTTTCCATGCACTCTTTTCACAAGTAAGATGAACACTTTGACACTAACTCCAGTTACTACAGAAGAATGAAGTAATAGCAGCTTTACAGTATCTACGTACTTTTCCAGAGCACTGCGAACAGGAGGCAACCCCCCACAGCTATGTTTGTGGACTGTCTCCAATATCTGACACCCATGAATCTGCAGAAAGAAAACATGGTTAGACTAGGTCTGTTATTTGGATCTTTACTGACCTTTTCAGACATTTAAACACTATTCTTTCAGCTAACAAGAAAATGCCATAACAAGCTGCAGAAGTCTTACAGAAAGAAAGATGTAACATACTCCAGGTAATGAAGAAAGAGGCCTTTATGTGTGGCTCTACACACAAGCTTCTCTCAAAAATTTCCCTTAACAAAAAGCAAGCTTCTCTGGATTCTGAAAATATTAGCTTCTGCCTTTTTTTTTTCCTTCTTCATGTGATGGTGGGACAAAACACTCAGAAAAGAAGAAATTCCAACAAGCAGCATCTCATACTATGAAATGTATTGTGATTATAAAATGCAAATCATCAAAGATCATGCTAATAATGCAAAAGTCAAATTCAGTGTAAATGGATTTGCAAAACAGTTACTCAGTACTTACAGTAGTACTAGAGGAACAGGGCACCTGTTACTGAAAACACATTCTTTCCTAGTATTAAAGGTCTGGGATGGGGGCAGAAAGAACTTTATCAGCTCAAGAGGAAACTTGTTAAGGGAAACTACCTACAATGTTACTACTGTACCTTCTGAGTCTTGATCTGTTCTACCATGACCATCACAGAAGGGAAGAGTAACTGAAACTGCAGAACAAGGAGAAAATATTGCATTAGGTTGCTATGCAAGGGAGAGAGAACCTACACATAGGTAAATGTGGACAGCAGCTGATTACAGTAATTTAATGAAACTATCATCTGGCTTTCCCCACAAATTACAAACACGACATGAAAATCTCTAGGAAGTCTGTCTTCCCTCCACCGGACCAAGATGCCTGAAGTTACTATATTGCAGCTGCAGTTCAGGCTAAACACAGGCAGCGAGGAAGATGCGAGGGTCAAGGTAGAGGACCTAAGCTTTGTGTCAAAGTGCAAGTGTAGACTCAAGGAGCGGTAAGAGTAACCGAAGAGCGCAAAGAAAGAACACTACCTGTTCATTAATACGACATACCTGGTCCAAGGAGTAATTAACATGTGAGATGGAAAGATGTGGGTCAGCCAGAAACTGTAAGAACAACAAAGCAATTAATGAAAATTAAAATAAGGTATGGATAAGTAAAAAAGCATGTTTGGATCTATATACCAAACCTTTAGTTCCCACAGCTTCCCCCCGCCACCCCCCCAACCCATATTTTTGGGCTGTCCCCCATTTTAGGCTGTAACAACCACTGGATGGTGACAGTACCCAAGATATGACAGCTGCTAATCTAGCAGAGATTAATCAAAACCTTTACAACCAAAACCAGAAGTCACAATAGTCTGAGAGCACTGGGCTCTGAAGCAGATGGGGCACCTACTGAATTGAAGGCAGAGGGGACATAATACTTATTAGGATGAAGAGTCATTTCAGCGGCACCTCAGAGGAATAATTTGGAAAATATTCCTGATGTGGAAAGCAAAGCACCTTGTCTCCTCTTTAGCTACTACTACTTAGCCTGTTAATTCCAGAATTGACAACTCTCCACAATCTGTCAGTGGCAGGACAGCCTCTTGATCCAAGTCTCCCTCCTTTACCTCTTGTTCTAGGTCAAGTAGTGCCTGTCGATATGGCTGCAGCACTGAATCAAGACCTGTACAGAAGGCTCGCAAATAGATGCCATGTAATCCACTCTGGTTTTGCTGAGATGGATGATGGTCCTGAAACCAAACAGTAAGATCTACATCAGCTCCCCCCAGTGAAGGTCTAAAGAGTGACTGAGTTTCTGTGCAGTGTTATACCAGCAGCCAGTGGTCCAAACACGCTGGAACGCACCTTAGCCCACCAGAAAGTGCCCAGAAAAAAATCAACAAACCCAGAAGTTTGTCACAAGGAGGGTTACTTGTGCAGAGTTATATTTAGCTCTTCTGTGGACATATGCAAGTGCTGGGTACCACTGGTAACTCAGTGCTTCTTTGTACCTATGCATGCCTCTTGGATCTCAAAGCTCTTCACAAGCCACAAGGAGGACTTACTACAACACAGGGATGCACATCCCATACACCTCACAAACCCTGCCCAGCCTGCAGCGACCAGAAATTATTGCAGCTCACTTCCCCAAGAATGAGATTTTATATTTGGTTTATTTTTCGCTGTGCTGTGCCCTCCCTTGTTTGCAACACACAGAGCTTTCTGGAGCCCTGCTGGGGAATTGCACCTCTCTGTGCTAGTGCGGGTAAGCGCTGCAGGACACCCGCCCGTCCGGGGTGCGCTGACCAGCCGGGTGCCTGGTGGGCTCTGCCCGGGAAACACAGCGGAGTGGTGGCCCCACCTGCTGCTGTACATGGCCCGTGTACTGCTCCACGAATTCGGCAAAGCGAATGTAGTCGGTACCGAGGCGGCAGAGCCGGTTCAGGACGCTGGTCTCGCTGGGGTGCAGGAACGGCAGCTCCTGAGACACCTGA
>JAVJGI010000063.1:2908330-2924015 GCA_035590275.1 Ibycter americanus | reverse complement strand
CGGGGGCGGTGGGCTCGCAGCGAGGGGGGGCAGGGACTTGTCCCCTCAGGGGCGGCCGCGGGCCCGCGCTTTGGGGCAGGTTTCAGCTCTTGGCGCTGCGGGTGGCGTCGGGGCGCTGGGGACGATGCTTTGGCATGGCGGCCGGCCTGGGAGGGACCCTCGGCTGCTCCATCCGAGCTCGCCCGCGACCCCCGGGGCTGTGGCTGACACCCCCTTGCCTGCAGGGTCCGCCGAAGGCGCGCTGGCTGTGAGCTGACCTTTGATGAGTAGTGCGGAGACGTTTCCTACTTGGCACGTTGGTCCGTAAAACCTAAGAAGTTGTTGGTTGGTTTTGTGGTTTTTTTGACATGAGAGCACGGGTGAGGTGGCTAGCTGTGAGGGTGGAACGAGCGGGTTTTATCGCTGAGGCTTTAAACACGCAGAATCTGGAAGATTTGGGCTCGTAGCCCTATGCAGGTCCTCAGCTTGGGTCAAAGATGATGCACAGGTTGTGGATCCGAACGATTCCCTTCCAGGTGAGGACTGCGAGTAGCGTTTCCATCTTAGACGTTCACTATAAAGACATGGAAGGGACTGTATATTGTGAATATATGTTGTTGTCCTTCCTTAATCTTTGACTACCAAAATTGGAGGATAGATGGAGGGACATGCGGACACAGGTGTGCTTTTGAGAAAGAGAAAGGCAAAGTCAGAAGAAAATAAGAAAATGAAGGGCTGTTTCTAAGAAGGTGGAAGAAGTTGGATCACAGTCAAATTGACAAGTCGGAAAGAGGGAAGATGGCAAGTTTATGAGACAAGGAAGGATAAGGAGACAAGGTGTCTTCTGTTGCTTGCAAAGAATAGGTATATTTGGTCCTTCGTTTTTCTGAATCACATAAAACCTGTGATAAGCTTCTGTGGGAAAGGTTAGATCTGATTTTTGGTGTGCCTGTTCAGTTACATTCAATCTTCAGCCACATGAGAATGTGTTTTGCCTCTTTGCAGCTGTCTTGGATAATGAGAGGTTAACAGCAGAGGAAATGGATGAAAGACGACGCCAGAATGTAGCCTATGAATACCTTTGTCATCTGGAGGAAGCGAAGAGGTAAGAATAAGTAGTTTTGAAACTGCTGGTGCTTTTAAAGAAGTTGTGATACTTGGTAACGGGAATAATTTGAATGCAGCTTACCTCTTGTCTGTGTTTCTCAATAGCTATATAGATTCATTTTAAAAACAAAAACCCAAACAGAAATCCCCCCAAAAGCAACTGACTCCTGATGGGCTTATCTAACCTGTTCTTACAGACTTCTTGTGACAAGGACTCCAGAGCTCTAGTGCTCCAGTATTCCTATCACTGGATGGGTTCTCCCTATTAGCTAACTTGTATATGGCTTGGTGCAACGTTATCTTGCTACTTATCAATAGACATGAAGAAGGAGTTATTCCTTTCATCTTAATTGCAACCTTTTACAAATTTAACTTGTAACAGTGTATTTCCCTTGCACTTACCTTCTCTTAGACTGAAAACCAGATTCTCGCCCATTTCTCTGTGGGTCCTATTTAACAGTTCTCTAGTACTTTTCCCTGGATTTTTCCGACTTCTCTCCACTCACTCTGTGTCTTTTTGAAAGTGCACTGCCAAAACAGAGAAGAGTTGTCCAACAGGGGCATTAACATGCATACTTACAAGAGCACAAAGATTATTTTGAGTACCCCGATAGATGTGCTACTATCCTACGTTATGGCATGCTATCTACATTTTCATAATGGTGTGATATAGTAGAGTTTTGCTGTCCTTGGCCTTAAAGGTGTGCTGCCTTCACTTGATCCTGCCAAATTTGATTATTCCTGGTCTTTGTTTAATATGTTACAATAATTTTGATCTTGTTCTTGTCCATATGTGTAGCTTTTGTAATAAGCACATAAGCAGGCTGTGTTTCTTCATTCAGTTAATGAAAGTATGATCAGAACACAGTAGATGCTATATATCTGCTATTAAAGGAAAAAGAACCAATACTAACAATGAATGCCTGAAGACTTACTGTTGGTATTTTTTCAATCTTTTTGCAAATATTCAATCCTGTATGTTGTACATGGGGGGGGATAGGAATGAGACAGACTAGTTTGTCTACTCCTTCCCTTCATTTGGGTCTTTTCATGCCTGTGTATAAACTGAATTTTTTACTTGAAATTTCAAAATGTTTTTTTGAAGCTGAGATTGAGACCAAAGACAGGTTATCAAGAATGAGAGTAAACATCTAGGCAGACTAGCCAATGTGTATGCCACAGAAAATAACTTCTGGAGCAGCAGAAAAGTACAGAACATGCATTAAACATGATCTGAGTAGTCAACAGCATGTCTTGTCACTGCTCACTGAATACTTCAGTCTGTCTTTGTCCTTCAAAAGATGTTATGGATTAGAGCAAGAAAACTTTCTCTTCCACAGGCTGAGTGGTGAATTTGGGATAAATCTGTGTAAGTCTTCCCTGGCAAGACAGATGTGTTCTGCTGTAGTGATTTCATTGAGTGGGAAATGCTGCGTTTGTGCAAGTTCACTGCTGACAGATTCCAGGAGGAATTCATTCCAGGATTTTAGTAGTTTATGCTCCCTTACCAGAAACGTATAGTATATTTTTGAAGGGGCAGTGAGCACTCTGTTTATGCTATAAGCTTTTAGGTGCTTCATAACAATTGTCACTACTACAGATCCACAGAGGCTGCTTAGTTACTAGCAGATAATAATTTTCTGTCCGTATGGATTTCGATGAGATTTGAAGTAGTGAGAAAGATCTGACTATATGTCAAAGTAGCTCCTTCCCTTTGAATCCAAAGTCTTTAGGAGCAAATGCTGGGTGACAGGGAGAGATGAGTTGCGCTGTAGTCACTGTCCGTGCTTGAAGGAGCCCCAGATCCATCACTTGTGGACTTTTTCTGTCACTGGCCTCAGAGTAAATGCTTTCTGAGGTGCTTGTTGTCTGTTTCATGTCCAATTCCATGTCCAGATTTGCAAAAAAAAATCAGGGAACAATGCCTTACACAGCAACAGCTTTAATATTTTGATTAAGCTCTTGCTTAATCATGAGGACTTAATCTTTAGATAAACACTTTTTGACTCTTAAGTTTCTTGGCCGTCTTACCTCTGCTTCCCAGTATTGCCTTGGTATTGATGAGGCTGAGCAGCTGGGCATTTGATTTTGCTGCACCTTGTCAGAAACAAGAGGGTTTTTTTTTTTTATTCACTGTTTTGTCTGGGGACGAGCCTTCAGATGTTTCAGTTAATGCCTAGTGGTTGCCAGTGTGTTTTGTGATGAATGAAGCAACAGCTGTGTTGCTCAAAATGCAAGCAGTGGTGTTACAGCCTTCCTCGTATCCGCCTTGGCAGTTGGAACTTGTTAAGTGGAAAGTCTGCTTGGAGAGCTTCAAATACCCCTTTTCCAACCCTCAACCCATGTTTGCTCAGTGACCTACGGGCTGCTCATTCCTGTGTGAGTAGGAATTCCCGACTCCTATAGCTGAACCCATACCACTTTGTGTAAGAGTTAAAGATTAAATGACCAGAAGGAGAGGACCAGACGCCTTAGTTTAATAATTAAGATACACAAGTGAGAGTAGAAAAGCTTGAGTTCATGGTATACTCCCAAGAAATTTTTTTTCCTCACCGAGTAGTCTTTTTGTAAATTGTCCTTTGAATTTCTTCTATTACTACTAGTACAGCCTAAAAGAGGGCCCTTGGCTGCGTTGTTGGAAAGGTGTTTAACAAAAACCACTAAACCAGAACCGTAAGAGATTGTTATATTTGAAATTGATGTCCTTGGTCTGAGATTTTCTGTATTTCACTTCTTTGCCGGTAGTGTAACTGAGGCATAACGTGTGAATTGGATGCTGCAGCATTTTGCTTGTGCTGTTGATAACAGTGCCTCAGAGCTACGGGTATGGACCGGAGGGTTTATAATCTTTCTTCATAGTAAGAGGTTTTCAGATTGGAAGTTATATCTGTAAGGAGAAGAGGAGGACCTAGTAGCAGAGGAAGGTTATCTGGTGTGCCCTGTGTCACGCTCTCAGAAGCTGAAAAGGTGAATGTTGTGAAGTTGACGGCAGCTGAGGCAGGATGGGAGGTGGCTGAAGAACAGCTCTTGGTGGTCCACCTCTTCCCCCTGTAGTCATATTATTGTATTACATTGTAATATTGCATTCAGACACTGTAGTTGATGTTCACTTTTTCTAGAACATAAAGGCACCTGAAATGATGTGAATAATATCATGCTGATTTGCATTGCGTCAGCATTGTCGGAAGCTTGCTATCCCTTTAACCAAGCAACAAATACGGGATCTAAAAGCAGAAATTATTTATTTTTTTCATAAATATTAAAATTAGGTAGGATGAAAATTGGCTAGCACCCCATGTCATGCTGAAATGAAAAACCCAGAAAAGTCTTAATTTCTGAACTGTCTGGTATAACAGTGCATATGCAGTAGCTTTGAGTATTTCATGAAGTTGTTTAGAGTACCTGTCTGCTAAGGAGCATACATCAGACGCATTATCAGAGGAATATCAATAACTTGTACTCATTAATGGTATTCCAGCCTGTTTTGCTTTTTCTTGAGCTGTCGCTGTTGCTCCATTGTTATTTAGCGGTTTTTGACTTCAGCTACTAATGCGCAACCGTCTGGTAAAACAGGCATTATTCTTGCTAGCTGGAGAAGGGGAGGCAGAGCTTGCAACTGAGTTGCTCAAGATCATGAAAGAGATTGAAATGAAAATTGGAGCTAAAATGAAGATTGTGAATAGAGGGGCTCCTGTACTCTGCTTGAACCAGATACTTCATTCTTTAATAAAAATGGGTTTTTTTATAAGTTTTTTTTAATTTTTAAAGTTTGGTTTTTTGTGTCTGTTTTAGGTGGTTTTTATTCTTTCTTTTTTTTTTTTTTTTTTTTTCTTTTTTCTTTTCCTCTGTCTCAATCACAGTAATCTATACAGAAAAGCTGTGGCAGTGCAGATAAAACTGGAAGTGGTACTCTGTTCTGTTTTAACATGGCAGCTTGTGCTCACAGAAGGGTAAGGGTATACTTATCCAGAACAGAAGAAACCCAAAATAACTTTTTGTGATCCTTATCTAGAAGTCAAGCTGGTGCACTATAACATTATTCATCTGTGTTGCATGATAGCCTTTTTTCCTACACGGGCTACTTATTGGGGTATTGTGGCATTTTCATGATGAAATTAGCATTTCTCCATTTGGAAAAGGCTTTTTCAAGCTTTGTCTTTCACTGTGGAGTATTCTAAGTTCTCCAAGTTGGAAACTAAAATGTTGTTGTCTCTTTTCTCTTGTTTCCTTACCTGGCTTGCTGGGTGATGGTACTATGCTTTTCCCCTGGGAGAGCAGGAAATACTTTCTTTCTGGGTTATGCCCTAGCATGGTGTAAGCATTTTAGTGCCCAAATTACGTGGCTTCCAATAACTGTGTAACTTCCATTGTGCCTGAGCAGTGCATTTCTTGTATGCATCAGGATGGAATCTGACCATAGGGGTTTTTTCTTTTTTTCTTCTCCTTTTTGGAGTTTCTTGTAGATGATGCTTCCTATTGAACAAGAAAAGGATGCTGTTTGCTCTTAATTGCTGATTTAATCTGTTCAGGATTGAAGTGTACTATGATTTTGTGGCAATCCCCTTCTTTCTGGTAGATTAGAAGATGGCTTAGTGTAAACTGATGATACCATTGAGAGAAATTACTATTTTGTGCCTGTGTGGTAAAGTCTGAAGGGTCTTTCCCATTGATTGCTTTTCTGTAAGAATTACTTTCCCCTGTCCCTCATGCATGCGCTCTCTCTTTAAAGTGGGGAGCAGTTTTTTTTGACTGGGATGACTTGTCTGTGTCTTTAAGCAAAAAATAAACTGAAATTGTTTGCCAGAGACCCAGTTAAATTTTGTTTCCTAAATGAAACCTAACGTTTAAAGAAAAAAATCTGGTCTTCATCTTTTTGGGTTTTCCGCTTGTGGTTTGAAATGGGTATCATTGTCTCTTGGAATTTGACATAGTCATCCAAGATCTGCTTAAACAGATTTCTTTATCTTTAGCGGTGTAGGGTGCCCAGAAGAATGAAGAGGAAGAATTATAGAGGACCCCGCTTTCTGGACAGATTGCACACATTTAGAGTTAGTGCTAGGTGGGATGCTCTATAAAGCTTACTCTGTGAGTAACTCTGTAACGCTGGTTCATCGGTGTCTGTAAAGGTGTAGATACCAGTTGTTGAAGGAGCTCTTGTTTGAAGATAAAAATAGTACACTACGGCTGAAATCTGCTTGTGAAGCAAATGTGGTAGTTGCTCTGTTATGCAGAATTAGTCTCAAGAGGTGGCTTCATTGCAAATCACAGATTTGTTTCAGAAAGGCAACAAACTGCATTGACTCCATTCTCTTATTAACTTGATCTTGGAAAAATTAAGGTAGCTTAATTAAAGTATGAGCCTCTTAAGAACAGGGCTGCAATAGAGCGCTAAGTACCAGTAGGGTAGTTAGAGAAAAGCAGGATTAGGCTTTCTCACTTACTTTTCTACAGTTCTCAGTGTGCCTCAAATAAGCAAGTCGTGTGTAGAATATCTTATTTAAATCCTGCTTAAATCAATCTGCAAATTAGATACAGGCAAGTTTCCTGTGGGTTTTTAAGCTTAGAGTTAGCGCACTACCTCTTGGAGGTTTCTGAGGGAGAAGTGGTAATAGCAGTCTGTGGAGTACAACCTAGGGGGTGTAAACCAGAGCTGCAGTTGAAGAACTTAAATTTTGTTTGTTTTTGTTGTAAATCTCGAGGCAGCAAGAATTGTAATGCAACTCTGGATTACCTCAAATAAAAAGAAAGGTGAGGATTGTTTTGGGTTTATGTCTGAGCTCATTCTTTTTTTCCTTTCCTTTCTTTTTCCTCTTATGTCTTGCTTTCTCTCCTCAAACCTGACTTTGTGGGATGGGGTTTCTTTCAGCTTTTTTTCTACTTGCATTCATATTCTAATGTCCAGGGTGTATGCAGCACAGCTACAGCTTAGTGTCCTTCAGTGATTTAAGGGCAATTAATTGTATTGCCTCAGAAGCACAGAAATTATTGCAACTTTGCAAATAACAGAAAAAGAAAAGATAATGCAGTGGATCTTAAACTGTTCACAGACTAGATGTGAAACATATTCTGTAGTTATGATATGTGAAAGCTATTTTGCCTTATGCGGGTCGGCCTGCGTCTAGATTTAATCCATCAGATCATAGTGGTCCCCTCTAATAATTGCTGGTCAGTATTGCATGCTCGAAAAGATCTAAAGATGGAATTGTTTATGTTTTCTAAAACATCTGCAGTAATTTAGTCAGTAGCCTGTAATGTAGAACCTAAGAAAGACTTCCTCTTACTGATGAGGTCTTCAGGCTTAGATGGGAGGCAATCTGAGACTTTTGAATGATGTCTGTCTGGTTTGCCCATGTTTTATTTCAAATACATAACTCCTTTTTGGAGTTACTCTTTTTATTTTCTAACTTTAGAATGAGGCTTGCTTTTTTTTGTTTGTGGAACCATTTGTAATAGTGAAGTATAATTGGATTTTTAGAGTTGTAGAGTCAAGAGAGAAATAAGTTCATTCATGAATTGATGTATTTGTAGATATATTTGTATGTGAGGAGTCTTAATATCTTCATGTATAATCCAAGTCACAGTATCACAGGAACCAGCATTTGGCTGAAAATGATTTACAGAATTCCCACCAAAAGTGACCCCTTTAGATCAGCTGAGTGGGTCAGAAGGTGACTAATAGACATAGCAGAACTTACTCTTATGTTTCATAACCAGGGTTCCTCTTTTTATTCTAGGCTCATCAAGACTTTTTTTAAAATTTCCTTGTATTTCAGTTTTATTCCCACTTGTTAATTGGGTCACATACTGTTTTTTGGGTTGGTTGTTAGTTTGTTGGGGTTTTTGCGTGTGGCGTTTTGATTTCTGCTGCTGTGAGATATGCTGCCGGTCTTGTGTTAGATTGTAGCCCGTGAATATTCATAGGTAATACTTTGTTAGCAACAGTTTTAAGTTGAAGTAGCTGTGGTTTCGCTCTCACCACTTCATCTGGGGCTTCTTATCAGCTCCTGTTTGGACTTGACAAGATATTTCTCTACAGTTCCTGTACTGTTTCGTTGATGACCTCATGCAGCTGGCAGGGAGTGGCTGTCTGGACTGGAAGCGTCTTGGAATGCACGTTCAGAACTATATTTTTCTAAGAAGTGGGTGGAGGGAGGTGGGGAGAGGACAGTGGTGGAGTACCACCATCCTTTTCTCACTCTGAATACTTTTTTTTTATTTTTATGACTCACTGGAAATATTAATGAAAGGCAGGCCAGGAGGAAAGAAACAGCTGTTTGCACAGAATTCAATTCCTAGACCAGGGTTTTGCTGTTTGGATGGTGGTTTCTGAAGGAATATTGTGTGTAATGCAGGAAGAGAGCAGCCCAAAATAACCAAAGCAAGTAGTTGTCACGTAACAGTTCTTGACTATGGGGTACTGTGGAGTGCTGCTTATAACCCTTAATTACAAGAAAACAGCTTAGTTTGGAGGTATGATAACTTTAGTGATATTATACCTTCCAGGCATTTAAGCCTATTCAGTTTCCAATGGTAGGTGATCAAGGCAGTTAGCTTTGGCAACACAATGGTTCATTGTGCCTTGAAAACTATTTTTGCATACGTGGTAATTAAGTTCCTCACAACTATGTGCTTGGTACTCATCTGAAAGCTCTTCAGGACGAATCTTTTTGGCAAACGAGGCAAATGTGATAGGAACCCCATCAGCAAGAACAAATGCTAAGGTAATTTGTACCAGTTGTTGGCAGGTTTGCAGTGGAACTTTTACTTTTATGGAGGTGGGGGGAAAGGATTTCACTGCCAGAATATTATTATGGTCTTTGGTTCAAGCTGCATGTTGCCAGAGAGTGTGCATCAATCATTGGGAAAAATCTGGGTTATGTTACTTGCTAATCCTTTGCTTTTTGGTATCTTTGAACTGAAAATGTCTCTGTGGATGATGAGAATATTCTGGGACCTTTTACCTGTGGGCAGCACTTGTGTTCCTAGCTCTTCGCTTGAGAGACTGAGTCTCTTCCTGCACAAACTGTGGTGAAATGCTTTTAAATGTCCACCTACTTCTCTAGAAGAGAACACTCCTGATGTGATAAATTATTTTACTTTGTTGTTGTTACCTCTCTGAGAGATCTTCTTTCATCTTCTTGGGCGATTTGTTTTTTTTTTTTTGTTCAGAGTTGGTAAAATGAGTTATTTTAGAGAAAAGTGTGTGTCTGGGATTTTTGCATGGCTGTCTAATGCCCATGCTCAGGTGAATAGGATAAAGGACTGAGGCTGTCTGCATGTTTTCTCTTCTGATCCTCTGTGAGAACGGGTGCCAAGTCTGCGATGTAACTGAACTAAAGATGTTTGAGATTCACATATAGAGGGAATGATCTGCTGGAGTATGAGATCCCTCTTCTTTCAATAAAATGAATAGTACGATTTGCCCCCAAAACGCCATACCTGTGGTGTTGACAGTACTGAGCAGTGCAAAAGCCTTTAAGCCAGAGCTTCATACATTCTTTCAGATGGCATATGCAGGCAGGGGGGTGCTGCCCTTTTGCTCTGGCTGCTTTTTCCTCTGCTGTAGTGCAGCTGCGGCCATGCATATTTTGCTTGGCATACCTCTAGGGAATTGCAACAGCAGGGCTAAATGTATGTGAATGAAAACATCTAGATGCGGAGGTACCCTGTGCGATGGGGGAAGGCTGTTGGAATGATTGGTGTTTACAAATGCCCAGTTAGCAGCTAGTCATCAAGACCCCAGCATGTTTGTGTTCGGCTTCAGGAGACACCCTGTGGAGACAGAGCACAGTGAGCAAATCCTGGTGAGTCGTGGAGGTGGCACAGGACAGAGGTAGTCATCACTGCCAGCTACAAATGCCTGTGAAAAGGCCTATCTGTTACATGTTAAATCTGCATGTGATTGCCGGCTGCGGAAGAGCCCAGGGGATGAGGAGAACTTGATGACTGGCATCTGTCCATTGCCCTCCACGTCAGGGCAACAGATCCTGGACCTCCTAATGCTTGTTGTTGGGCTGGGTGTAATTGCCCACTGCTGGGTGGACAGCCTGAACGTCCTTCTCCTGATTGCCTGATGGCTGAACAGACTTCTTGGGCACCAAATGCTTTTGGTGCTTGAGATTGAGTGAAACCTGGTTTGTTTTCAGTTTTTAAGTCGGGTATAATCAGCTTCCCCCTTCTATAAGGTCTGGTGTGTTTTGCTACGTTGCTGGTACGTGGGTGTAACTGCATCTCCTACGTGTCTGCCACCTTTACAGCTTCCATAGACTCTGGTTATAGACCTAAGTTGAATGCAGGAGCTTTTGCTTTTCTGGGGCAGTGATAAAGATTTAAATTTCTATTTCAGCTCAAAACTGTTTGAGTTGAAATTGAAATTAAGAGTGCTGCTTTTGATGGAGAACTAGAGAAGAGAATTATAAACCAGTGGACAGACAAAATATGCTTTAGGGAACAGATCTTGCTCATTAGAATATTTCAAATTACAGTTCTGATTGTTTTGTGGTAATTGCTAGTGTAATTTTAATAGCTGTAAAAGTACCTGACTTAACACGTCATACTGATTTGAGCAAAGGCCTGTGTGCTCACAGGTGCGATTTCAGCTTTACCTGCTTTGGAAGACTTTAAGGGTCTGATCTTGAACACTGAGTCTCTTGATGACGATCTTGTTTCCCAGGTTGTTGATTGTTAAACCATTGCGGAAGCCAACTTGCCTCCCCTTTCCCCCGGTGGATTTGAATATGTTCTTTGAAGAGTGGAATTCTAAATAGGTATTGTTGGTGCCTTCCTTTAGCTTGGACACCTGCTGCCTGGAATGTGATGGTGTCCCTCGGCCCACTTTTGTGAGCCTTGTTTCTGCAGGGTGAGTTGTCGGGCAAAAGATGGTCGTGTTTGCAATTCTGTCCGTTGGTGCGGGGCACTAGACAAGACGAGGGGAAAGCCGGCGATACATTACACAAATACTGACCCCGAGGGTGAGCAAACCTGGTGGGGAGTTGGAAAAGGGAGACAGCTTCTCTCCCTTGAGGTTTTGTTGTTCTGAGTGGAATGCTCGGTATTCTGAAAATCTGTGCACGATGTAATTTGTCATTTTTGTAGTATGAACTGAGCGGCTGGTTAGCAGTGTTCGCTGGCTCATTTCCAGCTTCTGATTGGCAGTTATACTGAATACACCGCTGAAACGCAGTTTGACAGAGGGTTCTGCCCTCTTCTCCTTGCAGTTTTTCTACAGTCTACCAGATTCTTGCCAAATTTTCCTGTTACAGCAGCCGCATGAATAAGATGTTATCGCAACCTCTATTGCTTGAGGAAGATGAATCATTTACTGTGTCAGAAATCCTTTGAAGCAAACTACTCTCTGCTAAAATAAAAGTCCTTTTCAGCACAGGGACAGGTATGTTATTTAAAGGTCCTTGTTTTTCAAAATGTAGGTATCCAGGAATTGTGAAACTAGCTAATTAACTGCCAAAAACTGAAGCATAGGAATGTTTTTTGGTTTTTGCTGTTGCAGTTTTTTATTTTGGCTTTGGTAGATCAGGTGCAAATTTTCCATGTATTTTTTTGAGGACAAAACTCTTTTTCTACCTTTCACTTGCCCTCTAGGCTACTGAAGAAGAGAGAAAGTTTTTCAGTCTTTCCCCAAGCACTCTAACTGTAAAGCATTAAAAGAGCCTGTACCTCAGCCGTTTTTTTTTTTTTTTTTTTTTTGGAACCCAGCCCAGACTGGATGACTGTTTGACTTATGCATCAGTGTTATGACATTTGATGGAGTTAGACCATAAAGGTATCCAATATTGATTTTTTTTTTTTTTTTTTGAGGCTCCAGGTACTGAGAGGTCAGCCGGTATGTAGGTAGATTGTTCCAATGGATTAAAGTTTATGTGTGATTTCCAGTAGTTTTTCCTGCTTCAGCTTCTAGCTGTTGTATCTTACCGTCTTTGTCTAGTGGAGACTCCTGCTCTTGCAAATACTCTTATTCATATTGGTACTGGTTAAGAGTGATTAAATATTCTCTAATAGCCAGTTTGCTGACCTGGCAAAAATCATCTGTCTTTTTCCTTTGAATGGTGGGTGGGGACATTCTCTGTTGGATGACTGGGCTGAAACTGCTTGCTGAGACACACGGGCCTCCAGGATGCCAGGGAAACAGCTGGAATCTGTTGCTGCAGTCAGAGAAAGAGATTTATCGTTTGTAGGTGTGCCCTGATATTGCCACTTTCGTCTTTGTGCAGTTTTAGATATATCATCTGTGCCTAGACAGTTATGCCTGTTCTTGCTTCCTGCTGGTTTATTACTCTGGTGAGGTGTCTGTCTCTCTTTGGTTTCTCTTCTCTAGCTTCCTTTTCCCAGTACATCAAATTCAAGCTTGTTTTTGTTTTCAATGCGTGTCATAAGTAATTTTTTCACTTGCTGATCACTACTTTCACTTGGCCAAAGATAGTAGCTTTGATCAATTCATGTTCCATATCTTCCTCAAATAAGGTCCCTCCTGAAGATTTCTTTTACCCCCAGCTGGTGTAAAGCTTCTGCCTTTTCCTCTATTTAATGCCTTCTGCAGCAGTGTCTACCATCCTTCACTGGATTTGAGAGTGCCAAGGTAGGGTTTTTTCTTTTTGCTTTTTGGAGTATGCTTTCTTTGTCCAGTGCTCACCTTTGGCTTTTTGTGTGTTGCATGTTTTATGGCATGTTGTGGGCTGTCTGGGGCAGGGATGGCTTGGACAATAATGTGCTGAAGCACAGTGAATAGCTTGTGCATAATCGGGGTTTCTGTGTACTACAGTAAATAATAATTTCCTTGTCTGGCTGCTCTGGAGGACCACTTTATGGAGGGGTTTCAGAGAGGATTCTTTTCTTGTTGTGGTGGGTTGACCTTGGCTGGCTACCATGTGCCCACCAAGCTGCTGCTCACATTCCCTCCCCTCAGCTGGACAGGGGGAGAGAACATAAGACAAAAGACTGCTGGGTCAAGATAAGGACAGGGAGAGATCACTCAGCAATTACCATCATGGACAAAACAGACTTGGGAAAATTAATTTAATTTATTCCCAATCGAGTCAGAGTAGGATAACGAGCAATAAGAACAAATCTTAAATCACCTTCCCCTTATCCTTCCCATCTTCCATGGGCTCAGCTTCACTCCTGACTGCTCTGTCTCCTTCCCCTGCGTGGTGCAGGGGGATGGGGAATGGGGGTTGTGGTCAGTTCATTAGGCGTTGTCTCTGCCCGTCCTTCCTCCTCGTGCTCTTGTTCCTCTCCAGTCTGGTGTCCCTCCCGCCGGAGGCAGCTCTTCAAAAACTTCTCTAGTGTGGTTCCTTCCCATGGGCTGCAGTTCTTCACGAACTGCTCCAGCGTGGGCCCTTTCCATGGGGTGCAGTCTTTCAAAATGGACTGTTCCAGCCTGAGTCCCTTGCAGAGCCACAGCTCCTGCCAGCAAACCTGCTCCAGCCTGGGCTTCTCTCTCCGTGGGGACACAGGTCCTGCGAGGAGCCGGCTCCAGCGCAGTCTGCCCACGGGGTTACAGCCTCCTTTGGGCATCTCCCTGCCCCAGCATGGGGTTGTCCAAAGGCTGCGGGTGGATATCTGCTCCACTGTGGACTTCCACGTTCCCCCAAAGGGAACAGCATGCCTCACCATGGTCTTCACCACAGCCTTCAGGGGAATCTGCTCTGGTGCCTGGAGCACCTCCTGCCTCTTCTTCTGCACTGATCTGGGTGCCTGCGGCGCTGTTGCTCTCATATATTCTCACTCCTCTCTCTGAGCTGCTGTTGCACAGCGTATTTTCCCCTTTCTTAAATACATTATCCCAGAGGTGTGACCAGAGTCACTGCTGGGCTCAGCCGTGGCCAGCGGTGGGTCCATCTTGGAGCTGGCTGGAACTGGCTCTGTCTGACGTGGGGGCAGCTTCTGACATCTTGTCACAGAAGCCACCCCTGTAGACCCCCCCACTACCAAAACCTCACCATGCAAACCCAATACACCTGTGCAGACATAAGCATGCCATGTGAGGACACTTGGGCTTTTCCTGGCTGGAGGGGAGATTAAGGCTTGTACCAGGCCTGCCTGTACCAATTAAGAGAAGTTCTCAATGCTAAATAAGTTGTTTGCATGTATCCTTGATATGTGGTGTGTTTCTGTGGCATTGCCCTGCTTGGATACACAGGGGTTATCTTGCCTTGGTATAGAGTGCTAAAGGCAAAGCGGGAGAAGCAAAGTTGGATTCTGTTTGATGTGTGCTGTCTGTGTCTGGAGCAGTGCAGGCACTCGGCTGTTCCTCTTCTGAATTCCTGCAGCGTGCAAGTGAAGGTGCAACTTCAAGCTTTGCATCCTGCGTGCTGGCTGTCAGTATCTGGGTGAGGTCTATGACTATGGCTCATAGTTAAAGGAAAGAAATGAGTATGTTAGTTTACAAAAGACTTCTTTTAAAAGACTTTTTTAAAATTACCTTCCGTTTTGCAATTTACTGCAGTATATAGAATGCTAGCTTGGTTTGGAATGTTTTGTTCAGTCTTGTAAATGGTAGAGAGATGAGGGGAAAAAGCACAAGAAAGCTTATTTTAGTTAAGTCCATGAGAAGAATGAAGATTTTTCAGTTAAGGGGAAAAAAAAGCTGGCACAGAGCAACAGCTTCAAAGATCTAAAAAGGTCAAATGTTATTTAAGAAATGTTCTTGCAGGTTAACAGCTGATCTTCACTGATTACTGCGGGAGATAGGAATTGGTGTACATAAGTACTTCCGAACGTTTTGCTAGATATCTATAGTCATCTCTGGTTATGTGAATACAGCTAAGAGTCTGATTTAGGTTGCCTAAAACCTGTCTATTCATTGATTGTAGTTAATACTACTTTTGCCTGAGTGTTAAAGCAAAACATTCAAGTCCTATGTACTTTCTGTGTGTGAGATACAGCTAGTGAAAGCAAATCTGAGGCCTGTTTTTATGCATTTTAATAGTTTTGGAATTCCCAAATACATTTTTGCACATTAGATAAACTCACAAACATGACATTCATAAATTTCTTTGAAAATAAAAGTTCAATCAATTAAACACATGCTATATACAGTCATGTAGGTAAGTATGAATAGATACAGCCATATTTAGCTGAGCAGTTGGTTACCTAGTTTCATAAAAAGCAATGGTTATCTGCATCTCTCTTACCGGCCTTTGTCAGAGACCGGGTGTTGGGCTATGTGGGGTGGGAGCTTCTGGTCTGACACCACGAACAAGCATAGGGCAGCTGTCATCTGTGCCTTCCTTGGTGATAGCTTCCTGCGTTAAATATGGTTGAGGTAGCTGGAAGGCATTGTCAGCAGCTGGGCTCACCAGATTGCTAGACTGGATAGTCATAAAGTGCAGGCAGATGCTATCAAAAAATAGAAAGGGAACAGAAGTAAGCGTAGAGCAGTTGCCTAGGGAAATGCAGATGATCCTACAGCAATTTGGGAAGCTTGAATTTTTCTAAAGCTATTTGTCCCTGCCCCTGTCTGGCATTTGGTTGGTATGCTTTCACCTCTATTTTGTAACTTTCGTTGTGCATGTGGGAATGTGGTGTGACTGGGAGGGGATGTGTGGGGCTAAAATCCTCAGGAGCGCTTCTCTGGGGGGGG
>JAVJGI010000063.1:2850894-2908320 GCA_035590275.1 Ibycter americanus | reverse complement strand
CCCCCCCCCCCCCCCGCAATTCTCCGTGGGCAGGAAAATATTAAGTTATAGTAAGTGCTTGGGTATGCCACCTGCCTGGCTAGTTTTGGCTGCCTGTCTGGTGTATTTTGGTGTGAGAAAAGAGCAGGGAGCCAACAGTGAAGGCTGTTTGTTACATGGCAGTAGCTGTACTGTTTAGATGAAGTTAAACCTTGGTAATCTTTGCTACCTAGTTTGGAGATGTAAGCTATAAACTCTTGCAAGAACCTTTTCCTTCAAGAGCAGTAAGCAAAAAGATTTCTTATTCCGATAAATGAAGTGGGAGAATGCATTGCTGTAGGTCCAGCTTGGAATTACAGAGGTTTATTTAAAGACATGGTGTACCGTAGGAGTTTGGGGGATGGGCTTCTCAGTCTTTCTGTATGATTGTGTTTAAGGAGCTGTATTATTTCCCTGTGAGGTAACAATATCCCCAGGGATCTCAGCCTTGATGTTCTGGGGTTAGCTCATTTAACCATCACATGGATGCCTGCTCTTCCAAGAACTTGTATAGAATCCCAGCCTGACGTGCAGCATTAGGTGAAAGGATCCCCGTGATTGTGTATTGCAATTCCGTGCCCTTCCTAGTGACTTTTCTCTACTTAAAATCAAGATGGCTGTTTCCTTAGGGAATATGTTGGCAGTCCCTTATCTGACTGCATGCTGGGCACATCTGGAGTAGGAGCCTCTCTGAGGCTGACAGGATGTCACTTCAGCAGCGAGGATGAGCTGTAAGGCTCTCACTGCTTAGAATCTTTTTTTTTTTTTTTCTGAGCTCGGTTTTTTAGCATGGAATACTGTCAATCACCCTTTGAGCTATACTCATTCAGGATTTACAAATATAAGTTCGTAATCTTGGACACCATGAATTCTGTATCTTTAACAGGCTGAAGGACTCTGGCATGCTCTCTGGCCTCTGTTTTCACAGCAAAGGACACATGTACTGTTTACATTGACACACAGGTGTTTGTTGCACTTGATGTTGGACTCTTAAGAACCTTCTTAAGAGTGCCAGTAATCATTGTGCTGTGAATAGCTTCCAAGAGTATAAATGACTTCGGTGTTTTTGAGAAAGACCTTTGAAGCTTTTTTTGTCAGCAGTTTTGTTGCTGAACACTACATGTAGCTTTTGCACAGCTTCCAAGTTCCAACCGCAGTTAATGGTTGAGCAGCTCTTCAGTCACTCTTCTGACAGTAGCCAGGTACCTCTCCACATCCCGGTGTAGGCTGAACAGTGCTGCCTGGAGTGGCCTACATTTTAGATGTTAGGGAGTGAACACTTGGAAGGGCAAGGAACTGGAAGTAACTCCTGAAGTTCTTCATGGCATTTTCAGTACATCCATTCAAATTGCATCATTTCTTTTCTCTTCTGTTTAATTTTGGGTATTGTGAGATTAGAAGAAGTGAAGAGTGTAAGATGCACTTTTTGTCTGTATAGGGATATAGCAGCAGGTCATGGGTTAATACCCATAGGGTTACTTTGAAAGTGCGAAAAGATCACCTTGTTTCAAGAATTTGTACCCACTGTGTGAGCATGCACATGGGGATCACCTCTTGAGGTTGTGTTTGAAGAACCATCTTGGGCAAAGAGCCTGCCTATTTCATGGTTTTGAGAAGGTAAGACAGTAACTGTGCATAAGACAGCCTGTGTTAGTAGAGCACAGGTCTAGGCAGGCTTGTTTTGCTAATTAAAATATATTGGTATAGTATGCAGACAGCGTTACAAAGACTGGAGGATAATATCATACGTGCCTGGAAAGAGAATCAAACTCTGTGTCCCTCCAGTCCACCTCTAGACCTCCTTCAGGAGATAAAGCATATATATTCAGCCTCCTTGAAGAAGGAGGCAACACCCTTCTGAGATGTAGTTTGGTAGGGGACCACTAGAAGCAAGCAAGGACGGCTGTGGCGCTGACATGCTTGCAAAGAGAAGACTCCCGTGATTCTGGCCTGTGCTCAAGAACTCTGTGGCTAGTGCTCCGAAACCAGAGGCTCAGAATTTTGCATCGAGGTTCTGTTTGCAGCTTTCCTGCTAATGAAATTGCTGAGGTGTGCAATAAGCAGAATGTGGTGTGATCCTGTGGACCACTGCGCTTCAACCAACACTTAGTATTGGTAGCAGACTCTGATACGAAGGGGTATTGGTTATCCTTTAGCATGATGTGTTAGTGTTACATACTTGATCTTAGTGTTCTTAATGGCTACCAGTACTGAAGCGTTGCTCTTGAGGCCAACACGGTGGAAGTGACCACTGGGTGCAGACCTGGATGGCGTGTTGGGCTGCAGTCTGGTCTCAGAGTTGAAAACGTCACTGGCTAGGTCTGTGTGCAAAAAGAAAAGCCATTGTCTTGGAGCTCTAGGCCAGCTGAATGTTAGAAAGAGTTATTTCTGGCCTCTGCAAGTGATTAATTTTACCTTGAAATTACTACTAGTTAGTAATGACCAAGAAGTGAGCTTTCCTCATTGCTTGATAAAGGTCACTTTTTTTTTTTTTTTGACTGTTAATGCCTTCTGTATTTTCTATGTCATGTTCTGTTTTGGTTTTTTGCTGGAACAAAACTGTATGGCAGTCCTGTCATGAAACGAGCAGTGTTGCTTGCAGGTTTTGTCCAGTTCTTTTGTCCTCTGCTCTGCTATTTTTGTTTATTAAATTGAGTATTCTTGCAACAATTTCTGGGGAGATGGATTGCTAGTTCTTCTTCCTCAGACTTATCTATAATCAGTTTGCGAGGAGAAGAGTGACTTTCTTTCTTTTCCCCATTTTTTCCATTGTCTCAGAGTTAGCCAGACTTCTGACATTTTCACAAGTGTGAGAGCAAAATGTGTGCTGCGTGATCGATGTTAAGTTTCTCCTGTGTCTAAACTCCAGTTCTGGTTAAAACTGGCCTATGATAACGTTGAAAAATATGACACCTTTGTGTAACTTGTCACAGTCCTTGATAATGCTGTGTATTATCACAGGGGGAGGGTAAACAAGTTGGTAGTTGAGATGACTGATGTTAATTTTTTCCAATCCTTGCTAATAAAGCAATGTTTTCTTTAAAAGTTTGAAGATGGATTACTTGAGAGCCTGGCTGCCTGGTAGTACCTGATGTTACATTTTTGGTGTTGTCTTCTCAAGGAAGGCCTGGCTCTAAATGGCAGCTGATGGTGGCAGCTGTGTGTAGATGTTCAAGGATCCTTTTTCTAGGAGGGCGATCTGCATTTTGTGGCTGTAGGACTGACTGATTAGAAAGGTGCAATTATTACTTTAATTTGAGTTAGCTTCGGTAAAATTGGAGAGTCCAACATTACCTATGCAGTCATGTGATTAAATTTGAGTGAAGAATTAATTCTGGGTTAAAAATCATCTTCTATGTGCTGGCAAGAGGGAGGGAGCATAGTGGAAACTGCTGCTGTAGCAAAAAAGAATTCAAGGTTTCTGTGGAAAACTTATTGATGGCATATTGTTCTAATGCCTAATGTCTGAAGGGAGCAGAGGTTGCTGCCCATCAACCAGGTATCCCCCCCACCCGCTGTGAGACGTGAGAAGTGCTTTCCTCTTGTTCATCTGGAAATTCTGCATTGATTTCTGCCTTTTAAGGATGACAGATGTTAATTTTAATATGAGTATGTGAGCTTTCAAATGTAAAAGGTACTGCGTAATGCTTTCTGAAAATATGGATTTGTCCTCTGGCCTAGCAAACGGTTAAGCAATGCCGCACCAAGCCGGAGCATTATTGTATGTAAATTGCCTTAGTTTTGTAGTTATATTAACACCCACTTAGGAACCTGTTGAAACAGGTATGAGTACATTGAGACAGCTTATGTTCTAATTATGGGCTATTTATCTTACTTTATGGAGACGCTTAAACAGAACGCCTCTATGGCCTTCAGTAAGGCATTCAATGGTTTGGTTGCACGTCCCTTCTACTTTCATTTTAGGTCTTCCTGGGTTGAACAAAGTGGGTGGGTTTTTTTGTTGCGCCAGTAAGGCTCTTGGCAGGGTATTATGAACCCGATTGCTAGCATTTGGGCTCTTCCAGGGTTGGAGTAGCTTGGTGTCCTCCCAGGAGTCTGGTTGTAATGATCTAAGGCATGCAAGTGACATTACGGAAAGCTCTTGCCCCCCTGAGGATGAATGGGCAAAAGGGTGCTTGTGCAGTTGGGGAAGCATTGGACTACATCTCAGGAGGTCCCTTCCAGCCTCAGAGATTCTGTGAAGTTTGGATTGAAGCAGCACAAAGTCACAAAACAATGTGTGTATGTCACATTATAAAGGAAAGCATGGTACTAAGACTTGTGCTATAGGAGACTGTTGAGAAGCTTGCAGGAAAGCTTATTCTTTTCTGGCTAAACTAAGCTCAAATTAACAGCTTCCTATATACACACATACTTTTTCAACTTCAAAATTGTTATTTACTGTTTAAGTGCACTATACCTGAAGTACTAAACGTAAGATCTATGAGACTTTCTGAGGTTATTAATACTATTTTCACTTGAACTAGAGGGACTGAGCATCCTTTGCCTTGTGGAAGCTTCTCTAATATGGAGTATTTTGATTTGTATCTTATTTGGAACTCTTCTGACATGTAGCCCCTGCCATCTACGACTTGTACGTGTCCTGGGTTGGTGCCTTCTGCACTCCCATCCCTTTACTGCATAGAATTCGTAAGCTGTTCACATTGAGTACTGAACTCCTGTCAGAACTTGCTGAACTGGTTTTCTTTCTGTAACTTGTACTTTGACTCAGTTCCTTACTCCCTTAACATGTCCTTCGGGTTGTATTTGTTTTCTATACCTTACAGGCTTTGCATAAAAAGTCTGTTTTCCCGAGTCAGATGGCAAGGAGCTCAAAGACAAGGTGGGAGAGAACATGGCTGCACATCATCTGGTGGCTAACTGCTGACTTTCTCATATGTGAATAGAGGGCCCAGAGGAGGGCCACGAAGATGATCAGGCTGCTGGAGAACCTGCCCTATGAGGAAACACTTGAGAGAGTTAGGTCTTTTCACCCTGGCGAAGAGAAGGCTCAGGGGGGACCTCATCATAGCTTTCCAGTATTTAAAGGGCAGCTACAAAGAGGACAGAGGCATTCTCTTCACAAGGAGCCACATGGAGAGGTTGAGGGGCAATGGGAGCAAGTTGCACTGGGAGAGGTTTCATCTTGATACAAGAAAGAAATTTTTTGCAGCAGCATCAACCACTTAACAACCTCCCCAGGGATGTGGTAGAGTCCCCATCACTGCAGGTTTTCAATGCGAGACTGGACAGGGTGTTAGATAATCTCATCTAGGCTCCCTTTCCCATTGGAGCTTGGGCCAGATGATCTTTCGATATCCCTTCCAACTTGGGCTGTTCTGTGATTCTGTAAATAAACCAGGCAGTGACTGTAATTATCATTTCCAGTTAGTCAGGTGCTATCAAACTGCATATAAATCAGTCCTCTGACTTCTCACAGCTTTTTAGGGAAGTAAGTAGAACCCACAAAGAGTGTGTGAGACTTGAGGCTTAGGAATGTCATTTTTATATACCTTTCCAAATAATGTTAGGTGCTTCTCCAGAATAATAAAGGATACTTCTTGATTACTGCAGAGTATCCCCTTTTTTTTTTTTTTTTTTTTTTTTGAGGAGGGAACGTTTTTTCTCCCTCTGTACCCCACCATGTGGTGTTGCAGTGTCCCACTTTCATCAGTAGCACTAGGGCCCATTCATCTTTGTGTGAAGTTTGTCTCAGCCATTCCAACCAGCTACTTGTTTGCTGATTCAAAGTTTCTGCACACAGAGCCTTTGTAATCTGGACGTTCAGAGCAGAGGCTACAATTGTCACGTTATACATCTTATGAAGCGTTTTGTGAGACGTTAATTTGGAAATGCATTCTAGTTTTGGGGTTTGGGAAAGACTAGAAGTGGGATGGCTGGAGAATGAGAAGCCAGCAGAAGCTGGAAAATCTGGTGTGTTGCCTGTTTTTTGCAGAAACCACTCCCTGCTGTGGGAGGGCTCTCAGCAGGAACATGAAACTGTTTATTGCTGTTGATTTTTGTGAGTGCTGAGAGTTCCTGAGAAATGTGTAGTTTCCCTTTTCTCATCCCCCTCCTTCCAGGCTCTCCTGGAATCTCCACTGTTGGGTCTGTTGGAGACATCTGGTTGCTGACCTGTTTCTGTGATTCGTTCCTGTGGCAACCTCATCGAAAAGCTTTGTGGCACCTTTTTCTTGCTTGTGTTAGCTTTTCAAAGGTGTCACCTCTGCTTGGAGCTGTAGAGAAGCCAAGTGAGAGGAAAATGTTTTCCTGGGCAGAGGGGATGGGTCTTAAAACTGAGAAGTTGTTTGCGTTCAGATGGAAGAATCAGTAGAAGAGAGGTAGGTTTGGGACTGTAGCGGTGGCTGATTGTAGGTACTTTGTGATGAGCAGCTATGGAATGTTAGTGAGTCTTTTCTTTTGAAATAACTTCACATTCTTCTGTGTTATCTGGAGAAGAATGCAGATATTGAAAACAATCTGAATAACCAAGGAAACGGTGGTGAAATCAAGTTGTTTGTAAAACCTGTTCTGAATCATGAGTATTCTTTCAACAATGAGACTGTAAGAACAACTGTCTGCTGCAGAATCCACGGATAGGAAAACAGCATCAGGGATTAGATCTTTAAAAAAAACCTCAGAAGTGCAAGAGGGATGAATTAAAAATGTGAGGACTTCACGCTGTATTTGCTCTACAGTCACTTTTTAGGTGCTCTTGGGCGTAGGCATTGGAATTGCTACAGCTGATTTTAACTTGTGTTAATAGAAAAGACCATTTGAGGATTAGTGGCAGCAGAGCTAAATAGATGTTTGAATCGTACCTTTAGGCAAATACAGAATTAGCGCAAGGAGGAAAGCACTAGTGTTACGCCTCTTTTGTGGCTTTAAGAGCACTGACTTGTTTATCTTAAAAGGCAGATAGATGGCCACTCCGTACTCTGAGACCACATTGTATACTAACATTTCAAGCAGAGATGGAGAAATAACATATTCAGACATGAGAACTTGACTGGCATTCCCCTTGAGTTTGAATAGTGAAGATGTGCGTTCATCTGAAATGTATGTTTTTGCAAGCAGTCAGTTGATGCTAACAGGCATGAAAATGGAGGAGCTGTGGTAGGGTAACAGACTAGCTCTGTAGTAGGTTAAATAAAGTGAACCTTAGAGAGAGTTGAAACTGAATGCAGGCAAGACAGTTAAGATTGTCTAAAACTGCAGATCTGCACTAGTTAAAGTTATCTTTCTTTTGACTGTTAAAATACTGTAGCCTGTGAGATTTTTTGTTTTCACTAACAACTACCTGTCTTCTATAATTAGAAATGGAGTTTACTGCCTTCTCAGAAGAGGTGAAATACTGGCCACGGTGAATTTGAACGCATCTCGTATCTGTTGTGTACTGCTAGATTGTTCTGTATTTGAGATCAAGACTAAACTGTGCAAAAATATCCACAGAATGCAAATTAAATTTGATGTTTATAATACTACTTTTCTAAATTACTGTAAAGAAACAATCCTGTATTATTTTATTGTTCAGGTCAAAAAGATTGGTTACTCACTTGATCATCTTCTTGGATAATGCAGGTTAAATAATTTTTAGTGCTTTCCATTGAGCCATGCACGCTGGGCTGAAAATTGGTGGTTCAGAAGCTGATTCATGTGTAGTTGATACGCTCCTGCCTTAGATTTGGTGCTTTTTATCAGAAAAGGTGGAGCAGGCTGATGTCAGTGACTACCATTTCAGTCAACTGATTTCAATCTGCTACCAAAGGACTGTCAGAGCACCAAGCTGCTTCTCAGACTTTTATTTCAACAAACTGAATGCACTGCATTGTTCAGGCTTCTCACTGTGAAGTTTTATCTTAGCTAATCAAAAATTTCTTTCCTATCTTATTCCTGCTCTCCAGTTTGAAAAAATGCAGACCACAGTGGCAAGGTTAGTTTCATCAGTGTTGTATACAAAAGAACAGTAGTGCCTGCCTTTACTGTTCCCCTTTGTATACACCCCACAATAACATTAAATCTTACAGCTTTAAACTTTGAATTATGTCTGCTGTACTCATTACACATTTTTCAGTGTCGCAGTTGTCTTCTAGGATACAGTTCCCAGTCTGTAGAAGAGCTAGATCAATGACCTAATATTTAACCACGTCTAAAGCCTTGGCTATTTGAACAGTCCTGTTACTCAAGCTGTGACTACCTGTGTGCTAATTATGGGTTACATTTATGCTAATATTGGTGTAATCCTCTAATTCTTTAATTTTGCCAGCCTCATTTTTGTGTTTACTTCCTGGAGAACTGAAAGAGGGGGCGTAGCATGTATCTATGCCAAAACCCATTAGAAACAGCACCATTCAGTGAATCCCCATGAAAACACTGCTTGGAGTAGTCTGTTAGTTCTTAGTACATATGAGCTGTTTTTTGCGTGTATGTACAGTGCTTGATTTTTACTTAGAATATTAGGAGGCATGAAACCTCACACCTCGCAGACGTGAAATCTCTGCAGTTTTGGTTGGTCAACAGAGCCACATAGCTTTCCCAGCTGTGTTTTGCAGGACTGATTTCTGTGAAATTGTGTTAATTACTACAGTTATGCACACAGTATGGTGTGTTCCTGTTATTTTGCCTGGATTAATGTGGAGCTAAATAGTTTACAGTTAGGCATGCATCTGAAACAGTAGTGAGAATATTCAAATTCTGTTCATTTGCTTCAAGCAGGATCTTCTACTTGCCTGTCGTTAAGATGAGTCCCAGTAATATGGACTTATCATCCCCGTGAGGCAAATCATTAACTGTGTTTATGTTACACTGTCAGCTGTTTTATGATATGGGCTACTGCTATTCTGGGCCACTTTTCTGCGATCTTCACTGATCCAAGGCTCACCTGTCCTGCAAGAGCTTTAGAGTTTAGTCGCAAGCGAGGCACAATCTATGGAAAACGCATTACAAAGTGGCCCATGGCTGTGCAGCTCCCTTTTTCAGACAACAGCACAGCCAGGGAGCATGTCGTTTTTGGAAGACAGTGTGTAGCTGAGCGTGCACTATACAGCCTCAGGTAGAAGAAATACCAGGGTGCACCTCTGTTTTGAGAACAGCGACTTTTCAAATTATGTGCTGTTGTAATCTTTGTTTTTGTCGTGAGGATCCGTGACACCATTTCATGAGATAGAAGGAAATAATAATAATGAGATAAGGGAAAATCACTTGTTAGGAGGAGAGGAATGCCTGTTCCAGTCCCCTGTCCCCCATCCACCCCCCCGTCCCCCCCCCGCCCTCGTTTTTAAAATGTAGAGTAGGCCGGGAGAAAATATATAGGTCAGGAAGGTAGACTTGATAACAATGCTGTAGGGCCTCTCTATGAGATCAGCTAAAAGAGCTTGAGTAAGTGGTACAGTGTCATGAAATAACTAGCGAATACTTAGTGAAAGTAAAGCAATGCTTGTGAGATAAGCCTGTACTCAAGAGGAGGATTTAAATTAGTTTAAAGGACAGGTTGGTCACTATATCTAGACCAGTACCAGCTCCCATGTACTTAGTACCCAGCTAAACCATGGGCTGATGGAGAAACACGTATGGTGAGATGGTATCTTAATTACTTGTGAAACTGGCTGCTGAGCTCTGTACTTAATATTTTGTCTGAAGTGTTACTGACTAGCATTTTAATGACACAGATTGTGTGATAGTGCTATACCCACTTTCAACCCTTAGTGCTAAGTAAATAGTAGGCTAGAGTATGACAGCAGTAGCAGCATGCAACTTGTTAAGCATGGAGTTCTGTTCACAAATTGGAAATACACTCATGTGATCAACTTTGTTCTTCTTGCTCTTCCAGATGGATGGAGGCCTGTCTGAATGAGGAGCTGCCTCCCACAACAGAGCTGGAAGAAGGATTGAGAAATGGAGTCTACCTGGCCAAACTTGGAAACTTCTTCTCCCCTAAAGTAGTTTCTGTGAAGAAAATCTATGATAGGGAACAGACTAGATATAAGGTGAGAGCTGTTGGCCATAGATACTGCTTTAGGTAGGCATCTAAAATAGGAAAATGTGCATGTGGAGGTACTGTGTGCAAATAAGCAGAAAGTTAGTTTATATTAATATTACCTGAGAAACTCCACCTTTAGTCTAGAACAATGATTAAGTGAGAGGGGGTGGACTCTTGGCTTTATATCTGAGCTTGCACTCATGTGAAAGAACTTGTCATAAACAATCAATATAATTGTATATAGAAGACTTCTGACTTCTTTTCTGTAAGAGTACCGTTTTCACTATCCATCTTAATGAACCTCCCTGCTGTTCTTGGCAGCTGTGGTATTTTATTTCTTACTGCCCTCCCTGTTGTTCTTGCCTATTTTTATTTCAGGCAACTGGTCTCCACTTCCGGCACACAGATAACGTAATCCAGTGGCTGAATGCCATGGCTGAGATTGGTCTCCCCAAGGTAATTTCTGTGTTGTACGTGCAAATAAATAATCTTAGAAAAGCCTTACATTCCGTGGAAGCATTTGCTGTTGTACAAAAGTCAGCAGACTTCATCTAGTTAATTCCTCATTTTCTAGGTTGGCATCCCTGTATATATTCTCTCCTAAAACTTGCTGAAGGTTTTCATTCTGCTGTGTGTGTGAGAATGATTAGGAGCAAAATAACTCCTCCTTCTATACCATATCCTTAATATCACTAATCTTGCATAACATCTGCATTACATAGTTCTTGCCAGGCATTCTTTTGAGCAATATCTGAGCTACAGTTTGATTATGGAAGCTTTTTTAGAAATCTATGCTAAAAGAAGCAACACAACAGAAAACACAGTGTTATCCATTTCTTCGGATTTCCCTATGAAACTTTCACATCAGATTGAAACATTCCTGGTGTAGCTTACTCAAATATAAATTATTGGCTTCACTAGGGGAATGTCCAGATAAACTCTGAGCTAATAAACACTGTTGCCTAGAAATATCTGGAACTGTGGTAGTGCTGATAGTCAAGTTGCATACACGGATAGTAAGTAAATTTTTTTAACATGTTTGTTTTTTTGTTTTTTTTTTTTTTTTTGTAGGCTGTGTTATGCTTAGTCTCTCCAAAACCAGCATTGCGTAGTTTAGTCTGATGTATGTTTTGTTTGCATGCATGCTTGCAAATTGAACACTTTATTCTTGGCAAAGATTTTGAAATGACTTGTTGAGATTTACTAGCTGAGCCTTGCTGGGATTTATGATGATCTTACAGGAACAAATTTAGGATTAGGAGATGCTGAAATACGCATCTCCTAGGCGTGTTAAGTGAAAATAAATGAGGAGAGAGCTAGACAGAGAATTTAAGTGCCAGGTATGAGCCAAGATTTTCAGGTCTGCAATGGGTTTTGAGGGGGAGATAAATGTGTGAGGATATGTTAAAGAAACTGGGCTGGGATCCAGTACATTGATAAACAGATATTGGTGTTTTAAGTATTTTCCCATGCAGAAGAGCCAGGGAACTGACGTTGTGGAATTGTGAGGGTCCTTCACTTGCTCTTGCCTTTACAGAAAGAGCAATGCTATTTTCTGCTCATAAGCAACAGCAAGGAACCTCCCAATAACTAGAACGTAACGTACCTTGTCAGCACTTTTGAATGAATTGACACTTCAGTATTAGCCCCTTGTGTTAAACTTTGACACACTTTGCATTTGAGACTGTCTGAAAGCTTTTGGTCCAGCTAACTGAAAATGTAGTGTGCAGAGCCCCTCAGTGTTGGTCTCAGTTTCCCTTTGTCACTATCTCTTGCTTCTCAACCTCGTTTAGTCCAAACAAAATCCTCTTTTCTCTGTTCTGTTGCAAGTATTTTTTTTTTGTCTCTTGGCTTTCACCAAAGCCCTTGCTAATACCTCCTGACCCGGTATCTTGGTGGGCACACGGAAGAAGGGGTGTACTTGTCCATGTGTAATAGGACCTGGGCAGGAAAAGGGGCGCCCTGGTTTGGGTGGTAGAAACAAAAGAAAGGACTGGCTGGCACTTCAAGCAGGAGGAATGTCGGGCTAGGGCAGAGAAGCTTGGAGAGTTTTGTTCTGTGGGCTGTTTCATTAGCGTGCTGCAGAAGAGTTGGGCTTATTACAGTTATGCGATTTAGCTATATAGAGTGAGTATAATTCAGACTGCTAACTTTGTTTTATCTTTAGATATTCTACCCAGAAACTACAGATATCTATGATCGCAAGAACATGCCACGCTGTATCTATTGTATTCATGCACTCAGGTAAGGCATGATAGGCAGATATCTAATTGCTTCTGAAGTCTTTCTGCAAAGCTGAAAGGTGGGAGGGGAGAGAAGTGAACTGAAGGCTGGATGAGGATGAATTTTCTAGCAAAACAATCTTAGCAGGTCAGAGCAAAGACACGCGAAGCCAGTATTTTGCTTTGGGCAGTGGCCAAATCAGATGCTGAAGGAAAAAGAGCCAGTCAAGTACGTTGTGATTAGTATAGAAGTGCGCTTGATCCCAGCTTTAGATCTAAAATGAGTTATCTCTGTAGAGTAAGTCATTTGGAGTTTATAAAGCAGTGAGGAGTACGCTGCCACTGTCAAGACCAATGCTCCTTTTTGTTCAGGTTACGGCAGAGTTCCTCCCTTGCTGGCAGCTTTGTGGTAGCTACTGTAGCTGCTTTATGCCAGGGGTTGGCTGGCATATATTCTTGTTACATGTTCTTTGTTATATCCTGGCTGTTCCCACCCCCCTAGTAGTCTGAATTGTGGGCAATTACCAAACTTCCCAAGAAAATTAACTTTGCTGTTGCTGTGCTCTTTCTAGATCATAATTAAGAAATGAAAATTAATTCACAGAGCAAAATTAATAGATGCAAACAGTCCCAGTAGTTAAGGCTGTAGAATTTCATCTGTAATCTTTCATCTAATAATACCTTTTACATACTACTTAATTTTTTTTCAATTGTTTACCTTTTTGGCTGAAATGTTCTGTGGCCAACTTCTCTGCAAAGGCAGCCTCCTCAAGATTTTGTCATTTAAATAATTTTACTTCTCAAGGAAAGATGAGTAACTCTGACATGTAAATATAAATATGGAAAAGGATATTTTTTATAAAAAACTTGTTCTTTTTTCAGGCATGGTGCTGAAGTATATTCCAGTTAAGAAACAAAGATCTAGAATATGGTTTTGTTGACAGTCCATAGGTCAGAGATGTTCCTGCCTGCGGTTTGTGGTTTGGGGGGGGGCGGGAAATCTGCTTAGATTTATAGAGAATGGAGATTTATATTTGTCATGTTGAGGTCATGCTTACCCTCTCTTTTCCTTTCCAATCATGTTAAAACTGAGTTTACCAGAGGAATGTATATTTACTTTATTAATAGTTTATTTTTAATGTGCCTGTATTACCAAATGTTTTAACAGAGGGTACCTTTCCATGATCTGTGCTGAGCCGGTATGACAGGCAAAAAGGAGAGGAGTTGCTTCTCATTCCCCAGTCCCATTTGTCCTTAGCTGTATGGATTCACCCCTCCTGTGTAGCCGTTCCATTTCTCGTCAGGCTCCAAGTGACTACATTAACACCATTTTAGTAAGCCAGATCAGCTGAGCGAATACCTTCCCTCTGCTCAGTGCTGGTGAGGCCATACCTGCCGTACTGTGTCCAGTTCTGGGTTCCCCAGCGTGAGAGGGGCACGGACACGCTGGAGAGAGCTGGAGGAAGGGTCACTGAGATGATTAATGGACTAGACCTGCTCTCCTATGAGGAAAGACTGGGAGAGCTGGGACTGTTCAGCACAGAGAGAAGACTCCAAGGGAATCTCATCAATGTGTGCAGCTGTCTGATGGGAGGGTGCAAAGAAGGTGAAGCCAGGCTCTTTTCAGTGGTGCCCCGTGACAGGACAAGAGGCAGCTGGCACAAACTGAACCACAGGAGTGTCCCTCTGAACATCAGAAAACACTTTATTTACTGTGTGGGTGACCAAGGAGTGGCACAAATTGCCCAGAGAAGTTGTGGCGTCTCCACTCTTGGAGATATTCAAAAGCCATCTGGACATGATCTGGGGGAACCTAGTCCTATGTGACCTGGTTTGAGGAGGGACCTTGAACAAGACAAACTTGAGAGCTCCCTTCTAGCTTCAGCTGTTCTGTAATTCTGTGAAGACTTCAGAGTGGTGGTCCAGTTAGTTATGTGCAGCTGAGGGGGAGGAGAGGAGTCAGCTCACCCCCTTGGTGATTATGAGCCATTACATTGGCTTACCTGAGTGACTTCTTGAATCTATATCTCCTAAAATTCTCTGTGTCGTCCTCAGAACCACAGGGAAAAATGACTAGTTCTAATTACTTGCTTATTTTCTTTTCTAGCCTGTACCTGTTCAAACTGGGTCTTGCCCCTCAGATTCAGGATTTATATGGGAAGGTGGACTTCACAGGTAAAAAAAAACCCCAAACCAAAACCCAAACCAAATAAACCCAAAACCCCACTGATACATATGCTGTCTTTACCTCATATTCTACTAGATGTTGTATAGATCAGTTAAAGGATGGCTACTGTTAATGTCCTAAATGCAAATTAAATTCAAAATTAATGGATGTGAGGAGTTCTAGTAATTTAAGAAAAAGGATGGATTTGGGTACTTCTGAGCCAGGCTGTTGGTTTGCTAATCATTAATTTTGCAAATAATAGCCCCTTTTTGCCACTGTTGTAAGACACTTAAATCTTGCCTCCATTCCCCTGGGAGAAGTTTTGATAGATGGTTCTGATCTCCCTTGACATTTTAAAGTAGAGGTGCCATTAGCTGAATAAGTTTGCCAGCTGATCTGCAGCAGGAGATTCCAGCACAAAGTATCACATCCACGTGCCTCCTCAAGTTTTCAGTTCCTTGATTTTATGCAAAAGTGTCAAATTCTGTGTTTTGCATTAGTGAGGTTCCCACCTGAGCGCACACATTTGATTTAAAAGATATATAAACTTTCATTGTCCTGCAGAACAGTTGTTGATCGTACCTATAAAATGCTAAACTATCAACTCTCTTTTTGAGTTGTATGGTATTGTTATATGTAGCAACAGCATGTCTTGATATCCTCTATTTGCCCTTCTAGCATAGACTCTCTGGAGGGGGGCAGGGGAATGCTAAAATATTACCTGTGCATTTTCCTGACCTGTTGGCAGCTGTAGTTGAGGCATCTCAGAATAGAGTCTCTTTCCAGCTCCTTATGAGTCATGTGTGGTTTTCCGCTGAGAAAGACTACAGAATATTCCCATATGGGAGTCTGGGAGAAATGTAGATTTTAGGAAAGTGTGCAAAATGTCTATCAGTTCTCATTTATTTTGTTTCACTTACTGAGTTATAGTCAAAGTATTATTCAAACAGTAATTGTAATTTATTGTAGTTATCAGAATTATTAATTTTTTAAGAGTTGTTGGTATAGCAGGGCTGATTCCTAATGTGTTTAGGCCCACATGACACTGTTTTAATGTATGTTTCAGAGGAGGAAATCAGTAATATGAGGCTTGAACTGGAGAAGTATGGTATTCAGATGCCTGCCTTCAGCAAGATTGGCGGAATTCTTGCAAATGAACTTTCTGTGGATGAAGCAGCATGTAAGAAAAAAATGTAGTTTTGTTTTCTGTGATTAGTCAAATCAGCAGATTAGGTATTTCTTTTTTTGGTGTTAGTTTTAAAGCCCCCTGTTGTAAGACAGTACAGTCCTTTTGATAGGCCTTTTTGAAGCCTGGGAAGAGGGTTTTCTTCTTTCCCTTTTGTATTTTTATTTTTTTCTTTCTGGAACATGATGATCTAACTAGCTACAGTATCATACTAGGAAGTAGGCTGCCGTTTTTTGTCAAGAACAAATGATGGAATGAGAGGTACTTTGATAATTCTCTTGCTTCCCAGTTAATTTCCAGGTAATTCTTCTGCCCTTTCCAGTTAAGTTCTCAGTTTTTAACAGAGCTGTGGTGTTTGAGACTAACTGGCAGACTGTGACTTGTTTTTCAGTACATGCTGCTGTCATTGCCATTAATGAAGCAATCGACCATCAGGTTCCAGCTGACACTCTTATGGCAATGAAGAACCCTAACGCCATGCTAATAAATCTTGATGATCAATTGGAATCCACTTACCAAGACACACTCTACAGAGCAAAGCAAGACAAGATGGAGAATGCTAAAAATAGGGTAGATCAATTCTTCTTTCAAACCATCTATTTGCATGCATTACAATTTTGTATTGCAGTGTAAACTGTGGAGAGTTCACAGAACGTGTGTTACAGTCCTGTGTGTATAGTGTTAGGTGGGTTTGCTTCTGGTGGTATTCTAGTATGTTCCCCAGTAACCTGTCTTCCCATTGTAGAAGATAAGCAGCAGTTAGCTGTGTTACTCTGTTTAACTGTCTGAAATACGGGCCGCACAGACACAGAATTAATGTTGCCCTTTCTGTGTTGGGAGTGCTATCCCTGCATTGTCATATGATATAGGTATGTTTTCCAAACAATGAAATGATGAGCAAAACTGACTGATGCTGTCAGAAAGGGGTCAGCGTTGTTTTTGAACGCTGTATATCAAGTGCCTAGCTATGCGTACTGCTTTCTGTGTTCTGGAGCTCTCCTGTGTGTTCATATAGAGCCGTTATATTGAAATAAGGTGTTTCTAGGTTGTCTGTTTCAGTGTGTGAGTATATTACTTTATATGTATTTACTTCTAGGGCTTCTTTTTGCTTGTGTAGAGGGAGCCTATCTATGACCTATCACAGCTCTATATAGATATACAGTTATCCTCCCTGACCTTTTCAATGAGATGAACTGTGAGGGCAAAGGAAACTGCAGAAACACTGATTACTTTCTATTTCATCTTTAGATTGCCTCCGAAAATTCAGAGAGAGAGAGAGATGTGTATGAAGAACTTCTGACTCAAGCTGAAATTCAGGGAAACATCAATAAAGTGAACAGTAGGTATCATGCTGAAGTAATAGTCTTAATTAAAAGAGTACTTGAAAACAATACCTCGGCTTGTCCTCACTTTCTGTAATGCTAACAAGTGGAAGGCAGCTGCCCTGTTTTTGTGGGGATTTTTTGTGTTTCTTTTACTTAGTTGGTTTTTTTTTTAAACTCATTATTAGTATATAGTTGTCCATGTCGCTGCCTGCCCCCAATTCTTCATCTTGAGTAACGCATGCTATTTCCAACCTTCAGGCCCTTTTTCAAGTACTACTTTGCAGTTGACTTTGGGAGTCTTCCATTCGGATTACATACCTAATTTGCTATCTATCAGGTCTAAGAGTATTTCTTTTTGAGCAGTAGGTTATATAAACCATGGGTCTTCCTCATCTAATGTTTCTCTCAAAACTCTGCTTTACTGTTGCTAGCACATGCAGCCATATCAAAGATTGACCTAGCTTTGGAACAAGGAGATGCATTAGCACTGTATGAAGCTTTGGCAACTCCAGCCCTGGGACTCCGAGGATTGCTACGTGAAAATTGTGACTGGTATTTCAAGCAGTTTTTGAGTGACAGACAACAGAAACAGGAGGTATGGAAAAGTCTAGATTACCCTGATCCAGGAAGTTTTCCCCCTGCCCCCTTTACCATACCACTGCATACTAATCACTTGCTAATTACCTGCTTACAGTTTAGTGTTGGTTTGAAAAAGTTAATGCTAGGAGAGAGAAGCATACAGTAAGCATATTTATCATTTAGTTTTCATCTCTGCATATGAAAGGCCAGTATAATGCTTGTATGTATATATAATTAAAATACTTTCACCAAACCTTAAAATACTAACTCGCGTGTGTATAGAACCATTGTAATATAGGTGTGTCTTCCCTCTCATTTTACTATTGTCAGTGCCCAAATGTGGATATTTGTGTTGTAGAAACACCTACCAGATAAGCATACACTACTGTCCCTGTGGAGAATACCACTGTACAGTATTTGTAGACGTGGCACTTGGGGACATGGCTTAGTTGTGGATGATCTTAAGGATCTTCTCCAACCTAAATGATTCTATAACTAAGGTTAACCTTAGTTTCTCATTTCAAACAGAAAAAGGAAGCATACAAGAGGGGGATGGAAGCAGGGGCAGGTGTCTCAGGAGGAATATAGAGATGCTGTCTGAGCATGTAGGGTGTGGTTTAAAAAAGTCTAAGCCCAACTGGACCTGATTCTGACAGGGAATGTGAAGGGCAGCAAGAATGACTTCTACATAGACACATCAGCAGGAAAAGGAGGACTAGGGAAAACTTGGGACTGCTGCTGAATGGGGCAGGGGAACACAAGGGCTGTGGTACTGAATACCTTCCTTGCCTCTTTCTTTACTGATGAGATTTTTCTCTTGGGAATCCCTGGCCTCAGAGACCAGTGGCAAAGTGTAGAACAAGGAAGTCTTACCCCTTAGTAGAGGAGGATCAAGTTAGGGACCATTTAAACAACTTGGACAAGGGAGCTGATGGGCTGCATTCGTGAGTGCTGAGGGAGCTGGCCTGTGTGATTGTGAGCACTCTAGGCAGTCTCTAAAAGCTGAGGGAGATTGGGGGAGGCTCCTGAGGGCTTGAGCGTGAATGCCACCCCAGTGTCTTGAAGGGCAAGAAGGAGAATCTAGGGAATTATAGGTCTGTCAGTCTCACCTCAACCTCTGGGAGGATGATGGAGCAAATAATCCTGGAAACAATCAACAAACATACGAAGGACAGGAAAGTGGTTAGGAGTGCTCAGTGTTGATTATTTGAAGGTGCAATGGTGCTTGACCAATCTAACAGCCTTCTGCAATGAGATGACTGGCTTGGTAGATGAGAGGAAAGCAATGGATGTTTATCTTGACTGCAGCAAGGCTTTTGACACTGCATCCTGTAATATCCTCAGACAAACTGCTGAGGCACAGGCTAAGTGGACAGCGAGGTAGGCTGAAAACTAGCTAACTGCCAGGCTCAAAGGGTTGTAATCAGCCTTGTGATGTCCAGCTGGAGGCCAGTCACTAGTGCTGTACCCCTAGGATTGGTACTGGGGCCAGTACTATTTAACAACTCACTAATGACCTGTAAAATGGGACAGAGCGTACCCTTTGAAATAGGGAGGAGCAGTCAATACACCACCAGGTGGTTGTGCTGCTATTCAGAGGCACCTCAACAGGCTGGAGGAATAGGCCATTAAGAATCTCATGAAGTTCAACAAAGACAAATGCTAAGCCCTGTACTTGGGGAAGGAATAACCTCATGCACAAGTACGGACTGGGGATACACTGGCTGGAAGGCAGCTTTGCAAAGAAGGATAATGGGTCCCGGTGGACAATGACTTGACCAAAGCCAGGAATATACCCTTGTGGTAGAGGAAGCCAGCAGTGTCCTGGGATGCATTAGGAAGAACGTTGTCAGCAGGCTGAAGGAGGTGATCCTCTTCCCTCTACTTGATGCTGGTGAAGACCACCGCTGGAGTACTGCACCCGGTTCTGAGGCTCTGCAGGACAAGAGACATGGACATACTGCAGCGAGTCTAGTGAGGGCTGAGAAACTGATGAAGGGCTCAGAGCACCTGACATATTAAGAGAGGCTGAGAAGGCTGGGATTCTGCATGAATGATGCGAGCTGAAGGATGTGTGTATTGCTGTTAGTCCCTTCTGTGAGGGTACAAGGACTTCCACAGCACACAGCCCTGCAGCTGTTGCTATTAAGATTTGTTACTTGTCTCCGAAGAAAGATCTCCACAAGCTGTGTTTCTTGGGACCTACAATTAAGATAAAATTGGAAAAGCGGGGACTTTTTAAAAAGTCCTACCAAGCTTTGGCATGGCAGAAACTCCCCATAGCTGCCCAGAGGTGTCTCTAGGGAAGATTTTTACCAAGTTTTTTAGGAGCCACAAAAAACAAGTTCAGCCATTTTCTAAACTGCAAAGTCAGATTGCATGTTCTTCCAGAGCTGTCTTGTTACATGAATGTGGTCTGTTGGTGCTTTTGGAGAATTATCATCTTTACTGTGTAAAGATGTAAAATGGAACATCACTGTGTCACTTCATGGCAAACTATGTCAGTACTAATTTCACTCCAGCACGCAGCTCATGTACAGGGAGACTTTTCCCACAAAATTGTACCCTTTGTCTTAAATGTGTTATAATTCTGGAAGCTGGGTCTTGCCTTTAGTTGCTGTGTTCATGGGACTGCACTTCTAATACTGTAAAAGCTATCAGGTTGTATGCATAAGGTCTTGCAGCATATGAGTGGAGAATCTGGTGAGTAGTTTCTGTCTTCCTCATGTATGGTGTGTCCTTTGCAGAAGCTATGTGGCATTAAGAGTGTTTTAAGGAAAGGCTGTTTTTTGTTGGGTTTTTTTCCTCTTTTCTTTTTATTGAGCTATTTGAAATTAATAAGCTGACATTGTTTCACCCTTGTGGTTTCTTTTTCTCTCAGGCTGGCCTTACAGGTCCTCTGCAGAAGGAAGAGTTGCAGTTGGGAGTGGATGCTGCTAACAGGGCAGCACAACAGTATCAGCAAAGTAAGGATCAGCAGAAATTATTGCTGTTGACCATGTGTGGTCGTGTGACCATGAATGTCATCAAAAGGATGAGACAGCACAATATTTGGGTCTATGTGGGGATACATGAGGTCTCTCTCAGACTGTTATGAATGTTCTTGAAGTACTTCACGGCTGCCAAGAACACTAAGGAGAGGCAGTTGCCCTGTTTATTTGTAGTGTATTTTATCCAGCTCTTAACATACAGCTGGAGATAACAGCATATAATTTGAAATACTAAGAAATGTGTAGCTTTTGCATCCACATTGAATAACCTCTTTTTCTAGAATGCTTGTATGAGTTTTTGTGCTATGGAGCTGTGAAGGATATCTGGATTGCTCCATGAGGTATGAAAGCTAGGTTACCTGCTGACCAGTGACACAAATCTTACTTGGTTTGAGCTACAGAACCTCTAAGTGTTTCTAAATATCAGGTAGCAAATAAAATGCAGATCATAATGGCTGTTTATTTTTTGATTGATGCTTCTGACACCATGCAGAGCTCTTTTTTTCTGGAGAAGAATGTTCAGTTCTGGCTGTGCAGAAGCAACTAGTTCAATTTGTAATAGGTAGAAAGGAGACTACTAGACATCTGGGGAGAGAAGGTTTAGAATACAAGAGGAAAATGGTGAATGCCTGATAACTAGGAGGCTACCTTCAAAGTACCTTACTTGTTCAGCATGGACCTCAGCGTTTGTTTACTTGTGCTATTTTAAAGTTGGCCGCTGCTTACCCACTACAGAGTGCCTGTTACTGCCTCGGGCAGGATAGACACAGGGTAGATGTAGACAGGAAGAAAAAGTTGGTACTACTCATCCATCCAAAACCTTGCAATTAGAAGGCTTCTTACTATCAGAAGACTGAAACGGTGAAACAGTCCTTTGATAACCAGCAAAAAGGTGTACTGGTTTTAAACACGAGCTTTATTTTAAAGAAGGCATATTATGTATTTTAGTTGTCTGCAGTAATGGGAGACTAATTGGGGAAGCATGGGTTGGAAAGCTTTGCTCATTTCCTGCAGCTAAGGGAATTATCCTTTTTCTTGTTAGGTATCTGATTATTGACTAGAATAAAAGTGTTCTTGTTACTGGGGCCTCAACTGTCTGCCTTCCTCATTCTTTATGCTACCTCTTTGAACTTCTAGGGCTGCTAGCAGTAGCCAGAATTAATTCTGCAATTCAAATGGGTGATGCTGAGAAGACTGTGGCAGAATTGATGAATCCAGAGGCCCAGTTACCAGAGGTTTATGCATTTGCTGCAGATCTTTACCAAAGGGAGCTGGCCACCTTGCAGCAACAGAGCCCTGAAGTAAGTACCATGTTCTCTCTTATTTCTGGAAGTTGGTATGGATTTCTGGGTCTACCTTGTCTGTTTTGTTAAATATGTTCTCTGGAACAAACCTGTCTTGAATCTTCTTGAAACTGCTTTGGTGTTCAGTCTGTTCTGATGTGAAGTTTAGTCCCTAAATTTTGAGTTACTTGGCCCTGTAAGATTCTACTTTAATCTCTTGGTGTTCTAGCTTTCTTTATGGTTCTCATCTTTCTACTTCTGTGTCATAAAGGTTGTCCCTTTGCTTTGTTACTTGTTTGTTCTGACAACTATTCTGTGTGCACCAATAGGTTGTAAAGAGCACGTGGAATTAATTTGCTGTCTTCATCTTATGCAGGGTAACCTCACCCATCCGGAATTATCTGTTGCTGTAGAAATGCTGTCTTCTGTGGCCCTGATTAATAGGGCTTTGGATTCAGGGGATGTGAATACAGTGTGGAAACAACTGAGCAGTCCTGTCACGGGGCTTACGAACATTGAGGATGAGAACTCTCAGAGGTGGATATCTCAAGAAATAGTGTCTGTCCTTGATGATGTTTATATTCTGCGACTCTGAAACTTTTTTCCCCACTTTACGTTCTTTCTACATTCTTTCTTACAGTATTGATTGAACCTCTGTTGGCTCTTGCATCTTGTTTTTGTGATTACTGTTTCTTACTGGTCTGATTTCTGTGCTGTCTCTCAACACTTTCTCACCGATTTCACATTAAAGCCATGTTGTGGTACCATTAGGTTGTTGCTAATACTATGCCAGCTCACCCACTGTGTTCTTTGCCCTGGATCCTCATTCAGTGTTATAGTGCTTTTGTCTATTTGAAAATTTTGTCTGTTTTGTCGATGTGTCTCTTTGGACTATTTCACATTTGGGCTGACCATCCTGCATGCAGCCTTTGCTCTTTCTCTTCTTCCTCTCTTTCATATTTGTTCTAGTTTCAGCCCTTGTTACCTCTTCCACTTTGTAAACAATTCTCATGCTGTGTTGTGTGTACCCTGGCCAGCTTGTTGCAACGTGATGTTTGTTGGTTTTGGGTTTGGTTCTTTGACAGATACATCGACGATTTGATGAAGCTGAAAGCTCAAGCACGTGCAGAAGGAACTGAATTCATCACGTGGAATGATATCCAATCGTGTGTTGATCGTGTGAACATAGTTGTGCATGAAGAACATGAAAGTAAGTTTTTCTGCTTGGTTCATGCTAGACTGATCCTAGCTCATAAGTAGTACAAAAATGAGGTGCATGTCAATACAAAAAGTTACTGATTGACTTGTAGTTGTGTCATACATTGGATATCTAAGAAGATCTTAGTTATGAGCAAGACTTGGTGGTCTGTAGTGCAAAAGGCTTTGACAGCAGGACTGCTAATGGCAATCAGGCAGGCAGGAGTGTTTGTGGCATTGAAATCAGTATCTCCAAACAGTTGATTAATCCTTCCAATGTAAATTTGAACTGCTTTTGGCTAACAAAATGCGTCGTCTGCTATCAGTGCCTAGGATTAGTCTAGAACGCTTTCTATTTTTCCTTCAATCCCTCAAATTTAATGAAAACAAATATTAGCAAAACCTCTGGGTTAATTTTAGCCCAGTCTTGGAGTACTCTGTTCTCCTTCCTAATTTGCTGTATTCAGAAGAAGTTATTTTTCTTAAAGTCTTGTTCTCTCTTTGACTGTGATCTCTGCTCCATTCAGGTTTTCCTCTTCCCAGTTTGTGGTTCTTCTAGTTCTGCATTGTTTTTAATTTCTGTTTTTTAGTAGTGTTTATGTTAGTGTCTTTTAGCGGTGATAAAAAACTGTGATTGAGTATAATGATGAAAGCTTCAGTAAAACAGAAAATTGGAGTAATTCTTTCTCTAAGACATTATTAGTTGACTTAAAATCCAGAGTAGAGATAGAGGAGTCCTTGAAAACAGCACAATTAAGCAAACCTATTCTTAGGTAGGCCTTTGTGTGGTTCTCTATCAGGTGGTTGAATTTTCTATTATTTATTTTTTTTTCAGTTCAGGATCATTATTTTTGGCTATGACCAGTGCTGAAAACCTCCTGCATATGCATGTAGCATGACATTTATTTCCAAGCCATCTTTATAATGTTTAGCTCAAAGCCTTGCATCATAAGAGGGAAGAGATTTGTCACAAATGTAGAGGTGATGATAAAGTTTATATTGCACACTGAGACAAACAGGTGTCTTCCACCACTTCTTGTTGTGTAGTTGAGTTGCGTTTCACCTTGAAAAGAGTTTATACTCTAGAGAGGGTTACATTTTAATTTAGAGCCTGCTATCTTGATTAACTTTGTTTCCTGGATCTCCAAATAGACATTGGGTTTCCTGTTTGGGTCACATGAGCAGATTTGTTGAAACCACACAAACACAGACCCATGCTGGTGTGTGCACAGGCCAGGATGCTAGTTTCATGTATCTTTTCTGTGTAAGAGGTCACAGCAGAAGTCTGAAAGTTTGTGTAGTCCGAACACCTGGGTTCTTATAACGCTTCTTATACTGTAAAAAAAAAGTGCAGAAAATCCTGTAATGAAGTAAGTTGTTTTCACGAGGAATTTCTTAATTAGTTGGTCTGCTTCATATCTGCCCTTATGCAAGGGCACCTTTTATCTCCTGAACAAGTTAAATGAGTCTGAGAAGGTCCTCAAGGCATACGAGCATAGAGTTTTTGATTTCCCCTGTCCTTGTAAATAGTTTCAAATTAAAAAATGCTTTCTAGTGAGGAACTGTAGCATACTGCTGTTCCATGGAGTAGTCTTGTCATGCCCATATTAGCAATCTACTCAGAGAGAATTACTGCTTGCATTCTGTACCCTTTCCTAAGTCTAACTGTTACCATATCTGCTTTTTGACAGGAACCATGCCACCAATTTTAGTGATTCTGGTTCTTGCAGTGTCCTCCACATACATTTTTCCCTAATCTCTACTCAATCCAAATACTACCTCTTCCCTAAGATGTACTGGTTTTCATTTAAACTTCTGTTTTGTGATTCTTTCCTGTCTAGAAAAGTCACAGTCTTCAGATACATCAACCAAAGTTGGAAATCCCCACACTGAGCTCCTTACTTGCTTTTGTGTAAAAGATCTTGTTCTGCACTGGTCAAACCAGATTTGAATTGATCCTTCTTTAAGCAGGGAACTGAACCAGATAACTTGTAGGGTCCATCTCAACCTAAGTTATTTTGTGGTTTGCAGGAGATGGTTGCTGTATGTAGGGCATGTATGAGGTAGACTCTGTTCGCATTTAGCGAACTATATTTATTTTTGTTTGTTTTTATTTAGCTGAATGGTAAATTTAATGTACTTGAATAGCATCCACATCTCTGATAATACAGCTAATACTACATATGTTTAATAGGAGAATTTTCTGAAATATGAAGAGACTGTATTTTTAAATGGTATTCCATGCAAATCATTAGCTTCATGTGAAGATTTCTTTCTAGAGTAGCCAGAACTTCAGAAAACTGTAACCTATGAACTCTGGCCATTTGGGCCATTCTCTCCTAGTGGCTCTGAGCTGGATGTCTAAGGACTCAATTCTGTCCCTGCATGTATTCTCCCTGAGTGATTTTATTAAATTTTTTTTACTGCAATTCCCAGGTATTATGACTACTTTTAAGATGGAGAAAGTGTTACTTTCTTTATGGGTAAATAATGTTTTCTGTTAAAAATTTTGCAGTTCTCAACTGATACTTGGTTTAGGAAGGACTAACTGCATTTTTCTTCTGAAGCAATGCTTGTGATTATTGTTGACCAAAAATGGAACTTTGTATTTCTCCCACTTCGTCTTTGTCCCTAGGAATTTTGGCAATTGGTCTTATCAATGAAGCTCTGGACGAAGGGGACAGCAGAAAGACTATTCAAGCCTTGCAGATTCCTGCAGCAAAATTGGAGGGTGTAGTCCCAAAGGTAGCGCAGCATTACCAGGATACACTGCTTCGAGCCAAGCGAGAGAAAGCACAGGTGAGTGCAATTGAATGCACCTCTTGAAAAATCTTTACATCTGTGTAACTGGCTTGTTACTGGTCCTGAAAGCTGGGAAACAAAACTGGAAGTGGAGAGCTGGGCATTCTGCATATCATCAACTGATCTTACCCAATCAGTTTGAATCTTTCTATACTAGAGAAAGATTTGCAGCTAGACTGTATTAATCTTCATGAACTACAGAGATGGGTACAAGGATATTAACTGCGCGAGATGACTTGTTACAGCTAATCCCAGGTCCAGAACGATATATATATTTTTTTTGCTTAAAAATAATATGCCTCATCTGTTTCGGCAGGGAGACCGCATTCATTCTAGGAGTTCTGAACTTCTGAATGTGTTTCCTGCAAGCTTAAGTTGGTTTTTCTTTGTATTTTTCGTTAAACGTAGGCATAATTTTATATGGTAAAAAGTTTCTGGAAGTGAAAAATATAAGTGATAAATTAGAAAAAAGAAATGAAGCAAAATACATGCTACTGGCAAAATGTAGACTGATGCCTGTTGTTTACCTGGTGACACTTTTATTGGTAGTGATTTTTTGAGCCTTAGTTGTCTGTCTTATTAGCCAGGAACTTCTACCTACTTGTACATAGTTGCCGCTTTCACTAACTGACTAAATGTGAAGATGAAGATGGGGAGAGGAAGAGCAAGTCTCATCTTACAGGTTTAGGAGAGAGGATGAGAGTGCATGTGTTTGAGTGGTGTGGGCGGGATACTGATATTTTTAATTTTTCTGTTCTCATCTATTTACAAAGTAGCAGACATCTGCTTTCAGTGGTTTGAGAGTGGTTTGTGGGTTTTTTTGTACTGTGGAGCACATTGCTCTAATACCAATGCAAAATTTTGCATAATTGTGTTGACAGGATAGCAGTAGCTGAAAACTGTATGAGTTTCTGATGAAAATCATTAAGCAGCTTCCCCCAAGGGCCCTGGAAGGGTTAATGTTCGTCAGGAACCCATTTTGTGCTGAAGCATTTCCTCCCGCTGAGTCAGAATGAAATAATGAACTCTTTTTAGTGTGCGCTTAAGCTTGTGCCAGCCCATGCTGGTAACTTCTGAGCTGGCGTGAAATTGCCTTATTTAGGCATATATTCAGTTTAGGGCTACTCCCGGTAGTGTGGCAGCAATGTCAGAAATCGAGAGATCATATTATAAAGTAACATTGTGGGGAAAATAGTCACTATCTGAAGTCAGCTGTTACTAACTAGTGATTTCCATACTTTGGGGCTGAGAGGGATTGTAGTTCACCACAAGATGTTGTTCAGTTGCTTATGTGAATGGGGAGCGCTGTATGATGCGTGTTTCTTCGTGTGGTGAGTAGAGAGAGGGAAAAACCAGTAGACCCTGTAGTATGTTACACCGTGTGTACCTTCCAGAAAGCCTGGAATGGTAAATCCGTAGAAGAGCATAGGATGGTTTCGGTAGTCTTGGGGTTGACTTCTGCTGGTGGAGATTGCAGTAGAGGAAATTGTTTCTTTGATTATTCTCCCCCACTCCCTGGACAGGAGTTCTGCTGTTGCTGGTACTCTTGTGGGACTGATGAAATCTGCCCGTGAAAGGCACGTTAGTCTCCTGAATGAGAACCATTAAGCGTGCCACTTCCAGACCCGCCAAAACAGTGGGAAAAATGTGGAGGGCATGTAAGGAAATGTTCATTTTCAGTCTGGCCCTAAAGCTCTCGAACACTGTAAATAGTGACTCTTTTGTGCGGTGTGATTATTATTCCATACCACAAGTAAATGTTTCCTGTGTTCCCTTGGTGTCACAAGAGTTGTCAGAGGGGTGGCAGTTGCGTCTTAGCATTTCTTTCAGTAGTTACCTACAGGAAGCAACAGTGGGTGGGGAGAAGCTGTGCTTGGCAACTGCTGGATCATTGTTCTTTATGTGTATTTTTGGACTTGCTAAACACTTGTCTACTTTCCTCTTCTCAAATTTCCGCATGTAATGTTAGTTGATTGGTTTTTCTTCAAATCCCAGCCAAAATACAGGATGCTGTGTGAGTGCTGCTGCTTGACGAGCAATCTGTTAAAACAAAGCCTTAAAACTGGTTTTGACTGCTATGTGTATACACCCAGCCACAATATGTACAATGCTTTTTGGTTTGCCAGGTTGTACAGGTCTGTGAACTTCTCTGGACAGAGACAAGAACAGCCTGATGTGACATTCATTACCCAAGAGTTTTTAGCTTCTGCACACAGATGTGCATCGGCAGCTTTTTGTTCTCTTTGTAGCCACGTTCTCTCGAAGGATTAACTTGTGTTCCTAGAAAGTCATGTCCTTTTAGCAAGTCCAGTTTTAGGACTAACTAAGTCCGTGGCCTTGTGCTCTCTTTGCTTATCAGAGTGACTCCCATTGACAGAATTTCTTCTTCTGTTTTCTGGACAGAGTTTTTGACTGGGAGGAGGTACTGAGCCTGGTAATGCCATAGTAGTCTCCGCAAATCACAGGTGCATGTGCTGTCCTTGTGTTGGAGTCAGTTAGAAACACCAAAATGCTTCTTATTCCCTCTGATACGGAAAACTACTGTATCGTCTGTTGTTGAGTACGGGTTACTTTACTTTGAAAAAATATCGATACTTTTCTCCTCATGCTGTGTATATTTTTCTCATCATATTCTCTTCAGGACACGCAGGATGAAACAGCTGTGCTTTGGCTAGATGAAATTCAGGATGGGATTCATAGGGCTAACAAGGACACAGAGGAGTCTGAGAGATGTAAGTATTGTCACGCCATGTTGCAATTAATCCCTGTTATCAACCAAGTACTGGTTACTTGATGAAAGGTCGGGAGCTTGAAATGTCATGTAAATGTGGCAAAGGAAATCCAATGCACTTATGTGCTTCTGGTGTAGTAATTTTTCTTTGAAGCGTGAGGGTCAGATTCTTCAAATATTAAATTTCTTATCTTTGGGGAGGATGTGCCATTTTTCCAGTTTTGTGTGTGACCATATGACTTCATTGGGCAAATCTCTCTTATCAAATTGTTTGTCGTTTGCAACTGATGGTGTGTGTCTGTGGGTGGTTAGTTAGGTATGAGAATGTTCACATGCAGAATTTAAATGGTGTTTTCTGGTGTGCGTTACCTTTTGTTTGTGTGGCATACTGTTGTCTTGTCTGGGTTCTATTATTTCTAGACTAGCTTGCATGCTTTTCAAATGCAGACAATAATGCACATCCGTGATGCTCACTTTTGCTCCTTAGCACAGTTTACAGGTGGACATCCCAGTTTTTGTAATGATGTCGTTTCTGTCTCCAGAAACAATGAAGTAATTGCTACTCTTTGCTTAACTTGAGGTTTTTTGGTTTGTTTTTTGTGGGGGTTTTGGGGTTTTGTATTGTTTTTTTTATTTGTTCCTGACAGAAGCTTTCTCTTTAACAAAACATGAGGGTTTTTAAAGTCATCTGATATATTCTAAAATATGATATTGTTCTCTTTCCATTTACTCTACATCTCTAATTTTCTGTTACATTCAACATTTACACTGGTCTGCTTGCTTTGCTTCATGTGTACAGTATTAGTAAACTGATTGTTTTCTCTCTTTATATAACGTTACATTTTTCTTGATTCTGTTTCTTCATCTCTGGTGTGCTGATAAAATGTCTTACTTCCCACTTTCAAAACTTCTAATTTGACGTTAGGCTGATGCTTAGAGTTATTCAAAGATGCACAGTCAGTCCCTTCTGATTTTGCTTTGAATAGGCAACCATACTGGAAACTGAAAAGTTTCATCTGAGTCTGGAATCTCTCTGGTGCCTTCTGAAACAGGTTGTCCAAAGACACTATAGAATCTCTGTCCTTTGTGATTTTCCAAACTTGGTCAAAGTCCTGAAGCTAGTGCAGCTTTGAGAAAGGGATTGGACTAGATTGCCCTCCAGCATGAGTTCTTAATGAATCTGTGTATCAGATATGCAGAGTTTCTGGCATGGTTGGCTCCTCTTGTCCTTTCTCTGTTTGTGCACAAGTGAGCTTGCTTTTAAATTCATGCCTTGTCCATTTGTATTCTTTATTTGTAGCTGGTTTAGAAGAGAGAAAAATCAACAAGTTCACAAAAAGCTTTCTGACAAAAGACACAATGAGTTTGTGTCAAAGCCTAGTTCAGTTGTTTTTAATGACATTATTTGGTCAGTGAATTCCCCTGTCAACCGCCTTAAAAAAAAAAAAACAAAAAAAACAGGCAGGGGGAGTAGGGCAGAGCTTTACCTGTTCATCTTACTGTCTGTTCCCAGCAGTACCAGTGCCATTTTTTCACCATTTTCCCACCCACTGCACACTTTGGCAAAGCAGCAGCTTGAATGTCATGTCAAGGAACATTTGATCAAAAGCAGGATGAAAGTATCTGCCATTAAACCTGAATAAGATCTTCAGACACCCTTATCTGTCCATGTATGAACAGACATTTTTGCAGTCTTACCTAGTGCTGCAAGTGACTGTGTTTCATGTTTGCTGTGTCGGTGCGATTCCTGTGCTTTTGTGAGCTTGTCTATTTGAGTTGCAGTTCTGGAGTAGCCCTGGAATTATATGTTGTTATTTTTCTCTTCCTCTGCCCCCTGTCTTTCCCCAGTCAGGTTTTTGACTTGTTTGCAAACTACTCCATGCTTTTTTCACTAGGGATGGATGGTACTAGTTGTTGAAAAGGCCACTTTTGAAGTGTGACTGTCTCTGCCAGAGGGAACTGCCTTAAGGAATGTCAGAGCAGAGCTAAAATGTTGTGTATTGAAAAATATTGGTGGTAAATCAGCACCATAGTGGGATTTGGGGCACACAAATGATGCGTTGTCAGGTGCAGTACCACCTGTGGTTGGACACTCCACACTGGAGAGGTCCTCTATACTACAAGTTGATTGTTTTTATTTATATTTTGTATTTATAGACACTTAAATATTTGTGTATATACACACACAGGAACTGCGTGTGTTCCTGTTGCCTTGCTCTGTTCTGTCATTTTGTTTGCTGTGAGTCACTGAGCCCCTGAATGCCAAGATAACCTGCTTCCTTATGTTATTAAAGTCTCCTTAGGAATTCTGGCCATTAATGAAGCAGTAGATCATGGTGTTGTTAGCCAGACCCTGAGTGCCTTGCGTTCACCGGATGTTGGGCTATATGGAGTCACTCCAGAATGTGCCGAGACGTACCAGCGAGAGCTGTCAGAAGTCAAGAGAAGAAAAATGGCAGCAGGTAAACCTCAAGTAGCTAACTGTTAGTGAACTAAATTCAGGATTATTGCATGTGGAATCAGAACCAGAGGTAAAAAAAACCTCTGTGGAGAAGTCTTGTGTTACAGGTGGCAATTGTGGATGCTTTGTGAACTAAGGCTTTAAAAAAAAAGTGAATAGTAGAATGTTCTTCACTTGTAGAATGTGTTGTGTTTAGGTAGTTCTTGCATGACGTCATTAGGGGTTTGGAAACAACATTCCTCCTCTTGCTTGGAGGAGGGGGTATCTGTATATGTGGATTTCCTAGTTGTAACGTTTGTTTGTGGAAAAGATAAGATGCTTGTCTGGTTTTGAGACTTACACTGCAGTTTCTGCTCTTAGGGGGCAACGGCAGTGAATGGGTGAAACACTGGGTGAGAGGAGGCTATCATTATTATCATAACCTGCGGACCAAAGAGGGAGGATGGGATGAACCAGCGGAATTTGTGCAAAATGATACACAGCTGTCACGGGAGGAGATACAGGTAGGGTAGATAACACATGCTCTTTCTGTGAAAAGTTGGTGTTCCTGTCGTTCCTATCCTTGTTGCAGCTCTGAGAGAGGATGCTTCAATGTTAGTCGTGTTAACGAGCTTAGTAACTCATTACACTGGGCATCATCAGATTGTGCGTGTCAAAACTCCTTGTCCCAGTTAGAAAAATTTGTCCTGTTGGTAAAAAGGGTACAGGACTATGGTGTTGCTGTTTATTGAAAGGCAGCCTCGAAGTTTTTTTAAAGCACAATATGGAAGGCTGATGTAACATCCTGTTTCTTGTATCTCCATTCTCTTTTTCTGGCTCTTCTTCCTACCATAATACTAATTCAGAGCACCATATCTGGAGTCACTGCAGCATACAACCGAGAGCAGCTGTGGCTGGCCAATGAGAACCTAATTACGAAGCTTCAGGCTTGCTGTCGAGGATATCTTGTTCGCCAGGAATTCAACTCAAGAATGAATTTTTTGAAGAAACAAGTCCCAGCAATTACTTGCATTCAGGTAATGATATCCTTTCATACAGTTTGAAACTTGTACTCTGCGATGGTTTTCTGTACACAAGCTCATTGACAGTTTTTGTTCAGTTCAAACAGTTACAGTGCACAGTTGTTCTCACATGATTTTGCAAATTATCTAAAGGCATTTCCATCTCCCAAAGAGTTTTGGTATATTATTTATTTTCCATGTCATATATAATCAATAAAGTCTACTCAGGCAGAAGTGAAGAGAGAAAAACTTATTTGAGGAAGCTTTACTTATAATTTATTACCAGATTCAGTGTGTTGTGACTAGGGCAATATGAAGTGTGCCATATGTCTTCATGGTAATAATACCATGTGATGTGATTCCTCAAGAACTGAAGAGAATCATAGAATCGTTTAGGTTGGAAAAGAGCTTTAAGGTCATAGAGTCCATCCGTTAACCCAGCACTGCCGAGTCCATCGCTAAACCACGTCTACAAATCTGTTAAATCTCTCCAGGGACAGTGACTCGGCTGCTTCCCTGGGCAGTCTAGGCCAGTGCTTGACAACTCTTTCAGAAAAGAGATTTTTCCTCATAACCAATCTAAACCTCCTCAAGTTGCACCAGGGGCCATTTCCTCTTGTCCTATCACTTGTTACTTGGGAGAAGAGACCGACCCCCACCTGCCTACAGCCTCCTTCCAGGCAGCTGTAGAGAGCAATAAGGTCCCCCCCCCTGCGCCTCCTTTTCTCCAGGCTGAACACCTCCAGTTCCCTCAGCTGCTGCTCATAGGACTGGTGCCCCAGCCCCTTCCCCAGCTCCGTTGCCCATCTCTGGACATGCTCCAGCCCCTCAGTGTCTTTCTTGTAGCGAGGGGCCCAAAACTGAACCCAGGATTCAAGGTGCGGCCTCACCAGTGCCCAGTACAGGGGGGCGGTCACTGCCCTGGTCCTGCTGGCCACACCATTTCTGATACAAGCCAGGATGCTGTTTGCCTTCTTGGCCACCTGGGCACACTGCCGGCTCATGTTCAGCCAGCTGTTGACCAGCACTCCCAGGTCCTTTCCAGCTGCTCTGCCCCAGCCTGTAGTGCTCCGTGGGGCTGGTGTGCCCCACGGGCAGGACCCAGCACTGAGCCTTGTTGAACCTCATACAGTGGCCTGGGCCATCGGCCCAGCCTGCCCGGCTGCCCCTGCAGAGCCTCCTGCCCGCCGGCAGGTCAGCACTCCCACCCAGCTTGGTGTCATCTGCAAACTGACTGAGGGTGCACTCGGTCCCCTTGTCCAGATCTGAGCCCTGGGGAGCACCATGTGTGATCGGCCGCCAGTGGAACGTGACTCCGTTCCCCGCTGCTCTTTGGGCTCAGCCACCCAGCCAGTTTGTTACCCCGTGAACAGAATGCCTATCCAAGCCATGAGCAGCCTGTTTCTCCAGGGGAATGCTGTGGGAACCACTGCCAAAAGCTTTACTAAAGCCTAGGTAGTCAACACCCACAGCCTTTCCCTCATCCATTAAGCGGGTCACCTTGTCAGAGAAGGAGATCGGGTTCGTCAGGCAGAACCTGCCTTTCATGACCCCACGCTGGCTGGACCTGATCCCCTGACTGTCCTGCATGTGCTGCGTGATGGCACTCAAGATGATCGGCTCCATGACCTTCCCCAGCACAGAGTTCAGGCTGCCAGGGCTGTAGTTCCCCGGATCCTCCTTCCGGCCCTTCTTGTGGATGGGTGGCACATTTTCTAACCTCCAGTCAACTGAAGGACCTCCCAGGTCAGCCAGGGCTGCTGAGAAATGATTGGAAGTGTCTTGGTGAGCGCTTCCACCAGCTCCCTTGGTATGCTTGGGTGGATCCCATCCCGCCCCATGGACTTGTGTGTGTCAGAGTGGTGTAGCAGGTCACTGACCATTTACCCTTGGATTATGGGGGCTTCATTCTGCTCCTGGTCCTTGTCTTGCAGCTCAGGAGGCTGGGCACCCCGAGAACAACTGGTGTTCCTATTAAAGACTGAGGCAAAGGTGGCATTAAGCACCTCCGCCTTTTCCTCATCCTTTGTCACCATGTTTCCCCCACATCCAATAAAGGATGGAGATTCTCCTTAGCCCTCCTTTTGTTGCTAATATATTTACAGAACCTTTTTTTATTGTCTCTTAAGGCAGTAGCCAGATTAAGGTCTAGCTGGGCTCTGGCCTTTCTGATTTTCTCCCTGCATAACTTCATGGCATCCTTGTAGTCTAGAAGTCATAAACTCTCTTTTTTCCTGAGTTCCAGAGACAGCATGATTTTCAGTATTCCTGAGTAAGATTATTCTTCTCTTCAGATTTGTCCAGGGATTTGGAGGATTGAGGACCTGAAAGAGATGGTGGGGTAATTCAGCATGAGGTTGGTGCATTTGCAGGAGAGCAATGAAAAAATCTCTGGTGTTGCAATTGAAATGTGTGCAAATTAAATAGATGCTTTGCACCCTATTACCACCTCATTATTTGAGCAGTATGTGTGTGTGTGTTTCTGCCTAAGTAGCATGCATTCTGCGTGTATATTTGAAAAAAAAACAACCACCACAACAAAACCCCCCAAATGACTCCCAGCTCATTCAAAATAACACTCTCTCCCTGCAAGTGTAGTCCAAACTCTTGCCTAACTTCTGTTCCAGGCACCAGTAGCAGTGGGTCTGTGCTGAAGGCTTGTAATGTTACATCACTGTTCTCACCAGCAGCAGCATCTAATGCATAATCCTCATGTAGAACAGTTTCTGTCAACTTGACTGTTTAGCTATATCCTTCATCTCCAACTGTGCTTCAGAAGGCCCAGGCTCTTCAATGGGGTCATTCCTAGTCCCATGAGTACAGCTGGTGAAGTAGTTAATGCTTCACACTGTCTATTTCTTGATAAGATAAGCATGTCTCCCTCACATTTTATATGGCCAAAAGGGAAGTTGGAAGCTAAGGAGCAGAAAGAAGCTCAGGTTTGTAATTACTTCTGTTTAATTAGAAAAGTGCCTGTTTTCTGTTTTCAGTCCCAGTGGCGCGGCTACAAGCAGAGGAAGGCATATCAAATCCGTTTGGATTACCTGCGAGCACAAAAGGACCAAGTAGTGAAGGTAGTGAAGGCTCTGTGATGAGTTTTTTGGTAAACCTTTTGGGTAGAGAGCTTTGTAGGGAAGTTTTTTACCTGAATATTTTGGTTACCCTTCTATAGATTCAATCAATGACGAGGATGTATCAAGCCAGAAGACGTTACAGAGATCGTCTGCAGTATTTCAGAAACCATGTAAGAGGCTATCTTGTTACATTAATTTAATACCTGACTTTTGTACTCTTTCCAGAATGAGGTCAAGTGCTTATTTTATTCTAATTTTTTTGTTTAATCCTAGATAAATGATGTTATAAAAATTCAAGCCTTTATCCGAGCAAACAAAGCACGAGAAGACTACAAAACCCTCAGTAAGTATTCCCAAGAGGATAAAACTGATGTGCCTCGAATCTCCATTTGCATGGGATGTTGCTAGTGGAATGTATACCATCAAGACAGTTTTGAAGAGCAATTGGGATGAAGTTGGTAGGTCGGTGCAGAGAGTAGGTGGTTCTTGAGGCTGAAGAAAAACTTGATTCCAGCTGTTGCTTTTGCTGCTGAAAAATAGAGCTGTAGCCTTGCAGTTAACTCTGGTGGTGTAGACTACCCTAGGCTGATAATGACTTTGCTCTTTACTATTTGTTTCTCTCATGATTTACTTAAAACAAGAAATCCAAAATGTCAGAAGCTGTTTAGACGTGGTGATGCTGATTTTATTCTGGCTGCTCCTTGATCATAGAATAATTTAGGTTGGAAAAGATCTTTAAGATCATAGAGTCCAGCCATAAACCTAACAGAGCCAAGTCCACCACGTGTGCTGTTTAAACATAGATAAGGCATGTATTTTCTTCTGTTTCCTGTCCCCTGATGATTTGTTGCCTATTTTTAGTTAATGCAGAAAACCCACCTATGGCTGTGGTTCGGAAATTTGTCCACTTGCTCGATCAGAGTGACCAAGATTTTCAGGAGGAGCTTGAGCTAATGAGACTGCGTGAGGAAGTTGTAACCTTGATCCGATCCAATCAGCAACTGGAAAATGACCTCAATCTCATGGACATCAAAATTGGTCTCCTAGTGAAAAACAAAATTACATTGCAGGTAGGAAATGCGCTGATGGGAGACCAACTACAGATTGAACTGAGCCCAGCAGTAGTTAGCATGGGGAGCTCCTGGCCTTGGATGTCAGTTGCTCAGGTCCAGTGGAAAATGTTGCCCCAGACTTCCAGACTTAGATTCCACTAATTCAGTATGTATCTCCCTAGAAAGAAAACTGTAGGAGGAAGAGAAACAAGACCTGGAGCTAAAAGAGATAGTCTGATATTTGTTTATCTTGACCTGATGAATGCAACAGATTGTGTGTTTGGAGGCTTTGAGAATTCTGTTGCTCCTTTGTGGTTAAACAAGTGACAATGCCACACACAGGCTTGCAGTGAGGGGGATGATTTTGGAGGCAGCAGATGTGCTCGTGCCACTTGGCGTTTGTTGGTTAAAGGAGGCCCCCTCTATCACTCGGCTGACATGATTAATTTCACCAAAAAAAGCTCTTGCTGGTACAGCATTGCCTTTTGTTCAAGTTGAAGTTTGGGTCAGCTTTTCATTTGGTCCTGGATGACATGACACTAGGCTCCTCCCAGTGTAAAATCTCAGTTGCTGTGAAATTAATCTTGAAAGGAGGCTGCAGCTTTTCCGCTGGTGCCTGCAGTGAAAAGTGCCATTGCTGTCAGAGTATGTAGAGGTAGCAAGCTAGTTGAGTATGAAACAGGATTTTTAGGTTTTAAGCCCAATTTAAAAAGGAAAACATTTTCAAATATCTTCAGGATGCTACCAGCTCTGGTAGTAATTGCTGCCAAGAGTGACTAACTTCTAGGGTTTCAGGCAAATTCAGGAAGTCGAGGACAAAGCAGAACATGTATTTCCAGTCAGAGAAATTGCTGTCATAGCAAATACTGCTTCACTTTCATAGCCCCAGACATACCTTGACCCTGCCTTTCCGCGTGCAAGAGAAGTGGGTTCTCAGATGCAACTGTTTTCCAATATTGCCTATTATAAAATACTTAGTGGAAGCTGTCCCTTTTCTTTCTTTCCAGGATGTTGTTTCTCATAGCAAAAAGCTTACCAAGAAGAACAAGGAACAGCTGTCTGACATGATGATGCTGAACAAACAAAGGGGAGGTTTGAAAGCTTTGAGCAAAGAGAAGAGAGAAAAGCTGGAAGCCTATCAGCATCTGTTCTACTTACTTCAGGTAAGTAGTTTCTAACGCTGCTCAGTAACCTCTTGCCATAGAGGCTTATATGTCTTGGCATAGTCTTTGCTTATACACTGTAGTTTTGAGCCACCATAGTTCTTAGCGATGGTGTCGTGTGAAAACACTCACACTAAATAATTTTTCTTGTTGTTGTAGACTAACCCAACCTACTTGGCCAAGCTGATCTTTCAGATGCCTCAAAACAAATCCACAAAGTTCATGGATTCTGTCATCTTCACGCTGTATAATTATGCATCCAATCAAAGAGAGGAGTACCTGTTGTTGCGGCTTTTTCAAACAGCACTGCAGGAAGAGATCAAGTACGTGGTAGCATACAGCACGTTCTTGCTGTGGAATCAGTTTTGGCAATTTCTGAAATTGAGGCAGTTTTCACGTGATGTCTCTTGCTAATATGCAGATAATGCTAACCTGTCCCTTCATTGTCCTCTTCCCATTTCATATCTGTTCTTCAGGTAGTCTATAAAGGAAGAGTTGAGTATATCCATTGAGGACGAGGGCTTTTAACTTCAGTCAAGATTTCACTGCTCAATGCGGCAGCTGCTTTTAATCTGCTGCAGAGTCATCCTAAAATTCAGTGTAATTTCAATTCTCCAGTGTCTGGTTATAAACACCTCCAACAAACTGCAAACTCAGGCTTTACAAGCCAGGGAGAGAGCTAATGCTAAGCTCTCTAAGTTCTCAAAAGCTGATATGGAGGCTGAAACAGAGAGGCTTTATTGTTTGGCATTTCTATTTACTCTCAGTGTTAGGGAGCCTGGTGGTCCTCAGGCATGCTGTGTTTGATTGCGTGGCCCTTAGAGCTCAGTGCTACATGACTTCACTTCCTCACAATGCAAGAACTGCACAACTGGCTGTGAAGAAGAATGCACAATAAAATTTTTGAGGAACTACTCTTCAAGCATTCTCTGGAATGCTTTTGAAGCATGAGGATGGTATATGCCCTGAAACACATTATAAACTCTAAAAGAGACTTTTTTTCCCCCCTAAATTCACGCCTGGAACAGTAGTCCAGGGAAATGTAGGCACTTTGTTCTCTGCCGCTGTATTTCATGTAGCAGTATACTAGGAGTGGCTTTTGTTGTCTATTTGCTTGTTTTCTTATTGTAAATACTAGAAGAAACCTACTATTATTTTTCTTCTCTACATGAACTATACTCTGTTTCCTCTATATTTTTGAATTGTGCTCTCAAATAGAATATTCAATTGCACTTGCATTGATTGTTGTCAAGATAACTACTGGCAAGTTGCATTGGAATTCCCTAACAGAGGTCGTAAGTTTCTTGCCTCATGTGTCCTGAGAAGTGTTCCAGTATTGTTCTTACACAGTGTTGTAGTTTGTTGCTGTATTGAGATTTTAGTACAAATCCATCATCTGTTTGTGAGGGTGATGCTCTTTAACAGTTTGTTTTATGCTGACAAGTGTATCTAAAGCTGACAGAATTATGCATACCTCATATTTCATACAGATTCTTTCTTCTTCAGATCAAAAGTAGACCAAATACAGGAAATTGTGACTGGGAATCCTACTGTTATTAAAATGGTGGTAAGTTTCAACCGTGGTGCTCGTGGTCAGAATGCCCTGAGGCAAATCTTGGCACCAGTTGTGAAGGAAATCATCGATGACAAATCACTCAATATCAAAACTGATCCAGTGGATATTTACAAGTCTTGGGTTAACCAGATGGAGTCTCAAACTGGTGAGGCCAGGTATGGGAACTGTTACTACTGTGTTTTTCTAAACATTGCTTTGCTGCTTTGCACGGCTCAGTTAATCATTCCAAACCATCCTTGGCTTCATTACATGCATCTGTCCAACTGATACCGGCCTTTCCGTCCCCTCAAGATGGCTTTCATCTGAGAGTTCTAAAGATCAGGTTCTGGCAATGGTGCTGAGGTTATTGAAAGGGAATCTCATTAGGAGATGGAAGAAGAAATGCTCTTTGGTGTTTGGTCAAGTCAACAGACTTGATAATTAGCTATGAGATGCCCTCTAACCTAAAAGAAATCATGATAAGAAGTAGTACTTAGGAATCTGTTCCGTGTCAGTCTCTGTTCATGTCTTATATAGCTTGTGCAAACTTAGGTGCTCTTTGCAAGTCATCAAAACCTCTTTTGCTGGAGAAGCATGACATTGTAGTTCTTTTAGTCCTAACATCTTTCTAATTAATATCAGCCACTGACGACAGTTGAACTGTACTAGATGGTTTTCTGCCATTCTGGTTTCTTTTTCTTCCAGTGCATGTGATTTGCTGGAACTTGAGGTTTCTATTGTCTTGGTTGTGGTTTTTAACATAACTTAAAAAAACAAACCACCACCCCCGCCCCCCCATACAGTTGGAGTGAGTTTCCCCATTCAAAGCGATCTGCAGTCATATCTTGCCCTATGCCTGGTTCAAAATTATGGACATGTTAAAAACGCAGGCGAAGATAGGTGTTCAGGTCCTTCTCTTTATGTGAGATTTAGGAGACGCTTTTACGAATTATCTGCTTCATCTGTCTGTCTTCACTGGAATACTGTGCAGCAATTTCAGCTGATGGAGAAAACGTAACTGCTCATTTGGCACTGCTTCTCGCCAACAGCATGCTACATTGATTTTTATGGATACTGTTCTAGCTTCTGGCTTCTGTCCAAGCTTTTATCATCTTAATGTTCAAATATGTAGGTTGCTTTTTCACAAATTTATTTGCAGCCTGAAGTACCACTACCTGTCACGGATTGCACTTTTTTGCCTAGTGTGTATGTGTGCGTGCTGTAAAAAAGATACAGTTTTGAATTAGCTGGGCCTTTTCTGACAGTGGCCATTGCAAGGGAGAGTAGAGGAAGTAAAAGCAAGAAGTCTTCAGCTCTTCCAGTGCCTAAAAGGTTAATTGAAGGCAATGCACCGCTCTTGACAGCCAAGTGAATGTAAACTTGTTTCCACATCGAGCTAGAAATCCTTGAAGTATGCTAGCATGAGGAATACTCACCTTCATGTTTGACTTTTTCTAATAGCAAACTGCCCTACGATGTTACACCTGAACAAGCTCTAAATCACGAAGAAGTGAGGACGCGCCTGGATGCCTCAATCAGAAACATGAGGACAGTGACAGACAAGTTCCTGTCTGCCATTGTTAGTTCAGTGGACAAAATCCCGTGAGTCTGGTGTACCACAGTATTATCCCTGAGAAGTTGTTGTTAGGTTCATGCTAGCAGCAGTCTTATTTGCCCTTTTCTTTTTCTCAAAGTTATGGAATGCGTTTCATTGCCAAGGTACTAAAAGACTCCCTGCATGACAAGTTTCCTGATGCTGGTGAGGATGAGCTTCTGAAGGTGAGGATCTGGACACCTTTGTGAATAATCGTCAGCCAAATGGGCTGTGGCAAGCACATCTCATTCTTCTAATTTGTTGGGTGTATGTGTGGACAGGAGTGCATGTAAGCCTATATAAAGCTTATTTATTCTACGGATAGTAAATGTTTCACATTGGGCTTTTGATTGTTAGCTTCATATACATCACCCGAGATGTAATACATTGTTCAGAAGGAGGTATCCTGTTGCTTCTGCTTTGCTTTTAATATCTTGGGCGTTTGGTCCTTTAGGTTTCTTGACTTGGGGTACTCTTGCTCCTAGAAAGTAAACCTTGGTTTTGCTGGTATGATCGCAGCCAGCTGCTCCTTTCTTAAAGAGACAATGTCAAGTTAAAAAGTTTGTATGCAAAATTCTGATATTCCTCATTCCCCTGTCTGTAACACTCCGACAGCAACATGCAGTGAGTCACTTTCCAGGATGTCTAGTCAGTTCTGTATTTTGCATTTCAATAGGCTTGGAGAGTTAAAAGGATCCTAATAGTAGGTACTTTCAGATGAGCATAGCTTTGGGGTTTTCTTTGCAATTTCTTTGTTTTTATGGCTTTTGGTAAGGCCTTTGTGTCCATGAATGTTTTGCTTGTTAATAAGACAAAGTTTGGATCTTAGAATACTTGACAACGTCTCTTTAAACTTCTCTGCCTCTGCTTCATTACAAAATAATTACCAATCTGAATGCTGTTTTCTTCTCTCTTCTAGTTCTGTGCTTTCCCATTCTGAGACATCGATTCTTTCTATGCAGGTGAATTAATTTCTTCCATCTATAATTATAGGTGGAAAACTGCGGTTTTCGTTAATCCCCGTGGAAACAATGTAACTGTCCACATGAAAATCAAAACTGCAGTTGCGTGCAATGACTACTTGTAGATAATAATTTTTTTTTTAGCAACCAAAGCTACCCATATAATATACTGTTCTTCTCCTGCTGCAAGTTCAAAAGTTATTGATAGAAGTTCTTTCACAGATGTATTTTCTTATTACTGGTAGTAAACAGCTTTGACTATTGTCACCCCACAACACAATCTGTGAGAATACAGCAGAGGCTTGCGTGAAACAGTTGTCAAAAACATGACCTCACTGTGAGCAGTTAATAATTTCTGGGGCTGCTCGGCAGCGGCTAGCTTTTTTCTCACTGTTTGTTCAGACCCCGATCTCTTCTGTGCATTTAAGTCACGTGGCAAGCAGGTGAAGCCAAGGTTCAGTGACCTGGCCCTCTGCAAATTTCTGTGAACCACCAGAAAATACTAGGGCATGCGGTGCAAGAACTGTTGCTTTACATCAGCATGTTGGGTTAATTCCTTTTCATTGCTGGAATTACTTTTTGCAAAATCTCAAATACAGGTTAGAAGTGTATTTGTGAACATCTAGATAACGTGACTTTTTTTTTTTTTTTTTTTTTTTTTTGTCCCCCCTTGAAGTTTGTTGCTGGTCACATTTGACTAGGTAAATTGTATTTTGAAGGGTCAGATGCCATTCGTCTTCTGTGCTTCTGATTTTCTTACCTCTGGATTAAATGGTTTCTCGGTTACTCTTGCTAACCGGGGGTCTGTGCCTGAAAATGTTGCTGGCTTACTGGAGAATTACTCTGAAAGAGAAAAGGGCTTTGGAGAAGGAATGGAAAGTAGTTTCCTCAGGTTAACTCCTTTGTGTGCCATGCTTCCTCACCATTTTTGCTTTGTTGGAGATGGCAGCCAATTCTGCACACTTTTCTAAGAATTAGCTCTTGTTCCATATTGAAACTGCATTACCAGGTTCCTCTATACCATGATCATTCTGCCCTCTGTTAGACTACCTTGGTTACACTTAATTCTCCTGATAGTTTGTCTCATGCTGATATGAGTAGTCTGTTGGTGACCTGTAATATCTCCTGTCTGTACGTCTTTTTAAGTTAAAGTTTTGCATCTTTATGCATAGGAATACCTGCTGCTGTATTGTCCTGTGATAGTAGTGCTCAGTCTTCCCTCTTTGTGTTGACTATCCTATTACATCTGAATGATTTTAATTTTATTTTTTTTTTATACTGTAGATTCTTGGGGATAGTATGTGCTTGCATACAGCAGCACAGCAGAACCTTTATCTTGGAAGGGGCCTCTCACAAGAAAATACTTTATCAAAGCACAGTCAGAGTAGTTTCAATAGAATTCAGTTGGGTCCTATACCATTGTTCCTTGATGCGTTTCTTCTCTACTCAACTTTTCCCAGATTGTTGGCAACTTACTCTATTATCGCTACATGAATCCAGCCATTGTTGCACCAGATGCGTTTGACATCATCGATCTTTCAGCTGGAGGTCAGCTGACCACAGACCAGCGCCGAAACCTTGGTTCCATTGCAAAGATGTTGCAGCACGCTGCGTCCAATAAGATGTTCATGGGAGACAATGCGCACTTAAGCATCATTAATGAATACCTATCGCAGTCATACCAGAAATTCAGGTAGGAGACTTTAGCTAATTAAGTTAAGAAGTTTGGCAGGGGGTAACACTACAAGTAAAAAGGAAAAATAATGAATGTTAAGTATGATAGATTCTATCTCTGTCAAATATGCGGTCTGTAGAGATTGCACTCCAGACTACTGTAAGTATCAGTGACAATGGCAGCTGTTTATGAACAATACATTATATGCTAATGAGATTGTGAAATCAAGTATTTTGACTCAGGGGTTTCCAGAATAAAGGTTGCTTTTGCACATGTTTATTGTGATACTTTGGAGGTGGACAACTAGAATGGACATACATTCTTCTGTCCTATATGAACCCTGGCTCCACATGAAAACCTAGTGGTGCTCGAGAATAAAGCAGGTTGGCGTTTAGCTATTCGTATAGCTGAAGTGAGCTTTTGTTCAAGATTGTCATCCAGTGATTGCTGGGAGCAGGGAGTGTTACTGTAGCGGGGGAAGAAGGATGTGTGAACAAGGTGACCGGAGCCATAGACCAGTCCCGTGAATGCTGAGAATGAGCCAATGTCAACATGGCCAGTATCAATAATTGAATTTACTAGGTTACTTCTGATGTGTTAAACTGAAGCTGACAAGCTGTAGTATGCTGTATTGTACCACAGGCTGAAGGAGAGAGAGCTTGGGATTGTCAATGGGGAGTTAATGCTTTTGATACTTCATGAGACTTTGAGTCATACTGATTCTTCTTTTCTCCTCCTTTTTTTCTGAAGACGTTTTTTTCAGGCTGCCTGTGAGGTTCCTGAATTGCAGGATAAATTTAATATTGATGAATATTCTGACTTGGTGACTCTCACTAAACCAGTTATTTATATTTCTATTGGTGAAATCATCAATACACATACTGTAAGTATACATAGCTCACAGTTGCTCCTTATAAGCAGTGCTTACAAAGAAAACGCTGCTTCTGGCTGAAATGCAAAGTTACCAAATACAAGGCTGAAAGTTCTCTTTTGATTGTAGTGTGCAGGAGCTCGTCAGTGTTTAGAATTAAGTAATTTGCTTGTGGCTTCCCTTAAGTTTATTTTAAAAGTATTTGAGTCTGTAATAATGACACAGCTTTAGATGTTAATATTGCTGCTTTGGAGTTCAGTGAAATAAGAACTTTTTCTAAAAGATAACTGCTCAAAGTAATGTAATTTTACTGTCTAGAAAAGGGTGTATGATTAACAACATAAATGTTCTTTCTGTTCATCTAGTTGCTCTTAGACCATCAAGATGCAATTGCTCCTGAGCACAATGATCCAATTCACGAGCTGCTGGATGATCTTGGAGAAGTTCCTACGATTGAGTCCTTAATAGGTGGTCTAGTTTATTGTACTCTAAGAAATATGTGATACTACCTTAAATGACTTGAAGTGCAGATAAATAAATTATCCTAAGGAATCATCACAGGTCATTTGGGAGAATGTGCTCTAAAAAGCAGCAGCAGATTGTTCCAGTGTGTTCTCTCTGACTGCAGAATTTGTTACCCTGAAATAAACAGAGCTGCTTTCTCTTCTTCCCACCCACCTCACCTCACCTCACCCTGCTCCAGAAGTTTCTAGAAGACAGAGGGATATTTTGACGTGTTTCCTGTGTTCCATTACACTGGAGCCATTTCTCTGTGTGTGTCTGTGTCTGTCCCAACTTGTTTGCAAGGTGGGGTGTGGTAGCAAACGGGTATGGGTTTTGGAGAGGATGCTTTGACAGCATAATGCTTATCTTGAAGTCACTTGATGAGAAAAGTTGGAACCTTTTTAAAGGAGTGATTGCTGGCACATTTTCTTCTGAGCACTGGCAAAAAACAGAACATAAGAAGTGCTATCAGAGCGAATCTAGACCTTGAGTTTAACTAGAACTTACCCTTCTTCCCCATTTCATTTCTCCTATGCTTTGTAGCAATGTGGTTATTGTGTCAGAGTTTAATCTTTCTGCAGCCCTTTAAAAAAGAGTGTTGAGAGGGGAAGCATCCTAACAACTGTTCCGATGAAAGTTCAGACACAGTTAGAGCAAGAACATTTCCTTTTGACAGGGTAATCTTACTTTCTTCATAGAAGATTGCAGTTGCCAACAAGGGCTTCGCTCTTAGCTTGGAAAATTTGTTCTAATGAGGACATAGACATAAAAACATGGTCATATTTTTATTTATAAAGTATTTTTGGCAGGTCAGCTACTCTGTATCTCAGCATCTCAGTCTACTGAGAAGTGTGGAATACACATTGATCTTTAAGGCACACGAATCAGTGATTTTGTGGTGCCTTTCTCACCGGTGCATTCTCTCAGTTTTGTGAAGAAAAAGACTGTAACATGCTCAAGATGATGTTTTTAAAAGCTGCTTTTGACTTTTGAAGTGTCCTTTTGACAGTATAGGAAACAGTGTACTTTTTCTGTGGTCTGTTACATAGGAAAAAATGACAAAGTTCTAGCAGTCAAGAACGTAAAGAATACAATTTATTCTATAAACTCTTTTCTGCTTGGCAGGGGAAGGGTCTGGCAATGTTAATGACCCCAACAGGGAAATGCTAGCAAAGACTGAGGTTTCTCTCACACTCACTAATAAATTTGATGTTCCTGGTGATGAGAATGCAGAGATGGATGCGAGGACAATTCTGTTGAAGTGAGTATGGGGTAACTACCTGGTATGTTTCTCAAGAGAACAAGGAACCTGCATTTTCCGAGTTAATCTGCACGTGAAAATAAAAGAATCAAAGTGTAGTTTGAACAAGTGGGGGACTGTTACTTCAAATGCAGTGATCATGTAGAGCCATGTCCTTTCAATGCTGCAGCTGTTGAATTTGTTCCTGTCAGTTCTTTGTCACTGTTGAATTTGTCATTCTTTAAAAGTCTGTCTTGGATGGTTCTGGAGGGGAAAACTACCAGAAAAGAAAACTTTCTAAATGTGGTGTGAACAAGTGTGACAGCAGCAGCTGGATTTGCCTGCATGTGAATAATTTGTAAAGATCATCTTAAATAATCTGTAGTGTTCATCACAATTGGGTTTTAACACTGAAGTCTATTAATGTAGAATTTAGATGACTCAATATTTGTCTGGCATATATAATATCCTCTGTAAATGTTTTCAGTAGAACACGTGTGAAATATGGACGTTTTAAGGGTAACTAAATGTCTAGTGTATGTGAAAATTGCAATGTTGCTAAGCTTGCTGGCTTAGAAAAACTAGTTTCTTTACACAGCTTTTGCGCGGATTATGTCTGTATCCTGATAGCGAAGCAGGAGATGATGGTAACTCACGATACTCTCCCTGTAGCTTTCCCCTGTCTGTAGGAAATACCTGCTTAGGGTATTTTTTCTGTTGCTGCTCTCCTTTTTTGGTTTATGGTGCAGTCCCCTTTTCTCTGTGCTCACTTTGCCCCAAACCTGACTCTTAATAGATGAAGACTAATAACCTTTTTGGGAAATAGAGGTGTTACCAGCCTAATGGAAAGAGAGCAGTGGGCAGTCAGGGATTTAATTATTGCCAGACTCTTTATTCCAGAGGACGACTTAGTAATAATACTGACTCTTGGCCAGTTTTGGCCTCTCCCTGTTGCTGAGATGTGTAGAGCAGCTACCTGACATTCAGATGCATATTTACCTGCTGCGATGCATTCCCCCTCAGACGCTAGATAGTTTAACCGAGAATTCTTTGGGTCAGCTTACACTTGGCCTAGATGGACCAGTGACCTCCCAGAAGAAAATCTTGTCTCCAAAAATAACTTTAACTGGGCTTCTTAAAAGATGTGTCAGTATTTCCCTGCCCGCCAGAAGGAGGTGATGCTGATTTCAAAAGTAAAGATTTACCAGAGGTGCTGGTAGTCATCTGAGTTGTGGATGATGAGGAAGGTGCGTGCGTGATGCGCTTTGTGTGATGCCAGAAATAATTCCAGCCTGACTGCAAAGTACTGAAAGTGCTATTTGGTTTCATTGTGTGGCTCAAGGATAGAATTGTCTCAAAGTGGGCACTGGCTGTGACTAAATCACAGCTGAGATCAAGGAATGACCCTGTCTATCACCAGATTGGAGTCGGGGATCTGCGTTGCCTTGGTTACTGTATGCTTAAAATAGTCCTGTGGAGTTTCTTTATACCTGTTACAAAGCACTGAAGTGCACTTACGGGGTGGATAATGTTATAGACTTTTTCTGACTGCACAAATTCACTGTTGCTGCTACCTGCTTTACCTTTCACCTTGGAGTTGCAGCTTCTGTGGTCCACATGGCAGTACTGGGGCTGCCTTGGAATATATGGGATAACGTCCCTACTGTTTGAGGGGATACTGGGGAGCAAATCCTGTGTATTATGTAGGTGAACCTTTCAGGGAACCACTTTCTGATAACACACTGTCAAAAAAGTGAAGTGCTTCTCAGGGTTATGGTCTGGTCTAATCTATGACTACCTAAGTGGGCATCTGGATACTCAGACTTTACATAAATCAGTAACGTTAGTGTTATTTCAGAATAGAACAGTATTGAAAGTCTTTCAGTTTAAAATTTTTTCTTCTATTCTTGATTTATTTACAGCACAAAACGTCTAATTGTTGATGTAATCCGCTTCCAACCAGGGGAGACACTGTCTGAAATCTTGGAAACTCCAGCTACCTCGGAGCAAGTACGAAGTTTTTACCTGCATTCCTTTTAGACTAGGAAATTGTCATCTATTTAGATATATGTGGGTATACTTTGGAATCTGCATTTGTATATTGCAATTGAAGCTGTCTCCACTGATGCTGGAGCAGTGTGCAATGATTATGAGGAGGGAATATAGTAGAAATAAACTGTATGTGTGAATCTTATGCTCTGTAGTTGCTAGAAACTCTTTATCTAGAAAATGGTTTTAAATGGCATGTAGGCTTCTGGCAGTTCCTGTACATGGAATGTGTTCATCAAACATGGATTCACTGGAGTCAGTACAGGAATGACCAAGCAAAACTCTTTATCCTATATTATGCCAGAGATCAGACAATCTCTTTCTGGTTCTTTGTCACCTTAAAATTGATCCGCTAATGAACTCGTAACTTTTTGTTTTCTTCTTCTAGGAAGTGGAGCATCAAAGAGCAATGCAGAAACGAGCCATTCGTGATGCTAAAACTCCCGATAAGATGAAAAAATCTGTGTCTGTAAAGGAAGATGGTAACTTAAATCTTCAAGAAAAAAAAGATAAAATCAAGATAGGCCTGAAGAAGTTGACAGAACTGGGGACAGTGAATGCAAAAAATAAATACCAGGAGCTAATCAACGACATCGCGAAGGTATGCCTATCAGTGGTTTCCTGGTAATCACAGCAGAGTTTTTCCACAGTTTGGAGCATTGTGAAACTGGCATGAAGTTTTCAGGAGGAGTAAGTTTTGTAGTAGCTGATTTACAGACACAAAGCCTACCTTTTGCCACAGTGTTTCCACCTCTTGGCGTTTGGGAGGTCCTTTGTTTTTATAGGACCTTTGTGTTTTCTCAAATGACTGTGTTGCCAGAATCTCAGGTGCTTTAAGAAAAAGTGTTAAAGCTTGGAGGGGAAGTCTTGATGTATGATGGTTTGTTTTTTTCCCTGTTCCTTTTCACTAATTTAAGTAGTGCCTCTACAGACTTATTCACATGAGGAAGTTTTACCTGTAACTTAAAGACATCCTAACCGTTATTTTTATTTAAATGTACCCATTCAGGAATACCTAAATGATAGAGGGAGCTGACAAAAACTTGCAAAAGTGATCTAATGCTGTTGCACGTTGCTTCTGTGAGAATGTGTTTTATATCACGTTTACCAAAAAACTATTTGGGACATGTTATGTATGTAGAGTGAATAAATAATTGCCTTTAGGGATCAGGCTAGAATTAATCATGCTGTCATTAATAAGTATCAAAAATGAAAATAGAAGTAGACTTGAACATATGATATTCTTTGTTCAGGTATTAAGGTAATGTATGCTTAAAGATGGCTGACAACAAAGAAAGATAAGGAAGTCTGTGTGCAGCTATGGTTACAGTGCTTGATTTATAAGATGCCTTTCCTACCCAGCGGTGGCAAAAATTGCTGCCTGCCTTTAGATCATGTACTGCCGGTGCCCATTCTAGTCATTGCAACTAGGACAGCTTGATGTTTGAGAAAGCAACAAAAGGTTCAAATGAACTGCTGTGTAGAGTTGGTTGGTTCCAAAAATAGTCAACACAGAGAAGAAGTGATGCTTAAACTCGGGCAAGTGCAACTGAGGACTTCAGCTTGCAGCATGAAGCAAGACTAAGCAAAATCAAATGGTGTGTTTGAAATACTCTGTGCTTTGGGTTTGAGCAACTGGAGAGCTTGGATGACAACTGTTAAGTGTCTCTCTGTCTTCCTCTGTCACGTAGGATATCCGAAATCAGCGTAGATACCGTCAGAGAAGAAAGGCAGAGCTGGTGAAGCTGCAGCAGACATACAGTGCCTTGAACTCCAAAGCTACTTTTTATGGGGAACAAGTGGATTATTACAAAAGCTACATCAAAACCTGCTTGGATAACCTGGCCAGCAAGGGCAAGTATGTATCTCAGAACCATGCCGTGGCCCTAGATGTACATCTTATAGAAACCACACATAGGTTGTCGCTAAAAAGAATCGTAATGCCGCCTGCTCAAAACTCCTTGGCCAAGCTCTTTACCGCAGTGCTAATTCTAGGGAAAGGGTCTCTGCAGTGGTGGGAGAATAGAGGAAGAGGGCGGTGCCCCAAACGGGGTCAAAAAGATATGCTTGAAAGAATTTTGGTCCCTCTTGGAGAGGGGAGTGTAGAGAGTCCAGTGGGAATGAAGCAGGTTGCCCAGATAATGCACATACTGCTCAGTCAGTCTGTTCTGTCATCCTTTCTAGCAGCAGAGAATGAAAATAATGTAGTTACCTACAACAGAAGCACTGATCACAAATTGTCCTCCTTTTATCCCAAATAGAGCCAGTTGTAGTGCAAGACAATTCAGATTTTGGGGGAGGAGGGAGGGGGAGTGTTGTCTTCCCCAGTGTGATGTGGGAGGAGCAACTGCCAGTGAAAAACCAAGGCAAGAAAGGTGTTGAATAATCTCAGCCTTCTCCATGCCAGTTGTCACCAGATCCCCTTTCGCCTAATGAGAGATGGTACCGCTTTCTGTGAAGTACTGTGTGGTTATGTTTTGGGGATTTTTGTTGTTGGTGGTTTCGGGGTTTTTTTCTTCTCCTGTAGCATAAGTTATTGGTGAATAGTGGAAAATCAAAGATCTGATCTGAGCTACAAGTGCTTTGTAGATAAACTCACTATTAGAAATACATCATCTATCAGCTGCGTTAGTCACAGTTAATTAGCTATACTGGTGCTATCCCTTCATCCAAATAGGATTAAATGTTTGCTGTCTGAAATGTCTTTGCTTGTTTGACTGATCATCTGGGTGTGGTTTTGTTTTTTTTTTTTTTTCTTTTCAGAGTCTCTAAGAAACCTCGGGAGATGAAAGGCAAAAACAGTAAAAAGATTTCTCTAAAATATACAGCAGCTCGACTGCATGAGAAGGGAGTGCTTTTGGAGATCGAGGACCTGCAAAGTAACCAGTGAGTATCTTTTTAAAACTCTCTAGAGCTAAAATAACCTTCTTGGAGGAAAAGAGGTTGAATTCTTGTCTGTCTTTGAACTAGTGTAGGTGCTGGCAATTGAGGAACAGAAGCTTGAGATTTGTTTGAGATTGTGACAGTTGTCTTGCGGTTTTGTTCTTGGAATTTAGCATTGTTGGTAGACTTAGCTATTAAAGCTGAAGAAATTGTTTTGGTGATCTAGCCTGGCATCCCTAGGGCCAAGAAACCTTGCATAGTGATCACTTTTTGGTTCTCTTTTTTTTTCTTTTTTTTTTTTTTGTTGAAGTGGAGCAGGTCTTTGATGGAGAAGTATAATGGGATTTAAACATGACATCCTCTTCCCCCCCATCCCCCTTGTCACCCCTGCACTCATGGAAGTGTACCTCCCCGGGTGAATTGCTACTATGGTTAATAGCTCTCACTGTTAAAAAACCAAAATCCTAGCTTGAGTTTGTCCAGCTGCAGTTTGCTGGCCTTCAGAACTTGGTGTATCTTCTGTGCAATATAGAGAAGGTGCCTGTTAGTAGAATCTTTTTTCAACCCCGAATCGTATTTTGTACTTTCCACACTAAACGAGGAGTGGATGTGCAGCACTGAAGTAGACTGTTGAGACTGCACAGGCTAAATTACTGTATTTCCTACTACGCTTGTGTGAAGGTGTGATCTACCAGACACAGAATCTGTTAGGCTTCCATTCATTGTTGTATTGAGTCTGGTCGGCTTTTACAGTCTCATTCCAAATGGGAATATAGAATAAAGAGTTAAGAATAGAATTCTTAGAAATTTATCTTCAGATTTCACCTTGTATATCCTCTCCCTGTTTCAGTAGGAATTATATGTTCAGTAATGAACTGTGGTTTTTCATTTCTCAAATTTCATAGGTTTAAAAACGTGATATTTGAAATCAGTCCAACAGAAGAAGTAGGAGATTTCGAGGTAAAAGCAAAATTCATGGGGGTACAGATGGAAACCTTTATGTTACATTATCAGGTAAGAACTGTCCTATTTAATAGTGGCATATAAGTTCCACTTGCCAGACTCTTCATGAAAATAAAAATTACATGTTTTCTGCTTGAATGGTCTGAGAAATGCTCTCAAAACCAACCCATTTGTTGCAGGCAAAACAGATGCAGTGTAAATGGGGGATTCAGACTGCTTTTGTTTCTTTACTAACGAAAGCCTGATGTCAGTCTGTGTTCTCGGTTACACTCACATGTACACACACCAAATGAATGCTGCATTTTCAACAACTCCTTGCTACAGCAGAAAGATCAGGAGTCTGTGGCAGCGGTCAGCTGGCCTTGGGTGTGGTGGCTTCAGCTGGTCATCATGTGTTGGTGGTATTTCTGCCAGCCTACGCTTACCAGTTCCTTTAGCCGTACAGTTCTTAGGAGTCCTCAGCCTTTACTTAGGCCAGACTACTAGAACAGGCATACTGACTGACCTTCTTCCAGATGGTTCCCTGTTCTTCCTTCCATGCCAGTACCGTTATGCCTGGTGTCTATGTCCCCTTCTTCCACCTTGGTCCCTACCCATCCCCCACTCAAGTTGGGCATCATTAAGTTTGTTAATCATGGATGCCTCGTGGGTGTCAAACTAGATTGTGTGCAGGAGCACCTTGCATTGCGTTACATCCGTGCCGTCTAGCTGGCTGCCTCACACATGCCGTTTGTGTGTGCTGAGGACTCCCCAAGCTCATTCTGGCACCAGTCCGTTAGAGCTGGTCACGAACTTCTTGGTTCATGGGGCTGCCCAAGGCCGCTCACTCCCCAGCCCCGTGTTGCTGTACCACTGTGCCTTTGTAGCACTGCTTTGCAGAGAAAGCAGGTGTTCTGAGAGGACAGCAACAAGGGAGCTGCCCTTGGTCATCCAAGCGTAGCATTAACAGTGGCATCAGTTAAGGAGACTTGCATATCTATTGCCAAAATTTTTACAGAAAGCAGGAGAAATAGCTTTATGATTGTTTACTCCAGCATCACCCAGGCTAGACAAATGCAGGAGCCACATTCGGAGTTTGGAACATACGCAGTGTTGCCCTGCAGTAGCACTAACTGAATGCTGCCTTCAAAATGTATTGTTTGAGCGTGGACTGCTGAAAGAAATTAATTGCTGAGAGAAATGAGTGCAGGGAGTCCCCTTGCTCTGTCAGGTGCATTGCTGACAAAAGCAAAGTGTAACTAGACATACTGCCCGCATAAACGCCTGAGAGACTGAACGGGCATGGTGCACGCAGTCCTAACAGAGATGCCGTTTCTTTCTCTGCCCTAGGTTGCGGTGCTCTAAACCACCTCACTGAGACCTGTGGCAACTAAGATTTTTAAGAAGTGGCACTGTGGAATGTTGTAGTGTTTCATGGGTATATAATACAATTAGGCACATAGGAGACCACTTCTAAACGTTACAACAACTTTATGGCTGCTGCGCAAGTGAAGACCCTGGAGGTGGCTAGATCTGAAATTTGGCTGGCTTAGAATGGTCTTCTATTTCTGCCCTCTTTTGTACATTTTTTTAAATAATCACAGGTTAAAATTTTAAGATCTTAAATGTCTTCGAGTGACTTCATTTTTCATGCAGTACGAGTGGATCTTTAACAAGTCTCTCATTTTTCTATCTTATGCCATGTACTTTGTGATAGATACTCCGCAAAAACCTGCTGTATCACACAGGGTCTTGTATATTCTCTATAGGCTCTGGAGTATTCCTTGCTCATATAGTTATTCTCTTTGGCAGGATCTTTTGCAGCTGCAGTATGAAGGCGTCGCAGTCATGAAGTTGTTTGACAGAGCAAAAGTCAATGTCAACCTTCTGATCTTTCTTCTGAATAAGAAGTTTTATGGGAAGTAACCGACCTCTGCCAGCAAGTCTGTGAGAGGGGAGATGAATAGAAACCTGCACATACAACTTCTAATGACGTAGCTATGTATCAGTATATGCCCATGCTGTGCTAAAATATATCAAATGTATTATGAAGGAGGACTAAGAACCTCTTGTGAATTGACAACCCCAGTTGAGTTTGCAGGGAGTTGGTTTCTTGTTTATTTATGATCTTTATCTTCAGCTTTGAAGGTCCCCTGAAAAGCAGTTAATTTAGAATGTATTTTTACATGGCTCTGGGGATTAAACTAATATTAGAGTATACTTAGGGTATCTGGATGCTTTATTTGCCTAATTGTGTGCTTTGTGAGGCTTGAATTCTTGTTGCCTGTGCGAAAAGAAAGCCAGCGCTGCACAGCTGTCGGTTTGCCTCTTCCTGAAAGCAAAAAAGTGTTGCAGATTGTACTCGCATTCCAATTAATCTCTAACAGCAATGACCAAAATAAGTAATGGTCAAGGTCCAGGTTAGCCCTTTGTTTGCGAGCTTGTGGTGATGGTGGCAGCGATTCCCAGGGTAGAGCTGCTGTGGTCTGGGCAATCAGTAAGCATCATAAATGGTTGCTGAACTATTCGTGATTATGTACTATAGCCACACAGAACAGCTTTAGTGTCTCATTTTTCTTGATTTGTTTTGGTTTATCACACTGTAGTAATTTACAGATGGCCTCTTAAATAGAGGAACCGTGGAATGTATCTACTAGTGCTCACAGATGAAAAGGCCCTTTCGGGATGGGGAGGGAAACTTAAAAAATTTCTTGACATGTTAACTTTTAATGTTGCTTGCAAAGCATTTGAAATGTAAAAATAATGTTTTTCCAGTTTAGAGCAATGTTCTATATATCTGTATCTGATGCAATAAATGTTAGGCTCTGCCTGCAGACTTGTCAAAGGAAGAAGACTTATCTTAAATAGGCTAGCTTTCAAAAAGTTAAATTTTTCTACCTATACTCAAGTTCCCGTTTCTTTTACTACTTTGTTGGGTTTTTTTTCACCGTGGTGGTGGTGCTGGCTGTTCTGCTATATCAAATAAAAATGCAGAGACTCTTTTTAAAAAAAAAAAGAAAAACCAAAAAACCACCAGACAAACAAAAAAAACTGACCTTTAAATTCATCAGTTGCTCCAGCTCTCCCCCCAGTTTTTTTCTTAACATTTTTAGTTTTTAAAAAAGGGATATTAAAAAATACCTCTTAATTGCAAATTTCAAGTTATTTGTAAGTAACTTGCGTTGTTTGTTCAGATTACTGAGTTTAATTGAACTGCTTTTTCTCTGAATTACACTGAACTAGTTGTTTCGGCTTGGATCTTTTTTTCTCATGAAAGGCACTTGTAGTTTTTGAAACGGCTACATCCCTGAGGATCGCTTTTCTGCAGTTCTTTTGGAAGCGAATATTTATTTCAATCTGCTGGTGTCTAGACTGTATTTAAACAATATTTTACTGTTGGTGCGGGCGTGGTCCAACCCAATAACAAAAATTACTTACCAAACCCAAGACAGATCTTTATGGTCCAGATCATCTGAAACAGAGATACCTGAGAAGTGAATTTCCACTGAAATCTGACAGAGAGGTCTGAAATGGGATAAAGGTCTTGCCTTGGTTTTTTGTGTGTGGGTTGTGTGGTTTTTTTTTGTTTTGGTTGGGGTTTTTTTTCCTGCCTCTGAATATGCTATATTGTAGAAGGACTTAAAAAACGAATTCCTTTGATTTGGGGATGATGGGAATAATGGTAGAACATTATAAAATGATGCTTAGGAAAATGCAGCTGTACTCTGCAAGCTCTTGAGCTGTGGGGATTGATCCTTCCCCCCCTTTTTTTTCTTTCTTTTATTTTTTTAATGAATACTTTTAGTACTTTTCAATGTCTGCCAAATAAATTTCAACTATAACCCAGCTGGGATTCAGGGGCAAGGTAATGAGGTGTTAGAGGCCTGTGTAGTACCTGTGGGGAAAGCATCCTTACTATGTGATTTACATTGTTGCCTAAACCTATTGAAAAAAGAGGGTTTGGGTGAAAATTGAAAAACAAAAAACTAAACCCCCAAACAAACAACAAACCAGTTCTTTGAAAATAATCTTAAAGAGGGGAAAGAGTCCACTCATTTTAGCTGAGCAAACTGTGCAGGATTTTTTTTTTTTTAAAGGAAAAGCTTTATTAAAAGAACCAATCTCAGCATGTAATTATATGTATTTTATAATTTACTGGTGGTTTAGCTTTGCTTACTCCGTTACACCACTGTATTTACCATGGGAGTAGCTACAATTACAAAGTGTGTCTTCTTTCTTTCCTGGTAAAATTTGTAGCTCACGTCCAAGTAAAAAGTCATTTGTCTGCAGGGGCATTGTGTGAGGTGCTGATGGCAGGCAGCAGCCCCGAGCACGCAGTGCTGCGGCAGCAGGTGCTGCTGTTGGTGAGCAGCATCAGGCTGCACCAGGGAAATGGCCGGGACTCCAGAGCTCTCCCACCTCCTCCACGACTCGGTCCTGGCCCGTCTTGTGCCTGTGGGAATGGCCGTGGTGTGAAGAAAGGCAAAGGATGACCTGGCACAGCTAGGGTGGAGGTGGGGACCTGACATGACTGCAGCCCCCTGCCCCAGGGACCTCCCTGTGGCCACGTAGCACCCCAAGGGCCCCACACCTCGCACCCTGGTAGGACAAGCACAAGTCAGGCTTTGATGGTGTCTTACTTGCAATTAACAGAAATGTCTTTTGATTCAGCTCGGGTAAGCAGCAAGGGTCTCAGGTGCTCCTGCAACCTGGTTGGCCTCTACAGGCCTCGTGCTGCACTTCTTGGCGTTCTCCTTGCCATTTGCTATGGCGCTACGTGGTCCTCGTGGCCCCCCCAACTACCCCAGACCCTGCCCAAGTGCCCCTGAAGACCGCTAAGCCTGCCCCCAGGGCTGAAACAGCCCAAACCCTGCCTCAGGGTCTCCAGTGCCCACTTCCAAACATTCCCAAATCCTACGCTAGGGCCCAAAATATCCCAAGATCCTTCCCTATAGCTGCTGTCAACACCCAAACTGTCCCTGCCCTGGGGCTGGCACCTGTGCCAGCTCTCAGCAAGCTGCTTTCAGCATCTGGCATGGACCTTTGCTTTGCCAGCAGAGCTGGTTGTTCCCAAGGTGTTCTGTAACAGAACAGCCTCCGTGGACAAGATTAAAATGTGTCTTTTCAGCAAAACCACGTCATGGAGCGTTTCTGAGTCTTTGTGTATGAGTATGAGCTGCAGAAGCAGAGTTGCTCGTCATTTGTACAGTGATCTCTTGTGGTGGCTCTACCAGGGCTTGTGCTGAAATGGGAGAGCGTTTTCTGCTCCTGGGAACCATCTCTCGATCTTGCATATAAACTGTGGGACTGCAGTAATTTCTAGGATGACACTAATGCCGGTGCATGCCAGGAGTAAAGCTAGGGAGACTCTAATAGGGAGTCTCTCTGCCATGGGGAAGAAACTTAACTGAGCCAGGGCACCTTGAGAAGCGACACAGGTACTGTGATAAGGCGCTGTTACCCCTAAGGATTCCTTTTGTGACTGGATGGAAATTTTAGTTGACAACTTTTATCACCTAATACTACAGGCCCAGCCAGATTCTTTCAGGGACCTCAGCAGAATGGAGATGGCACTAAGTAGTTACCATTAAAGCTTTATTTTTTTTTTTAACAGAACTTTGTGATCAGCACAGCATAGAACTCTATGATGAGAGTAGCACGGGATTTCTACAAGCAGAATCGGGGCACCACAGTTTTTTATTTCACAGCACCGCTTCGCTTATGGTTTCTAACCAGCTGGACCCAGCTCTCAGCACCCGTCTGGCTGCATCGACGCAGCAAACCTCGCCCGGACTCAAACACACGCACAACGGGGCCCCCGGCTGCTGCGGCATCACCGGCTCCGCGGTGCCAACGCTCAGGGCCTGGGGCTGCCCGCTCACCCCGCGGACCGCGCCTGGGCCCGAGCGGCTGGCGGCGGC
>JAVJGI010000063.1:2816036-2850794 GCA_035590275.1 Ibycter americanus | reverse complement strand
CGCCGGCTGCGCCCGCCTCAGGCCTGGTGGGCTGTCTCTGCCCGGCCTGGCTCCTCTCCAGGCGTGGGGGCAAAAAGGGGCAGGCGGGGGGGCGGCCTGGCTGCGGGCGGGGGCGGCCACACCTGGAGCGGGGCAGGCCCGGGAACGGTGAGGAGCAAGAAGTCAAGGGCCGTCTGGCCGGCAGCTGCCTCCCGCTGCAGGCACCGGAGAGCCTGTCCCTGCGGGTGAGGAGGGGTCTATCCTCGCAGGCCGCAGCAGGCCGGGCCGCCAGCCTGCCGGGCAGGGGCTGTGTGCGTAGCCCAAAGCCCGCTGTGGCTGCCCAGTGCTCAGGGGAGCGAGGTTACGGCTCTAGGAGGCCTCGTCTCATAAGACTTGAGACACCCAAGGTTATCTTAGGTGGAGAACAGCCAAGCGACTGGCATTACAAAAGAGAAAGGGAGGAGAGAAGGAGAAAGAAGCATCTGAACTGTCAAATTCTCACAGCAGTGCTGAAAGCTAGAGCTGTGGTGAGTTCCAGGTCCCTGGGGCCCTGTCTCCCCTCTTATGCCTCCTAGGCCCTCCCTGGTCCCCTCTCTTTCCTGTGCTGCTGTGATTTTTTTTTTGTGTGTGGTGGGTTGACCCTGGCTGGACCAAAGCTGCTCTTATCACTCCCCCTCCTCAGCTGGGTAAGGGAGAGAAAATATAATGAAAAGCTCATGAGTTGAGGTAAGGATGGGGAGATCACTCAGCAATTACCATTATGGGCAAGACAACTCAACTTGGGGGAAATTAGTTTATTAGCAGTCAAACCAATGTAGGATAATGAGAAATAAAACCAAGTCTTGAAAACACCCCCAGCCCTCACTCTGTCAGGCTTCACCTTACTCCCAATTTCCCTGTCTCCTCCCTCCAGGGGATGGGGAATGGCAGTTGTGGTCAGTTCATCACATGTTGCTGCTTCTTCTTCCTCAGGGGGAGGACTCCTCACACTCTTCCCTGGCTCCAGCATGAGTCCCTTCCACAGGGTGCCATCCTTCAGGAACAGAGTGCTCCAGCCTGGATCGCCTGCAGAGCCACAGCTCCTGTCAGCAAACCTGCTCCAGCCTGGGCTCCTCTCTCCATGGGGCCGCAAGTCCTGTCAGAAGCCAGCTCCAGCGTGGGCTGCCCATGGGGTCACAGCCTCCTCTGGGCATCTCCCTGCTCTGGTGTGGGATCCTCTGCAAGCTGCAGGTATATGTATATGCTGTTCCACTGCTACCCTCCATGGAGTGAGGGGTGCAGCCTGCCTCACCATGGTCTTCACCGCAGGCGGCAGGGGAATCTCTGCTCTGGTGCCTGGAGTACCTCCTCCATCTCCTGTACTGACATTGGTGTCTGCAGGGCTGTTTCTCTCCCAAATTCTCACTCCTCTGTCCAGATGCAATTGCTTTTGCGCAGTAACTTTTTCCCCTTCTTAAATATGTTATCACAGAGGTGCTACCGCTGTTGATAATGGGCTCAGCCTCGGCCAGCAGTGGGTCTGTTCTGGAGCTGGCTGGCATTGGCTCTGTCTGACATGGGGGGAAGCTTCTAGCAGGTTCTCACAGCAGCCACCCCTGTAGCTGCCCAGCTACCAAAGCCTTGCCACACAAATCCGATACATTTTGCTTCCCTGTACCTCTCCTCTCTATTCTTCTGTCCTGCTCCCTCTTCCATTCTCCCTTTATCTCTTAGTCTACTGCCCTTTTTCTTTTACTCTCTCTGCTTTTGTCCTGCTCCCTCCCTCCTTTTCTTCATCCTTCATGCTCTGTCCTGCAGCCCGTTGCTGCTTTTCCCTTTACATCTCTGTCCTGATCTGTAGGGGTGTCTTACCCCCCTCCCCGCAATTTCTTTGGCCTGTTCTCTGGTGTTCTCTTCCTCTCTGTGCCTGTACATGCCACTCTGTGTCCCTGCCTTCATATCTATCTCCTTCCTTCTTTTCTTTCTCTCTCTATCCTTTGTCTTGTTCACTGTCGCTGTTTTTATTTTCATTCTGTATCTCACTGTCTCTGTCCTCCTTCCTGTTCATCTCTTACTCTGTCTGACTCTTTGTGCTGCTCCTTGGCCCTATTATTTATTGCTTTACCTCTCTGTCCCACTCTCTGTCCCTGTTTTCTCTCATGGTCCACCTCTCTGTTGCTCTCGTTTGCTCTCTATGCCAGTGTCCTGCTCCTGTCTGTCTCTTCTGCAGTATTCCATGTTCTGGCTCCCTCACCTGTTTTTTGTATTGGTCTGTCCTTCTTCCTCTCTTTCTCCAGTTCCTGGGCCCTGTTTTTCAATTTTGGCCTTCTTGGCCCTGTGCCATGTTGTGATTTCATTTCTTTCACTGTCTCTCCTTGTATGGCTCCCTGCCAGGTTTTTTTAATTTCTCCCTAATCTGTCTTGTAGCCTATCACTGTTTTTTCTTGCGCTGTGTCTCTCTGTCCGGCTCCCCGTCCCCATCTTCACTTATTTAATTCTTTCCTCTCTGCCCTGTGCATGTCACTCTTTAAATTTTCATTCCCTGATGTCTCTCTGTAGATTGCTCCTAGTCCCGGTTTTTTAATTCCTCCCTCTCTGTTCTGTGGCCTATTGCAATTTGTTCTTTCTCTGTCTCTCCTTTCTTCAGCTTTTGGTCCCTATTTTTCAGTTTCTCCCTCTTGGCTCTGTATCCCCTGTCTTTCCTCAGCTCTCTGTCTGACTCCTTGTGCCCATTCTGTAATTCCTCCCTCTTTGTCCTGTGGCCCGTTGCTATTTTTGTGTTCTCTGTCCTGCTCCCTGTCCCGAGTCTTTAATGATTCCCTCTGTACCCTGTAGCCTGTTGCAGGTTTTTCCCTGCCCTTTCTCCATCACACTCTGGCTCCCTGTCCCTAATTTTTAATTATTTCCTCGCTGCCCTGTGGCCTGTTGCTATCTTCCCTTTCTCTATCTCTTTCTGTACAGCTCCTGGTCCCTCCCTTTTTGAAATTCCTTCCTTTCTGTTGTCGAGCCCATTGCGGTTCTTCCTTTCGCCGTCTCTCTGTGGCTAGCTCCTGCTCCCTGTTTTTCAGTTTCTTCTTTTTCCATCTCTGTCTGGCTCTGGATCCCAATTTTTTAGTGCCTCCTTCTCTGCCATGTAGCCTGTCTTTCTTTCCCCCTCACCCTTTATCCATCTCCCCCTCCTGACCTCTGGCTCCCTGCCACTATGTTTTAATTCCTCCCTCTCTGCCCTGTAGGTGTTGCTGTACTTCCTGTGTGTGTTGCGCCGGGACTGGCTCCTCGTGTCCCTGTCTTTTCATTCCTCCCTCTTGTCCCTGTAGCCTGTTGCTATAATTTTCTATCACTGTCTCTCTGTCTCTGTTTGGCTCTGGCTCCCTGCTTTTTCTTCCTCCCTCTCTCTGCCCTGTTGCCCCTGGCTATTTTTTCTTGCTCCATCTGTCTCTGCCTGGCTCTGGCTCCCTGTTTTTTCATTGCTCCTTTTCTGTCCTGTAGCCCATCAGTATTTTTTCTTTCTCTGGCTCTCTTTGTCTGGCTCGCTGTCCCTGTTGTTCAGTTTCTTCCTTCTCAGCCCTGTAGCACGTCATGATTCTGTTTTCTTTCTCTGTCTCTCCTTTCCCAGCTCTCCGTTCCTCACTTTTCATCTTCCTTCCTTTCTCCATCTCACTCTTTCTTGCTTTCTATCCCAGTATTTTAATTCCTCCCTCTCTGCTGCATAGCCCGTCACTTTTTATTTTTTTCCATCTCTCTATGTCCATCTCACTGCCCCCATTTTCTAATTCTTCCTCTCTGCCCTGTACCCTGTTGCTATTTTTGTTTTCCTCTGCCCCTCTCTGTCTGGCTCCCTGTCCCTAGTTTTTAGTTCCTTCCTCTACCCCCTGTAGCCTCTCTGGATTTTTTCCTTGGTGTCTCTCTCTCTCTCTGTCTGGCTCCCTCTCTCCATGTTTTAATTCCACATTCTCTGTCCTATAGCGCCACGCTATTTTGTCTTTCTCCATCTGTCTCTGTCCGGCTCCCTGCTGCTGTTTTTCCTCCCTGTTCGTCTTATAGCCCGTTGCTGGTTTTAGTCCCCTCCTCGCCTTTTTCTCCATGGTGCTCTGTCCGGCTCCCAGTCTGCATTCTTTAATTCCTCCCTCTTTCCTGTAGCCAGCTGCTGTTTTTTTCCCATTCTACATTGTGTTCTGTCTGGTCGCCTGTCCCTGTTTTTCAATTCCTCCCTCTCTGCCCTGTGGCCTGTCACTTCCCTCCATTTGATTTCTGCCTCTCTCACTGTCCAGCTCCCTGTGCCTGGTTTTTGGCTGCCTCCCTCTCTGCCCTGTGGCCTGTGTGATCTTTTGCCTGTCTCTGTCTCTCTCTGGCCAGCTCTCTGCCCCTATTCAGTAATTCCTTCCTTTCCACCCTGTAGCCTGGCACTTCTGTCCTTTCTCCATCTCACTGTCTCTGGCTCCCTGATGACCCTATTTTAGAATTCCCCTCCTCTTCTTTCTGTACATATTCCTATTCGTTTTGCTCTCCAGCTCTCTTTTTTCCATCTCCCTGTCCCTATATCTTAATTTCCCCGCCTGTGCGTTGTAGCGTGTAGCTGTGGTTTGTTTTGTGTTGTTCCCCTGCCCCTTCCCTCCATCCTTCGCTGTCCCAGCTCCCTGTCCCTATTTCATTCCTTCCTCTGCCGTGTTCCTTGTCACTTTTTTGTCTTTCTCCATGTCTCTCGGTCTGGCTCCCTGCCCCTGTTCTTCTTTCCTCCCTCCCCCTTGTGCTGCCCATCCCAGGGTTTTACCTGCATCTCTGACACCCCTGGTCTGTCCCTTAAATCATTCCCTTCACCCCACCGGTCCGTCCCTTCCCCCAGCACCCGTCCGTCTCTTAAATCCTTCTTGGTCCTGGTCTGTCCCTAAATTAAATTATTCCAAATTATATGAGCTTAGACAAGAACCAAATGAATCCCCGTCTGCCTTCATGGAGCAGTTTAAATACACTAATCTGGACCCTGAAAAGCCAGAAGAGGCTCTTCAGTTGGCTTCTATCTTTATGGGACAATTGGCCCCAGATATAAGAAACTTCAAAAATTAGAAGGGGTGGACTCAGTGGATTTGGGAAAGATGTTAGGGGTAGCGTGGATGGTTTTTAATAAGGAAAAGGAAAAAGAGACAGGACAGGTCTGAAGGGAAAAGCTAAGTGAGGGGAGATTGCTGCTTTAACAGGGAGATTGCTGCTTTAACAGGGACGGCTCTTGGAGGAGCCTGTAGGGAGGAGCAGGCACAGGAAGGGATTACCTAGGAATGCAGAAGAGCAGGGGGAGGGGAAAATCACCTCCTTTTGTGCAGCCTCATCTTGGTCTTGGGGGAGATCTGGAAGATCTGCGTGCAGTCTGCAAAGAAAGGGGGCACTGAAAAAGTGAGTGTCCTCGGGCTGGGAACCTGGACCCAGCCCTGCAAGCCATTAAGGTGCTAACACTGCCTGATGAATCCTGACGGGGACCAGGGGAATCATCCCCAGCTGAACCCCTGGTTACACTGAGGCTGGGGAGCAATGAGGTGGAATTTTTAGTTGGTACAGGAGCCGCTTATTCTGTACTTAATACTTGCAGAGGAAACCTCAGCCATGAAACTGTAAGTGGTGTTGGTGCCACAGGGAAGTGAAAAAATCAGCCCTTTTTGCAACCCTTAAAATTTAAGTTAGGGAAACAATGGGCAACTCACTGGTTTTTATATATGCCTGAACATCCGATACCCTTGATGGGAAGGGATTTATTGAGTAAATTAGACGCGCAGATAACTTTTAAGAATGGAGAGCTGCAACTACTAATAGCTGAAATGAAACCTGTGGAAGCGAGAATTTTTATTTTATGGAACACACAAAAAACAGGAAGAAATTCCTGCAGGAGTGGAGGATGCAGTAACACCCTTGGTATGGGCTAGTGGAATCCCAGGTTGGTCTAAATTGGTGGAACCAGCAAAAGTTGTTCTAAAATCTGGACCTAAACCAGTAAGACAAAACCAGTATCCTGTTAGGTGGGAGGCTAGAAGGGTTGGAAGAATTAATTACAAAATTTTTGAATTCGGATTGTTGGATAGAGTATGAATCAAAATATAACACCCCGCTATTGCCAGCGAAAAAGCAAAATGGCAAGGAGTATAGATTACTTCAGGATTTAAGAGCTGTGAATCAGATTGTTCAAGATATCCACCCAGTAGTGGCTAGCCCATATAGCTTGCTGACATGCTTGAAGATAAAGCATAAATGGTTTACTGTACTTGATCTAAAGGATGCTTTTTTTCTTCGTACCTCTAGACAAAGAGCCAGGCAATATTCGCCTTTGAATGGGAAAGCCCCACCACTGGACGCAAAACACAATTTACCTGGACGGTGCTACCTCAAGAGTTCAAAACCAGTCCAACAATATTTGGCAACCAGTTGGCAAAAAAGCTGGAATTATGGAAGAAGGAAAACCCCAAAGGAACAATACTGCAATATGTAGATGACATTTTGTTGGCTGCAGAGGCTCGGTGAGAGCGCATACATTTTCTATACGCCTGTTGAATTTCTTAGGGCAAGGAGGATATCATGTATCAAAAAGCAAAGCTCAGGTGGGAAAAGAGACTGATACATTTAGGCTTGGAGATTTCACAAGGACAACGGAGACAGGAGCCAACAGGAAAGAAGCGATCCTGCCAAACTCCAGGAGCAAGAACTCTAGGGGAGCAGAGGGCTTTCTTCGTTATGGTTGAGTGGTGCAGACTGTAGATTCTCAACTATGGACTATTGGTAAAACCCCTTTATGAAACCTTGAAGGGGTCAAAAGAGAACCAGCTGCTATGGACCCCTGAATGCCAAGTAGCCTTTAAGGGCTTAAAAAAGGCTCTGATGTCAGCATCTGCATTGAGACTGCCCAGTTTCTCTAAGCCCTTTGAGCTGTTTGTATATGAGCAATACCACCTTGCCCTCGTGTGCTGACTCAAAGACTGGGAACATGGAGAAGAGCTGTGGGGTATTTCTCTAAACAATTGGACAATGTAAGTAATGGATGGCCAGGATGTTTGTGTGCTGTAGCTGCAACTGTTCTTTTAATCCAAGAAGCTAGAAAATTAACAACAGGACAAAGAATCATGGTGTATGTTCTGCATATGGTGATTTCTGTCTTGGAGCAAAAGCGGGGGGCATTGGCTGTCTCCAAGCTGCATGCTTAAGTATCTCCTGGTATCGGTTGACACCTTCTGAGGATGGCTGGAAGCTTTCCCCTGTTGCACCAACAAAGCCAGCGAAGTAACTAAGCTATTACTCAAAGCAATAATACCAAGGCTTGGGGTACTGATGGGAACGTCCTCTGATCCGGGCCTGCATTTTGTGGCAGATTTTGTCCAGCAGTTAAGTAAAACCTGTAGTATCAAGTGGGATTTACATACCCCACGGGGGCCTTGGTCAAGCAGGAAGGTAGAAAGAATGAATCAAACCCTGAAACAGCAGATTAGTAAAATATGTCAAGAAACTTCTTTAAAGTGGCCACAAGTCCTCCCACTAGCCCTTTTGAGAATCAGAATACAACCAAGGTCGAGGAGTAAAATTAGCCTTTGAGAAGTGTTCTGTGGAAAACCATACCAAGAGCCACTGATTCCCAGGGAAATACATATAAAGGGAAAAACAGATTTAAAGTTAGATCTGATTTCTCGAGGGAAAATCCTTGCGGCTCTCCAACAACACATTGTTTTGACAGGGCCACTCACATGGGACACTCCTATCCATCAGTATCAACCAGGAGACTTCATACCTAAGAACATGGAACTCCAAACCTCTGCAAGAAAACCAGAAAGGACCCTTTCAGGTACTCCTGACAACCTGTGCTGCAATCAAGGCAGGAGGAATCGAACCCTGGAATGGTTACCCCTAAGTAAAACCAGCATCAGTGCTACTGAGAGAAGAACCTCAGTGGAAGATCATTTCGGCAGATAAAAATCCAAAAATCAATGTGACTGTTAGTCGACAAACTGAAAGTGTTTTGGTTGGTATAGCCATGATGTTCACCAACTGCTTAGCATGTCAGGGGACTAGTCATGACAACCTTTATGAGGAAGCGAAGATACAATTAGCCAAGAAACTCAATGTAACAGATTCTTGGATATGTTCACAGGTAATGTTAGGGGGAACAGGGTTATCCTATGACCCTATTCCTCTAGGACAGCCAGAATACTCTGTCTTAATGAAGTAGGATAACTTAATGATACTACACCAAGAAAATATTCCCAAGGTGGACTTACTAGCTTCTAGTTGTACACTAGAAAAAGATAATAGTGTGATCTCAGGTAGTTGGCCTACGCAAAGATATCCCTTAAGAATAGGGGAGAAACCAAAAGCCATCAATTTAGGAAAAGTGAAAGACTGATTGCTCTGTTAGAATATGACAAAGAATACTTCAACACCACGTTTTCAAGCCGGAAATAGTAAATGTAGGTATTACGTTTCTTCTACACAGAACACCCCTATACCATTCATCTTTTTGAATGGAACATTAAACAGAACCTGATGGCTTTCACACTCTATTTGGGATCTGTTACAAAATAATACGATAGCTTGGGAAGGTAACTTTAATGGTACATATTGGATTTGTGGGAAAAAGGTGTATTGATGGTTGCCTGGGGGATGGTACAGGTCTTGCTATCTAGACTTATTGATGCCTCCATTTAGAGTATTACAGCAACTCCCAACAGGACAACCATGTTGGAGGAGAGAGGTAAATTTGAAAAACAGGCCCTTGGTATCAGAAGGGCAAAGGTTCTTCTTTACACCATGCCCTACGTGTGCAGCTATGTCCTATGGAACTAAGATAAATTGACTCCGCAGTTTGCTAGAGGAAGTAGCTACTGATACCATTAAAGTATTGAATAGTACATCATATGAAATGGCCCAAAATAGAATGGTGAATGTACAAAATCATATGACCCTAATTATGTGTGACCTAGTCAAGGAGGATCTTGTGCTCTTACAGGACAAGAATGTTGTACATCTATAAACGATGGATTTGAGACACAGCAGAAAGGGATAAACTCAATTGAGAGGGCAGTGGAAGAGTAGGAAAGGCAAAAGGAGTCCTTTTCGTCGTGGTGGAGTTGGTTGACTTCATGGCTACCAAACCTGACTTAGGTAAACAAATTATTTGTAACAGTTATAGCCATGGTTGTTATATGTATTTCGTGCTGTATCATGATCCAATGTCTACCTTTACTCGTGTCATGTTGTACCCAATTGTGCATACTTGGAAGTCAGAAATGCCATCAGAATTGTGCAATTTAGGTGAGACTCCCAAAGAAATCTTATTCTGGAAGTCTCAAAGGGGGGAACTATTGCAAGTCAAAGTAATTGATATGTAAATATGTGCTCAAAACTCCAAATGTTTAGCAATGCTCAAGGGATACACTAACTGTACTAACCTTGAGAAGGAGGGCCTGGTATGTTAGCAAGGAAGATACGGATGAACATATGGCCAGATGATGCAGTTGGAAGACATTCGAGTGAGGAAGTTCTGGCCGCAAGAGGAGACAAGCTGATGAGGTGCTGCAGTCCAAGAAAAGCAGTTGAAAGTAGCACAAAGGTAATTGTGGGGTGGGGGGAAGGATTTTAGTGTGGGGCTGGTGGGTTCCTGGGGAAGGATGAGAAGCTCGGATGTTGGCATTTGTGGCCCAGTAGAGCTGAGAATGTGTTGGGGCGTGATCCTGACGTGCTTAAGCATGAGGTCAGCTTTCTACTTGGGAAGGGGTCCACTGAGTTGACTAGACTGATACTCGTAGAAATTGACTCCCCAAATTATTTGCCACATCAGTGCTATAGAAATAGAAAAAATAAAGAAACACATCTTAAAACAAAAATTCCAAGGAAGCATGTATTCAAAAAATATCTGGAAATATTTAATGGGAGTACGTTTAAGAAGGTACTGAAAACAGCGTGCCCAGATAACCCATCAATGGGATTTGAAGCCATTGCTGGTTGCTGACTAGGTATGTTTTCCTGTTTAGAACGCTGTTTTTCCTTCATCTCCTTCATGCTGTGTCGTTATATCCAGGATTGGGTCATCAGAAATTAAGCCCCCATCCTTCTCTGTAAGTATATGTAGATAATTCGCTGATAATAGAAACAGTTCTACGTAGCAAAACTTCTGCCCTAGCTCGCGTGTTTTAGGGGAAGAGAGCATACTCTCTTTTTAACGTGATGAGTAGTACAGTGGGACTCTGAAGGGGCCTGCTGCGGGCTCCAGCAGTTCATAATAGTGACACGGGACAAACTTATTTTTGCAATACTGAAGGGAAAGTCGGTTTACATTAGAGGCTGTGGAAGTACAAGGTTCTCCAAAAAGCGTAGGTGTTAGTACATTTTGCTAATGTTAGGCAAGTTGCTTGAGGCATGTGGAAAGGAAAGTTTTGATTAATGAGTTGAGAAGCTCTCTGGTTTTAAGAAGAAAACCTTGATTCTTCTGATAACTGGGAAAGATTCCAGCTGGTCACAAGTGCTACTGCCTATAGAATATAAGCTTTGGGAAGAGTCAGTAAAGGGAATTATGAAGAATATAAGGAAGATACTCTTCCGGATTACTACATGCGTATGTTTAGTTAATTTGAATATTGTAAGCATAAATATTTAAGCAATTTGTTAGAATTCAGTCCTTGTGTGCGTATCTGCTGAGACCTGGCAACAGAGTTCTGGTGCTGCTTTCCCCTGCCTCCGTAGCTGTCCCTGTGCTCGTGCTAATTCAGTGCGGCTTAAAAATTTGATCTTGTTGATACTAAATTGTAATGATGTATATGTTATTCTGAGATATAAGAGGACTTTCAGATCCTAGGCTTTCTCTTTTCCTGTTGATGAAATGGTTCATCTCCTAGAGCTATGAAATACTACTGTGTACAGGTTTGTTGCTTTGGTCATTCATGCTGTGGAAGGAGAAAGGCATTCTCACTTTCCCCTGGAAGTGTGTCTGTGCATTGAAGTCCATCTGATCTTTTTGTTTATAAATTTGGATTCTAAATACTTAAGTATAAAGAGTTCTGGCTGTCCAAATTCTTGGTTGCTAGATGTCCATCAGGCTTCCCTGAATCGTATAGAAGAATGATACCCACATCTACTGAATACCTAGCTGTCTGGGAATCAAAAAGAGGTCTAGTTTTCATTCTGGAATAATAGTACCATGGGATTTCTCTTTGTGTCTCATATTGGCAGTTTTAGTTTTATTAAATCTGTTCCAGTGTTAGCCAAGAGAGAATTCCCTCGTCTAATTTATGTGAAATAATATTGCTTAAGTCCAGGATGCTTGCAGAGAAATCCCAAGCTGAAAGCTTAGGCCTATAAACATACTGTTTCAACCCCTCACCCTTCAAAATGGATGTTAACAACTGTATTAGTATTCTAATTCATCTCAGAGGAAGTTTCTTCTCTTCTATGACACTTCAAATTCCTGCCCAAGTGGTTTTTGTTTTCTTTTAATATTGGAGGAAGAGAAATAAACTGCTTGGACTAGGGGAAGAGATGCAGGAATTTTATCAGAAGTGCAAGTCAGCAGGATGGAGAGTGAAAAGCTCTGGAAAATTAATCTAACAGCTTTCCCGGAAGGGACAATGGCTTTTTTAGCGTGAATGTTGTATATCCTCTGAAACAGCAGCGCACGTGCCGTTTTCCTCGTGTGTAAGTATGGATTGTGGAGGGTGTTGACATTGTCCTCAGAAGATTGCAGTTCTCTTAAAACACGACTACAGAAGTAGGGCATCTGCTCCTGTAGAAGAAATCTAGCTGTGTACCGGCCTGCGGCTCTCAAGCACATGCTATGAACTTGATAAGCAGGAGGGAAGGGTGTCATTTTTTTTCTGCTTGCTAGCATTTATAATGAGTGGCCCTGGCATATGTAAATGTACAGTCAAATTCTATTTACAACCCATTATTTTCTGAAAAAGGTGAGTAAGAATTACCTTTTACCCTCACCCTATTAAAAATCTGCTAAGGGACTTTGCAGGATAAGGACAGCAGGGATAAGAGGATACAGGAATAGAACTTGCGTTTATTTTTGAGGTTAATGTTCACCTACTGCCAGTGCAGAAATGGTTCAGTTTTTAGCCTTATTAAGTTTGGATTCAGACCTGCAAATTCCATACGTTCTTCAAGTGCTTTTGAGCAGAAAAAACAGCAAATGTGAAAATGGAGTTCCAGCTGCACCCTAGTTTCAGGACTTCACAGTTATGTGCTACATGTGCGTTTCCAGATGCCTGGAATATCTATCCACATAAGGAAAAGAGCAGATTTTCTACTGGGGGAAGCAGTGCCCTCTGGTGGTGAATTTTGGTATCTCCGAATGAGAAAAAGCCTATTAGTGGGAGCCAGAGCTGGAGCGCTTCTGCATCTGGAAAATTAAGTAAATTCCCTGGTTTTGTTCCAAGTAGATGGTAATTTCTTGGTGTTCTGTGATTTTGTTAGTTTTTTAAAAAAATATTTTTTTTGTTTCATACAGATACGTTATCTTTTTCCTACCGTACTTTGAGGGCTGGTCAGGCTGGAAGCGGTATAGCAAGCACTCTTGCGTTGCAAGGGAATGCTTGCACGGCAAATAAAACATTAATTTAGTTTGCATGTTTTTGAAGTTGTCATTCTGACGGCAAGGAATGGCTGTGATAAAGGTTTCTAGTTGGCTAAAGCTGATTCTGTGTGTTGGCTGATACGCAAAATCAGCACAGCTGACTTCTTTTCTAGCTTCCTAACTAGCAGGAGCTGTGAATACATAAATCCACGTAATGGAAGCTTTGTTGGTACAGTTTATATAGTTTACTTTACATAGTACTGTGTCTTTGCAGCGCTGGTTTTCATTTGGGGAGCCTGCAACAGCTTCGCACTTGAACAGCACTGCCAGCTCTCTGGAGCTAGAGCGTCTGCAGCCTGGTGGTAGCTGCTTCACTGTGATCTTACTCCAGCCAAGGACATCCCTGCCTAACTGTGAGCCTTCACTAACTCATCAAAATAGTAGAAAATTAGCCAGCTTTTCTCTTGCTGAAAGTTTTCTGGATTTTGTGAATTGACTGGGCTCATGTAGAGGTCTGGCAAGCACTAGGGTTCGTGCAAAGTGAGCAGAGGATCAGAGAGGAGAGAAGAGGGGAGCAGGAACTCCTTTTGGAGGTATCTTGCTTGCGTTCTGGTTTACTGTTTTATGAAACTGTACACTGAAATGATGTGGGAGCACAGACTATAGGGAGCCATCCCCTTTTCAGCATCTAAAGTTGTCAGTAAATACATGAAAATCCAAATCTAGCTCCTGACTTCATGCTGGTGCCCCTATCTGTATGTTTTCCTCTCCTGCTTTTCTGTCCCTCTCTTGCCCTCTTCCTTTGCGCTAAGCTGTTGCAGCTTAAAACCAGCTACAATTGACGAAGTGCGTCTGCCAAGAAAGATTTTTCCTGTAAAGTTTTTTCCTCAACAAATGTCGCTGGGGGAGTAGTGAACTTGGAAGAGGCCCACAACTACTGCAACTGAAGTGTTTAGAAAAGGCAAAACTATGGAAATAAGTGTTTTATATTATCTTGTTTTCTTTGAAATGGGGGCAACAACTCAATCCAGCAACAGTGCCATTCCCTCTGGTACCAGTTTCCAGCTAGATGCTGACAAAACAAACTGAAGGTATAAAATCAAGATTGCTTAATCGGGGGTGGGAGGGGAAGGGGAGCAAGGGGCAAGATCATGTTAACTGATAAAAGAAAATACACAAAATAAAGAATGCCTGGCTTTTTACCTTGGGGTATGTGTTCAACTGCAGAAAGAATGTTTATGGAAGAATATGTTGTGCTGTTTAAGCATGCTTCAAAGAACATATCGTTTCTTACCTTGTAGAAATTCCTCCTAATGGAATTCACTGCCAAGCATCTTAGGTTCTTTTTCTTTTTTTTTTTTTTTTTTAAAGACCATAAGTCAGTAGAACTGATGTATATTACCCATGGGCCAGTTTGTACAGGGATAGCTTAATCTGGGCACGTCCTTACCTTGAATTGAAAGTCTGTTGTATTTAATGGGGTGTTAACTCAGTTTATTCTCTGGGATTTCTGCAGTAATTTTATTGCCTGCACAAGAAGCAATTTGAAGCCAGATGAAGTGTAGGTATACTCTGTAACATACCTGCTGAGCTTAGCAATGATGCCTGGACATGCTTGCCTTATTCTGCTGTTTATATATTTTCTCATCGCACCTTTTGCATCTCTCTTTCTGGTAGTCCTGCTTTGAGTTTGAGGGTTGTCTACCCTCTTTCAGGAAACAGATCTGTATGTACTGCATTTGGTCTGTTTCCAAATCTAGTAGCCCACCTTGGACTGACGCAGCCTTTTCATTTCTGCAGGTTGTCACGGACATAACCGCAGGCAGGATTTGGTCTCTACATCTTCCTCAATATATCCCAACTCTGACTTAATCTTTGTTCCTTCTCACCTTCAGTCCTGGCCTCCCCTGTGACTCTTCACTGCTGGAGTTTGCTCTTTGGCTTGTATGGAGTCATTTATTTGGTGCTTTCTCCATCTTTCTGAATCCTTCTGATGTTGTATAACTTCCTTTTTTCATGTCAGTGACTGCAGAAGGAATTCCAAGATCCTCTTTAGGAAGCAACTGTTATACAGATGCAATTTTGCTTTGGTACCAACCAGCAATACTCAGTGTTACATGGTATTTCATGGACAAGTGCTGTCTAAGCGTTCAGTTTTTAGTTAAACTGTGCTGTAGACTAGTATCTACCAAGGCTTATCACACTCTTTGCTTTTCCTGTCTTGTTTTGTCCTGATTCAGTCCCATACAACACGAAGAGATTGTGCCAAATGTGCTTGTCTGTACTGCCAAGAATAAGAATAATGGTGGATTCTGAAGTCAGTTTTTACTAATAAGGCTATTTGGTAGTTGAGTTCAATGATGTTGTAGCAGAACCTACAGTGAATTACAAGCCCAAGACAATGATAATGTTAAAGAAATGGGTTCCTCTAATGCTGAAGCACCAGTAGGACAAAGACAGAGGGGGAAATCAAAGGCAAAGAACAAAAATCAAGTTCAAGTTGACTGACTGTGCAGTGTGACAGACTTTTATAAAGACTTTTTTCAGATGTGGCTGTTCTGCAAGGGAGAATGGCATAGGTCAGCATCCATGCCTTAGGACACAAAACTGAATTGTTTAGTCCTCTTACATAGGTGGTCTTCATGGTAAGAGTACAGACAACAGTTTCATGAACATTACAAACCATTTGGATGTTGTTAAATTACTAGGTGTATGTGTTTAATATGAACAAGACACACAATGTCCTGTTGAAGTAGCCTGAATACATTCTGTGGCGTTTATGCTGGTTATAGAGGACAGACAGCACTAACTTCATCAGAAACTCTTCTGGAGCACACCTATTCCCTGAACTAATAAGAAGTATCAGGTCAGTTTGTCTCAGTTCAGTTGTCGTGTGGTTTTGACATTTTTGATCTAGTAGTAGATACTTCACAACTAGATCAACTGTTTTGTAGAGCCAAAGCTTCAGAAGAAAGTTTGGGCCCCGTTGAAATTAGTGAAAATTTAGTCACTGAATTTGCTGGAGCCAGGATTTCATCTGTAGTCTTGAAACTGGCTCTGCAGCTTTTCCTAGGCTCATCCAGTAGCCCCAGTCCTGCAATACAGCTTCACAGGCGAATCTGCATGGTGCTTCTCTGAAGAAAAATCAAAGGGGAACTCCTGCCATGCATTACAAGACTGAAAAAAGCATACATTTCTTCAGCTAAAATATCAGAGCTCTTTCACATATAATGGGGTCACTGTTTCTCTGCTGATGTTCTCATGTTATTGATACTTAACTAGCTGGGTTCCAATCTGGGTATAAAACATCAGCACTTTAAAATCCTAGCAATGAGAGTTTCAGATCACAAAAATGTCAGTCCTGTCACTTAGAAACACTTTTGTTGCTTTTCATCACTGCTGCTACTTTTTGTTAATGATAGGAGATTCAAGTCAATTCTGAAGTTCTCTAATAGTAAATTGCCTGAATCCAGTATTTCCCTATCCAGAGCCAATACTTTTTCACATCACAGGATATCTGTTGAGAGGAAGGTGTCCTCGGGGTGAGGTAGAGGGACTGAGCCCGGATCCAGATAATTGAGGTTCAGTTTCCAGGCTCTGAGATAGACTTTCTCTGTGTGACAGATACTATTTCTGTCTTGTGGTCTGGTCAACGTCCTAGTGAAAGGTACTCGGGTACTTTAGTGATGAGGATGATAAAAGAACTGATGCAGACAGAATTCTTGGGCAGGTCATTTGTTTTTCTCCGCTTCAGTTCTTCATTGTGCAAGTGAAAAGAGTAAACATCATCCATTTAGACTGAGAGAAAAGATTGCCTGAAAAAAAAGGGGCTGTGTCTTAGCCTATGTATCAGCAGTGTCCAGGAAATATCACTGTGATCTGAATAGGAATCTATAGGTGGTGTTCTGTTAAATCATTTACCTCCAGTGATAGTTTTGGATATGGTTACAAGGATTAGGGCTTGGAAACAGTAATTTCTTGTTGGCTTTTCAATTATTAAGGTAGACTTGTGATACTTCTTTTTTTCTCAGATGTGCTGCCTAAAATATTACAAATATTGTAGTTAAATCTTATTTTCATTGTTCTTTCTCAAGCTCTGGCCTTTAAGAACACAAGCAGAAGTGATATCTGTGCAAGGTGGTGGCAAAGGTCTTGTGTAGTCTTCTGAAAACGGTCCTTTTTTGGTGTGCATGGCATTGTAGTCAGAAAGAGCATCAGGAAGGTATAGTGGATAAAAGAGAATGAATGACATGACTTGAGTGTGGGAACCAGAAATAACCTTTTGATGGCAATTTTTTACCTAGCCAGAAATTATCAGTATAATTGAAAGTGTGATTTTTTTAACCATCTTTAAGCATGAAGGTATAATCTGCCTGGACATGTTTGTCAAAATAGTTAATTTTATTATGGATGTATTAATAAAATGATCTGATATTAAAATCAATTTCCATACAGTCTTAGGTAATTTAACTGTATCAGTTTAGAAACTGATTTTTAAGCATACTAATGAGCCCTGTCTGGGTTCATTGTCTACAGAGACTGCATAGTATATAATACCATCACAAAAAAATTGTTTCTCAAGATCTTAAATTCACCACTCTCTACAATCTAGATCTCTTTGCTGGACTACTTGAGTCTCTTCTGAATTTGTCCTGCTTCTCACTCAGATCAGGGTGAAGTGTGTTTTTGAAGATTTAGAACAAATGACAGGCTGCTATAAGGGATTTAACTGAAGAGGGATGGATGCCGAGTACTGTTTCAGCTAAGGAAAGAGTGGTGCTGCCAGGAAGCTTGCGTTGTGATTAGGAGCTGGTCGTCATGGTGGGAGGGTGGAGCTGTGTACAGAATAAAACTAGTCAGTCAAAATGGCCTTTTCCCACCTTTTCCTTTTGACACAAGAAGAAAGTCACAGGTGAGAAATCTTGTTTCGTTAACCTGGTCTGAGGTTGGAAGAGGAGGAGAGAACAGGATAAAACAGGTCAGATTTAGGCTTCAGTGGTAGATCTAGAGCTGGCTCCATTGCTGCCCGTGAGGTTCCTGTCAGCTCCAGATCTCCCAAGAGATGTTGTTTGAGCTTCTGTGATGAGAAGGTTCAGAGCTAGCGTCAGTCTGGATGGTTTACTAGTTTAAATGTCTGGTTTTGGGAGGTACGTTCTCAAGCAAAGGGTTCTAAATATAAAATCATCTTGGGAAGTTTTCATCCTATGAATATTCACTTGGTGGATTTACATTTTGTTTTTCATTTCTGAGCTTCTAGAACAGAGCCTTACACAGAGGACAACCTTCCCATCTGTCTGAATAAGCTCTCTGACAGAAGTATTTTGCAAAACCAGTATGTTGTTGTTTAATATATCTGTATCCTTCAGTTAGTTTCTTTCAGAACACTTTGAAGACCCAGCCATTGTCACATGCAAGCTCTAATAATCTGGGACTTGAGCAGAATGTCGATCTCCTGTGCACCCTTGAATGTGTTGACTGAAGTGGTGGAGGTGCAGGTGGAACTGATGATACAATTTTGCCCTGAGAGACTAAGGTTATTTGGGTAGTTGTTCTCAGTATGGAAAATTCTTGAGAAACTTGGGAGAGAGCAAACACATCTGTCACATGCTTGTTAGGCATCTGGAGCGGATGCTTTGGAACTACAGGGAGGACCATCTGTTAGGATGGAGGATTATCACTAGAGCTTACAGAGATACCTGCCTTCTCTATCTAAGTGTGCTCACCATGGTTCCTGACCTTTTCTGAGAGCAGTAGCTATTGCTGTCAGTCCCCTGGTTTCATATGCACTGCAATCATTCGAAAAAGAATGAAATACATAAATAAGGTTATGCGTTCTTCACAACTCCCCTCACAATGCTCTTGGGTGCTTGATTGCTTCTAGGCAGAGGGTTTTGTTATACCATTCTCATTTACTTTCTTTTTCTACCCATGTATGAAGTTTTTTCCTAATCCAGCCTCATATGGTGGCTAATGGAACAGAATTGATGCAATTGCTCCAAAAAAAGGCTTTCAGCCAGTAGATTCTAATTAAAGCAACCTTTTTTTTTTTTTTTTCAGAAGAGGGAAAAAAAAAATCCTTCAAAGAGCTGACTTTCTTTGTATCAGATGAGTATATATGCAATAATTTGCCAGCCTGATGGAGACAGAAGTTGAAATATGCTTGGAGCAGTTATATCCAACCATATGTAAGTGCTGGCACTACCTGGAGCTTATTTCTCCCACAAGGTGGTATTTCTACCGTGTAATCTTGTTGTTTCCTGCTGTAGGCAGTATTAGGGAGAATGTGTCAGAAAAATTGTCAAAATGGCTTTCTGTCGGAAGATTCCATTTTACTTATGCCCACGGGAAAAAATGCATAGATTTAGTTGAAAATTCATAGTTCTTGGGTTTGACCAGTTTGAGTTTCAGGGGCAAGTCCATATGCCCAATTGCAGAGGCACTTGCAGTTAAAAATCCTACCCTCAGGTTCTCCAGGGAGATGGTTTCTTTGATCTTGCCTGCTTCTTCCATGTGCTTAGTTGCCTAAGCAGAGATGGAGGAGGGGAGCTTTAACTAGCAGAGCTCTGCTTCCAGGAAAAAAAACCAGCCTACCACACCTGTAAAAATTGTTATTAAAACTAACCAATTAAATTTCACTTGTGTGGTAGGTTCTCAGTGACCAAAGCTAGGTGCAGCTGTGAAAACAGTGGGAAGAGGTCTAGGCTGTAGTTAAGGAGCTGTGCTGCCATGACATGTCATGGATTGCTCCTTGTGCTGGCTGGGTCTAATCTGGTGGTGGTGGGAATTACCTTATCTCTAAACCTCATCTCCCTTCCAAATCCGCCTATAATGTCAGACTGAGAAATCAGTGCTTAGGAGAACAAAGAATCATTACAAATGCCTCTTCTACTCCAAGTGCCAGGAGCATTTTTTTTTTTAAAAAAACTTCCTTCTGTATTAGTGAATCTACTTAAGCCTTACCGAGGTAACTCATTGCCTGACCCGCAGCCGTCCCCAGGAGGGGGGGGCTGAATGAATGAATTGCAGCTAATACTTACTAGCCTCAGGAGATGGTGAAAAGACATGGTGAATAAGTGTGCAGGAGGCTTGATACGTGAGAATCTCTGAATTTCTTCCCTCTGTATCTGTCCCTGTGCTTGAGAACAGCCTTGTAATTACTTTCCCTTACTCTCCTAAAGACCAAACAGCCTCTTACTCCTCACTTGGCGCATTTAGGCTGTCTATTCATGGGGAACCATTCCCTAGCGCTCCCTACAGAGCCCAGTAAGTTATATTACTGAAAATCCTTCCTATCCAACATTTTGTAGTTTAAAAAAAAAACAAACAACCCTTTCTCTGTCTCTCCCTTTCCTTCTGGTCTCTTGCACCTGAGCTGGCTGTATCTGTGAAGCTCCGAAGCCTGTAAGTGATGCTGTTTGCCTCTGAGTCAGAGAGGCTTTTAAATCTGGGTGTAAAATGAGACTCCTACAGCAGTAAACAGAGCGATCATATACCTCCTTTGAAGTTACCATTTAAATAACCTCCAGGGCTTTACTAATGCAGGAAGCAAGCAAGAGGAAATAATTCCCTCCTTCTCCCCCTTCCTGCTCCCCTCTCCAAAGCAGGGAAAATGAAAATGAATTCCCTGGCAGAGGAGGGACACTGGTTTTCAGGGGATTGCACAAGAGATGAACAGCTCTCACTTGCAGTTTAGTTAATGAGTCAGCACATACTCATTCATGGACACAATTTATTAACCTATAAACACTGCAGATGATGGTGTTATCACTGTGATAAAGTAATTTTAATTTGCTGTATAATTTATAAAGTTGCTGCTGGATCAGAGGGAAGCCTGTGTCTGCTCCTGTGTCCAGGTCCTGTCTTGGTGCTAGGGGGGGAAGAGAAGATCAGGGAAACAAAAAGGAGGGGTCCTAGCAGGACTACAGGAGCTGACCTGGCTGCAGATCATGTTTTGCTGGTTTCCCACCCCTGTGGGTTGTTCCTGGTGCTGCTAATTCATGAAAAGGTGCATGTGTGTTCTCGAGCCTCCAGCTCTGCATCTGAATTGATGCTTGGATTTTTCCTGAAGGCAGGCAGACACATAGCAAGAGCACAAGTGAGTGTGCGTGACATCTGACAGCAGTGGAGGCGTGTTCAGTGATGTGCTGGAAAGGAGGTTGTCCTGTGCTGAATGGGATACTGTAATGTTGGATGGCAGCATTACAGGCTCTTGAGATTATAGTAGGGTCTTCTCTGTGGGCTGATGGCATATGGCTACCAAATGTGAGCGTAGTATAGCCTTCTGAGACCTTTGTAGTTAGCGTGTGCTGCAGTGATCTCATGGGACAGCTTTCTAGTGAGACAGCAGGTTTACCCAGTCCTGGAGGGACTGGGAACTGAGGAACCTGGAGAAGTAGCATCCTTACTTGCCTGGATATTACTTATTTGCCAGGTAGGTTAACTAGTCAATACCTGAATGAGTTCATTCCTTTGTTAAGTAATTTATTGAATAGTAAGATTTATTCAAATTATTAAATAGACTTTATTAGTGCAGCTTATTAACTGAATGCCCTAAAGACATCTTAGTGTTAAGTCTGAAGTTTACCAAGCTGCCTGACGTCAGTTTCTTCTGGGATCAAAGATGCAGTGCTCATGGATTCCTGCATTTTCAGATTGCTCTTAATCAAGTGTTTAGGGCTTATCTTTCGTAAGGAGAAGTATGTGGTTGCCTGAACATGTTACTAGCCAGTCCTTGACCTGACTGAGAATGTGGGGAGTTTCCAAGGCGATTATACCTGCACTAATCATAATTTGCTCCTTAATCTAGAAGTATCTGCCTCTGCGTCTGTGTTTGTCAAGTTGCTGAACGCCTTGATGAGGTGCTTTGAATAAACTGTGTAATTATGCCATAGATATTCCTGATGCATATGTTATTTTCATTAAGTTATCACTACCCTTTGTTGTAGTGGAATAACACTTACAGGCTGTTATTAGAACTGGAGCTCCGTTGTGCTAGGTGTTGTACAGCCATATAGTAAACTGCAACCTGTCCTGAAGAGGTTACAGCTTTACTGTACTGTAGTACAAGGGCCCATTATAGCACCCTTACAGGCATTAGTGCCCGAAGTAGTTCCATGGTGGAAATGGCCTAACAGACCTCTTAACCTGTGAAGGCAGCAGTGTTCCTGAACTCGCCTTTGTCCATATTCTTCCAGCATTATCGGTGCTGAGGCTTGTTAGACAGAATTTTAGGAAATGATAGTTTCAAGTGTGCTTGGAACTGGCCGCTTCTTTCTCAGTGAGTCCTCCTGAGGGTCATAGAGCAGAACCAGGCCATTCTCTTTCATACCAGCAGCATGGGCTTCTGTTTTGTCAAGTGCATTTTATTGCAAGCTGAATTCTTTCCCAGCTTTTTTGCACTTCGACAGATTCCCTTGACCTTGCGCCAATCAATGATGAATTGTTCAAGTCCCCATCGAAAACACTGCAGAAGCCAGAGGAATGCCAGCCTTACTTTGTAGTACATTAAGTCAAAATATTTTAAGCCTAAGACTGTTGGGTATGATTCTTCTATTTCAATCTGCTCCTTTAGATTAAAAAGCTGCTAAAAGCTTTGGCTTGTCTTGATGCATCTGCTGCTTCATGACCAATGAATGGCATGTCCAGGACTGGAGGCTGTGGGTAGGAGGATGATACTTTGTGATAAATGTATCTGATGGCGTTCTGTGTTCAGAAAGGTTTTTAAAAAGCCTTCTACAGCAAATGATCAATCTGTTAGAGAGACTGCTGAAATAGCATCTAGCACTCCTTTGACTTTGAGGAACAAATAAAATCTAAAAAGACCATAGACCTCTAACATATGCAGAGACGCTTTTTGCTTATGCCTCTTTCTTGCCTTCCCCTCTGCTGTGCTGTTACTGTGTTAGATTGGCTATAACTGCAGAATATCGTTCTGTAATATGTTACGTATCAGATCTGTTATTAATTCTGTAGCACTTTTTACAGTTTTGTGGCTATATGATTAAATCTGCTAAAGCATTTATACAAAAAACTATAAAATAACAGATTATTGTTATTTTTCACCTGCCCTGCGTTCAATTTTCAGTGTCAAAGGTTCAATGAGCCAGATTCTGTGGTGATGGGAATCAATGGTGGTAGAGTTAATCGATTTGAATTTAGTGGTATGAGAATATGAGAGTTTCCTGAATAAACTGAAAGGCTGGAAACATGCTCAAATACATAGTTGGTAGAATCAGTCTGTAAAACCTTTGAAATGATGAAAAGGCATAAATATCAGGCTTCTTGCTGTCAGACTACTGTCATCTGTCACAGCACCAGTGGTAGAAGGAGAGGTGCAGAGGCTACAAAAGGCAACTCAGATTTCTGGAAATGGCTGGTGGAATTTAGAACTGGTTTTAGCTCACGTGAAATTTTGGGACTGAGGCCAAGCACTGTTTCTGGAATTTGAGGTTGATCCATGGCTAGGATTAAAGGGCTTGAATTTGGTTTAGTTTAAATCTGAGACTGAACTTAGTTGACATCTGCTGGTTGGGATTCTGGGAAATCACAGGAGGCTTCAATGACTGACATGAAATTGTTTTCAAATACTGGTGAGAAATAGAATACATTTGAGTCATGTTCCAACAACAAAATGAGAACCCAAACTGGTGATGCTTGGGTCTGACCTCAACACCCTCATTTCTTCTGTGTTCTGGAACCTGGGAGGGGCAGGCAGAGATGGAGAAGAGAAAAAGATGTCTGGTAAATGGAAATTCAATTGGTTTAATATACAGACTATTTTTCTGCGGTCTGACTGGAGCCTCTTATTAACAATCTGATGGCACTTCTAAACAGGGAGAGCAGCTCCCTTGGTGGGGGCAATCTCCAATCATACGCCAACATTGCTTTTGACATATTTATGACTCCAATAAAATCTCCCATCTGGTATATTTTAAAATAAAATTGAAAATTTATCACTTTCCTTTAGTTGGTTTGTCGTTCTCCCTGAGAGAAGATAGCCAGACTGCGATTATTGCATCGGCAGCCTGTCAGCTGAGGTTAGGCTGAGGTGTGATTTAAATTTCAATACTTTCCACATTACAGCTGTCTGGGGTGGGAAATTACAAGGAGAAAAGCAGAGAGTCTGTTATTTTTATTCATTAGTCTCTCCTGATTTGTTTTGTTTTTCTTTTGGTTAGCTCTGCTCACCATGTAGGGCACCTGGGGAAAAAAGATACTCCCCAGTTTTCTGGATTTCCGCAACCTTTGTTTGGTCAGAGGCGCTTGGGAGGGGATGGGGTGGAACCTGAGTGCTGTCTCCCCTTTGCTCTGCCACTGAGCTGGGCTGTCACGGCAGGAGGAGATCCTTCTCCATACGTGGTACCATGCAGGTTTATAGAGCCTGTCCTAAAGGCTAAAAAACTGAGCAGTGTCAGTTCAAATTTCCCTGACGAAGGACGGAGGGGGAGATGTGAATGGCATTTTGTGTCACGTAACATGGACAGCTATATCTAAGCAAGTCTAGATTTCATCGTAGCAGAGAAAAATATACATTTCTGGAAGCAGGAGCAAACACGCTGTGGATGTGCCTGGCTGTTTGTAAGCCTTTATGATGAGTTTAGGTCAAGCACTTTTAAACAGTCTGCAATAGATGAAATGAATCACCTGGCACAGGATTTCTTTGTGTGTCCATAGCTGAAGTGGGTCTGGAATGGGAAGCAGCTGAAGCTGAGTCTGATGCTATAGCTGCACGCCAGAACCTGGCCAGCAGTGGGTTACTGGGGTTTCACCGTTAGGCTGTAATGGACAGAAACTGTGCAGCAGGGCTGACGTGTGAATAAGGTGCTTCCTCACAAAACTGTATGCAAATTTTTCTGAAGTGGAAGACTGCCTTATGGTGCCCAGGCATGCAGCAGTGTATTCTGCCTCGTGCTTTTGATTAGTATTGGCGTCATGCCTGGCTGGCTGGTCTGGCGTTGCCCACTGATGCGTTTCATTAGGTGCATTTGTTCCTGTTTAGATACTTGATCATTTGACTGTAAAATTATCAGAGGCTTTATCCGGGCAATATAGGAGAGTAAAATGCCTTTCTCCTCTACCTCCTGCAATTGCTTCATTGCTCGGATTGTGACTCGAGCTACAGCGGAACTTGTGACTGATGCCCTCCACTGTAGTTGTCTAGGTAGTAAGATTGGAGGGCACAGGGGTGATTAGGATGCCCGTGTGAAGGTTGCAGTAGTTCACTCCTCCATAATCTGGGGTCCTCAGTCCCCGAGTCAGGGGAAAGAATGGGAGAATTGCAAATGCACCTCCAAATGGTCTCTTGGCTGGTGCAGCAGCATGGCTGTCCATGGTAGCTTATATAGTTATAGGCTAGCTGTGGGGATTTACATCCAGCAATGCAGGTGCTTACTCTGGGAGAAGATTAAATTATACACATGGTTTATGAAGGATAGGTATCGAACCTACCTGGGGGGCTAGCGGTGACCTCAGACCCACTGTTCTATGTGCTGTGGTGTGCTCTGAACTACAGGGTAAGATGCAACCTCCAGTGCATTAGACTTATGAAATACAGCATTCATTTAACATATATGATTTTCTGTGGAGTGCATATAAAACTTTTATGCATGAGTTGTGTATTTGGGTATTTGTGTAGTGTGTTTCTCATTTCTGCAGGGTGCGTTTTGGGCTCCTTATGTGCAATGGGCTTTTCTTCTTCTGATACATATTTGTGCAGGTGAACATATGGTTAAGGATCTGCCTGTGTGCATTTGAGCACAACATTAGTGTATGGATAAGTCTTTTGGGAATACTGTGTTTGCTTATGGTGTTGTGCTTTCACCAGTGTACATTTTGTACACATACAGTGTATACATGTGCCATTTCATTTGATTGTTCTGTTTTCCCGTTTTCTGGACTGAACAATTAAGGGTGGTTTTTTGAGTGAATCAGCTATATTATTTCCTTCCACAGCAATTGTATGTTTGCTAACATCAATTTTATTCTAAATGGATATAGGGTGCAGTTCTTGATTTGGTGGACCTAGATCTTCATTACGTAGAATGAATGCATGTGTTCTTTGCATGCTCAATGTATGTATACTCTCTCAGTACACATGCCCTTGTCTATGGAAACAAGATGTACTTTGCACTGAAAATAACCTGTACCTGCCTTATGTGCTCTGTGTGTGTGTTTGCGAGAGTGGGGTTTATGGCATGTGTGCACAGCATGCAGTAAAAGTGTGTTTTATGTCTAAAAAGCAGTGGGCTCAGTTTTATATGTGTGCAGTGTAAGCACATATTTTCCTGCATTTGCTGACAGAGTTAAAGAAGCGTTGAGTCTTCATATTGTTAAAATAACAGAAGAGTTGTCCACATATTTTCTGCTTCTTAAAAACGTCTCCAGCTTCCATGGTTTAAATTTCTAAGTGTCTGTCCAAGTGATATATGTCAAAACATCAGGAAGGATATTTAAGCAGTTATGTCAGTGGAATGGAACAAAGTCATGAGTTAATGCTTTTCTGATGCTATATAAAAGGGAGAATGGTGAAGAAGAGCCACAAGTAAAATAGAAAATGAACAAGATCAACCAAGGTAAAGTCAGGAGGTTTGTTCTTAAATTGGATGCATCTCAGCAAAAGAATTCACATGACTGTATTTCTATTTTATGCCATCCTATGATCGTACCATCCTGTCCCAGATCTCACACCCTCTAGGGTCAGTCCCCAGGAACCAGGAAGGATGATGCAGCCCTCTTAACCTTGTTGCTTCCCCTTGGCTGTCCCGTTCAGGTGCTTTGAAAGTGAGTCAAGGCCTTCATTATCCCACCATTTCTTTTCAATGACATTTTAAAAGACCTGACACAGAGTAGGAATGATTAAAGCGCCTGCTGCTTTTCTCTGTAATTATCCAGTTTCCTTGTTGGGACTGAAATTATTGCCCTGCGAGAGTGCGATGTCCCTATTACCATGTAAGCACTAGCCAAGCACAAACGTGCCTGGCTGCAGCTAGCACCATTCCGCATGTTCAGGTATAAAAATTATTTTCCTTGGCTGCTGGGCTGTACTGTGGAGTATGTGACCCAGACTAGAGTGCTGGAGCTGGAGGGAAGGTGGTATGTGGCTGGAGAGGCAGCATGCTTTGGGGAGGCTGGGAAGAGGAGAGAGGAGGAGCACAGTGGAAGGAGACAGGCAGAGTGGGGGTGGCAGGAGGCAAGGAATGCTGAACGATGGGACAATGCCCTAAAGACAAGGATAGGAGGGACGCAGCACAGCTTTGGGAACAGGGAACTGTGAAGGGAGGGCTGGTGCACCTGTGAGTGCCCTGTCGGGATGGCTGAGCAATGTCGGACCAGGCTTGGGGGTGTCTCCAGCCTGCAGGGTCAGTGCACCAACCTGAGCAGCAGAGAAGCTCCATGCACAGTCGGGAGAGGTGGTGGCGTGCTAGTAGATTGCTAGGAGATGTAACCACAGCGGCTTATCTCCTCTTCTCTGTGTGTGTCTCTTAATGGTAACAGTAGTACACGGAAACAAGGGAATATGGTAATTAGTCCTCAAACCGCCTTTGCTATGGGTTGCCCAACTGAAGGTCTTGCCTGTAGCCTGTGGTAGGAATAGGAGAACAGAGCCAGGAGGGCAAAGGAACAAATACAGGAAAAATGAAGAATGGGTTGAAGTCAGAGGAGTAAAACGATGGTTGTGGAAGTCTCAATTATGGAGTGCCTTCTGCAGTGCTTGCTTTTTAGAAGCTGTTCAAGGAGTGTGTGCAGCCCTTGCCAAGGGAGACTAGATCTGGAGTGATGAGGAAACACAAAAAAACAGGAACAGTTGAAGCTGAAGCTTTGTCAGCCTTTTAACAAAAGGCAGGAGTGTGCCAGGGATGGTGTGAGACACCAGAGGGAGCTGGCAGGGATAGTCCTGTAGGTATTCGTTGGCCAGCTGCTATTTTGTCTTCAGATCCTGAAGAGTCAACAACTAGCTAGCACTGAGGCTCAAGGACTGTCCCTCTGCAATCTGTTCGAGTTCCCCACCTCCACCTGGACTGTGAATTCACCTCCAGGATGGATGCTGGCATGCTAGTGGAAGTGCAAGGTGAGAGCAGGAGGGAGAGAGCAGGAGGATTAGGCTGAAGGATGGATGCAGTAAATGATTTTCACACGCGGAAGACTCGCATGTAATAAGGGAAGAGGCAAAAAGAGATTCCGTGTAGCCTCTGGGCTGTGTGGGTACACCCTATCTCAGCCTACGGGGTTTTCATGGATCTCAGCTCGCATCCCGGCTGCCTGGCCTTTGCTTCCCACTTCCCTTGGCAGCACGTGCTGCCTCTCCCCTGCCCCCTCTCCCTGCAGTTCCTTGTGACAGGCTTACAAATCCCGGGAGCCCCGCTGCTGGAATGGCATTTTGGCCTAGCTGGAACTGTTCGTAAGCACAGAGCTTTGACGCTGTCTCCAAAGCCTCAGGAGAGCTGAGAAGGGCTATTTTTCACGTGATGCCTTTGGAGAATGCTGTGGGAAAAGGTCAGGGGCAGACTGGGAACGAGTAGGTCACATACACATTGGTTTAGGGCACCACGACAACATCGGTTCTTTAAGATCTCGGAGCCTGCTTTGTAAAAATAAGCACCTCTGACTGAGCTGCCTGGGAAAGAGCAGGGGCACGCCTCCCGCCAGCGATGTGCCTCGGTTCCTCTGGGTTTGTTCTCTTGCCTTGGCAATCGCTGTGTCTCGGTGTCCCTGTGAACCAGACAGATCCCTCAAACAGTGTGCAGCATTTTAAAAAGCCTCTTTGCTTACTGCTTTGACCTTTGTAATACAAGGAGAAATTCTGTAAGAGCAGGGGCTAGCCACCTGCACCTGACACAGATGGCTGGCTTTGAGTGGGGTCTGAGAGCAGCGCTGCAGGATTCCTTAGTCCATCTCTATGGCACCGCGCCGGGTCTGTGGGCAAAAAGCTCAGTCCCGAACAGCTATTTGACCTTTGGTTTTGCGCGTTATCTTTGCTCGTTTAAATTGGGGTGGGGGGAAGCCGTCTAACAAAGATTGTCCTTTTTCCTTTCTTCCTCCCCAATTCACACATACTACAGATACCAGCCTGAGAGGGGGGGAGTGTGTGAAGGAACGGGAAGCAGGAGGATGAGGTGGGAAGTCATTTACATTGGAAATGTAAGCTGAATGTGCATTTCCCTACTCTGCTGCCATCAATCACTCAGATTTCCTGTGTGCCATGGAACAGAGGAGCGGAGCTTACTTGCCTCCTACTTCCCCTGGGAATGGAAACACTCATTTGTTTCACTGCCTAGAAATGCTGATCACTCAAAACATTTATTGTTTCAGAAACACATGCAGTTCTGAAGCTGAACTTTTCAGCTTCCTCTTATCTGTCTTCAGAAATGTCTTCAGATGTCCTGCAGACCTGGGGAATTACTCTGCTGGTGCTCTAGCGCAGTTAGGGATGTAAAGGTGCTGCTGCACTAGTACAGAAAAGCCCGTGACCAGCTGAGCAGATGCTTTACTGCAGAGCACTGGCAAATATCGTCTGTTCCCCATCAAACCCATTGCTTTAACTTGTTCGTGTGATCTGGCACCTGATCCGCTGAGGTGAGGTTTTTCAGAGGCCCAAGTCCTGCTAGTCATTGGAAACCTTTTAGTGACTATTTTATGGGGCTAATAAATCTGTTGAGAGAAAATTATAGTGGGGAATTATATGGAATAGACAGATCAGCATGTGTTCACTGTTTAGCTCCGTTGGAAGGGATGGGGACAGTAGTAGAAACAGAGCGTGGGACTGGGGAGAGGGATGGAAAAAGAAGAAAAACACAAAATGGAGGAGTAGGACAAACAGAAAAGTGAATGAAAAGTCAGTCTCTTTCTATAGCAAGTAACAGAAATGAAATAAGTATGGAGGAATGCAGGCAGCCTTGCCTTCTGAAGAGGTACAGTAGAAAATGTCCAACTGTGTATTCATTCACCTTGTGATAATGCTGCAGTCTGGCATACTTCTGCTGGTTTTAGATGGTGTCTGGTCTCTGATTAAGAAACATTTTCCTCATTTAACAATCCCTTATTTGCCACATTCTTGTTCTGCAGAGGAGATGCTGACTTAATTCCTACATGGGGCCACTCAGGCTATGGACAGTTTGGGACTCATGGATGACCAAGGGGGTGGGGCACTATAAATGATGACTTCAGCAGCCCTTGTTTGGTTATGGCATGGTGTCTCTGAAGCTTCTGTGATATGGCTGGGACTGGGATGTTGGTAGTATTCAGTTCAGTTGCTGTAATAAAGAGGCTGATGAGGCACCGTGTCCTTGGAGCACAGTCATGGCCAGGAAACTTCTCCTGGCTGTGGGGGACTGGAGCCCTGTTCCCTGGGGGGGTGAGCTCAGCAGCTTTTGTGAGCTGAGCCACTGTGGCTCTGGGCAGTAACTCACAGGGGAGACCTGTCAGGGAGACCTGAGGGCTGGAAGGAAACGCTGCTGAAGACTCAATAAGCAGAGCTCTTCCCTCTGTTGAAGTTGGAGCTGAGCCACCCAGACACATCCCTCCATAACTACCTTCTAGTTACTTACAGTTCATGTTTTGTAACCACCAGCATTTTCATTTGTTGTCCGTGTGTCCCGACGTGCGAGGCTAGAATCCTTGCAATGAAACCTGGTATTGCACCGATGCTTGCAGCCCCCAAGAAGCAATGATGTGTTTGCCTCCAGAATGAGGCATGTTTGCCCATGTGCGCATGTGTCAGGCATGTACAGGTGTCGTGACCATGCAGACACGAACAGTGTTCATTGCTGTGGCTCCATCTCGGTCCTGCTTGCCCAGGAAAGGTTGCGTAGGGGACTGCATGCACATAAAAGCCCAGAAAGCTGCGTTATTAACCGCTCTGTTCAAGACCGATGAGAGGAGATGTGAGGTGTTCCGTAGTGGTTTGGTGTTCTGGGGTACTGTGGTGGGATGGTTAGGTAGCATAGCGGGGAGAAGCGATGAATTGGGATGACAAAACATCATGATGGAGAAAAATCTTCGCTGTGGTCCATATTAAGCAAGAGAGACCCTTAGCGGTCACCCGCAGAAAAGAGTGGTGCTGAGTTCAGCACTGTGTGAATGGTTTTTCTTTTCCATTTGCTCATTTCAGACATGAAGTCATGTAATAGTTTTAATTCTAGAAATAAAAAAGCTTCAGTTTCAAGTGTGTTAACTGCAGTGAGGAGTTTCACTTTTTGTTTGTTTGTTTCTTAGTGATCCAATTTGAAATGGGGCGGTGTTTTGTAAAACTGACACATTTTCAATCCATATTGATTGCCATATATTGGTGTCTTTCATTGAAATAGCTGCCTTATTCTGAGAAGTTACTACTTCAAATCTTCTTGTAAATCTATTTCACCTGCTCTTGTGCTTCCAGCCAGCCACACTGGCTGCCTCTTCTCCCTTGCTCCCTACCAGCCTAACATCTGGGTGTAACTGAGTTTGGTGAATACCTTTAGCTGACCTGATGCTGCAATACCCTCACCCACCTTGCTAGCAAATGCACAGATAATTTTCTTGCTCCTGTAGGAGTTATTTCTGTGTAATTGGTCTCTTTGCTGTGGCTGGCAGTGGGATCAGTGCACCCATGCAGCGGGTATGTTCTGGCCCTGCAGCAGCACCGCCTCCCAGTCCCAGCAGGGATGCTGACACACGTGGGCTGCCCTGTGATTTTGCCTCTGACAGCTGTTTGTGAGAACAGCCTCCCTAGAATTGACTGAGTAACAGCCAGCAGCAGGAGAATCATCCCTGCTCCCATGCTCTTCACAGGTTTGCTCGCTGTCATATCAGGGGTCAGGGACTGCTGCCTTCCAGGGGATCTGTTGTAGCTTGATGAATGACAGGCTGTGAATGGGAAAAAGGTGGGCTGGACATCTTGAGGTAAGATGGGCTTGTTTTTGGTAGGTCGCTTTGGGTAAATCACATGAGGATGTGCAAAACAAGGATAATGACCTGACTCACCTTTGAAAGAGCTTAGAGAGCTCAGCTGAAAAGTGTTTTGAAAGAGCTGTGCTCTGTTACAGTGGTACTGCCTTGTTCTGCTGCCCCCAAACTCCAGCAAAGGCAGACTCCCTCAGGACTCTGCCAGCAGGATTTCTGCTGGTCTGGTAGGGAGCACAGCAATATATCGCAGGGCTCGCTCTTATTCTTCTGTCTCTTCCAGTGATGTTCAGCAGTGGTACACAAGTTACTTCAGAATTACCATTGCTGTCATTAGGTTGCTGTGTGTAATCACCACTCAGCGTGTTCACCGAGTCAGCTCTTTCCTGGTTTCCATAAGTACAGCTGACTGATCAAAACTAAAATGATCCTGAAAAAAATATATCTAGAAAGCTGAGATTTCTTTCCAGCCCAGATTCCCTTCCACATTGGTTTTATCTGTCAGTGCTAGAAGTAGTAAATTTTCTGAGGTCATGAGCTGTTTCTGCATCAAGAAAAGCTGTAAATGATGCTGCATACAAACAGGTGATGGACAGATGGGCTTAGAAAAGCCATGGGATCCCAAAAAACTTCTCTGTATCTGGATAAAGGATTCCAGTAGAGACCAGCCCTTAAAGTTATCATCTTGATCACAGTTGGAACTTTTCACAGAACTTCCAGCTCTTGCATCTGTAGGAGACAATGTGTGTAAAGCAAGTGATGGTTGTTTCTTTAAGGCCCCCCTCCACTGCTCCTCTCTTGAAATTCCTGCTGACACAGGTTTTCCTCTGTTGCTCAGTTTCAGTGCACCTGCTTGTATAAACTAGGCTGTGCAGGGTTTGCTCAAGCTGAGCTTGTATATGATAACAGAAGCAGCACCCAAAAGCATATTCATGGGCTGAGAGGAGTCATTAGTATGCAAAATGAAGCTTGAACTTAAGCATCTCCACAGGTGACCCACAGAAACCAGTCACGAAGTGAAGATGTGCCTGTTGTTAAAGGTCAGATCGACTGCCATAGGAAACTGCAGGGATATTTTAGAGAGGTAGTAGTTGAACAGGAGGTTTTCCTATCAGATCTGGGTATTCAGTCTGCCTGTGTATCATTGTTATTGTCTTAGATGCTCAGTGTGAACCTGCCTATCTACCTGCATATGCTAAAGGCATTGCACTCAGGTTCAGTATCACTGCAGACAAGCTGACTTGAAATGTGACTTACTGTGTTATGTTCTACTCGAGCCTCCAGAACAGGCTGCCTTGTCTTCACTCCTGCTTTAACCTGAGCTAACTAACTTGGGTTAGTCAGCCTGCATTAAGAACACATATTTTCTGGTTTTTTTTTCTTCTCTCTCTCACTCTCTTTTTTAAAAAAAAACATTTCAGTGTAACCAGAAGGACTTAAAAATGGGTAGGAAGGCTTTTGTGGTCAAGTTTCAGGAAGCTGGAGTGTGCCAGGTGGGAACTGGAAGAGGGAGCTGTGTAGGAAGCTGGCAAATGGATGAGGAAGCCTTAGAATACTGGGGCAGCAATGTCCGCTGCCTGTGTGCATATTTTCAGCCTTTTGTAGATGTGATGAAAAACACAGTCCTGTGAAGTGTTCCTGTGACAGCTTGTTACGCCATGCTGCTTGCCTGGAGAAGGGAGTTACTTGGTCAGAAGGATAAGTACAAGATGAGTTTAGATCTAACTTCTGAAATGTAGATGTGATCCCTGGCAAGATCTTCTTCCTCCCAGCTTTCTGTGTGGCAGACCTCCCAAAATGCACCGCCTGGCACATTACTGATGCCATTCTGTGTTCTTGGCTGTTCCCCGTGGTTTAGGGGCTGTAGCACAGTCCCTAATCTTCCTCAGTGTGCTTATGCAAGTGAGGCTTAAGAGTCTCAGGCAATGGCAATGCGATTCAGGAAAAAGCTGAATTGCTCCCCAGGCCTTGTGAAGTGATAAATAACTGTGGTGAGGTTCAAAGTTATATTGCAGGGAAGGCAGGGTTCTTGGAGTCTGGGTGGGGGCTAATCAATGTACATTCATCATTAATTTATGCATGTAAGGGGGTTTTGGAGTAGAGTTGTCATGCTGGTTTTGATAATGCTAACTCTATCCACCCTGCCAGCTGCTGCAATGTCGTGGTAGTTTCTGTTGCTGCATGCAGAATTATGGTGCTTTTGTGGGAATATTATGTTCCCTGAATAGAGCCCCACAGAGCAATTTGCTTCATCCTTACAAACCCATCCAAATAACTGGCAGTGCCTTACAAATACAAAACAATTGAGAAAATAAATGTATTATACTGTACATCTGTGACAAAACAATGCTTTCATGTGCAAAGAGAGAAATGTGTTTGTTTAACTTACGGTCTCCCATTTGGAAATAAATGCATTCATTTAAATCAAAATGGGACGTTCTTCACTATTACAGTATTTTGCATGCCAGATGTAAGAAATATGCTGTTTGAAGAGCAGAGTAAAAACTTGGAGTGGTTGATATTACTGAAAGCCAGCACATGCGTGTTTATTCTAGACACTCCCTCTCTTCCTGCAGGGTGTCATCTACACTGGAGTGGGAATCTCCTGGCATTGCGTGTGAGGGGTCTATGTACAAAAGATTTGGGAGTGTGCTTCTCCCCTGTGTCTGATCTGGTGTCCTGTGTGCCCACGGGAAAGCCTGCTTTTCACCTGGGTTGTATTCAGAGAGTACAATAAGTTGCCACGCATCAGAACTTTGCATTGCCATGACCATGAGGCAGATGGATTCCCTGCAAGAGCTGTAGCAGTCCAAAAGATCATTTGCAGTTTTTGTGTGTTAAAGAAATGTTAGTTTCATTTATATGCAGCAGTAGAAGTGTTAGATGGGGGAAACGTAATCAATAAAATACAGGTTGAGTGTTTCAATATTTGTTTTAAAAAATGTGCCACATCTTGTAATTTTCATCCTTTTAAATGGGTGCACTCTTGTAATGAAAGTCTGCTGCATTTCAGTTTACACATAAGCTTAATATCATCAAGCCAAGTTTGTTCTGGAAGTTAACATTTGCATTTTTGAAAGCAGCAGCCTAATCCAGAGCAAACCCAGATGCGAATGTACTTTAATATGGCACATTACCAGCTGTCTGCCGGTAGGTGTGAGCATTCTCAAGAAGGTGCTGAAATTTTGATTTGGGTAGTTTTCCAAGACTCTGCAAACTTAATAGAACAAAAGTGAAGATCACTGCTACCGGTAGTAGGAGTTGTAAATTGGAATTCCACTATGCCATCCGGAGGGAGCTTAATGGGCTTGGGGAGATGGACCTGTGTGACCCTCATGAAGTTCAGCCAGGCCAAGCGCAAGGTCCTGCACGTGGGTCAGGGCAAT
>JAVJGI010000063.1:2765266-2815679 GCA_035590275.1 Ibycter americanus | reverse complement strand
ACCTTCCAGCACCCAAGGGGGCCGACAGGGAAGCTGGGGAGGGGCGTTTTACAAGGGCCTGTAGCAACAGGGCAAGGGGGAATGGCTTTAAACTGAAAGAGGATGGATTTAGGTTAGATATTAGGAAGAAATTATTTACTGTGAGGGCGGCACGGCGCTGGCACAGTTGCCCAGAGCAGCTGTGGCTGCCCCATCCCTGGCAGTGCCCAAGGCCAGGTTGGACGGGGCTGGGAGCAACCTGGGCTGGTGGGAGGGGTCCCTGTCTGTGGCAGGGGGTGGGACTGGGTGATCTTTAAGGTCCCTGCCAACCCAAACCATTCTGTGATTCTATGACATGATTATTAGAAGGAAAAATAGCAAGAAAAGAATAGGTACATCTGAGCTTTTCTAACCTAATTTTTAATAATAATGTTTAGACTACCTTGTAGGCTCATTTTTCTTCCTTAATTGAGGTAACTGCTCGTATTATATAGATGAGAAGGAAACAGTTAGGAGTTTTGGCCTCTGCCAATGTTGGCAGACACACACTGTCGTGTAGTGGTATTTTTCATGTGTAGTATCAGGTCTGTGTAACCACATGATTGTATTTGTGCTTTAGTAGCTGGAGGGCCACAAGTGATGAGAATCACAATTCAGCAAATCTAGTATTAATAAATACTCTTTAGTTCAGTTTGAAAGCATCGTTGTCTGCATCTTCCCCATCTGAAGTGTTGTATCCGTCTTATTATATCCAGCCAGCCAGAGGAGTTGTTATGCTATACCCAGGAGGAAACATGTCACGTTTCTGAAAGCCAGCACCTATGTATTGACTGATTGACCAACAGGGCTATGCAGCAAGGGTACTTTAGCCTGGGTCTGTTTTTCCTCTGGATTGATTAATCAAATACTTCAAACAATTGCTGGAGTTGTGATTAATGTCAACTGCATAGCTAATTACCCAGGAGATTAAAATGACTCTCCATTTAAAAAAAAACAACACAAACCTGTAAATGAGTTATTTACTCCACTCACCTCTCTAACCTTGTTATACTTGTAAATGAATAGAAATATTGATCTTGGAACTGATTTTGGTGTTAACCATCTTGCATCAGTTTAATTAGGAGTTTCAGTGTAACCCTGCATGCTCCTTTTGATCAAGCACACACTCGTTCTGTTTTGCCTTTGTATAAAGTGTGAGAGCAGGGCTGATGGGGGCCATTGGGGCATAACTGACCTCCAGGGTTTGTAGGACTTCCCTGCATCAGCACCGTTACTACTGTGCCTAAACCACTGCTGGCTCCTTGCAGCAGTGCCACCTTGACCACCTCTCTTGGTAGCAGGCTGTGCCACCCAGTGGCTGTTACTGTTAAAACAATCTTCTCTGTCCGCCGTTTCCTTTCGTTAGCTTCAAGTCACATCTTATTTTTCCATGTTCTCAGTCTGTGAGCACGTTCCCCCTCCCCAATTTACAAACTACATTTTAGTTATATCCCTGGTTGCTGTAACGGGTTTCTCCACTATGACAGCACAATGTCAGAAGCTACAGATTTGCTAAAGATGCGTGCTGCGTTCACCACCATGGGACGGAGACCTGAAGGCTTCCCTTAAGTAGTCGGTTCAACACCCACAGCCTTTCCCTCATCCATTAAGCGGGTCACCTTGTCAGAGGAGATCGGGTTCGTCAGGCAGAACCTGCCTTTCATGACCCCACGCTGGCTGGACCCGATCCCCTGACTGTCCTGCATGTGCTGCGTGATGGCACTCAAGATGATCGGCTCCATGACCTTCCCCGGCACAGAGTTCAGGCTGCCAGGGCTGTAGTTCCCCGGATCCTCCTTCCGGCCCTTCTTGTGGATGGGTGGCACATTTTCTAACCTCCAGTCAACTGAAGGACCTCCCAGGTCAGCCAGGGCTGCTGAGAAATGATTGGAAGTGTCTTGGTGAGCGCTTCCACCAGCTCCCTTGGTATGCTTGGGTGGATCCCATCCCGCCCCATGGACTTGTGTGTGTCAGAGTGGTGTAGCAGCTCTCTGACCATTTACCCTTGAATTATGGGGGCTTCATTCTGCTCCCGGTCCTTGTCTTGCAGCTCAGGGGGCTGGGCACCCCGAGAACAACTGGTGTTCCTATTAAAGACTGAGGCAAAGGTGGCGTTAAGCACCTCCGCCTTTTCCTCATCCTTTGTCACCATGTTTCCCCCACATCCAACAAAGGATGGAGATTCTCCCTAGCCCTCCTTTTGTTGCTAATATATTTACAGCAACATTTTTTATTGTCTTTTACAGCAGTAGCCAGATTGAGTTGTAGTTGGGCTTTGGCCCTTCTGATTTTCTCCCTGCATAACCTCATGATATTCTTGTAATCCTCCTGAGTTGCCTGCTCCTTCTTCCAAAGGTCATAAATTCCCCCTTTTTTCCTGAGTTCCAGCCAAAGCTCTCTGTTCAGCCAGGCCTGTATTCTTCCCTACTGGCTCGACTTTTAGCACATGGGGGTGGCCCACTCGTGTGCCTTTAAGATCTCCTTCTTGAAGGATGTCCAGCCTTCCTGGACCCCTTGGCCCTTCAGGGCTGCCTCCAAAGGGACTCTTGGAGCCAGGCTCCTACACAGGCCAAAGTGCCCTCCAGTCCAAGGCAGCCAGTCTGCTGACCCCCCTCCTTACTTCTCTGAGAACCAAAACCACTATCATTTTGTGATGGCTATGCCTGAGATGGCCTCCAACCATCACATCACCCACAGATCCTCTGTTCACAAACAACAGGTGCAGTGGGGCACCTTCCTCACTGGGTCCCTCACCAGCTGTGTCAGGAAGGTCTCTTCCATGCACCCTGGGAACCTCCTGGACTGCTTCCTCTCTGGTGGATTGTATTTCCAGCAGACGTCTGGTATGTTGAAGTCCCCCGTGAGAACAAGGGCTAGTGATGGTGAGACTTCTCCCAGCTGCTTGTAGAATATTTTGTCTGTCTCTTTATCCTGGTTGGGAGGTCTGTAACAGGCTCCAACCATGATACCTGCCTTGCTGGACTTCCCCCTGATTCTTACCAATAAACACTCAATATCATCATCATCATCATTAAGCTTTAGGTAGTCAAAACACTCCCGAATAGACAGGGCTACCCCATCGCCTCTCCTCCCTTGCCTATCCCTTCTGAAGAGTTTATAGCTATCCAGTGCAGCACTCCTGTTGTGTGAGCCATCCCACCATGTTTCCGTGATGGCAGCTATATCATAGTTTTCCTGCTGCACAATGACTTCCAGCTCCTCCTGTTTGTTGTCCATGCTGCAGGCACTGGTGTAGATGCGCTTCAGCTGGGATAGTGATCCTGCCACCTTTTTGTGGGGAGAAGCCATAATTCGTATGTGACCATTCTCAGGTGCTTCTGTGGTTTCTAACACATCAATGATCCTTGTGTCTTTGCTGCCACATGGATCTCCATCCCCTGCCTCCACTGAGGTGGCAGACTGAAGGCCCTCACTAGCACACCATCTCTCAAGCATTGGTGTACCACCCCCAGCCTTATCTCTAGCGAGCCTGGTTTTATCCCTTTCCCTCTTCAAATCTAGTTTAAAGCTCTTTCAGTGAGCTTTGCTAACTCCTGTGCAAAGATCCTTTGCCTCTTTGAGGCAGGTATCATCCCGTTGCCTGTAGGCCTGGTGTCATGTGGACTGACCCATAAACAAAAACTGCAAAATTCTGCTGGTGACACCAGGCTTGGAGCCAGGTATCGATGTGCTGGCTCCTCTTGTTTCTTCCATCATCATTCCCTGCAGCTGGAAGGATCGAGGAAAACATGACTTGTGTTCCTGATAACAAGTTGTCCCAATGCCCTGAAGTCTCTCTTGATTGCCCTTGGACTTCTTGTTGCAACTTCATCGCTGCCTACCTGAAAAATCAATAACGGATAGTGATCTGCGGGCTGTACCAGGGTAGGAAGCTTTCTCTTCACATCTTTAACCTGTGCCCCAGGGAGGCAGCAGACTGCCCTAAGAAACAGGTCTGGTCTGCGTGTTGGTCCTTCTGTTCCCCTCCGAAGGGAGTTACCTGTGGCAATGACCTGGCTTATTTTCTTTATGGAAGCAGTTTTGATGCGGGGCATAGGCTGACTTAACTGCGGCAACACCTCCATGCTAGATGAACCATCGTCCTTGTTATTGTTGGGTTCCACTTGCAAAGCCTCGTGCCGGTTACGTGAGGGCACCTGGGCAGGTGGGGTGGTCACAGAGGGGATGTGCCTGCTGTGCCTGCTGCACCAGGCAGGAACTTGTCGCCATTGTCCCCTCATCCCTTAAGTTACTGTGTTCAACTAGGCAGCGAGAGGATGGGGAATGCTCCGTATTTGTTTTCAGTCCGATGAGAGTGTGAGTCAGATGTGCTCCTCGGCTCCGGAGTCACAATGTTCATATCAAGCTGTAGAGGCTACTGTTTGCCCTGTGAGCTTTCATGTGGCTCATGGAGAGCCAAAATTTCCTTCTCTCGCTTTTCTCTTTGTTTCCTGAAACTGAGGTTTTGCAAGGAAAACATGACAATGTAGCCAGCAAACATCATCTATGTATCGTGGGGCTTGTCTCAGCTCTTCCTCTGTGACACAAGCTGATGGCCTTTGAGCATGTTGGACAGTGACTGTCAGAAACAGCCTTTCAGAAATGCAATACCAGCCCTCAAGTCCTAAATCATCTCTCATGTTCAAGTTAATGTAACTTTCTCCTTGCCATCAATGAAAGCTGGGTATAACAGCAGCCAGTGCTTGGTCCAGTAGGATTTAGTCTGTTCATGTGGCTTTCTCACGTACTTGGGTCTGTTCCACTGGCTGCTCTGCAGCAGGCTCCATTGTCGGTCCTTGCCCAGATAGAAATGCTCCCAGTTGGTGCTGAAAGATCCAAATTTTCTTCTTATTTCAACAGGAGGCTCAGTTATATATGCAGCCTTGGGGCTATATGGGCTTGGTATGGGCATGGATGGTGCTATGAAGATCAGAAGCATGAAGTATTTTTACTGCTGGACTCGGTGGCTTGTAGTACTCAGTGCCATGACTTTGTAAGTCGTGTGCTGAGTGCCAGAGTGGAGCTAGCAAAGTTTGCGATGCCCGTGAACATGACGGGTGCCAGGCTGGGTGTGCAAGATCTGTTGCTGGAAGGGCAACTGGTTGTGCTCCGACAACCCAGTTCTGATGTGGTCAGTGCCAGGTGCCATCACGGGAACTTGGCTGCAGCTCGGTTGCTTGAAAGTTGATATGCTTTCTTGTAGCTTTTGAATGTGGCTGTATGTTCTGGCAGCTGGAGAAAATGGCTTTGAAAAATAATAGCAGCTTTTAAGTCAAATTGATGTCAACATTCACTCCAGGCTACTAGAAGCTAATCAGTTTAAGTTCCTGCTTGGCAAATGAAATTCCTGTCTTGCTGGCCTCTCTCTGTAGCCCAGTTCTCGTAACTGCTACTTGTTTTTCACTCTTTCTCTTTCCTTCTGATGTGTCTGGTCAGAGATATTTGGTTGCTGAGGTGTAGGATCTGATGTGTTTTTGAAGGTAGCCATGCTTGGGCCTCTCTCCTTTTTGATATGATGTCTCTTCTAAGAGCAGAGGATAAAAAAGGCAAAAGTTGGTGAAGCTTTAGCACCTGCCTCGAGCACAGTTCAGCTGATGAAAACCAGTCACTGCTCTCAGCAAGGCACCTGATTCCAGCTGTCATGCTTGGACTGAGACAGGTGGGTAGTGACGATCCATGGGGGAGCCATTACAGGCTATTCCAGGGGAACAGAAAAAGGAAAGGAGCAAAGCTGCTTGTGAATAGAGAGAATCAGGAGAGCAAGAGGTAGCTGGACTGATGGAATAATGCTGTCTTTAACTGTGAATAAATAACAGCCTCACAGGGGGTGTTCAGGGCAGCAATTTTGGGGGGTTAAAATGAAGGTTAAAGATTACATTTAGGATTAGGATTAGGAAAATCAGGACCCCTAAGGCATGCTCAGTGAATGCTAAAGATAAAGGCAGAGGCAAAACCAGGTATGTCTGGAGTAATGCCTAGTAATTAGATAGAAGACGTTTATATGTATGATACACTGTATCATCTTTTGTGTTAACAACACCTGTGTATATGGTATCTATTACATGTTCACATTTCATGTACATTATACATGGTATTAGCAGATTAGATGTTACAATAAACGCAGACTAATGCCTTGGATTTACGGAAGTGTTAGAAGCTATGCCAAGAAAAAGGTTTCCTCTGGCAGCTCTTTACATCAGCTCCTGTATGATAGCAGCTTACACGGGAAGCTTTTCTGTTGCTCTGAGTGACTAGCTGTGAATGCAGCCTTTGCTGAGACCGTAGGTTTGACTGGAGCTCCTCCTGCCTTCCCTTGAACGTTCAGGGATAGTGCAGACTGTTAGCACGCAATGCAGATGCTGGTGAATGAATAAAGTGGAAAAGGAAGAAAGAACGAGCCTGTCTTTCTCATCCTGTTCAGAAAGCAGAGGAAGGCATTAGCAGCCTCCAGAGGGAGTTTCTCTTCTCAGCTGGTCTCTAGGCATGGGAAACTGATGCCTCAGGGAATCTCTTGCTTGACATATGAGCCTGTTTTACTCTGTTCTGTCATGATCCTTCAGAGGGCATTTGTTTCCTGTTTGGTTTTCAAAGATTGCGTTTTCTGTATGCTAATTTTATATGAGGAAAGGAACCAACGCACCAGAACAAACTCACTTCCAGCTCTGCTAGGAGTCCGAACGGCACTTCGCGTTGCTCCGCAGTGTGGGGCTGGAGGAATGAGCCTCCCCGTCGGGTTTGAGACTGATCAGCTGTAACTGCAGCGCCGCGTGTGAGGTGTGGGGACCAAATAACAGAGTCATTCCTGCCTACTTCTAAAGCCGCATCAGGTCTGCTACATAAGGGTTGACTGAGTTTTTTTGTAAATCTCAGCAATAAAAACGTGTCCACAGTCACCCAAATAATGGAAGGAAAAGATGAGAGCATAAAATGATTATGCTGGTGAAAGAAAGGAAGACTAGTGGAGTCTGAAAGAGATGAGGGCAGGTGAGCAATGGGCCTTCTGAAGCAGAACGAAATGCATTATTATTTTTAATGGAAATTCAAAAAAGGCTTTGTAGATGCACTGGGCAGAGGATGAGTAGAGAAAGTGCTAATTCTATTTCATGAAGATGGTGGGAGTGAAACTGGCGTTGTTCCACTGCTCAGGCAAATGGATGTGGCAGCTGGAAAGGACTATCTGGCCAGGGGTGGGAGGAACCTCACATGGGGATTGTACTTCACACCTGCCAGTTTTTCTTCCTGTTTGTGCCACAGAAGTCCATTGTGCTGGTGTGAAGCTCTGGCTTCCCTGCGGAGGGAAGGAGATGTCCCAGGAATTTCAGTGAGATGCTAATGCCAGGCTTCTTGCTGCCCCTCTGGCTTGACTCTCAAACCTGGCCACACCGCATGTTTTCTCTGGCTCAGTCCCTAACCAACCTTTCTGGCCTAGACCATCCTCCATGTAGCATCCTGCCAGTATGCTTGAGGCTTTCTGCCCTCAGAAAACTTCCTGCATGTGGGAATTGCAATAGGAATAATAGGATGTCTGAAAACCGTGAGCTGAACCATTAATAACATTTGCTCTGAGAGCATTAAGGGAGGAATTGCTGCACAGCAGTTTTACCATCAGACCCAAATCTGTATGGAGGCGTTCTCCTACATAAGTAGGTTAACTGTTGCTTCCGAATTAGAGGTAGCTAAGGCTGTGCTTAGCTTCGCACTCATGAGTTACAGGGAAGGATCTCTTTGTTGGTGTGATGCCATCACCACAGATCAGAGTCCTGAGACTTTCACAGACTCTGAGGTCCTCTCTCTCCTTCTTTCTTCTGGGTTGGGTGCCTAAAGCTCCATTCAAAAAATGACAATAATCTGGCTAGGATATGTAATGGTGGTGTCATACAGGACATTTCCATTGTGTTCAATACTCCTTACAAAAATGTTCCCCATCTCCTATTCCAGAGGCTGTGAGAGAATGTGGCACAGATTTTTTTAAAAAATATAATAATAAAAAAAAATTAGTCTGTGTCCACGGGGAGAACATTCCCAGGAAAAGCATTTGCTGAGAAAGAGCGTTTACTCTGCTTCAGGCAGAATCAGAAGTAATTAAACATCCTAGTGAAGCTCTGGGAATGGGCACACTTTGGGGAAGAGACTGATCTCTCAGGTAAGAAGAATCTCAAACCTGAGAATAAATCATTCAAAGAGAGGTGGTTGGTGGGATTTTGCTATGGAGATGAAGGCACTGGAGTTAGTTTTACCTTCTTACTGGCTTAAGGCAGGGGAGAAGTGGAAGTGATGCTGCTGATGGAGTAGATTCTTCCTGCCTAACCACAGCACCTTCAAGATTTTTCTGTAGGCACAGAGATGAAGAGTAATTCTTAGCAGCCTTGCTGGCAGCCCAGCTACATATGGGTGGGATGACTCTGGGCTTTTGGCCAGATGTGTTGTAGGAGGCTGAAGCACCCAGTAGAGTCCTTTGAGTCACTGAGCTCCTTCTCCAGTCACGATGACTGGCCTACCTGGGACACCCTGAGAGCCCTGTGGGGACGTGGAGGGTGTGCTGCGTGTGCTGCAGCAGGGCCCTATGACTAGCATAGACTGGCTGTGCTGGGTATGCTGGGAGCTGTGCTAACCCCCTCTTGGATTTGCAGGGAAGGAAGTGTGAATGTGGGATCCTCAAGGCAGTGAGTTATTCAGATGACCAGCAAAGAATTAAGGAGTCAGAGAAATACCAGACATTATCTGGAAAGAGGGTGATATTGGCAGGAAAGAGCTGCCCCAGCCTTTGGACACATCCCCAGTTTCAACAGCAGTTTGGCTGGTTAAATGAAGGGCAGTGCCATGGGATGGGGAAGGGGATGTGAGACGAAATATTTGAGAGGAGGTGGAAGGAGGTATAATGCCTATGGCCAGGCTTGGACCAGAAATCCAGAGATTGGCCATGACGTGGGGTCTGAGCCTGGAAATACCAAGAGCTTTGACAGAAGGCGCAGACGGCTGCAGGTAGAGGCTCAGAAGGAGCACAGCTGGGCTGAGCCTGCAATTCTGTGCATTGGATCTGGGGTAAATGCAGCATTTTGATATGATCTAGTTCAGTTTCAGGAGCTCACATGTGACTGAGAATGAGAGAGAGTGCACATACAGACTTGAAAGACAATTCTAATGCCAATTCAGCTTTTATGCTGCAGTTCTCTGTATCACATACTCATTTGCAAAGAAGGATGCCTGTCTTTCTCCCATCTTTGTGAAGGCCTTAGCCCTAGTGGTGCTGAGCTGGGGAGTGAGACTTTGAAGCATGAATTCCATAGAACAGCAAAGCACAGGTTGTCCAGGGGCAGGCACAGCACCTGCCCAAGGCAGGTCTGAGGTTGATGGTTGGCTAAGTGGATAGTGTAGAGGGATTTAGGTGGTGATAATGGTCTGTGATGGTATTTAATAGCAAATGGTGATGGGGTTGTTATTTCTGCGGGATGTAACCACCCTGGATGCACGACCTTGCATAGAACAACCTTTCCTAGCGTGAAGTTGTGCTACAAGTCATAGAGATGCTAAGGACTCCTGAATCACTGCGTAACTTCTCTGCGTGCAGCTGCCTGCCAGCTAGATGGTACAGGTGCAGGGCAGCACCACTCTCACCTGATGAGAAGTAGGTAACAAATAACATGTCTCAGGGTGCACCTGGTTACTTGTGCCAAGTCCTCTTTTACTGAGAGGTGCCTGTGCCAGGATGGGCTAACAGTCTGTTGGGCTACATACTCTCGTTCTGGCTCAGAAAAATTTTCCCCATCCACGCCTGTGTAGTTGAATACTGGGCATTCAGCCTGACCCTCACCTGGCATTTCAAAGGGCAGTCTGAGCCGTGCCAGGGTCTTCATGACAGAAGCACTGTGCCCTGATACAAAAATAGGAGAGTTTGCTTTTCGTGGACAGCTCAAGCTGGATCTTGAGATGACAGGACCAGGCTCATCTCCCGTACAACCCACCAATGTTAAGCATTTGCTTTGCAATAGCCAGTGCCCAAGGCCTGATTTCTATGCAGCAAGAACAAAAGGAGATAGAGGTTTTAGGATTTACTTTCTCAATGGCAGCTCATTCTGATCCTTTGTGTGTGTGCTTGTGGAGCGCAGGAATAGAGGGGATGCCACTGCTTCATTCAGTGCTCTAGAAGGCTAATGGACCTTGACAACTGCAGCACAACATGGAAACTATTAAAAAGGGAGGACTGATTAAAGCCCCAACCATCCCAGCGTTCCCCTGGGCTCTTAACCCCGTGTTGGAGCTGAGCAGCCTAGCAATGCCTCCTCCCAGTCTGCACAATTAACATCTCTTGTCACTAATTGATTCCTGTGGTGCTCGCAGGACAATTAGAATTTAAATTGCCTTTTACAAAGGTCATGAAAACATGATAAAAGACGAATCTATTAGGAAGGATCACTCAGGAGTCTCTCTCCTTTTCCGCAGCACTGGCTGTTGGTTATCGTACAGACATGAGTGAGGGGAGGTAGGAGAGCAGTTCATGCCTTGGGTTCATTTCTTCTTGATTGTAGTTCATGGCAGAGGCTCAGCTGTTTGTGACTTGTGAATGTTCTTGCACCGAAGATGGCATTTAAATTTGTTACTGCCTCTTTTAGAAGGGTTTTGTGTCTGTATGTTCTATCCCTTGTCTGTCTTTTCTGATAAAAGTTGAAATAGCTGATTTTGCATTTGAGTCTTGAATTCACTGCAAGGGGGGAACCTGTTTGCAGTGGAGGGGAAAAGATTTGCCTTCACAGGGCAAAGGTGTCCTAGTACCAGTTTGTCTTTTTTCCTAGAGCGTGGAGTAATGGATTAAAACCTGACATGACTCCCTGGAAAGCAAAGACCGTGAGGGCAAGGGCAGCTGGAGCTCTGTCTGCACAAGGATGCATAAGAGGGTCTGAGTACATTTCTGAGTATTTCTGTGAAATAGTCCTCAATAAAGAGGTCCTAGAAGAGAATGCACAAATACAAGTGCGTGAAAGCATTGCTTCTAAACCCATGCATGCAGCTTTCCTCATCTGCAGCTGATACTTCTAGGAATGGCGTTATGACTTTAGAAACCTATGGAACTCATGCCATCACATCTGAGCTGGGTGCAAACCCTGAATACAGGTGCCTGTAGCATCATGGCTTGGCAAACTATCTGATTTTTTCCTCCGAAGTAGAATATGGCAGTTTAGGGTGTAGATGGGGAGCTGGCATTTTGCTGGTAAACAGCAATATTCAAAGTCGTTACAGTTATGGCAACACTGCCCTCTGTCACACTCAAACCTCAGCAGTGGGAAGAGGTTTAAATCCTTGTGTGTCAGGTTTAAGGCAATGTCTTGTAATTGCAGCAAATCAGCCTGGAATGGGTCTTGGCAGGTTACCTAGTTCATCTACCTCTCCAAGGCAGGATCAGCTCTACCTGTATCCCTAACGTGTTATCCAGGAAACTTCTCACACAGGTGCCTTTGCTGCAGTGAGGATTGGGATGAGGGGCAGTTTACCCCTTGTAGGATTTAGCACACCTTGTTCTGATGCACCTGGTGCTGCCTCAGAGGCAGCATTCTGGACTAGCTGTATTTCAGGTCTGGACGCAGTGAAAAGCAGTCTTAAATCCTGTAGTTGTTTCTCTTCTATCACATACGCCCCAAGTGTGGGGTTTGACAGGAAAAACAAAGTTTGAGAGCCACTACTGTGGTCCAGAACCAGCCTCATGTAGCTACAGCAATATTTCATGCTGAGAGAGAAAATCTAGCCAGAATATCCAATTGCCCATCGCATCCCATCCTATCCCAGTGGCATTCCCATTATAAAGAAAGCTGGCTGGCTATTTGAGAAACTCATGTCCTTTCCAAGTCCTGCCTTTGACTTCTTGCTATTCTGGTTATTGAAATTGATTTTGCACTCCAGGCATGGGATTTTCCATTGCCAAGTTTAATGTCGGAGATAATAGAAATTATGTTTCTACTCGCACATAAATCTCAGGGCTGTTTGTGTTCAGATGACTGGACAGTAAGTACAGGTGAAATTGCTCCTGTGATTGTTTCAGTAAAAATGTATTATTGTTGTAAGGCTTTATAAAGTGTGTTTAACTGGTTTGCACATATTTCTAGCAGTCACTGGGTAGATTATTTGTGGTTTTTTTATTAGTATAAATATAAACCTCTAAGTAAGGCAACTGATTTCTCTTCTTGACAGTGTGGTAAATCAGCTGGCTTTGGAAGCAGGCCAGAGAGTGAGCAGCAAGACCACCCGGCAGCTGTGCAGCACCCCTCCGCTCTGCTTGCCCTGCAGGTTAGTGCTCGGGGAAGCCAACCTGTGCAAAAGATCACAAGGATCTCTCTGTTTTTGCCCACCTCCTCATGTGGGGCAAGCATCGGACTTTGTACTGACTGCAGCACAGTCTGATCTGCACTAAATCTTGCCATCATTAGTCAGTGCACATAGGACCTGGCTTTGAAAAGCTTGGGAAAGAATAAGCAAAGGTGAATCTCTTGAGCTTTAAGGGCAAAACAGTCTGCGAAGGTTTCTTCCGCTCCCAAGAGGTGATGGAGATAATGGTGTTAGAGTTGGGGCCACAGGGGTCAGTTACTGGATTGTGGCCTGAAGGCGTTTGGGGTCCCCGTGTCCTAACCTGGCAGCTTTTTCTGCTCCCAGGAGGAAGAAGGACTTGTTCCTTTTCCGAGTGTATGAGATGATCTCACACTCTGCAAGGATAAAGGAGCGGAAGGGTGGGCTCTGGAGTGATGGAGGGGCTAGAGCCTACATCCACTTCAGCTACGGGCTGCTCTGGCTACATGTGAATCTGCTCAGCTCTGCAGTCCTCACCTGGGCGACATTCCTGTGATCTGAAAGCCTTGATCAGCTTCCCGAACAGCTCAGTGTAACCCAGCCAGCTGGCTGCCAACCAGCCACGCTGCCATCTGCTACCCTGCGCCTCTGTTGTGTCTGGGGCTTAGATGCCAAAGATGCCGCCGTAGTTCCTTCCTGAGGGAAGCCCAGACCCTGGTAATTCAGGTGATCTTCAGACAGCATTCTCCCTGCAATAAAGTGCCAGCCTCAAAACAGCCGGGGCATGCTGGGTGGTGACTAGAGTGCTGCAATGAGTGGAATGTATGCGAGACATTTCTTATGTGGCTTCCTACCCGCCCTGACCCCATATTTTTCTATGCTTCGCACGTCTCGTGTCCTTGGCTCAAGGAATATCATTAGTGTGTGTCAGGTAGTGCCCAGCCTGCAAAAGCCTCAGCTTGAGTTGGTGTTTTAGGTATTGCTGAACAGTTAAAAATTAGGCACTTCGCTTATTTTTGTGCTCGCATGCATTTGGCAACGTTGCTTTGCTGTATTACCTTGCTTCCCTCCCACAGATCTTAACTTTGGCTAGGAGCAAAGGGGGCCAATTTATCTGTTCCTTACCTTGCAGGGGTTTGGTGAAGCTCAGCTAGCAAAAACTTGTAAATTGCTTGGAGATCATTAGAGGAAAAGTGCTGTAGAAGACCAAAGTATTATTTATTAATGTGCCTCTGTCTTACAGTGCCATAAATATCAAGGTTTTAATTGCACAGACTTGTAATTTGAGTAACTTCCTGGATCTTGTCTTCTTCTTTTTTTTCTTTCTTTTTCTTCTTTGATTGCCTTGGTAAATAATTTCACGGAGCAGTCACTACACAAAGTGATGCAGGAGTGGGGTTTAAAAGCCAGGTCTGTCAGGGGTAGAAGGCAATGGGATGCCACAGTGCAAGTTTCAGCTTTCCTTTGGCTGCTCTCATCTCTTATGGCCTCAGTCTTATCCTCTGCATCTAATCTTGCTTTTCCTCAGTCCTTGTTTAAAATCTCACCTCTGTTTGTTAGGGGAGTGCATGAACAAGTCTAACAATGATGAACAGAGACCTTACATTGGAGGGGGCTCCAGATCACTTCATCAGCAGTAATGCAACCATTAATAAATTCTAGCCATGTCTGAAAATTTGCATTATACCTGCTTATGGGCAAGACGTGAACACTGTGGCTGAAGGGCAGAGGAGCAAGAAAATCCTTCCCCTCATCGCACTAGCTTGGGCTGGCCCAGGGAGGTGTGAGCTGGCAGCGGCTGTGGGGCTGCACAGCCTGCCTTGCTCTCCAGACCACGGCAGCAGCTGCCTCTGTTGCAGCCAGCAGCAGCGAGGCTGGGTGTGAGCTGAGTGTAGTTACCCCAGGAGGAGTTTGACCAGTCAAGATGCAGTTAAATACGTCTTGTGAAAGCGCTGAAGTCAGGATTTTTCTCTGCATCTGGGAGGTGTTTCCAGACGGGTGATACCAGGGGCATATCAGCTGCCACCTTGCCCATCCCACCAGGATTGGGCTGGGATCTTTCAGGTACTTCTCTCTGAGATCGCGAGAAGGCGGCCAGCCTGGTACTGCAGCAGACTGATCCACAGAGGCTGATGTCAGGTGCTGTGCCTGGTAGGATGATATCAAGTGATCCACAAAGAACGATGTCAAACGCTGTCGTATGTGGGCTTAAAACTGAACCCTTTGTGCAGTGTTTTGAACGTGCAATGAGGAAATTCCTTCCCTCTGCCTGTTTTGTTTTTAATTGCCTCAAAAACATGGCAAGGCTCAGCCTGCTCCTGTTTTCCCAAGTGGATGGGCAGCCAGCTGCTTGCTCGTGCATTTCTAAGCTCTGGGATAGGCCATTCTAATACATTGTTCGTAGGCCTCTGAGATTACCCCATTTCATACCGAATTCAGCAGAAGCAGCAGCAATTGTGTGTGTGTGTTTTTACTCCTTCCCAGCTCTGGCAGATCAACACCGGCTTTAAAATGTTTGCATTGGCTGTCAGTGAAATATAGAATTGATCTGAAGACTTCCCTTTCTTCTGGGGTAGGAGATATGAATAGCATAGTGCTCTCTGCTCCATGTCTCCCCTGCTGCTCCTTCCCAGGTTTGCTGTAGGATTCTGATGGCTGCAACATAACCATGCCGTATCAAACTCAAGGGGATAAAATCCCGTATACATCAGCATTGCAAGGAAACCTTCGGATAGGATGATGAGTGTGTCTCCAGGCAGTCCTAGGGTATTATACCTCAGATGTGGTGATCAGACAATTTCTCTGTGGTCATCGAGAAGGAGAGAATATCTACTGTTGTGACCTTCACACTGAGACCATCACTGAAAGCCCTAGTCTTCAAGGAATGGGCTTTCAGTTGGCAGCAGAACTTAAAGCTACATCCAGCTTATCCCTCAGTTGTGACCATCTGCCTCTTTTGCTGCTTCAGACAGTCTCACTTCCCATTCAATTAGCAGCATTCCCCAAGGGACTCAATTACGCCACCTGAGAGAGAAGAAGGGGAACAAATGGTCCATGCTTCAAGGGGAAAAAAAGAGTGTCAAGTCCTAATTCAAGCATGGTGGCAGACCGGTCTTTCCTCATGAGATAGCACTAACACTTCTGAAGGGAGGAAGCCACTAATATCTGCTGCTGCCGAGACAAGCATGACTTCCAGAGGTTCCATGGGTAAATGTGAATGCATCTGCAAATGCTGAGGGCCATGAAATGTGCACCAGGGGAAGATCTCCAGCGATGATTGCCCATTACATGGGCAATATCAATCAGGACAAGTCCTAGTGCCTTTAGCAATGCCAACAATCTTCAGTGCCAGTGATTCATGCACTGTTTTGTTTCAAATACGTGGTTGATATTGAAAAGATGCATTTTAAGCATAAAAGGTCTTTAAAGAGCTGTTGTTTATGCTTACAGAAAGGAGATCCGTGGTTCAAAGGTGTAGATGAAATGATATCAAAGTGAAAAAGGAAGAAAACAGCATATTTCTTGACTCTGTGAAGATCTGAGAAGTATTTTGAAACCTAGAGAAACTCTTTGCAACGGGAAATGTGTTTTCCTCATGCATTTTGGCTGAGATTTCCAAAGATCTTTGCAACGTGACCACAAGCTGGAGCTTGGGGAGATCGTGGTGGTGGACTGTATGTGTAGGAGCAACAGCAATTACAGGGCTGCTGCGTTCACTGGGCAAGCTTTGGTGTCTCAGGAGGGAGATGTAGCCCGGGGCTTACAGAGGAGGTTGGTGTTCACAAGGATGCCCTCAGGAGCATCTGTAAAGGTAGGGACAATGGCTGGGCGTGGGCTCGGCTTTACGGAGGATGTGTCTAGAGTTCAAGAGTTGGCTGAATGAGTACGTCAAACAAACCCTGGTTAACACTCAGGTTCTTGTCTCAGCTCAAGATCCTCAGCCAAAGGAGTGATCTCCGTGCCTTACAGATGGGTGTGGTGGCTTCTGGCCTTGCCTTTGAGCCCGGTGCTGAAGGGGTGGATCAGTGCAGTGGAGCTGGAGCCTGGCTGTGCTATATGCTAGGGCCTTGCTTGTGCAAGGCTTGCTAAAGTCCTGGAGTTACTGCCCAGCTGGAGAGCTGGTGTAGACTGGTCGGCAGTGATACTGCCCTGTCCTGCCCAGCCCAGCGCCGAGCAGGCCTGGCATCTCAAAAATGCCTGTATGGTCACGCTGTAGTAACTTAAGACTCCTGCTTACTTGGCTTCTACTCCCCGCCCTTCAGCTGATGGTTGGCAACTGATCCCATGAGTGAGGGGGCTCTGAAGCTATTATGAGACTTTTTAAGGTACTGGGGTGAACTACATGGTGAAGCCTGCCAGGAGTCCTCACATGGCTGTCTGTGGTCACAACTGGCGCATGGAAGCCAAGAGGCAGCAATTTTAGCTGGGTTGTTGGTAAAAATATTGACACCCATCAGCACATTGTTGCACTTGGCTATTGCTGTTGCTGATAGAAGACCTGCGGGCAGGCTGGGGAGCCTGGTGGTAAAAGCATGCTGTCAGGACTAAGGACTACACCAGCATTCAAACTGTGGCTGAACTTAATTCCAGCCCCTTGAGTATGGCTCAACTTGGGACTCCCAACCAGGTCAGTGCTGCAGGCATACTTGTATTTATGACTAGAATTAATTGCTTTTATGTCAAAGAGCAGATGGGAGAAGGCAAGGGGGAGAAAGAGGAGGGGTTGTGGTACAGATCTGGTCCAGCTTGAAGAGCTCTGCAAGCCTGTGTGGTTGCTGCTGCTGTGTTCAGCTGAATGCCTGCTGCAGTGGAAGGCAGCAATGAAATGGTTAAGATGCATGGGCCTGGGTGCTTTAGAAATCCAGTATGGGAATTAACAGGGGCTTTTAAGACTGGGACTAAACTGTGATGACAGGGTTATGTGGACAAAGCCAGTGGGGAGACTTTAATTTCACCAGTGCTCAGGAATGGAAAAGAAATGAAAGCTGGCACATGATTCTGTTTCCACTTATGAAACACCCATCTGCCTTTTTAAAATTCAATTTATGGGAATGGTGAGTAAGGCTTGGCCAGTTCTTAGCTATTAGATCCATGCCATTAACATCCCAGCCGCTTCATTGTATCAATAGCATGCACCGAGTGAGGAACATCTCTCATGCAGGATTGGCAGAAATTTATATTAATAAATGGATCTAATATTCTTAAATTTGTATCCTTCCCAAGACTCGCAGCGACCCCAAAGGGCAGAAGAAATAATAAGTAAAGGCCTAATTCATTATTTATAACCAGGCAAACCAGGAAAGTAACTCTGGGAGATTACCCAGATAATCCAGCATTAGCATCTTGTTTCAGGGATCTTTATTAGGACTCAGGAAAGGCTTCTGGGAGAGTGAAAATGGTACAGTAAATTCATACGCTAGCCTTTGACCCTGCCTACTGCCCTGGCCTTATAATTTACTTTGGGATGCGTGTGAGTTTAAGAGAAAGATAAACACACTTGGCTGAAGAGATAGGAAAGGAGGCTGAAGAGGGGCAGCACCATTTTAAGCTGCTTGGAGTGCATTTCAGAGTCGTCAGCAAAGCTGCCTTTGCAGTCATGCACCACAAACAGCGTCCAGCTGCTGTCTCCTCTCTTGCCTGCTTTATGGGGCCAAATGAATTTTGGGAGGCACTCCTCAATCTTCTAGACTCTATTTGACAGAATGGAAAGAATAATATCGCATCCTTGAGATCCGGCTCATGAGGTTAATGTTAATGGGATGCTCTGAGGTTAAAAGACATTAGTTCTTGTAGTCCGGTGTCTGCTCTTTTCTCTCAGTGCAGGAAGAGCCTATAGGTCTTCTGAAAAATTGTTACTTTCCTGTGCTGTCCATTGTTGCTTTTGTATATGGTATGTGGATGATTTTGCAGAAGGAGAGGACCAGTTGCTGAGCTGCAGGTTGAGAAATTTTGTCCTCATTGGAGTTTTGGTGGTGGTTGTTTTTCCTAAAGAGGTTTAGAATGGTCTCAGGTTGCAGGAACGAAACCAGCTAAAATGTCAAGTAAATTTTTGCAGGAAGATGTAGAAGAGACTACCGTGGGACAGATGGGGAGACCCTCCTTCTGAGATTCCCAGCCCAGTTTTGCACATGTGAAATGTTAGAATAAGTCATGGGAAAAGAATTTAACGTGTGCTTAGTCATGATAATGCCTTCAGCTCTTTAGGCTTTGCCAAGCAGCCCTTTATTGCATAAAGTGGTTTGCTTTTGTGCACCAATAGCAAGGAGATGGGAGATACATTTCTTGGGAAATTCATGGGGATTCCCTTCTGGATGGCTTTTTGATTGGGACTGTTACTCATCTTAATTCTTTGCATTCATTGTTGGTTCAGGTATGAGGGCAGATAGATAGTTCAAACAGGAGCAGAGCAGGCTGTCAACAGTTAATAGAGTAGAAGTGCAACTACTTTGCATTTATATTGTACCTTCCCTCAGAGATCTCAAAGTGTTTCCAAATATTAACTAATCCCCACTAGACACCTGCCAGGTAGGTACATTCAATAATAAGCCCATTTTAGATGAGGAAGGCTGAGGTGGAGCAGTTTAATGGTTCCGTAACAGATCAGTGGTAGTGCTGGGAATAAAGCCCAGGACTCCCAGATGCCACTCCCTGGCTCTGATACACTCTTCTTTGCTTCTTTTTCATCTGAATGGATTTACCCATCTCTAATATAAAGCAGATCTGATCACCTACCATGTCTGCATACACAAATTTCCTTTAAACACTAGCTGTCAGTGGGCCTTTTTGTGAAATTACATACAGAGGAAGGAGAGAATATTACCATCTGGGATATCAGATCAGCACTTCTAGAGATATTTGGTACAGGATGTATCCAATTATAAATGAGCTAGAAGCCTACAGTCTAACAAAAGCAGGTGGAACCTTATCAGCAGCAATGAACAGTTTAGGAAAGGAGAGTTAGCAGGATTATTAACCCTCCTGAAATAGATTCTGTCTTCCAAAAGGGAAAATAATAATGTCCATAACTGAAATAATTAACAGAAAAACAATTTGCAACACTTAATTAAATCAATAAGAATATGCTAATGCAGTTAAAACCGCACAAAGGCTTCTACTACATTGCATGCTAAGTACGCAATTTTCATATGCTCATAACTTTGTTAAATCAAAGCCAAACTTCTTCCAATTTAGGAAAGCACAGACCCTTCATTGAGACTCCATGTGTCAGGTTTCAAGCACCAGCCATGCTTTCTGGCTAGAAGGCTTTTGGGTTTTGTTGGTTTTTTTTTTTTCCCCCAAAGTGTGCTTTTCATCATTCTGTAACTCACAAGTGGCTGATGATGATTCAAAACACTCTTCAGCTCTGGTAAAACATTAGGTTGTCAAGTAGTTTTTCAAAAGTGTGTTGAAACGGACTGGGAACAAGAAGTGTCTCCTAGCTGTACCTGCTGAGGGTGCTGGCAGCTCTGCCTGGAGTAAGCTGATCATGATGTGAATCACATTACTACTACAAATTGTGCCTGGAAGCTATGAGCACTATGCTGCTGCCAGAGCCGTACTGTGATTCCAGATATACCTGCTACCAAATGGTACCTGAATTACTAGGTCTTGATGTTGTTATAGTACCAGTTCTGTGCCACTATATCTGGTCCAGCTGTCCCACTTGCTGATGCAGCCATGTCATTTTAGCTAGGGGCTGGCAAGAAAGAGAAACCCAGTCCTTTCCCTGAAGGGGCTTATGCATGTGCTGAGAGGTGGGGATGAAGTCCAAGACTGTTTTGGGGGGGCCTCAAAATGCTGTGCGGTCTATGTGCTAGCTCTGTGTGGGATATATGAAGGAGTGCAAACTGCAAGCAAGCTGAATTCTGCTTGTGTATGTGAGTCGTGGAGGCAGCTCTGTGGCAGGAGAGTGGTGAATTAGGCAGCCTTTGGGATGTCCTATAACGTGTCTGTGTGATTCCTGAAACGGTGACAAAATTGGGGTTAAGACTGAATCTGAAAGGTGCTACTGATCTCATGTGACAAGAGCCGGAAAAGGTGCTGCTTGACTCTCAGGATGAAGTCCTTTCTGTTCCAAAAGCTGACAAAAGAACAACATTTTAAAGGTGCTTTTGGTATCTTATTTTCTGGGTTTCCTCTACTGCCAACACAGGTACATTTCTGAAGGTGTTGGTAGTGGATTGCCTGGGTGCATTTTCTGGTATCAACCTACAAATGTTACCTAGTGACAAAGTGTCCTAATAATCTTCATGGGGCAGGGTGCATTTTTGGGGACTTGCTTGCCTTGGGATGAGAACTCTGTGGGGTTTGAATCTGCTTTCTCAGTGATGAGGAGATGCCATTCACCACAGAAGTATTTCCAAACAAATAGGACCCCTGTTACAGAAGTGAGCTGTATTCTGGGTCAATGATATTTTAAGTCAAATATACCTCCTTATGTTTGCGGTGAATGCAGTATACTGGAGCTGACAAGCATATATGGTAGCAACAACATTTTCCTGGAAAACGCTATTAAATACAGCCCAGGAAACCATGATCTGGACACATCAATATCTGCTTTGGGAGATGGTTCAGGCCTTAAAAACTGATTCCTGATATTGCAGATTTCTCTGCTGAGAGTCCCAGTGGCATTCCTGACACGTACTACTCTTTTATGCCTGGAGTCAGCTGCAGAACAACTGTTTCTAGAGTTGGGATGTGTGAATAGGGGAACTTGGTTAGGACGGGTGGATTGGACCAAAGAGCACAAGTGGAAGGCTGGTGACTTTCCAGGATGAACATGAACCACTGCTCTGCCTCCTTTGCTGTTCACAACACCCAGGCTATGTAGATGTACAATCTACATAGTAGATTATGTACAATCAGCAGGTGGGGACTGTGGGAGAAAAATGACAGGAGTGTGGGAAGAGGAGTGTATGGTTCTTGTGCTTGCTTTGCTGAGCTCTGTGCTTACTTTTTCCTCCTTATGAGAAGGCTGGGAGAGAAATTCCTGCTAAAGTCCCAGGCACAGGGATTTTAAGGGAAGAGTACAGCAACAAGAGGGAGGAGAACACATGAGAATGGGTTTTAGCAGCTCATTTGAGTCAACGTGACCTAAACCAGAAGGCTCTGGCTCTAACACAGAATGACTTATTCCCATGCTGCCAAAATGCATGCGTTTGCGTACGTTATCTACTGCTTCATGGCTCTTTTAAGGCTGAAATGATAGAGAATTCTCTCCCATGGTATATGATTGCTGGTGTGCAGGCTGTTTGGTAGGTCTAACACACCATAAGCGCAGGTGCTTAGGTAAATATTGCCTCTTTCTTGTCTGAATCAATACCCGTGCTGATCACTTTGTAAATTGATGTGCTTTGATGAGAGAAGAGGGTGCAGTTTGCTATTTCACAATCATTCTGGAATATCTTCTTCTTTAGATTGTTTTGCTTTTATGGGACTCTGGCCCGTATTCTGCAAATAACCCTGAAATTTTAAATAGTTAAATATAGTTGGACAAATTCTTCCCTTGGAAATACCCATGTAGTTCCCATGGCATTGCTAAGAACCCAGAATGCATTTCTGAGGACAAGCTTAAGCCCAACAGAGCCATTTCACTCCAGGCATAACACTGTTCAAAGTCAATGGAAGCATGATTTGAGCACATTGTGTTTATATTTTTACAAGTGTTTTTCTGTATTCCTTTATTTCCAGGCTAGAATCCAACAATGTGAATCCTAGGCAGAAAATTGCTGGTTTCTTCTTAACCCTTGTTTTCAGTGAGCTGTGCATGTGTTTGGGGAGTATAGCATGGCGATGGTGGGATGCCATAGTGGCAAGGTGGGGTTGTGTTCAGGCCACTCAAACTGAAGAGAACAAAAAGTAGGGACTGAATTTTTGGAGATGTAACGGTTGCCCTGATTTGCTCTCGCTGAAGCTAGCTTATAATGTTGGCTTCCACAGTCGAAGAATGAAGCTGGAGTGGAATGCCTTGGAAAAATCTCAGTGCTCCCCCAAAAATGTTGGTTTCTGACCAGTTAAAATCATTTTCCTCCCAGGTTAGCTGTCAGAGGTCAACTCTAAGTGCTGGTAGCCCTGCTCACTTGGCTTAAAGCACCAAGTGCCTTGCTTTCACAAGGTGTAACACATGATTAGCAAGATTGGCTTGACATAAGTTAAAAATTCTCCGAGGGGAGACATGCTGGTGGTTGTGTCTCCATCGTGGTTGGCTTGGAAGGTACCTACGCTAGGTCAGGCTGCCTCCATCCTGCAAATTCAGCCTGCATCCCTGTCTGGTCTCTCTTGCTGTGGGTACTCAGGGTTTTTGGCATAGTTCTGTGTGCTGAGATGCTGTGAGAGCTTTCTATGGCCAATTGTAGGACAATGTGTCTCTTAAGGGAAACTATGAAAAAGCTTTGGAAGGCTACCAAGATGGGAGCGATTTGTACTGCTGAGAGGAAGCAGTAGATGGCATCTGATCGTTACTCACACCCACAACAAAAATATGTCCAGTCTTGGGCTGAGAGCTGTCTGTGTAGGTGATGGGGCATTTGATGCTCAATACAGGGTTAGAGCGAGTCCAGCGTGCACTGTGCACATGCTGTAATTGCATAGCTGTCTTGACTCCACTTAGGTTTGGGCTTGTCTCAGGAAATGATGTAGCACCCATGTGGTTCTGTTGTGAGAGCAGTTTAAGATGAGCAAGTCCAAGGTAGTCAGTGCATTTGGGCATGTACAAAGTGTCTGGGCATGTGCAGCAAATCCTGTTCTTGGACGTGAAAAAAATATTCTTGGCAAATTCAGCTGTCTCCCCAGCAACTGGCAAGGTGACAGGAAAATTGGCCAGGCAGATTTCCAACCAGCTTGGTGGCAACCCTGATTCAAGACGAATATTCCCTGTCAGATTTATTTAGAAGCTAGAAATCTCTACTTCCTGGTCTGTCCTCATCCGCTTCTCATTGGTTTGCTGCCTGCTTCTTGCCATCCTATTTTCTGTTGATTTAAGGCAACCGTTGGCTAGAGTGAGTGTAACCTGCAGTTACACAAGACACGTAAAAGCACCTTGCTCAGTGTTCTGCGCTCAGACCGGTTCTGTAGGAAAGGCTTATGCCTTGGGGCTGTCCCTGCTTCCCTGTCCCATGGTACTTTCAGGGTAGTCTTGCTCTGGGTGGCTGAAGACTTGCCTACCTCCCAGTGTACAGTTCTAGGGGGGACCTTGCTCTCTCCGGGACCCCTGGACTGGCAGCACTGGTGGCCAGGAGGGCAGTGAACGCCTGGGGACAGCTGCCCTTGGGACTCAGCGTGGAGTGCCACCGCGCTGCAGAGAGATGCTCTGGGTGCAAAGCCCTGGGGTGTCTGTGCCCTGGTAGTACTGTTTGGAAATGTCATTTAAGTGTGGGCATTTAAAGCCTGTGACAGCTGTGTGTGGAGAAAGAGAAATTAAGCCAATTCTGCTGGAGGGAGGTGACTAGGAAGCTCTCCTGGGTGCTTTAGATCCTCTTCCCATCCAGGCTATGCTCTGGAAAAGCTCTTAAGGTAGAGAGGACTTTGGTGCAGACTGTGCCCCCAAACCAGGCTCCCCCTCTGCCTCTGGGCTGCAGCTGCCGGGTGCCAAGGCAGGGAGAGGCAGCCCTGCGGGAAGCCCCCACTGCCAGTCACAGTGGGAGGGGAGCGGCAGTGCCCCCCGAGCAGCAGCAGCTCTGTGCAGCCCTGTGCTGACCCCTGCCCTGTGCTGGCACAGGGGGAGCTCCTGGGGTCCCAGAAATACCCCTGGGTGCTGGCATGTGCCCCGTGCTGTCTGCAGGGCTGCTGGAGAGAACCCACATGTCCTGCTGCGTCTAGTCCCTGCTGTCCTTAATCCATTGCAGGGTCACTCTTTGGTTTTCCTTCATATTGCTACTGTACCCTAAGGAGGAGCCGCCCCCTTTGCCCTTGGGCAGCTGGAAAAAAGTAAGACAACTGTGAACTCAGGGCTTGACATTGCAGCTTCTTCTCTGGAGAGCTCAGGAGGGCTGTTGGTTTGTGCCAGACCTTTTTCATGGACATTTGCTTGGGAGATCATTAGGGGGTGGGCATACTTGGATACTCACAAGGAAAATACATTGAGATGAAGTTTTGTAGCTCAGTGTTTGAAGGTCCAGCTTTACAATAGCCAAACCTTGTTCTGCATGGCCCCATGGGTGTGTAGGTCTTGCTGCACATCCAGGGTACGTGGGACAGAGGGCTAATGGCCAATAATAGAGTTGATACAGCAGGAGAGTGCACTGAAGCTGTCTTCCTCCAAAATCTTCAAGTTTTTGATTTGCACACCTTGAGAGGTTTCCTGAGTGAGGTGCAGATTGCTGCAAAATGAAATTCAGACTTCTGACAGTGGGCTTGCTAATCCAATTCAAAATTAGTCCCTGGGCTCCCAAGGACCTGAGGAGCAGGGGCTGAACCCTGATTCTGTGAGCTGCTGCTATAGAGGGAGGCAGTGTCCTTTCAATGCCACAAAGCTGCTGTGCTTGCCCCACGCAGTTTTCTTATTGTTCAGCCTAAAGGCCTTCAGGAAAATGCCAGAGACACTCCACTGACGACCTTGCAGTACATCCCAGAGCTCTACAATCTGATATTAATTACAGTGAGGCTCTACATTAAAGCAGAGCTTTGCCAAGTTACCATAGGGCTTTCAATGCTAGATTCACATTAATTTAAAGTGGAACTAGATAGTCCCTCAAGCAGCTTTGGAAATCTCATAAAAATAGAAAGATAGGAACTTTGCTGAAGATGCCCTGTTTAGCCAGGGAGCTATCTGGTGGTCACCTGCATGAACTACCAAGGGCTGTCCATACTGCTTATTGCTTGCTCTGTCCCTTGGTTTCTCCCTTGTGCTCTCCACATTTGGGCTCACCTCTCTTGCCTTTAGCTCTGTTGCTTTAGAGAGACCCCAAAAAGCTGTGACACCTCCATATGCAAAGCCTGATTCTCTCTCACTTGGCTCAGTCCACTGGTTCATGCTGCTGTCTCACGCTGTCCTCTTGCACTTGGATCTCTAATGTAACTTCTTGGCTTCTGTAGCTTGGGAGGACCTGGCAGTCAGTCTCCTGGGGCTGGATAACCCATATGACCCATATGGGCAAGTTGGCTTTGTTTTGAATGCTCCAGAAAAAAAAGAGCCAACTTTCTTCTAGTTTAGTGGAGCTGTCTGAAACAAGAAAATCTCCTTTAAAGTACCCTGGAAGTTGCTATGAATAAACTTCAACCAACTGCAGCAAGAGCTGCTCACTGTAACAGAGCCTCTGCTCAGCATCCTTATAGGATCTGGGTCACCTCTCTAAATGTCCTGCAGCAAAATCTCTTCCTGGGATTCTCAGCAGAGGAGATGTTGCCTCTGTGGTCCCAAGATAGATCCTCCCACTATGGTGCCTGCTGAAAGTTGTCACTTCTCTTAATCCTGCTACTGAAGCAGGAAACGGGGTCGGTGGGTGACAGAGGTGCTGTGTGTGCTGTGGGCTCCAGGCCTGTCTGCACCAAAGAGGCAAGTTGCTTTCAAGTCATGGCAGTGCTGGCTGGTGATCCCAGTGGGGCTTGGAGGAAGGGATTGGTATGAGGGATGCTGTTTCATGTGAGCAGGAGGGGATTTCTGCCTCTCTCCAGGGATTATAATGTCCTCTACCTTCTCCTCTTAGTTTCCCCTTTTCTTCCCTTCTTCCTTCAATGTCTACTATCTCTTGCAGCTTCCTCATCTTCTTCAGCTCAGTGCTCTTTGACAGCAGCTCTAGGAGGAAGGAACAACCTCAAGCAGCCCTGTTCCCTTCAGAGAAGTCTTCCTCATGAAATATGCTGGCAGAGCTGGCCCCTAGAACATGGCATTTCCCTGTCAGGGCAGTGAGTGCACTAATAGGCTTTAATTGCCCTGACCAGCCCCACCTGGGACCCCCACCCACCCCCTCTGCCCATCTGTCCTGGGGCCTCATTTAAGGCTTGGGCTTCAGTCCTTTTCTGAGCTGTGGTGTACCTGCTGCTAGCCCTTTCCTGGATTGAGGAGCATTTGGATTTCCTGGACTGCCCTCAGACCTGGTTTGTTGCCTTGCTTTTGCCTGACGATCTGTTAATATGGCCTGTTTGTGCCTGCTGGGCTCAGGTGCTGTAGGACTACACCCTGTTGGTGAGGTTGTTGCCCAGCCTGGCTCAGAGCCACCCTCTGCTTCCAGGCTTGTCTGCGTTCGTGGGAGAGCTGGACCTTGCTGTTACCTGGCACTTCTCTGAGGGCTCAAACTTGGAGTAATTCTGTCTCTCAAGCTAAATATAACCAAAAACACTATAAAGCTTAGCCTTGCTCATGGACCTGGGACTTGGTCTTGCTTTGATGTTGCGTTGGTGGCTTGGTGGCCCTGTGCTGTGTGGCTTGTGTGTGAGCAGGCAAAAGTGTCCTGGAGGGCAGTGGCTGGCACCTGTGCTCCCAGGCTGTGCAGCACTGGTGGCAATCCCGAGCAGTACCAAATTCCATTTTGCTTATATTTACCAGAGCTGATGCAGTCAAATAAAGCTGTTCTGGCAGCAGCATTTAATAGTCTTGCTGTCTGCAAAACCCTGGGTTCCTGTACTCGTTGACAATGAATGTGTGTTTTTAGGAAAGCTGAATTTACTGTCTTGGAGCTGGATTTACAACCGTCTACTGAGTACCTGTATACACAGACTACTATAAAAGACAGAGAAGGGAGGAGGGAGGTGTTGCACGTTCAAACAGACCAACAAGAAAAAAGGCAGCGGCTTTTGTGCATCTTGGCACGCTGAAGTCAGCATATGGTTAACTCCTCCATCCTGGGGGTAAGGGGAAGGCAGTGAAGGGAGGCCAAGCCAGTGGCAGCCAGACATTTCTCCTCCCACGATGCTTTTGTTTTCTGTGGTGTGGGAGGGAGATGTGATTGAGGACCTGCTGTAAGTTGCAGAGTGTGGAGCTATGCCTCCTGCAAAGTCCAACAGGCTCTTCATCTTCCTAGTTCTTTGCTCTGTCCTTACAACATCCTCAACCCCTACCACATTTAATGCCAGTGAGGAAGGTGCAAATGATCGGTAGTAGAGGTGTCTTCAAGATGGGATGTGAGCCTCTGAGGTGTCTTTAGCCCTTGGTGTCACTAATGAGGGTCACTGTGCATCACAGCCAGCTGCAGCATTAATAATGAGAGATCTGCTTCTGGTTTCTCCCTTCTGATTTTAGGAAGGTTGTGACAGGGAAGAATTTTAGCCTGTTTCACTTCTGTCTTCTGTTTGGGCTGATACAACCACGTTCATTTCTGCCTTAATAGATTAGGTGCTGTCACTGCACGCAGTTGCATCCCACCCTCGGGGTGGCTGCCTCTTGGTGAGTCACACTAGCCCAGAGGAGTGCCTGCTTCTTATTCCATCAATTTGGTGGAAAGAGGCCATTGAACTTGTTTGTATGATTACTAGAACGCCTGCCTGGCAGAAAGCTGCACTTGTAATTAATATCTGTACCGGTGGCCTCACAGTTAGTCATCTTTCATTACTGTGTGGGGATTTTCTCTTCTTCTGCAGCTTTGGTAGCTGGATCTTTCCTTAATGTTGTGGCTGTCAGCCAGCGAGGAGTAGTCAACTGTCCTGATGGCTTTTAGGCTTGAGCAGAAGTGGTTTAAAATAGTATCTAAATGGAACTTGCAATCAACACCTCCGGTAGGATGTCAGAGGCTTGTTCTGACTAGCCCAGCGAAGGCAAAGGATTTGTTCTGGTGTTTTTCCTAGGAGTATCTCCTAGCCCTTTGGTGGGTAGAGCTGGTGTGGTGGGAACACATATGCTTCTCCAGGCCATAAGGCGCTCTCAGGACTAGGATTTCCTGGCCCATTTCAGGAGCAAAGTTAGTGGTAGGTACTCACCCTCATTGGAATATCAAGGAAAAGGGACTCATCTGCAAATCTTTTCCCCAAGGACTTCATCAGCCTCTTTCTTTCATCCTGCTGGACCGCTTGTCCTGCATTGACGTGCACCACTTGGCTCCTCTGATTCCTCCTGTAAGTCCACACTGTCTCCTCCTCCTGCCTTGGCTCTCCCTTCTGCTCTACTTTCTTCTTTTGCTCGTGGTTGTTTGTATTCAGGGTACTCCTGCTGTGCCAGGCTGCTGGGTTATCCCTGCACAAGTTTCTTGCAGCTCTCCTAAGTGCTTGTGTGCCAGCGCATCCACAAATCAGGCCCTCGGAGCTAACAAAGGGAAGGCAGGCTGGCTTTCCAGAGACCTTACAGGCTAGCAAAGAGGGGAAGCTCCCTGTGAGCTTGGCAGGGAAAAGGGAGGGCAGCAGCAGGCTGGGAAGGAGGACAGCCTGTGTTGGGCAGGGTGCTGAGGGCAGGGCTGGGGAACTGACTTGCGGCGTCAGAAGGACAATGAAGGAGAGTGTGTGAGATGAGCAGCCTGGTCTAGTGGAAGGTGTGTCCCAGCACATGGCAAGGGCCTTGGAGCTAGATGAACTTTAAACATCCCTTCCAACCCAAGCTATTGTACAAGCATATGCCTTCTTTTGAGGGTGGGAGTCTTGTCATATCAAGTCCTTGGCCATTTTCCAGCTCAGTCATGTTTCTTCTGTGTATGACTGACTGCTTCCCATGGCTTGGGCAGGGGAATATGTGCTGTTCCCTCAAGGAACCCTGTTCATGGGGTCAGAAGCGGAGAGGCTGTCCTCAGTTGCCTTTAGGCTTAGTCAGTAATGTGTCATCCCTTTGCCCTTCAGCATTTGCCTCTGCCTTCTTGGCTGACCCTTCCTTTGGGAGTGCATCCCTTTTCCCAACCACTCCTGTGGCTGCTACAGACATCCCATTCACCCCTTATGCCAAGCCTCAGCTCAGGCTGAGGGAAGCGCTTTCTGTGGGCCCCAAAAAGCATTTTGGTCATGCGTTATTCACTGGTCTGCTGGGGTTTCAGGGGTGTTCAGCGAAGGGAGATGTGGGAGTGAAGTGACTGGATGAAAGGTGGGAAACTATAGTTGGGGGAGTGGTGGAGGGGATGGAGGCCTTGTATGGAGTTCTGGGGCAAATCCTCCATGGGAATAGCCCTGGGTAAAACAAAAAAAGCAAACACAGCCCAGCTTTCTCTAGGGCTTGGTGGCAGTTTTACAACAGGGCTACGAGAAGCTTCATCTAGCAGGTCTCATTCTCACCATTCCCTGCCATTCTCACCCAGCCCCTCAGGTTTGCTTTCCCATCTTCTCCCTCCCCGCCATGTAGGGTGAGTATTTTGGGGGACAACAGCCTTGTCTTCCTGGGCGTTTTGAAAACACTTGGTGCTGAGTGAATTACTGCTATTGTTATTATTGCATTAACTAGCTCAGGGCTCCTTTGCATGCAGAAGACCAGATCATTATAGCAGGTTGTTTATAGTGCCGTGGCATAACGATCTAGGGCTCTCAAGCAAAGCTCTGGGCCTGCTGTGCCAGAGGCTGTGGGCAAGCAGGAGGGGTCTGGACTGGGGCTGGCTGCAGCGTGTCCTCCTGCCCCTTTGGCTGGTCTGTGGTGGCTCATGGGCGGGAGCTCTGCTTCAGCACGCAATAAAACAGTGCCCCAACCACTGCAGAGCTGGGCAACACGCCTTGAAGGACTCCTAGTTGAACGTGTCTGGTTTTACACCTTTATTGCAGGTGGCAGTGGTGAACTCTACACCAGCAGAAAGCCAGCAGTGACCTGAAGTAATTTGGTACTTTTTCATTTCTGCAGTGTTCCTTGATTCCCCCCTCTTCTTCTACAGCTGGCTCAGCAGACAAGATGTGCTAAGTGAAGGCATTAAGTGGCCTAAAGGGTTGGTGTGACTTGTCCAAGACAATACATTAGCCAGGAGTAAACCTAGGGACTTTTGCTGCCTAGTCATGTGTTCTAACTGTTCCATCTCGCTCCCCAGGATGCTTGGATCCTGTTGGAAGCACAGCAGATGGAGCCAGGCAGCAGGTCCAGCTCCAGCTGGCTGGCAGGGAAAGGGCGAAGCAGCAGCACCAGTGACCTTGCTGATTTATTCATTAGACAGTGCTTAGAAGAAGGGGAGGATTGATTTGTCTGTCAAATGCAACACCAAACCATGCGGCCTGCAAGGGGAGGACTAATTGTGCCACTGACACAGAGGCCAGTACTGACTCACGCAGTCAAGCACCTTTTTATTATATTTTCCTGCTAGTCAGCTCTTCTTTTCATCTATTCTATTATCTTGGGCAATTTATTGATGCAAAGCCAAATTTAAGTGGTTATCTTGCCTGTGAAAATGAGGAGGAAAAAAAAAAGTCTAAACTGAGCTCAGTGAGGTGTTGATCAGCCTCTGCATTGTGGTTATTTTGAACCAGTTTGAAGCTGTCTGGCTGCACAAGCCACAGTGGCAAAATGCCTTCAAGAGGCTGAGCCCCTTGTTCAAAAGCACTTTGTGGGCTCTTAAGAAAAGTGTCCCAAAGCATTCAGGATGTAGATTCTTGATTCTTGAGTCCAAGGGATTCGTGAAAGCACCAAACTGCCTGCATGCCTTTGAAATCAGTGCCAGAGCTGCCTTTTTGTTGTTGAGTTTTTTGTTTTGTTTTGTTGTGTTTTTTTTTTTTTTAAAAAAAAACAACCCACTTTCTGTAAGTACAGCATGATCACCCTGAGGCTGCCATTCTTGAAGACAGGCAAGGGCCAAATTTAAATTGGCTGCTTCTGTGTGAGTAGTGGTACTGCTGGGGTAGCTCTCTGCAGGCAGCATAAGCGGGCTCTGCCTATGTTGTGAGCTGCTCAGGCATTGTCAAGTCTGGATTAGCCTGGTGCTGAGTTAACTGTGCCTGGCTGTGTTGAAGCACGGGGCAAACGTGAGCTCAGGGGTTGCAAAACATCGTAACTGGCTCCACCGCTGCTCCCCTGAACTGCCAAGCAAGTTGCTCTTCATCCTTGCTCTTTGCAAGAAAGAAATGGCGTTATCCTTCCCGAAGACAAATAACTAGCCATGCACTCAGTGAGACCAGCCTTCTTTTTTCAGGCTGTTTCCTATCTTGTTTGGCAGCTTGACCTGCACTCTGGCAGAAGGCTTGTTCCCCACAGGGCTGAATTGATTCCAGTTCATATGGGATACCTTCAGAGAATTCAGATTTTAGATGGCTCCTGCTAGCGGTTCCCAGTCTCGGCCTGGCTGGCAGCCTTTAAGGGTCAGTACAGTCATTTGGAAGATTTCCAATAACTGCAATGGGTGCTGAGTCGAGCATGCACCGACGGTACAGGGAAGAATTCTTTGCCTTTACTAATTTGGTTCTCAGATTCTCCCCCACTGCTCTGCTAAATGGACCTCAACCCTGATCTTGAAGCAAGCACTTTGCTGAAATTTATACCCCTACAGGAATCGAATAGCTCCTCCTTTCACTTCCAGCCTCTCCTTTCCTTGCAATTTCTGTTCCTCCTCCACAATTTCTGAAGGCCATTTATCCTCTAGTTGCAATGTGTGCCTCCCCCTCCCCTACTTTAGCTCCTTGCTGTCAGGCTGTTGAACATGATTCCATCCTGTGTTGCAAAAATAATCACTTTTTAATTATGTAAAGGAAAGGAGGTTGTAAAAGCCCTTCAGAACCCAGTGTCTCCAAGTCCTGCTGCAAAGCAGAGGCAATGTGGGCCTGGCAGTTTGTTTATGTGTTCAAAGTGAGTTGTTCCTTTAAGCTGCATATTATACCCTCCACCAGTGTTTAGTCATGAACAAAAATGCCAGCTGAGAGATTCCTGGGCTGTTTTGAAAGCAGAGGGATTCATTTGAACAAGAACTGAATGCCTTCCTCCCAGCTCCTTTCATCCCCACGGAGATAAATTGGGGATACTCTCAGCATGAGGGAAACGCAGTTGGAAAGCCAACTGTTCTGCAGAGTGATTTCAGAAAATCTTGTGGATTCAGCAGAGAGGACATCAGTGAAAGTCACCAACTCCCTCCCAAAGGGTAAACCCTGCCTTGGATCAGAGAAATGCTGCTTGTGGTTTGATTCAGTGCGTTCTGTCTCGCTGTGGTGCTTTGAGGACTTTACACGGAGTAATGAATTAAGGGACTCAACTTACTCATTCTTAAGACCTCCTTTTTGCTGTGATGCCTCTATGAAACAATAATAGCAAGGGCCTGTGAGAGATCCACGAGTCTCTTATTCATACTGCCTGGTTTACAGATCATCACTAAATAGGATGCTTGCTAATAGATGCCATCTTGTGCCTTTTTCTCTTTTAGCTGTGCCCTGCTTCTTCTCCCTTCCTAGTTCCTACCCAAAGCATCTGTAAAAGTAATATGCATTTACACAGCACCTAACAGTTGTCGAGAGGCTTCGGGAGCAGCAGCGTAGTCTGCCATGGGACCCTGGTGCTCTCCTGTGTCCCAGGATGAACGTTCCACTGGGCTGAGTTACTGAGTTATTGTACAGTTTTTCTTGCCATCCTGAAAAAACCTGGCTCCGCCTGTGGGCTTGGGATGTACTGTTACATGAGTAACAGGTGGGAGTTTAAGAGGCAATTGCTGCGCATTTCTTATAGATGTGAAAAGCTTGTTACCTGACCCATTCAGGTAATGCAGGGGCAGATACAGTAGCAGATCTGGGATCTCCAGTTGCTGGGTCATGTGCGTTACACTAGATCACACCTTCTGTTGTGTGGCTGAGGAGGAGAAACTCCAGGCTTGGATACTTGCCTGGATTTCTGTGGGTGACTGCTCAAAGGGGAAATCCTGTATGAGCACATGTTCTCCTAATTCTCTGCACCTGACCTGTGATGAAGCTGAAAAAGCTACAGGAATCAACTTTCCTACCAGCATCTTGGTGAGGCTGGGGTGAGAAAGCCCAGGAACGGGTAAGCCTGAAGAACAGACAGGCCTGGCAAAACACAAAAAGACTTGAGCTTTTGGCATGAAGGATTAGGGGAAAGGCAAAAGGGAGGTGGGATGGTGAGGGACAGGCAGGAGAAATCTGAAGATTTCTATTCCAGCTCCGTATGTACCTTGAAAGGCAAACTTGGATCAGTGTTTTCAACCTACCTGCCTTGCCTCAGTTTCCCGCTTGTAAGATAGTGAGTGATTCTGAGCTATTGTATGGATGCGGCTATGCCTGGGAAGACTGGTATCTGCAGAGTGTTGTGATCCTTAGTGTGAAAGAAGGGCAAGGTCCTCTTTATTGATACTACATCGTACCAGTCAGCAAACAGCTGTGTTCAACTTCTTCCTACCCCAAGAGAGGCCCATGATTAAATCCTTGTTGACCATCCTGAGGACAAGAGGACCCTGGAGGTTAGGCAGTATCTTTCCCCAGCAGAGCTGCACGCTGTAAGCCTGTGTTAGCAGTTCATTTACATATTACACGCTGCTGCAGGCCTTACTGCAAGCCCGAGAATCAGTCAGAGCAGTGATGCAGTCAGCTGTCACACAGGGATTCAAATCCTTTACAAGTCAGTTCATCTCTTGATCTTGAAAAGCCAAAAGTAATGAACCTCTTGAAAGAAGGTTGCTGTTTGTCCTGTTGTACTACCACATTATTTGGACACCAGTTAGAGGAGGCTAGAGTCAAAGCAAAAAACTGTTGAATGAATAAATCGGCTTAGAGAGCTTTGTAGCGATTTATTCCGCTCTTTGGTCCTTTGGGCTTGTGTGCAGCTCATAAACGAGCTTATTATTCTATCATGATTCATAGCTTTGTGACGGAAGCAGAGGGTATATGTGCCGCCAGGGAAGACAGAGGGGCTGGAGATGGAGTATTTGAAGTGGAGATCAGGCAGAGGTCACACTGGAACGTGGAAGAAGACAAAGAAGCAGAGGCTGTCCCTGCAGCCAGCCAGTGAACAACAAGGCTGATGGATCTCTGCGTGTGCAACGCAGCCGGTGCAGGAGATGACCCTCCATGATCAAGGCTTAATTTTTTCACTGCTCTTTGGCATTCATTTTGGAGTTTTCAGAGATCTCCTCATGACAGAAAAATGCTCGATAGGTCTCCTACTGATAGGAAGGACTGTTGTCGTTTAACCCCAGCTGGCAACTAAGTACCACACAGCCACTTGCTTACTCCCCCCTGTCCCGGTGGGATGGGGAGGAGACCTGGGGGGGGGGGGAAGTAAAACCCATAGGTCCAGATAAGAACAGTTTAATAATGGAAATAAAATATAATAATTGTAATGAAAAGGGAGACAACGAGAAGAGAGAGAAATAAAACCCCAGAAAGACAAGTGATGCACAGTACAATTGCTAACCACCCGCTGACTGATGCCCAGCCACTCCCCGAGCAGTGATCGTCCCCTTCCAGCCAGCTCCCCTGCTTTATACACTGAGCATGACATTCTATGGTATGGAATATCCCTTTGGCCAGTTCAGGTCAGCTGCCCTGGCTGTGTTCCCTCCTGCTTCTTGTGCACCTGCTCACTGGCAGAGCACGGGAAACTGGGAAGTCCTTGACTTAAGGTAAATGCCACTGAACAACAACTAAACATCAGTGTGTTATCAACATTATTCTCATACTAAATTCAAAATGCAGCACTGTACCAGCTACTAGGAAGAAAATTAACTCGTATCCCAGCTAAAACCTGGACAGTATCCACCCCTTATTCTATACCATTTATATCATGCCAAGGTCTTATGCTTGCCCGTACATCCCAGTTAACCACTATCACCTTTCCTATCTTTGGATATATACATTATATACATGCAGATATTTCTTTAGTCTATGGGCTATCCCTATAAAATGTCTGTTGGGTTTGTTTAGTCCATGACTTTGGGCTCCATCTGTTGTAACAGTCTTCCAGGGCAGGAAGGATGGTGTGTGGTGTTGGATTGTTGCATGCTGAAGCCAGTTCTGATTTCATCACTGCTGTGCTTGTCTGATTTCATCAAAGTTCAGTCTTCATTAATCTGGGTGATTTTTACTGTAATACCCTTGATATGACATATAGCCAGATATGAGAGAGGGCTTGTAACCAGGCTGTAATTAGGAATGTGCATTCTCCAGAAACCCACAACACCTAGGAAAGCCTGTGTGTGTTTTTTACTAGTTGGTGGAGAGGTTGCTGTTATTTTGTTGATCACATCCATTGGGATCTGGTGATGTCCATCTTGCCATTTTATTCCTAAAAACTGGATCTCCTGTGCAGGTCCCATGACCTTACTTTGTTTTATGGCAAAACTAGCCTTTGGAAGGATTTGGACTATTTTCTTCCCTTTCTCAAAAACATCTTCTGCTGTATTGCCCCACATGATGATATCATCAATGTATTGCAGGTGTTGCGGAGCTTCAGCCTGTTCCAGCGCAGCCTGGATCAGTCCATGGCAGATGGTAGGGCTGTGTTTCCACCTCTGGGGAAGTCGATTCCAGGTGTATTGGATGCCCCTCCAAGTGAAAACAAACTGTGGCCTGCACTCTGCCTCCAGAGGGATTGAGAAAAATGCATTAGGGATATGAGTTGTGGTGTACCACCTGGCTGCCTTTGACTCCAGTTCATATTGAAGTTCTAGCATGCCCAGTACAGCAGCACTCAGCAGCGGTGTGGCTTCATTCAGGCCATGATGGTCTACTGTTAGTCTCCATTAGACTATTGCACATCCTACGGGACTGTTAAAGGGCAAGTGAGTCCTACTGATCACTCCTTGGCTTTCCAGTTGACGCATCAGCTTATGCATGGGAATCAGGGAGTCTCAGTGTGGTATTGCACTGTTGTGGTAGTGATCAGCATCTTGTGTTTTTCAGCCATCAGCAACCCCACAACAGAAGGGTCCCCTGAGAGACTGGGCAAGGTAGACAGCTACTTAATTCCATCTGTCTCCAAGGCACCTATACCGAAAGCCCACCAGTACATTTTTGGGGTCCTTGAAATACCCTCTCCTGAGATAGTCTATGCCAAGGATGCACAGAGCCTCTGAGCCGGTCACAGCAGGGTGCTTTTGCTGCTCATTTCCAGTCAGGCTCACTTCAGCCTCCAATACATTTAGCTGTTGGGATCCCCCTGTCACTCCAGAAATACAAATGGATTCTGCTCCTTTGTAGCTTGTATGTACACTGTGTACCAGTGTCTACTGGAGCCTTATGCTCCTGTGGGTCTGACATGCCAGGCCATCTGATCCACACAGTCCAGTAAACCCAGTTGTCCCTCTCCTCCACCTGGCCGGAGACAGGACCTCTCTAGTCCTGGTCATAGGATTCTTCACTTCTTGTAAAAATGGGTTAGAATTCCTTTCCATAGGATCAGGAGTAAGATCAGCTCTTCCACTCTGTCTACGGAACTACCTACTGGAGCAGCAATTTTTCTGGAAGAACCCCCGTTTGTGATTGTTTTTCCTCACAATTCACGTACCTGTGCCTGTAGGGTTGAGGTAGATTTTCCATCCCACTTCCTCATGTCCTCTCCGTGGTCCTACAGGTAAAACCACAGGGTACACCATGGTGCGTACACTCTAGATCATCTCTCTTGAGCAAAAGAATGCTTCCTGTTAATAGCTGAGATACTGGTCCATACAGGTGGGGAGTAGGACACACCCTTTTTGAATTGCTGGAACTCCTGGGATGGTTTTTCCACAGCTGAGATGCCGGCCCATAGGGAGGAAGAGGGACATGCAACGAATTACATACAGGCTGTCTTGATGGAGGCTTCAGCCCTCCATCCATATCCTGGGACTTTTCTATTCTACTTCCCTCCTCACAACAGCAATTTCAGCTTTTCTTCACATCATTGGCAGAGTTTCTTACTGGGATGTTTTGCTCTAGAAGGCACCAAGGCACCTTAGAAGTCCCTTGTGCTCCCCTTAGCCTATATGATATGGTGTCCTACTTACAGTGCTGCACAGCTGGTTCATGCATGTTGGGGGTCCCTCTGTCACTGGAGATTAATGCTGCAAACAGAAATCGGCAGGCGGCTTGAGATGGGGCTTCAAGATGTCCCAGCCCATCATCTGTGTGTCTGATCTAATCTGTCAGTCTCCTTGGCAAGGGAGTGACAGCGTAAGCCAGGCTGCTTAGCCAGATGCTGTGGTATGTTTGGTGTTTCAGACCTGTCAAGGAAAAAAGCAGCAGCTCTGGCCTTTAGCACCTCCCTTTTGTTTTTCCAGCTGGAGACTGAACCGTGTTTGAGGGGATGGTGTACAGGGAACAAGCAGGTGGGCTTTATTCTCCATACCCAGGTCAGAAGAGCCCAATACATGCTGCCTGTATCTAGTCCCTGTGCTCAGCGATGCCCTTTATTTTTGCAGACACCTCCTCAGCAAAGGCATCTTGGCAGAGCCTGACAGCTGCTGGTGCAGCTGTGGATGAGTTTTCTTTGGCTTGACCTTGGGAGGCCTCCTTTGCACATCCTTCTCTCTGAAATCACGGCGGGACTCTGGTCTTGTTTGCTTTTCCTTTGGCCGAATGCAGGGATTACTCCGCTGAGGTTATTTGCCCACAATGGCACGAGACACAGGAACGTGAGAGAACAACCCTTCTCGTAGCGTTCACAGAGATGCTGTCCTGTCCTGTAATTCTTAAAAAACATCTTTCATGAAAGACTCAAGATTCTGGCAGTGCATTAGTTCATCATACTGGGCAACGAGGTGCAGATTCTGTTCTCTATGTGTATAGGTTGTTGAAGTTTGGATCCATCCCATCCAAGCTGAGGAATGCAAATAAACTGTGAGTGCAATCATGTATGTTGGTGGTGGCATGGCAGTCGGGTAGCACACTGTCACTGCACGCAGGGAGAGAGAGAAATCAGCTCATCTAAGGCGGCTTGCCTTCTGGCCATGCCTTCCTCTCTCGCTGGCTATAAAATGAGCTTGGGACAACTATTCTCCTGTACTCTCTTGGGTGTTTAAGGTAATAAAGGTAAATATAGGTCTCTGACCCTAGATAAGAGCCCTTTCTGAACCGTATCAAGAGACAAATCATTCATTGTGACACTGTGGCTCTTTGCTCCTGGTGCAGTGCAGTGATGGATGGACACGGTGGGCAGACTTGTGAGGGTTTGTGCGAGTAGTTTAGAGATACAGGTGTGCTTTGTTGGCCTTAGCTTGCGTAAGAGCCACTGCACTGTGTGAGATCAAATGTCCATCCAGCCAAGTTTTCTTTCTCCTGCAGTGGTAAATAGTGGATACCTGAAGAAGAATGTAGGAACCGGGCAAGCATGTAGTGACACCTTCTTAATATACTCTCTCCAACTCCAGAGATTTATGACATTCCTAGCCAAACATAATTTCATTTCATTCAGTAGCTCTAGATGGGGTTTTCTCCCTTGAATTTGTGCAGTTGCTTTTTCAACTTACGAGAATTTATAGCATCCAGTCCCCTGAAGCAAGGAGTTCCACTGCTCAAATCCTGTTGGTGTCCAAAACACAAGATTTCATGTTGGCTTCACTAGTAAAGCAAACCCAATAACTCAAAGAGCTGGAGGTCCCTGGACAGATTATCATTGATGCTTCTGAAAACTGAATGGGTTTCAGTGGAAGTGTGAGTCAGCACAGTGTTGCCTGTAGCTTAGAAATATTTTCAAGACTCCTGGCACAAATATTTCTTCTAAAAACCAGGCTACAGTTTGTATCTGCCTGTGCTCCAGGACTCTGGGAGTTCCCTGAAGATGGATCTGCAGGCAGGCATTTCTTCAAATCAACTGGGAAACAGTAAGGCTAGGAAAGAGAGAACTTTCATTTTCTCCTTCACATCGGGTTACAGTTCCATACAGTAGTGCAGTTGCAGAGGCCTCCTGCTTATGCAAGGTACAGGCTGCGCTCGACAGCCTCCACTCCCTGTGTGGTGCAATATGGGGGTAGAAAAGCCGGGTGTTGGTTGTGTATTTGGCAGGTTCCCTTTGCCGGGTACCGAGGAGAGTATGATACTTTTTGCTGGGAAGGGGCTCTGGATGGGAGAACCTTGCAATGGGACCACAGCGAGGGAGGGCCCTGAGCGGTAGAGGGATTTGGTGGTGGTGAGAAATGTAAATAAAGGTTCTGCTGGTACTGCAGGAGTACTCAGCAGTCTCATCAATCCCTCTGACCCACAAGGCTAACACCCAAGCTGAAAAGAGTGCATTTACATTTTAAAGAGAGGTAGAAGGTGTCTTGGATGAGGCAGCTTATTCATTTGTGGCTCCTAGGAGTAGGTTAAAGAGGCAAGAACTGACTTTTTCTCTTGCATTTCAGTCACATGTGCAAACCATGAAGCTGCTTTCAGAAATACTTGGGAGCAAGAGGTCTCCATCAGGGAGACAACTCCAATTCAGGGTGCACACAGATTGATGTCACTTTGTCAGAGCTGCACCTGCTTATGCCAGCTCTGAGGGTGGCTGCGGGCCAGTCACTACTTGGGTAATCAGATGGGAAATAAAGAAGTGACTTTGATTAAAGCTGAGAGACAACATGTGGGGGAACAGTGGGAGGAACAACTCTGAGCCAGTGGAAGGGAAATCTACTGGAAAAAAATGATGGGGAAGGATTTCTGTTGTTTGAATGGATGAAGTAATAAGAAATGAAAGGCTCGGAGAAGGCTGCAGGTCTTTTGGAGATGTGATGGTTTGGGACAGCAGCAGAACAGCCAGATTCTCCTGTCATCACATTTCAGACCCACTACGGGCAAGTGGCACAGCAGCTTTTGGAAAGAATGACAGACTACTAAAACTCGAGGGATTTTCCTAGCAGCATACTCCTCTGCTTAGGGGCACACAGGGAATAAATGAGGGGTCTGATCCTGGGATGTGCCAGCCACCTCCTGTTGTATGCCAAAGGTCCTCCCGAGTCAAGAGTTCAGGATTTGGCCCTGTGCTGTGTAGCGTACACTGTGAAAAGCTTGTGCTGGGTTATAGCTGTGGTTGAGTCTCTGCTCCCTCTGGCATCCTGCAGGGAGGTGCCAGCTAGGGGACTCAAAGGGGACGGTGACATCGCGTGGGTGGCGGAGGCAGAGCCGACTGGGAACACTTGTACCGTGTCTGTGCAGCAGGTCAGGCTCTGACATCATGAAATCTCTGAACCTGTGAATTTGTGCCTTACGCTGTTCTGGGACATGGACGGTGGGGGGCTGTTTGCCTTGGTGTGTCTGCCAGAAAATACTGCAGGAGCGTGCTGGCTGGGGCGGCTGCTCTCCTGCAGCTCCAGAGCTGCACGTCCAGTTTGCGTGACGTGAAACTGGTGGCATCAGCAGAGCATGGTGTGGGCTTTGCTGCACCCCATCGCCATTTTTCTCTTAGCTTTGCTGTATAGCCTCCTGAAAGGAGAATGCAATTTTTTTTTTTTTTTTTTTTTTAAGAGCTTCTTGTCTATAAATTTGACCCCCCTGAACAAGTTTGCCTGTTCTTTTAGAGAAGTATGTTCCCTCTGGTTGCTGAGAGGTATGATGGTAGATGAGCAGTGGGTGAAGGAGGGAAGTCTGAACACACAGGGAGAACAGTCACCTAACCTCCCTCTTGTCCTGAGGGTGTGACTTGTTCAAGCCCTGAGATGTAGACACCAGGAGGAAATAAGGGGCAGGGGATGCGTGTGTGTGTGAGTAGCGGGGGAGAACACAAACTGCGTTAGAGCTTTGAGCAAACCATTTGAGACCCTGTATGATTGAGTCACTCTGAAGGGAGGTAGAGTCTGTCACACATACCCACTGTAATGAGTATGAACAAACCCAGAACAGCTGGCTGTAGCATATGGAGCATCCAGAAGGGAACAAAGCTGAAATAATTCCCTTTCCTCTGTTCTTTGCTTATCCTGGCCCTGATTCAGAAGCGCACTGGGGACCGTGCTCCTCTTTAGGCCTGCGCTTTAGGTCTTGATGATTTCCATGAGAACAAGTTTCAGTTTTATTATTGACTTAATGAGTTTTCTGTGCAGGTAAGCACCTGCCTGAGTGCAGTTGGGGTCCAGCATTCCTTAATCACAGACTCCATAAGGGCTCTGGGTCCCCAGTGATCGGCAGCGGCTCCTCTGGAGCTAAGGTGGGAGTCCAGCAAGCATCCTTGCTCCTGGATGGGAGCTGGGGCGGTAGATGGGTCTTCATGAATAAGGCAAGGAAGAAACACAGGATGGAGTAGTCTTGTCATTCACAGTTAGCTAATGGGCCAGTTTCTGGGCTATGGTGGTTTTATTTCTCCTTAGAGTTGTTCAGGTTTTTGATTTTGAAATCAAATAGTTTCTTCATCTGTATGCTACACATGGGAATAGCTGCTCCAGGAGGCTCAGAGGTGGCAGGTTTGCTTGAACCTTCAGAGAGAATTGGTAGAGCTTTTCTACATTTTTCCACTGTTTTCCATCTTCATCAGGAGCCGCAGAGACAGGAGGGCACAAGCAGATAGCCGTGCCCCATTGCCAGTGTTTCTGTAGCAGAGCAGTGACGGAAGGAATGAATCATAGCATAAGCAACATATATGCATGTATGAAAAATGTGAATGTGGCATAAGAGATCTCACCCATCATTTCTGGCTTTAATGCCCAAGAGAGGATAATTATCAGCTGCTCTTCTTGCACAGGGATGCAATGGTGGAATCGGAGAGCGTCTGTCAGAAACCAGGAAGGGGAGCAGAGGAATTCACGGGAAAGCTGCTTACTTCTTGTTGAAAATCCCGCTGTGTGTGTGCACATAAGCCGGTGTGTGTACAGGTTTTGCACTTGCCTCAGCGATTTTGGGTGGGCTGTGAAGCAAATTTCCTAGAGCAGTCTGCACCTCCTGCTATGCAAAAGCTGGCCTGAACATTTGTTAGGTTAGTAAAATGCATCTTTGTGGTACCCTTCAAGCAACTGCCTCATTTCAGATAAAAATCTATTTGTGATTTTTAGGGCTCTTCCAATATATTGGTTCTTCTGATATCCTAAACCTATTAGTTCTCAACCTACCCATGAAAGCTTCCAGAGAAACAGGATTGACAAGACCTGAATGTCTAACTGGGGGGGGGGGAGTAATAAAAAAACCCAAGCAAGAATGAAAACAATAAAAAAAAAAAAAAAAAATCAGCAAAACAAAACTCAGCCCAAAGGTTTCAGGCGCTCCTTTGTATGCTATGAGAAAGGGGGTATAAAAGTACAGCTGTTTTCTTTGGTTTTTTTTTTTCTTTGCAGCTCCCTCTTAAACAGGGCATACCTAATCACTCCAGCTCCCAGCGGCTGGCGCGGGGTTGTACCCTGTGAGCAGCTTGCCAGCCGACAGGTCAGCACTCGCTGGAGAAGCAGCCTGGAGTGAGTCAGAGCAGCTGGATCGCGTGGTCGTTTATAGCTGGTAAGTGCTGCTGTTTGGGATCCCATGGCCCCTAGCTCTCTTTGTGCTGTTGGTGAGCAAAGGCCAAAAGATGCAAGAAGAAACAGAGAACCTGGAACAGGAAAGAATTTTTCAGCAAACCCCAGCACTGGCATTACAGCATATTTCCCAGCTCACAGGCAGAAGTAAAGCCTTGCTATTACCTGCTATTCTCAAAGGTACATTTCATCTCTATTCAAATAGTCATTCTACACCAGTTTTTGTAAATATGATCTCCAGAAGACTTGAATGTTAACATTAAAAAGATAATGAAAACAGGCAAACAGACAAATCATGATGCCCAGTGCTCTGCTTTCTCACTGATAAAATATGAGAGCAGCTCCCCACCCCCCTGCAAGATTTTGACTTTCCAGACTGCTAGTTATTTACGGTTTTATTTATGAAAAGGAGAAAAAATGAGTCTCCATCACAGCACCTAAGCATAATAGAAAGAGAAAGCTTTCATGCGTTCTGCATGGGGCTGTGCTATCAGGCTGTGCAAGTGGGTAATAACGCGATTTCTTTCGTTACAGCCCAAAACCTGCCTTCCAGTTTGATCACAGAGCTCAAAAATATGTTTGCGTTTGATAATGTCCCTGTTCTGCTCATCCACAACTTTGCGCTTTGTACTTTTTTCCCTTTGCAATGTTTTTGGGGGTGGTGCAGCCCTGTCCCTGCCAGTGCTGCTTGCATTGTTGCTGTTAATAATTATCTGTATTACCGTAGTTATTAGAGGCCCCAACTGTTACAGGCTCAGCGCATGTAAGAGACAATCTCTGCCTGAGGAGCTTAAGGTCTAAATAGGCAAGGCAGATAGTGGAAGTGTTATCAGTCTTATTTTTACAGAGAGCTTAAATGACCTGCCGAAGGTCACACAGGGAGTCTGTGGTAGAATCATGACTGGAATACAGATTTCCCAGGTTTTATTTAAGCACCTAACCCAGGTTCCTGGGCAAGGAGGTCGCTTGTGAGAATGCTGCCTGTGTATGGGCGAGGCTGGGTGCCATTCTGGGTCGTGTACTGGGTTTGCGTGTGTTCTCCTGGTCCGAGCACACCTGAGGAGCTTTGGGTGCTATAATAAATGCACGGCTAGCAAATAGCAGCTACAGGAGGCACGCTCACCTGGGATGCACATCTCTAAGTAGTTCAAGGACAGAGCCTTCAACAGGGTGGCAGATGTTAGTGTTCTTATTTGAGACTTCACTGGTTTTGACTATGTCACAAAAATATGTGCAATACTTGTGAAGTATAAAGGACGGCGATCGGTCCAGTTTTGGCCTGATGAAGAGCACAGTCTTGTGGCTGCTGTGCCTAGTTGGGTGGGCCTTGATGTTCAGACGCAGGTAAGCTAAGAACCTCAAACTCTGCAAGAAAGCCAACGTTTTAAAGTGGTGTTACATTTTGAAGTGTTACGATTAAATACATTGCTTTTAAAAAGAGACTGCGAGGTGCACAGGTCCGTGTGTGATGGGAACCACGTGAGTGCCCAAAGTAGCGTCCACCTAGAAAAGTAACTGTCCTACAAGGCTTCCTTCTGACAATGATGTGTGAAGGACTGGAGAAAATGGTGATCTTTCCTCTAATTCCCTTTTGCCGGGTCAGGAGAGTTCCCGGGAGTGTGTGTCTGCTCTGTCCGTGGGTGTGGAAATGGCTTCTCTTGAAGCTGTGGTACGTAGAGGTCCCTGTCTCTGTGTTCGGCTGAAGGAACCCTGTACAATAGTTTTGACTGTCATTTCTTGGCAACTAGATACAGGTGGGACTCTAATATCACAGAATTAGCGTAACCACCTTTCTTAGCTAATTGTTTTAGGTGACATTTTAAAGAACTACTATTTTCCTTAACATTTTTAGTCTACTTTTCTGTTGCCTGCAAGTACAAAATTCAATTCTCCTAAGTGTCAATTTTTGTTTAAAATATAATACTCATTAGCAGTTTCATTGCATTTCAATGTATCTTTGTTTTTTTAGATTATTTCACAAAACTCTTTACATGTATAATTGAAATTGACTTTAATCTAAAACTCAGCCTTAACAGAGTCAATATTTCTGCCATCTGTCTTAGCTTGTTTCTCAAGGAAAATGTTATTTCCATTGCTGCAAAGGGAAGGAAGGGACGTGATGTATGCTACGAGAGTTAGGAGGCTCAAGAGCCAGAGTTCAAAGAACTTTGGCCAGCTGTGACTATAGGATTTTGAAGCCTGACCTCTCGTTATTGACTCTGTGCTGTACTCAGGGTACAGTTCCACAAAGCTTTTGGAGATATTTCAGCCTTTGAGTAATATTTGTGGTTTCATGAGAAGTCAAGGAGGTTTTTTTCAGTGGCTGAATTGGATTAAGGCAGTTTAGTTAATTGAAATGTAAAGGCAGACATTTGAGAGCTAATGCCTATTGCTGAATGCAATTCCTTTCTGGTTTGGTTTTTTTTTTTTTAGTACAATGTCGTCTTAGATTAAAGTTGTGTTTATGGCCGAATAATTTCTCTTCAACTCTCTTTTGTAACTTACCTTTCAATTAATGTGTGTTGCCATTGTTTTAATTTTAAAACTCTGTCATTAAAAAGCTTTTAGCACACTGTGAAAGGACCGTGAATGGCACGAAGTACTGAAAGTGCCTCCCCGTGTTCGTTAGCCTGGAAGAGCTCAGAAATTGTGACTGAACAATCCAATTCTCTTCCCCTGCACCAAAATCACTTCCAGTGGCTTAAGAACATTAAAAAAATGTTTTCAAATGTAGCATATAGAAGTTCCCTATGGGAACACTGGAACACTTTGAGAGACAAGTCAAAAAGATTTAAACTTTGCAATGCAGGCTTCTTGATCAAAGTACGATACATCCATAGTATACTTGCTATATGATATATTCTTATATTCCATTAGCCTTGGGAAATACAACTTCATATACAAATGAACATGAACGTTACCAATTACAAGTGGAGACACTTTGCCAATATTGAAATGATTTAATTACAGTAAATCTTTAACTCTTAAAAATATTCCAAATGAAATTTCAGCACTGCTTTCAAAGTAATCAAGACGACAGTGGGTTGCTTCCTTTTCAGCTTTGTAGTTACAAATGATTATTGGAAATATTTTTGTATTTCCAAAGGTTGTAGCATGAGAGACATCAAATAAAATTGTCCTTCTCCAGGATGTCTTTATTTCCTGTGCTGAAAAAGAAGTTAATATATTTTTGTCAATAAACAAAGATTTTGCCTTATGAAGATGCAGCATTTTAGCTGTGAGTTAATCTTATAGAAACAACGTTATTTAATTTGCTGGTGCATTCAAGAGGTCTGTGCAAACAACTAAACGGTGGTGTTGTGTGCCTTTGTGGTTTCACAGAAGCCACTTGGTTGGAAATACAGCGAGTAACAAATAACCCTTTTCACAAATGTTGTTCTTCAAAGCTGTCCTGTAGCAAACTTTACAATGTCTTGTTTGCGTGCTGTCGTGCCTCTGACAGTCCACCACGAGCAACTGAGAAACTTCTGCAAAACCCATTGTGAGTCCTCTTGACAATTACAGCTACCTTCAACGGTTCATGCAAAATCCTTTCTCCACTCATCTTGGGAAATACTAAATCTTAAGGAGATGTATCTTGAGCTTTTGCTATAGTGCTGTCCTTGCCATTGAGGTTGTTACCTGACTAGGAAAAAAAAAAGAAGTAATTAATTCTTATATTAATTTTTAATTACAGATCAATCTGTCTCTTTTTTTTTTTTTTCTTTTTTTCCTGTGTCATTCTGGCCAACAACCCTCCAGGTACTGGGACTCAGGATATAGGCCATGATAAATACAGGGGAAAAATACTCTTTACAGATCAACAGGCTCAGAAAATACGGTAATCTGGGTGAAAGTGCCTTTTAAAAATAGCTGTAGTCTGCTCACTTGCCTTTCGGATCCTAGTGACAGTTGAGACCATTTCTGTATGAAATATGTAAAGACATTTAGGGTCTCTTGGTCTTGAAGATGCTATACAAATATGAACTACTGTTGTTTGAGATCACTTACCCAACACTTGATCTTAAGTAACAATATAGTCTGGGGAAATGAAGCAGCCTTTGCGAGACAGCCTGAGTCACTCCCGGCTGTCCCTGGGGGAGCGAGCATTTGGAGAGCCTTCCTCCGTCAGTTCCAGCCCTTCCACTCACTCTTGTTGATTTTCTCCATTCTCAAGCTCCAGCCTCTCTGCTGGATTGGACGCAGAGCCTGCGCTTGCTTTCGAGGACATCTTTATCTCTTCTGTCCCCCAAAACTCTTCTCCATTTCTTGTCCTGAGCTGTCAGGGAGCCTGTTATTTCTGCTGTGCCACTGGCAGCTGTCCTCCTGCACCTGGGAACATCCCAGCAGAGGCAAGCCCCCAAGGGGATGGTGTTTCCCTCCACACGTAGGCAGCCTGGACTGGGCAAATAATATCACAGTGCTCTGGGGCAGCCTCCGCTTAAAAAGGTTGAGAGCCCTACCAGAAAGATCTGCTACCATATTTCAAACCCCTGTTTTGCACACGGCAGCATGAAATCTTTGCAATAAATTGAAATAATAGTCACTGTGGCAGTTGTTTGCTTTTCATATCACCTTAGTAAACTCCTGCAGAATTGTTCTTCCTTGCCTTTCTTTCCCTTACCTGGATTACAAAGCCAAGAACAGAACTCTGGGGTAATATCAAGCAAAGCTGCCTTCATGGTTCCCATTTCTGGTCTGCAGTCTGCTGCAGGCTTTGTACAACAACTAAAAAGTTTTTTCTTTTTCTCAGTGGAAATGTCTGGATAATATTTTTAAAAGTTTAGATTTGTTCAGGTTGAAGTGTCGACTGAAACAAGGTTTAATCAGCAGTTACACTGCTTAGTGGGTTTTTTTGCATGTTGTTCTTTGATTCGATCTTCTCCTTTCTCTAGTAATAAATGCCTGAAAAAAGGATGTTTTCTAAAAGAAGGGATGCTGGGCTACTCTTTGCATTGGGATTAGCCGGAAGGAGTGAAAATGTGCCCCGTGGTGTCTGTGCATTTCTACTATATTGGAAAAATGGATCAAATGTGCACCAGATTACAAAGTGTTTTGTAATGCAGGCAAAATATCTATATGTCCAAATGTGTCATTATAAAAAAAAAACCAACAAAGTAAAGCGAAATGTAGGCTGAGAGCTTAGACTCTGAAAATCTCCCAAGGGAAATAGTTTAAAACCTGTTTTGGGGGGGTCTAGAATGAACAAGGTATACTGGTAAAATTCAGAATTTGTTATCGTTAAGTCACTTTTAGCGTAAACAATATTCTGAGAAAGAATCAGTCACTCAAACATGCCTGAGTAAGAAATATTGTCTGGGTATATACCAATACTTCAGCTCTCCACGTTGTAAGTTGGACTCCTGAGGGGTTTTGTTCATTTGTTTTGTGGAGGTGCTGGAAACCTGCAGCTTCCCCTGAATTTGGCGGGTGTCGAATGAGGTCCCTGGCGAGCCGACAAAGAGGACAAGGATAGCTGAAAACATTTTCCATCTCAGCCTTGCCTAAGGCACTGGTTCTGGTGCGTGTAGGTGTCAGTCGGATTTCTGTCTTATAGGCAGCGTTTAAAATGGAGACCCAGGCCCGGAGCAGCAGCTACTGCTGCAAGTCAGGCGTCAGGAAGAGAGGGATTCATGGCCAAAGCGGCTTTTTGCCTGGCTGCAGTCCCTCACCCTCACACGTATTGAAAGTTAACCAAACTTATCTCCCAACAGAAAGATGATAAACAGCCAAGGCCTCCCCTGAATTACAGGCTGGTTGCAATGGAAAGCAGACGTGCAAACCCCTCCCAGAGCAAGGGGCTGCTAGTGGGCACCCGCTGGAATGCTAAGAGGGAAAGAGAGGATGATTTTCTTGCTGATGAAATGTTGCTTTGCTCAAGGGACCGTATTATTGCTGTTATTTATTATTTATGCACTGCTGAAGGTGTGCATAGGGCTTTATAGTGCAATAAAACACCCAACTGGTGTCCAGTCCCTCAGGGTGTTGTGCCACTGCTGAAGTATGGCGAAGGGGCAAGACGAAGGGGTTGCTTCTCCCTTGGTGATGATGCAGAGGTTTGTTGTTGGTACAGGGACTCTTCGGACTGCTTAGCTGGGATGTTAGAGTAGCTTTGTCACCATTTTGCACAATTGTCTATGATGGTGTTTGCAAGGGCACGTACCTTGCTTGATATGCATTCGGCAGCAGTGGGAGCGAGTGAGCGATACCTGGGACTGTGACAGCGGCGCTGTTTGGTTTGGTTTTTTTCTTTTTTTTTTTACAGATTCCCAGCCATCTGCTGCCCCACCAGCTGCGCACAGTGCAGCACAAAACTTACCTTTGTTCAGGAACTCAGCCCCCCAAGGAGGGCAGGGGCAGTGGGCTTGAAGGTGCATAACTGATCCCCTGTGCACCGCCTGTAGGGGATGGGGAGAGACCCGATGCCAAACTCCAGAGAGATGGGGACTAAGTGCAGGGAAATGGTGGAAGAATTGAAGTTCAGACACATGGCCACATGAACTCTCGTTCACCCCTTAAAAAATACTGGCCATAGAGCTGTGCTGGCCTGGAAAGCAGTGGGAGGGGGGCTGTGGGGCTGGGAAGACGCAGGAGGTGACCCAGGCTCAGGTTTGACACCTCCTTCAGCCATCATTAGGGTGACATAAATTAGGAAAAGGCTTTCCCCTGAGGACGTGGAGGGATTTGAGCTCTTGCTGGCTGTTGCGCTGCAGTCAGCCCTTTGCCGTGAGGGCAGTTCTGCTGTGGAAAGGGAGCTGAGCCTGGTGGCAGCCTGAGTGGAGGCGGCGGGGAAAAGTGGCGAGTTCTGCCTTGGGGGAGCTCAGCATCTGCCCAGCGTCTGGGGGGGCACAGGGAGGGACACGGCTGCTGGAGATTTATGGGGCCAGAGGGCCCAGGAAATCCTATTGCCAAGAAAGTGGCATGCGTTGTTATGCACTGTCTTTGAGGCACCTGGCTGAGAACTTCCTGATTTCATTACATGTTATTTTTATAATACCCTTAGGGTAAAGCCAGCTGGCCTGAATGCTCTCTAACCCTGCGCCCCAGTCCTTCCCGTGCCTGCACCCCAGAAATGGGGGTGATGCTGGAGCTGATGAGGGAAGAAAAGGCAGGATGGGCAGAGGAGCCGGGAGGGAGTGACCAGGTTTCCTCCTCCGTTCCCAGAGAGCTCCTCCGCTTTGCGTGTGCCACTTCAGACCACTCAGAGCACCCTCCTCCCTCCTCATGCTTTTATGCATTTTCCAATTAAATTTCCTCCACGAGAAGGAGAGAGGCACTCTGAATCCATTAGCATTAGTAATTATGCAAATGCTTCAGGGAGTTGACTGCCCATCATTACATATAATTAATGTTTCTGGTTATGAATGGAGGGTTTGTTACTTTCCCCCCCCCCTCTTTGTGCTGGAATGGGGCGGGGTAGAGGTGCAGGGGGGGGTGTGATGTTACTGTATTTAATTTGCATAATCAGGAGGCCTGATTGGGTATGCATGAGGGTAGGGGCGAGGCGGGGGAACCTTCTCCAGTGTGCACTCTATTAAGCTGGCAGCAAATCTCAGGAGGGAGATGCAGAATGTAAAGCGAGGGTGAGTGCAGCACAGTGACTGCAGACAGCAGGCTCAGATTTAGGTAGCACCTTCAGCACAAAGCAGGAAAGGAGGTGCCCTTGGGCTGGCATGGCAATGCACATGTCCTATACCTGGGGACATGCTTATCCTGTGCTTTTGCTTTACTGGCCTGCTAGAAATGACATAGGGATTCTGCAGAGAGATCCCATTCCTGACTTTTATCTTGGGCAGCATGCTGAGTCCACAATTTGCAAGCTCCAAGGCATGCCTGCGTACACCATGGGTTGCAGAGCTGGACCCCGGATACCCCAGGCAGCACTGGGGAAACAGGCTTGGAACTGGCAGCACGACTCGGCACAGCCTCCGCTTGTGCTCCATTTCTCAAAGCTGTGCGCAGAGATCTGGATCTGAGTATCTAAGCAGGCG